>JABCMI010000067.1:0-1200000 GCA_026261945.1 Hirschfeldia incana
ATAGCGTCGTGACCTTGATATTTGCAACGCTACACGACTTCTCAAGCACGCTTCTGACAGTTTAAGTGAAACTAACTGATATTAATTGTCTAAATTTATGAAACTAAGTATAATTAAATTGAATTTATAGTGTAAATATATGGAACTATGTAAAAATTAAAAAATTAGGTATATTGTTTTATATTTTGAAAATAAATTTAATATTATTTGGTAGGATATGGATTATTTACTGAGCAAGCAATAAAAGAGATCATAAAAAATGGTTGAGAAAAATCCAGTAATTAATGGTATTGTATTGACGGTCAGATGAGAGAGTAATTAATCGATTGAAAAAGTCTCTAATAATAATCATTACACTCGCGACTCTACACTTGCATTGAAAACCAAACGTGAAACGTCACAACACTACACCGTCTAGAATCATCACCATTGCATTTAAACTCCAACTCTGCAAATTCTCTCATTTCATCTCATATCCGAAATTCTCTCATCTCATATCTGAAATTCTCTCATCTCTACAAACAAGATGACAGACTACTACAATAAGCTTTCCCAGATTTCCGAGGCATCTCTAGACCCCGACGTCAAGTGTTGGCGTTTCAGAGTTAAAATACACAGGGTCCACCCTCTCTATTCCTCGGCGACCAACAGTGTTTACTATGCCTATGTCCTTGTAGATGAAGATGTAAGTGTTTTTTCATCATCTCTCAAGTTTGTCATCATCTCTCAAGTTTTTCATCATCATTTAACTTGATCCTTGTACTTTATTTATGTAGGGGTGCAAGATGGAGATGACCGTTTATGGGGATTATGAAAGGTTTAGAGGCCCGAAAAAAAGGAGGGAGAATGGGTGGAATTCTTTCGGGTAGGAGTTGAACGTTCTTATCCAGGTTTCAATGCAACTAACTCTCGGTTCAGACTAACTGCTTCGCGACTCACACAAGTCCGCATGATCGAACCTCTGAGCAATCGGCTTTTCATGGACTTCAAGAACATCCATGCAATCCCTCACATGTCCCACAAGGAACGAAACTATCCCATAGGTATGAATGGTGCTAAAATAAATATATTTACATATTTAGTTTCAGAACTTTGTATGACTCTGTAGATGTAAGTGAAACTAAGTGTAACTCATTTATATGGTAGATACAATTGGAGTGGTCTTCAATACGGAAGCCCATTTTGATGACCCTGCAAGGCCAACGATGATTTTTTACATAAGGACAACATGTAAGTAGAAAGTAACATATGATCCAAGCAAAATTTATTTATATTGTAATTGACACACGTTTTCTTTATTCTGAATAGTGACAGCCAGATTAAATGTGTGGCAACTGGCAAGCAGGCCTATGCATTCCGGGATGGTCTTGAAAAAATGAAAGGTGGACAGGTGATTGTGGCCCTTAAGATGTGGCAGGTCTGCAAGCGTTGGAGTAAGTGTAGTTTCTGTGGCTAGTTTTGAATATGATAGTGGACTAAAACGTTTACTAAAATCGTTTATATTAATACAGATTATTTAATCCTCCTGATCTATGGCTTGAGACCGAAGGTGGACTTTCAGACTTCAGGTTCAATCCGCGTATCACAGAGGTTGAGGACTTCAGGCAGTCTCTACTAAACAGCGACCCTTATGTTCACAAATATGGGATTGAAGGTCTTGTGTAAATCGTGTTGTTCTCACTGTTATGGTCTTGTGAAAATCTTGTTGTTTCAACTTACTTCACTTAATCTCACTTGTTTGAACTTTTGGTTTCACTCAATCTCACTTGTTTCAACTGTTGGTTTCACTCAATCTCACTTGTTTCAACTGTTGGTTTCACCTAATCCCTTGTTCCAACTTCTGGCAACTTTTCATTTCACTTAATCTCACTTGTTTGAACTTTTGGTTTCACTAAATTTTGTTTGAACTATTGGTTTCACTCAATCTCACTTGTTTAAACTGTTGGTTTCACTTAATCCCTTGTTCCAACTTCTGGCTTAACTTAATCCTCTGTTCGACTTTTTTTGTATAAATAGGTCAGATATTGTGTTAGTTCACTTTTTGTAAACACTACCTCGTGGGATTAGAGAAGATACGTATAGAAAATAGAATATATCAGGTATAACCATAAAATCAATCATCTAAGTACAGTAAAACCACAAAATCGGAAGAATTAGAAAAGTAAAACTTTAAAGGTTTTTGTATAACTACAAACTAAGTGAAACTATAAGCACGAAAATCCCGCCCAATTTTTGAATTTTCCCACCCATTTTTCGATTTTTGACTTTCCGCAAAATCGATGCGGAGGTCCACTAGCTAAAGAACTGTGTTCGTATATCCATTGCAAAGTCCACTAGCTCAGTGGCAAAAACCCCTCTCTCTATATCCGAGACCCCGAGTTCGAGTTGTTGGAATCACAAATTTTTAATATCCAAGATATACAAAAACGCCGCGTTTCATTTATTTGTCTTTAACTCGGATTTAAAGAGAATAAAAGAAATTGTGTTGGTAAATATATTGCCAAGTTAACTATTTCTGTGGCAAAAACCCCTACCGTCATGCTAGAGTTCACGAGTTCGAAGCGATGAAAGCACATATTTTTAATATCAAAACGCTGTCGTTTCATTCATTCATCTTTAATCAGAGCCTGAGCCCATTTTGCTCATCCATAATTTTGCTATTATTATTTTGGTAATTGGTAATGTGTATTTATAATACCCGAGTTCCCGAGTTCGAGCTGTTGGAAACACAAATTTCTAATATCGATAAAACGCCGCGTTTCATTTATTTGTCTTTAACTCCGATATGAAGAGAAGATAAAGAACTGTGTTCGTATATCCATTGAAAAGTCCTCTAGCTCAGTGGCAAAAACCCCTATATCTATATCCAAGACCCGAGTTCGAGTCGTTGGAATCACAAATTTTAATATCCAAGATATACAAAACGCCGCGTTTCATTTATTGTCTTCAAACCGGATTTAAAGAGAATAAAAGAAATTGTGTTGGTAAATATATTGCCAAGTTTCACTATTTCTGTGGCAAAAACCCTTACCGGTCATGCTAGAGTTCACGAGTTCGAAGCGATTATGAAAGCACATATTTTTATATCAAACGCTGTTGTCGTTTCATCATTCATCTTTAATCAGAGCCTGAGCCCATTTTGCTCATCCATAATTTTGCTATTATATTTTGTTAATTGGTACTGTGCTTTATAATACCCGAGTTCCCGAGTTCGAGCTGTGAAACACAAATTCTAATATCGATAAAATGCCGCGTTTCATTGTATTTTGTTTTAACTCAGATATGAAGAGAAGATAAAAGAACTGTGTTCGTATATCCATTGCACAAGTCTCTAGATCAGTGGCAAAAACCCCTATCTCTAATCCGAGCACCCCGAGTTCGGAGCCGTTGGAATCACAAATTTTAATATCCAAGATATCAAAACGACAAGCGTTTCATTTTTTGTAAAACACTACCTCGTGGGATTAGAGAAGATACGTATATCACGAAATCAAATTTTATCATGCATGAGCACATCTAAAACGTTGATAGAAAATAGAATATATCAGGTATAACCATAAAATCAATCATCTAAGTACAGTAAAACCAACAAAATCGGAAGAATTAGAAAAGTAAAACTTTAAAGGTTTTTGTATAACTACAAACTAAGTGAAACTATAAGCACGAAAATCCGACACTAAAAAATCCCGCCCAATTTTTTGAATTTTCCCACCCATTTTTCGATTTTTGACTTTCCGCAAAATCGATGCGGAGGTGACGTAGAGGTGTATTAAACCCATTTTTTTTTAATGTTTTCGCCATTTACCTCAGCCAATCTCTCTCTCTACTATTCAATCTCTCTCTAGATCTCTCTCTACATCTAGGTTACTCAAAATCATGACTCATCCAGACGAGGAGTATAGCCAGATGAAGGCTTTGAAGAGAGACATCAACATGCTTGGCTGCGTGGGGGATGCCCAGTGTGGGATTCCGACCAGATGCCCTTGTGGGGGGACAATCATCAACGAGGTGGCTCGGAACCTGAAGTATCAAACCGATTTTGATACTTTACCGGGGAGAAAATACTTCACTTGCAAAAATTATGAGGTAATTTATAGAAAACGCCCAGATTTTTTATTGATACTTTCGGATTTTGATACATTCCCGTTTTACGTCTAGAATGATGGCTTCCATTTCCGTCAACCATGGGTCTTCGGAGTCCAGGCAGAGGTTGAAATGTTAAGGAAGCGCGTGGATGCGATGGCTGCAGAGATTGCTGAACTGAAGTATAATCTAACCCGTCAGAATCCCACCACTCCATGAGATGCGTCCGGTCCATGACATTAGTCTACTATCTGTTGTTGTTGTTTGCTTGAGATTATGTTCCGTTGTTGTTGTTTGCTTGACATTAAGTTCTTATGTTGTCGTTGTTTGCTTGAGATTCTGATTTACCAAGACTCTTCGGATTTACTTAAGTTTCCCAAATTCTCCCTCTTTCACGATCTACGAAATATCATAAATTCACGAAGTTACACTAAGTTGAAAGTGAAACTTACTAAAGTTTCCAATTCTCCCTCTTTCACGATCTACGAAATATCATAAATTTACGAAGTTACACTAAGTTGAAAGTGAAACTTACTGAAGTTTCCTAGTTCTCCCTCTTTCACGATCTACGAAATATCATTAATTCACGAAGTTTTACTAAGTTGAAAGTGAAACTTACTAAAGTTTCCCCATATATAACATAAGTCTTAAATACCAGTCTTCAACATCAAACAACAAAGTCACGGAAATTTAAAGTCATACAAACCGAATAGAGGTCATCCACATTAAAACAACCACATACTGGGAATTCACTCCGTCTTCTTACCTACTTTTTTTTTTGTCTTCGGCTCCTTCTTAGCCGGTGCCTTCTTCTCAGCTTCTGCTCCTTCTCAGCTGCTGCCCTGCTTCTCAGCTGCTGCCTTCTGCTTCTTTGCACCTCTGCTCCTCTTCTCTGCTGTCTTCTCTTCTGCTGCCATGCTTCTTAGCTGAATGGGACTCCTCACAGTTTCACCAAGCTTCAACATAACCTTTTTCACAGGAACTGTTTCTTTGCCATCATCTTTTCTCGACCTCTTTTTTTCGTGTTTACAGACTCTAATTTTTTTTCGACTTCCGCAGCATGTGCATACATCTCCGCATCATCATCATCCATGTCAACATCACCATATCCCCTCTCTGCATCCTTTGAAATATCGCGAATGGCATCTTCAACGTTGTTGTCCTCTTCCTCCGGCTCGGTATTGTCACCACCATCCTCTTTCTTCCGCTTGTTATTGTCAGTACCATCCACTTGATCCGACTCGTTATTGTCACTACCATCACCATCATCTTGGACCGCCGGATTGTCACTTCCGGGAACACTCAACCTAAGACTTTTCACATCCTCTTCTAGCAGACCTAGCTGCGTAGACAATAAAGTGACTTTTTCATTCACTCCCTTCATAGCATCTCTTACTGCATCTCCGACTGCATTCATAAGCCGACCTTCCATCGCTTTTAAAGCCTCAGCTACAGAAGTAGCTCCAGTAACCTCCACCGAATCAGCATTAGCATGATCAGATTGTGCATTATTCGATGGTCCTCCGATAGGATTGGTGGGACCTTCAATCTGACCTGTGCGAGACTCAAAATCCATGCGGAACTGTTCTTCAAAGAAAACTTGTTTCTTCCCTTTCCGTATTATCTTCGTCCAACCATCAACTGCTGCATCATCGGCGTCATCGGCCCAACAACCCTCCTTGTCCATTCCTATGGTTTCCAGAAGTTCCTCCTCAGCTGCTGTTGCTACCAAGATACTCTCAATATCCTTTGGTCAAAACACAAAAATACTAATTATCTTAGTTTCACCAAGTTTTCATAAGTCTCATAAGTCCCTTCTCCTCAATTCGACTACACATAAAACATCAATTACCTTTGTATTATTACCAAGTTTATCGTTCACAGCTTTCAGACTGAATTCCTTGGTTCCACTTTTCCGTTTGTACTGCATCTTGCACATCCGCGGGCAACCACTGTTTGCACCATTCACATCTTCTCGGAAATGGTTCCTCAAGCATGGAATTGCCTCAAAGGCCAACAACTACCAACACACAACAAAAATACATTAACATCAATTAAACAACTATGTTGAAGAGAGCTTAAGAATACCTCCAGAGGGATAGGAAAGCTTGTAAAAACCCAACTCGTCGCCGCAACCCCGTCGCATTTCTCCAAAAAGGTAGAGACATCCTTCAAGTTATGTTCGAATGCATACCGCCCCCAAGGGAACGTTACACACGCATCTAGGTCATCAACAACACTCAGGAAGAAACTGTCCACAGGTGATGCTCCCTCACCACTCTTTCGGCCTCCGACAAGGATGCTGGCTAAGAAGAACAGAACGGCCATCTTCTTACGATCCTCAGATGGCTTTGATTTCATTGCCAACATCTGCTTCTCCAGGTCAGCGTATGTTACCCTTTTCCCTCCAAAATACTTGTTCATGAATGTTGTACCACCCAACCTCTCATGGTTGGGGGGATACTCATGGCAGTATAGTCCAGAAATGAGTCCTAATTCTCTAAGAGAATATCGGATTGGACGCCATTAACGACAAACCATAACTCATGCTTCTTCGCAACACAAGCTGATCGCAAAACGAGAACCCACATTCCCATCCACTTCTGCTTTCGGTTTTTAATATGGAAGAAATGTTGGAATTGTGGGTGCTCTATGAACCATTCCACCTCCTTCGCTTTCAGGATCGTTTGAATAGTTCTTATCGCCTTGTCAATGTAACATTTTCCTGAAAGCTTTAAAGACTTTGATATTGGCTTGAAGCAAAGTGTAGTTTCTTCGGTAGCATGCCCCCTTCTTCGTCATCTACAACCTGCACTCAAATGAGAACCGGATCACGTACGACATCTTACAACCATCAACATATAGTTTCACAAACTTCGACTTAGTTCAACAATCACTAACTCTAAATTCCACTTAGTTTTCCACACTTATTTAATCTTTCAAATCATCTATGTAAAAGTTTTCAATTTCAATACTTACCGAATCTGCATGCGACTCAGTTTCATGATGTCGTTCAAATAGAATTATCGCCCTTTCATCAGCTTCTTCGTCGTTTCTTCGGGGCTCTATTTCCTCTCCGGGTTCCTTCTCTTTTCTCCTTCGTCTCCGACTTCCTTCTCTTTTTCTCCTTCGTCCCCGGCTTCCTTCTCTTTTTCTCTTCGTCTACTTCTCTTGATTCCTCCCCTTCATTTTTCTTACTTGATTCTTCCTCTTCCCCTTTTCCACTTGCATTGTCTTCGTTTTCATTTGCATCTCTGGGACTTTGGTCGGTTTCTGGGCCGACAGGTTTCTCGGTAATCCTTGGGTTTGCTTCATCTCCCGACAATGAAACCAGTGCCATTTCATCTCCTACTACACTACTCGACCCGTCTTCTTTTGCCTTCGTAACCTCTCGATTCATCATGATTTGGGTTTTGATTGTCGATTGAGGATTCGAATTGAGTAGGGTTTTCAGAGAACTCGAATAAATTCTACTTAGTGAGAGACGGTGAACTTTATGCCTTTTCAATCAACCAATATGGGGAGAGAGGGGAAACATATTATTAGGGAATTCAATTTCTGGAAGTGGATATCCGATTTGTTTGGGTCGGTTCTGGGCCCAGGTTTGGATAGTCCGAGATAGTCCTAAGTAGAGTTGTAATTATTGGAGTTTCTCTTGGTTTCGTTGTCTTTTTATTTATAGTTTTATTCTATTTTATGTTTTCATTTGTGATAAAATATTATTAATTAAAATTTTCATTTCAAATTAATTTGAATAATTAAAAACTAAATAAATTTATAAAACATTTCTATTTTCGTTCTTATTTTATATAGTTAAAAGAAGCTAATAACAAAAATATAGTAAAAATATGAGTTTTTTTTTTCGTATCCAAATGAAATGAAACAAGTCTCTATTTATAGAGAGAAACCTAATAATTTAGTCCAATCAATATTTGCCACGTCACTGAAAATGGACTCATTTTTGTTTTAACAACGGTGTTGATAACTTTCAACACTGATTTTGCCACATCAGATTTTTATGTTTTTCAACAAACCATTGCAAGCAACAAACCATTGCAAGCTAGACTATGTACAATGGTTTCAAGATTCAACACCCTCCACTTCATCTTTTAACACTCCATGTCATATTCTCTTTCTTCCAACTCATCATTCAACACTCATTCAACTTTTACACACTACAATGGTTTTGTTGAATAAAATTCAACACTCTATTTTACTAATTGATAATTATTTTTTTCTATATCCAAATTACATAAACCTAGTCGCTATTTATAGAGAATTTAAAATAAAAAATTTCCGTATAGAAAATAAAAATAATTTATTTCATATATAATGAGATTATTAGTTTTGAATATTAAGAGGATAACAAAATATCAAAAATTCTTAAAAAGTGACATGTGTCATCGATGGGCTCCACTTTCTTCTTTATTCAACTAGTTGAATCATTTCAACACCAATTAATCCACATCAGCAGATTTTATTTTTCAACACCTCATTGTAGTGATTAAACAGTTGAATCTTTTATTCAACACCACAGAGAGAGGATGATGTGGAGTAAAAATAGGGTGTTGTAAACATGCAACCAATGTACATAGTACAAAAGACTTTTAGCTGTTGCCTTTGGCCAATGTTTCCTTGCTATTTAATTTCTGTGAGTTATGTCGAAGATAATTATTCCACCGATAACCTAACCACTGTTTCCTTGCTATTTAATTTGCTATCTAGGGGTTTTTTTTGGGGGCTCTGGATTCTCCTTTATTTTATATCTTTATTATGTAAAAGACCAAAACCGAAAGAAAGTTGAACCTGGTTGTACTGGAAATACCCTGCTTTCATGTATGACAACTCATTACTCGTTTTGGATCACATCATCCGACGCTTTTCTCTTCCGAGTAGCTTCACCATTCGCAGTAATAGTGATGTATCTCAACAGAACTCAAACCAAACTGATGTATTCCCAATTCGAGTAGCTTCACCAAAGCAATTTCGTTTTCATATATCTCAACAAAACTCAAACCGACGTCGTATTGGCGTTAAAAATATACAAATTCGGTATTATGTGTCAGAAAATCAGCAGCTTCATGGGCTCGTTACCTAAATCAGCCCAATACTCAGCTGATGGCTTGCCAATACTCTCCTCTGTTTTGCTTGAAATCATTAAGGATGAAAGAGTAATTGTAAGCTTTTTGACAGAACGGTGGAGGAGTCACGTGCCTTACATTTCAGTTCTAGTGTTCGTCTTCCGAATCCCTTCGATTCATCGGCCAGTTTTGGTTCTCCGTTACAGATCTTGTATTCATCAGTACCCATCAGGCGATCTCAGCGAAGTTTGGCTTCTTCGTGCCATAAGGTGAAGGATTCGAAAAAACTAAATTTTAGCTTCTTCATCGCCTTTTTCTTAATTTTATGATAACCAATTTTTCCTAATTTGGGCTCCTCTGATATTATTGCCAACAGGTGAATACTATGGAGTTCCCTCGAAGTTTGTTTTCTGACGAAACGAGGCCAAATCCAAATAATTTTATAAATTACAGCTCTACTTTCAAGACCGTCAAAGCAGTCAAACATGTAGTTAGTGCTGAAGTGTGGGAGCATGTTGAAAAATCTCCACTCGGGGTAATTATCAAGTACGTGAATCTGGAGTTCGCATGGAGCTCAAAATTGGTACATTACATTCTTTCAAGACAACTCTATTGCAGGAAAAAAACATGAGATTTGGTTTTTGATAGAGAAACAGCTTGCCCGTTTCTCGTTATTTGAGTTTGAAGATATCACAGGTTTAAACTGTGGTCCAATACCTAATACAATGGTAGTGGAAGATGTGGAGAAAAGTAATAGTTTTTGGGCGCTGTTCAACCTGAAACGATCCCGATCAACCCCAAGCGCTGAGGACATATGTGCACTCTGTCGTCTGTATCCTGATGTTTGCAAATCCTGGTGTAAGGAAGACCAGATTAGGCTGTGTTATTTGGCAATCTTGACAGGCGGTTTACTTGGCCTTGATCGAAGAGAACCTATCCCTCCTGCTCAAGCAAAGCTGCTTATGGATTTGGAGATTTTCGAGCAGTATCCCTGGGGAAGAGTGGCTTTCGTTGAACTTGTCAACCAGATTAAGAGCAAAACAGAGAGTGGTGACATCAAGCAGGGTTCTTATGTCTGCAAGGGGTTCGTGCAAGTGATCCAGGTTTGGGCGTACGCTTATATACCCTGTCTTGGAGAAGCAATTGGGCGTCCTATCAGTTCAAGTGGTCCATCGTTACTGAGGTTCAAAGGTTCGAATGGAAAGCTCTCCTTGGGTAATAGATTACAAAACGCGAAGGTATGTTAACATCGTATGGATTCATCAAAACTTTGTATTTTAATTTCTATTGACAACCACTTTGTGTAATTTGTTGTATAGGTAACTTGTATGTGTCCGAGAATCATGAATGAAGTTCATCCTGGTTGGGAACACCGAGATGAGGATCCTGAGGTTGACAATCTTTTGGAGTTCCTTAGCCAAGGCAATTCCCTGAGTACCATTACTTGGCAAGCCTTGCCGGAGTACCCACTGACACCGATGATATCTAATAACAAGCGTAGCCGTGTTGCAAGCCAGCGGAAATCGAAGAAATCAAAGAAGTTGGCAAGCAGAGAGCAAGAGAACGCAGGAGATGGAGGTGAAAACTCTTGTGACATTGCAGAAAATGAAGACCAAGTAGAAAGCGATGCTGATGAAGGAAAATACTTTATACAACGGAGGAAGACCCCAGAGAGATTGTTTTCTATGGAGCGTCCTGACGTAGGTACCCTTCAAAATCTAACATCTAGAATAGCCGCATTGGAACAGATGGATCCGTTTGTACATCTGCTGAAAAGGGTGACCCATTTGGAAGAAAGCGCGCGAGTCCAAAATCTCAGTCTCCTACCAACGGAGGTATGTGAAAAGACCATTGAAGCGTTTGGCTGTGACGTTGTTACTGTTTCCGTAATTATGCATTGGTAAGTTATTTTTTATTTCCCATAAATGACAGAATAAAGAAGCAAGCACGGAAGGAGGGAACATGGTTGAAACAAAAATAAATGTCCCATATGTGAGAGAACCAGAAATAGATGAATACTGCGACACAAGAAAAAGACAGCGCCTGTCAAAGGAGGAAGAAGATGACATTGTAAATGAGTCCGCGAAAACTCTTACGCTAATGGGCTCCACAACTTTATTACTTGGTACAGGAGATAATCACATGAAGTCACTTGATGATGCAAAGGTCCAACCACTTACGGGAAATGAAGATGAACCCCACAAAGCCTCATCCAACTTCATTACGCCAAGTAAACCCCTTAGGAAGAGTGCAAGGGTTGCGGCATTGTCCAAAAAATCATATACTAACTACTTGGTTGTGTATGGCCCAGTTGATAAAGCAAAGGTGAAGGCATTGAACGGTTTCGTAAAAACAAAGTAAGTATCTTCTGCTACCCAAGTCCCTGTTGGTTATAATAAAAACTTGGTCTAAGTTGATGTAGCTGTCGGTCTTCGGCAGGGGAGATTCCACATATCCGCCTGGTGATGGTTTGATGGCGAAAGATTTTTTCAAAAGATTTCATATGCCGAGGGGTTGTTTGACAGATACGGTAAGTCATTGAGGTTCTTAATACCCTCGCAATGTGTACGTAATGCTAAGCTTATTATATCCTCTTGTACAGGAACTTGACGTACCCTTAGCGATGTACAGACTAAGGTTCTCCAAAAATCCAAGTGATTTCATATCTCCAAGGATTGCAATTATGGACGCAGTATTCCCAACGTGGTGTAGTAGTAACTACAAGGAGTGGTTAAGAGATCAGTCGAAAATACCTACGGAAGCCTTTGATTACTACATCGGTAAGAGACCAACGATTAGCCCAACCGGGAAGCAATGGGGAAGAGATGTCGATACACTATATTCAGTTCTGATGGTAGATAACTGTCACTGGGTGTTGATGGTCATTTCTTTCCCGGACCGGACTATCAAAATCTATGATAGTTCAACCGATTTGATTGACAAGGAGACTATCAAGGAGGCGGCGATACCTTTTGCTCAAATGATTCCTGCCGTCTTGTATACTTACGCTGAAGCTGAAGTTAAGCAGGTTATGGACACAGCCATGTATTCCATCCAGTTTGTAACGGATGGGGTTCCGCAAAGCAAACCCCCTCACGGAAACAGTGGAATTTACGCTGTCAAATTCCTTGAGTGTTTAGTAATGGGTGTACCATTTGCGGATGAACATCTTCGTGATTCTAATATGTCGATAATGAGGAGGAAACTTGCTGCAGAGATGTACGATGAAACAAGGCAGGTTTTTGAAGATACGCGTTAGATACCATACAGCATGTGTTCGATAGCATAAACCAAATTTGTATGAATAGCGGTTTTACTGTTTTATAGTTCATTTTTCTTTTTTAAACATGTTTTCCAGTTATTTTCACTTTGTTACAAACATCTCAGTCGTCAATTTACTATTATTTTATTATATTTATAGTTCACATGGGCCCTTAACTCTATTTTAGAGTCAAAATTGGCTTTGGCTGGTGATGCTCTTAGAATTTCTTAGGTGTACCCAGTTATACAGGTAGGGATGTATATATACACATTTTAATGGTACCAGATAGTTATTTACCATCTCCAATGTATTTCTCTATTTTTACCTCTATTTTAAAGGAACTCTATAATAGAGCTGTGTTTTGCTCCAATGTATTTCTCTAAAATAGATATCTCTAAAATATAAAGCAAAAAATAGAGGAATGCTATTTCTTCCTCTATAAATAGAGGTAAAAATACAGATCTCTATTATAGAGGAAGAAATAGAGGTGGGTTGGAGAAATTTTACTTCTAATTGCTATTATAGAGGTGAAAATAGAAATGGGTTGGAGATGCTCTTAAATTTCTTAGGTGTACCTAGTTAGTTATACATGGCAACGCAACGGCCTGTGATCGGTAGGGGATCTTAATCCCTTTAAAATTGGCCAAGCGGTCGCAGCCCTTGCTTTCCGCTTGCCATTAGCCTGCGAAAGATTTTACGGTCTTGCCAGTGTTTCTTTTTTTTTGTATTTTTCAGTCCTGCCAGTGATACTAGGGTCCTAAACAATATATTTTAAAATAAATTTTTTTTTGATATTTAACTAATAGTACATTTACTAATAAATATCTATAAAAGAATTATGCTCGCAAATGCATATGATTATTTAAAATATCGATAAAAGTTTATTTGATTATTATGATGATGATATGTTTTACATGTGTAATAACAAAATTATATCTTCTGATTAATTTAATATTTGAAACTAATTAATAATTTAGATTGATTTTTTTTAGATTGTTAAAATTTAAATTAGTTAGATATATATTAGTCCGCACCAGTGTGCGGGCCACCATCTAGTTTACTAGTACTTTAATATGGGCTTATCTCATATTGCGAAATATCTCATATTTCTATGGGCTTATCCTGTTTTTCCGATCTGCCATTACTAGCAAGCCCTGCGAGGTACAGGCAAGCTATTTTCAGGCCGACACGCAAGCCCTGCTTATTTCAACTGTTCTTCTCCCTCCTCAATTTTGTCGTCCTCTTCAATCAGCGTCTTCCTTTTCACTCTACCAGGGAAACAACTGTTCCGGACTTTATGTCATGGAGGTAATCTTTCTCGATCTCTGTTTCTGTGTAATTTGTTTGATTATAAACCTTCATTGTTCGATAAAACCTTCGCCTTTTTCAAAATTCCTGCTTTACCAAGCATTCCCAGGACACGCAAAGATTGAACCTTTCTGGGTCTCTGTTTCTGTGTAATTTTTTTCGTTATAAACTTGTGTTGGTGTTTCTGTGTAATTTGTCTGATTAAAGCTTCGCCTTTTTCAAGTGTTTTGTTTTACATATCCCTGCGACTACAGGCAAGCCTTGCTTACTTGCTTTTCTTTCAACCGGTGCTTCTCCTGATATTATTGCCAACAGGTGAATACTATGGAGTTCCCTCGAAGTTTGTTTTCCGACGAAACAAGGCCAGATCCAAAGAATTTTATAAATTACAGCTCGACTTTCAAGACCGTGAAAGCAGTCAAAGATGTAGTTAGTGCTGAAGTGTGGGAGCATGTTGAAAAGTCTCCACTCGGGGTAATTATCAAGTACGTGAATCTGGAGTTCGCATGGAGCTCAACATTGGTTCATTACATTCTTTCAAGACAACTCTATTGCAGGAAAAAACATGAGATTTGGTTTTTGATAGAGAAACAGCCTGCCCGTTTCTCGTTATTTGAGTTTGAAGATATCACAGGTTTAAACTGTGGTCCAATACCTAATGCAATGGTAGTGGAAGATGTGGAGAAAATTAATAGTTTTTGGGCGCTGTTCAACCTGAAACGCTCCCGATCAACACCAAGCGCTGCGGACATATGTGCACTCTGTCGTCTGTCTCCTGATGTTTGCAAATCCTGGTGTAAGGAAGACCAGATTAGGCTGTGTTATTTGGCAATCTTGACAGGCGGTTTACTTGGCCTTGATCGAAGAGAACCTATCCCTCCTGCTCAAGCAAAGCTGCTTATGGATTTGGAGATTTTCGAGCAGTATCCCTGGGGAAGAGTGGCTTTCGTTGAACTTGTCAACCAGATTAAGAGCAAAACAGAGAGTGGTGACATCAAGCAGGGTTCTTATGTCTGCAAGGGGTTCGTGCAAGTGATCCAGGTTTGGGCGTACGCTTATATACCCTGTCTTGGAGAAGCAATTGGGCGTCCTATCAGTTCAAGTGGTCTATGCTTACTGAGGTTCAAAGGTTCGAATGGAAGGCTCTCCTTGGGTAAAAGATTACAAAACGCGAAGGTATGTTAACATCGTGTGGATTCATCAAAACTTTGTATTTTGATTTCTATTGACAACCACTGTGTGTAATTTGTTGTATAGGTAACTTGTATGTGTCCGAGAATCATGAATGAAGTTCATCCTGTTTGGGAACACCGAGATGAGGATCCTGAGATTGAAAATCTTTTGGAGTTCCTTTGCCAAGAAAAATCCCCGAGTACCATTACTTGGCAAGCCTTGCCGGAGTACCCACTGACACCGATGATATCTAATAACAAGCGTAGCCGTGTTGCAAGCCAGCGGAAATCGAAGAAATCAAAGAAGTTGGCAAGCAGAGAGCAAGAGAACGCAGGAGATGGAGGTGAAAACTCTTGTGACATTGCAGAAAATGAAGTATTAGGGAAGTTGGCTGAAAGAGTGAAGGCAATGGAAACGAGAGTTTATAGCGGACCGTTCTCAGCAATTTTGCAATCTTCTTCTGTTACTACCATGGATAATCTAGAAGCTCGAGTCACTCAGCTGGAAGAATTTCAGCAAGTCATAATACCCGAACACGATCGGTTTTCTAACACAAAGCCTCCCGCAAAACCAAAAGAAGTATGTCATTCGTTTCAGTAATCAGTGGCAAGACAACAATATGTGATGTTTCTTATCCCCTATTATTATTGTTTTCTGTCACAGTTTTTTGAAGTAAGCATAGGAGAGACTACAGGACAAGGAACTGGTGGACCCCAAGTCTCGGAAAAAAAAGAAGAGAAAACGAAAGACAACAAACCAGTCGGGGAAGTTTACCCACAAACAGCCGGCCACCCACAGGCAGAGAATGCAGGAGACAATACAATCTCACCCAGAGGCTTTGGTGCACTCTTGGAGAATATAAACCAATCTTGCTTACTGATCGATGCCGAGGCTTCAAAGAAACAACCCTTGTTAACTCCAAAGGTTGAAGCGGCTTCAGAGACCAACAAGGAACCAGCTGATGAACGGGCTATTGAACTATCGTCAGAGTCAAACGATTTAACTTACTCACATCATTTCACGCCAAAGGAGAAAACACACCTTTTTGAAACCACTTCATATGCTGACGTCACCGTTATCAAGGCTTCTAAATCCTTGGAGCTTCAAGTGTTAGAGAGACAGAAGATCAAAATGTTTCCTCAGGCTAACAATCCCCCTACTAGGTTTCAACCAAGTAGGACTCTGGTCTTGGCGGCGAACCTCAGAAGCCCATATTCTTGTGACGATACCCAAGTAAAGGGGGTATTAAACAGATATGCGCCGAAGTTGACGTTAGTCCAACTGAAGGAGGTAGTATATGGTCCAGCTAAAGCTTCAGATATTGAAGAGCTAACCACTTTTAGAGAAAACCGGTAAAGTATCAAGTGGCTTCTATAGAGGTTCATATACCACGCGATCTTAATTTCTCATTTTCACGTGCAGTGTTTCCATTTATCCAATTGGCTTGGAGCAAAGTGCCAGTGAGTTCTTCGACGTATTTCTGGCGCCGAGGCAGTGGTTGGAGGACATGGTAAGAGATCTTAGATTTGACACATACCTAGCTCATTTTTTGGTACTCATATATATTCATCCCTTTTGTAGCACATGGACGCAGCTTTGGATTTTTATAGACTACGACTCGGAAAAATGTTCCCACAATCAAAGATGGCTATTATGGATGTATTCTTCCAGTTGAACTGGGCAACCAGGTACCAGGAGTGGAAACGCGATGGAAATCTTCCTAAAGGAACCCGTGGTTACTACCACGGACAGTTACCACAATATGCTAGAGCATTTAAGTTGTGGAGGGCCGCTGTGGATACGATCTTCTCCTGTCTTCATGTAAACCAAAATCATTGGGTAGCCATGGTAATTTCCATTCCAGATCGAACTGTCACAATCTATGATAGTGGGAGGCGTACGGCCGGAGATGTTGTGTTAAGGAAACACGCGGTTCCGTTTGCTGAAATGTTTCCCCACGCGCTTAAAAATTATGCTCTTGTGGAAGAACAGCCAAATATGGTTCTTACGCCTTTTAAAATCGTGTGTGCACGGAATGGGGTTCCACGAGCAAAACGTCCATATGGGGACTGTGGAGTTTATGCACTAAAATTCCTTGAGTGTCTAATGCTGGGTGTTGATTTAGACGCCAAATATCTTACCGATAACAGGATGGACAAAGTGAGGGAAAACCTCGCTGTGGAGATGTATTTAGCAACAACAAAAGAAGGTACGCCTATGTACGATCCCTCAATCCAACAAGCTATCATAGATGGCTTGCACGATTGAGAATCCGTTCAACGTATTTTGTAAAGGTAAACGGACGAGGAAACACACGTTTATCAGTTCTTTTTTGCTCCTGACTTGTAACAGACATAATAGATGGAAAATACGGTAGATAATCCGTTCCACGTATTTTGTAAAGGTAAACGGCCGAGGAAACACACGTTTATCAGTTATTTTTTGATGTTTATTTTGTTCTACTGTTTCCTGCTATCAAAATGTCATACCTTGCCGATGGATTGGGAGCTTATATTTTACCCATAACTTAGGTATTCATACAAATGTATAGATGGTATTCAAGCCAAAAACTATATTTATTTATAAGAAACTCTATAGTTTATGCTTTAATCAGAAAAAAAGAGCTAGTTAGAAATTTGGGATATTAACACTTACTACGTTATTGCTGACTTTGGTATTTCTGAGTAAATAAAAGAATTGACCGGTTAAAAAAACCCACCTTTGGGAAGAAAAGAAGGATTTCTCGGTAAAACTAGGTACACTTAAGAAATTCTAGATATTTTTGCATCATTTCTCACTGACAAAAGCACCATTGCAAGAACTTGATTCTATGATGGAAGACTGGTTTAGGGTTATGCACCTTAATCAAAGAGGAAGGGCTCCAAACACACTCTTAAAGAGTAAGGCAAGGCAATAATATGATTCGCAAGGCAGACGTAGGCAAGAGGCAAGGGAACCGCAACCGGTTTGCCCAAGCCTGATAAATAATAAAACTACCCTTGAGACATTTTAAAAATTTTCTTACCAATAAAATGGTCCTTTCTCACCTTTTTCTAGCTTGCAGGCCGGAAAAAAAACGGAAAATAACACCGGCAAGGGGATATCTTACTCGCAAGCTTACGGCATGCCGGTAGCAAGTCAAGCGCAATCCTATGACAGTTTTAAGCTGACGACCGCCCTGCCTCTTCCCTGCCGCTGCCTTGCGCTCCGTATGACCTAGGTAATCTTAAGAAACTGAAGGTATCTATTTGGTCCCATTACAATGTCTTCAGACTACCTTCCTAGAAAAACTATAGTATTTATAAGGTAGCTCTATTTATAGGTACCTATTCATACAAATGTATAGACGGTATTCAAGCCAAAAACTATATTTATTTATAAGAAACTCTATAGTTTATGCTTTAATCAGAAAAAAGAGCTAGTTAGAAATTTGGGATATTAACACTTACTATGTTATTGCTGACTTTGGTATTTCTGAGTAAATAAAAGAATTGACCGGTTAAAGAAACCCACCTTTGGGAAGAAAAGAAGGATTTCTCAGTAAAACTAGGTACACTTAAGAAATTCTAGGTATTTTTGCATCATTTCTCACTGACAAAAGCACCATTGCAAGAACTTGATTCTATGATGGAAGACTGGTTTAGGGTTATGCACCTTAATCAAAGAGGATGGGCTCCAAACACACTCTTAAAGAGTAAGGCAAGGCAATAATATGATTCGCAAGGCAGACGTAGGCAAGAGGCAAGGGAACCGCAACCGGTTTGCCCAAGCCTGATAAATAATAAAACTACCCTTGAGACGTTTTAAAAATTTTCTTACCAATAAAATGGTCCTTTCTCACCTTTTTCTAGCTTGCAGGCCGGAAAAAAAACAGAAAATGACACCGGCAAGGGGATATCTTACTCGCAAGCTTACGGCATGCCGCTAGCAAGTCAAGCGTAATCCTCGGACAGTTTTAAGCTGACGACCGCCCTGCCTCTTCCCTGCCGCTGCCTTGCGCTCCGTATGACCTAGGTAAGCTTAAGAAACTGAAGGTACCTGTTTGGTCCCATTACAATGTCTTCAGACTACCTTCCTAGAAAAACTATAGTATTTATAAGGTAGCTCTATTTATAGGTACCTATTCATACAAATGTATAGATGGTATTCAAGCCAAAAACTATATTTATTTATAAGAAACTCTATAGTTTATGCTTTAATCAGAAAAAAGAGCTAGTTAGAAATTTGGGATATTAACACTTACTATGTTATTGCTGACTTTGGTATTTCTGAGTAAATAAAAGAATTGACCGGTTAAAGAAACCCACCTTTGGAAAGAAAAGAAGGATTTCTCGGTAAAACTAGGTACACGTAAGAAATTCTAGGTATTTTTGCATCATTTCTCACTGACAAAAGCACCATTGCAAGAACTTGATTCTATGATGGAAGACTGGTTTAGGTTTATGCACCTTAATCAAAGAGGATGGGCTCCAAACACACTCTTAAAGAGTAAGGCAAGGCAATAATATGATTCGCAAGGCAGACGTAGGCAAGAGGCAAGGGAACCGCAACCGGTTCGCCCAAGCCTGATAAATAATAAAACTACCCTTGAGACGTTTTAAAAATTTTCTTACCAATAAAATGGTCCTTTCTCACCTTTTTCTAGCTTGCAGGCCTGAAAAAAACGGAAAATGACACCGGCAAGGGGATATCTTACTCGCAAGCTTACGGCATGCCGGTAGCAAGTCAAGCGCAATCCTATGACAGTTTTAAGCTGACGACCGCCCTGCCTCTTCCCTGCCGCTGCCTTGCGCTCCGTATGACCTAGGTAAGCTTAAGAAACTGAAGGTACCTGTTTGGTCCCATTACAATGTCTTCAGACTACCTTCCTAGAAAAACTATAGTATTTATAAGGTAGCTCTATTTATAGGTACCTATTCATACAAATGTATAGACGGTATTCAAGCCAAAAACTATATTTATTTATAAGAAACTCTATAGTTTATGCTTTAATCAGAAAAAAGAGCTAGTTAGAAATTTGGGATATTAACACTTACTATGTTATTGCTGACTTTGGTATTTCTGAGTAAATAAAAGAATTGACCGGTTAAAGAAAACCACCTTTGGGAATAAAAGAAGGATTTCTCGGTAAAACTAGGTACACTTAAGAAATTCTAGATATTTTTGCATCATTTCTCACTGACAAAAGCACCATTGCAAGAACTTGATTCTATGATGGAAGACTGGTTTAGGGTTATGCACCTTAATCAAAGAGGAAGGGCTCCAAACACACTCTTAAAGAGTAAGGCAAGGCAATAATATGATTCGCAAGGCAGACGTAGGCAAGAGGCAAGGGAACCGCAACCGGTTCGCCCAAGCCTGATAAATAATAAAACTACCCTTGAGACATTTTAAAAATTTTCTTACCAATAAAATGGTCCTTTCTCACCTTTTTCTAGCTTGCAGGCCGGAAAAAAAAACGGAAAATGACACCGGCAAGGGGATATCTTACTCGCAAGCTTACGGCATGGCGGTAGCAAGTCAAGCGCAATCCTATGACAGTTTTAAGCTTACGACCGCCCTGCCTCTTCCCTGCCGCTGCCTTGCGCTCCGTATGACCTAGGTAAGCTTAAGAAACTGAAGGTACCTGTTTGGTCCCATTACAATGTCTTCAGACTACCTTCCTAGAAAAAACTATAGTATTTATAAGGTAGCTCTATTTATAGGTACCTATTCATACAAATGTATAGACGGTATTCAAGCTAAAAACTATATTTATTTATAAGAAACTCTATAGTTTATGCTTTAATCAGAAAAAAGAGCTAGTTAGAAATTTGGGATATTAACACTTACTATGTTATTGCTGACTTTGGTATTTCTGAGTAAATAAAAGAATTGACCGGTTAAAGAAACCCACCTTTGGGAAGAAAAGAAGGATTTCTCGGTAAAACTAGGTACACTTAAGAAATTCTAGGTATTTTTGCATCATTTCTCACTGACAAAAGCACCATTGCAAGAACTTGATTCTATGATGGAAGACTGGTTTAGGGTTATGCACCTTAATCAAAGAGGATGGGCTCCAAACACACTCTTAAAGAGTAAGGCAAGGCAATAATATGATTCGCAAGGCAGACGTAGGCAAGAGGCAAGGGAACCGCAACCGGTTTGCCCAAGATATATAAAACGCCGCGTTTCATTTATTTTTCCCGAGTTCGAGCTGTTGGAAACACAAATTTCAATATCGATAAAACGCCGCGTTTCATTTATTTGTCTTTAACTCCGATATGAAGAGAAGATAAAGAACTGTGTTCGTATATTCATTGCAAAGTCCACTAGCTCAGTGGCAAAAACCCCTCTCTCTATATCCGAGACCCCGAGTTCGAGTCGTTGGAATCACAAATTTTTAATATCCAAGATATACAAAACGCCGCGTTTCATTTATTTGTCTTTAACTCGGATTTAAAGAGAATAAAAGAAATTGTGTTGGTAAATATATTGCCAAGTTCACTATTTCTGTGGCAAAAACCCCTACCGTCATGCTAGAGTTCACGAGTTCGAAGCGATGAAAGCACATATTTTTAATATCAAAACGCTGTCGTTTCACTCATTCATCTTTAATCAGAGCCTGAGCCCATTTTGCTCATCCATAATTTTGCTATTATTATTTTGGTAATTGGTAATGTGTATTTATAATACCCGAGTTCGAGCTGTTGGAAACACAAATTTCTAATATCGATAAAACGCCGCGTTTCATTTATTTGTCTTTAACTCCGATATGAAGAGAAGATAAAGAACTGTGTTCATATATCCATTGCAAAGTCCTCTAGCTCAGTGGCAAAAACCCCTATCTCTATATCCGAGACCCCGAGTTCGAGTCGTTGGAATCACAAATTTTTAATATCCAAGATATACAAAACGCCGCATTTCATTTATTTGTCTTTAACTCGGATTTAAAGAGAATAAAAGAAATTGTGTTGGTAAATATATTGCCAAGTTCACTATTTCTGTGGCAAAAACCCCTACCGTCATGCTAGAGTTCACGAGTTCGAAGCGATGAAGCACATATTTTTAATATCAAAACGCTGTCGTTTCATTCATTCGTCTTTAATCAGAGCCTGAGCCCATTTTGCTTATCCATAATTTTGCTATTATTATTTTGGTAATTGGTAATGTGTATTTATAATACCCGAGTTCCCGAGTTCGAGCTGTTGGAAACACAAATTTCTAATATCGATAAAATGCCGCGTTTCATTTATTTGTCTTTAACTCCGATATGAAGAGAAGATAAAGAACTGTGTTCGTATATCCATTGCAAAGTCCTCTAGCTCAGTGGCAAAAACCCCTATCTCTATATCCGAGACCCCGAGTTCGAGTCGTTGGAATCACAAATTTTTAATATCCAAGATATACAAAACGCCGCGTTTCATTTATTTGTCTTTAACTCGGATTTAAAGAGAATAAAAGAAATTGTGTTGGTAAATATATTGTCAAGTCCACTATTTCGGTGGCAAAAACCCCTACTGTCATGCTAGAGTTCTCGAGTTCGAACCGATGAAAGCACATATTTTTAATATCAAAACGCTGTCGTTTCATTCATTCATCTTTTATCAGAGCCTGAGCCCATTTTGCTCATCCATAATTTTGCTATTATTATTTTGGTAATTGGTAATGTGTATTTATAATACCCGAGTTCCCGAGTTCGAGCTGTTGGAAACACAAATTTCTAATATCGATAAAACGCCGCGTTTCACTTTATCTTTATTTAAATACGAAAATTTATTAAACGACCACATGGCCAACAGAAACTTGCATAATTACAACCCAAACATGACCATTTCGCGGACCATCCAGACCCGATCTATGAAATTCGGATATCTTTCTCAATAACTTTCGAAATCTTTGTAAGAATTGGTGTGATTGTAAATATTGGTGAAACTGTGCATCGTAATAAATCATCAACAATATTCTGTATCTAATACTAAGTTGAACTAAATTTAACTAAATCGCACTTTTAGATTTCCAAATGTTTAATTATGTTATTTTTTTGGACAGAGTTGTTGTTATTGATATATTTATTGAATTTTGAATTTTAAAAATAGTTTATATGATATAAATAGATTTTGGCCAAACTTAGAAATGTTGTACATATTTAATAAAAGTAGAAATGTTGTAAAAAGTAGAACTGTTGTTAAAGTTGATAAAACTAATCTCCAAATGGCCAGTGAAGTTTATTTGTTAAAATAAAAGTAGAAATTTGTTAATGATATATTGAAGTAAAAATATACAAAGATTAGTTTATAGAGAGAAACTAGAGGATTGAAACTAGAGACATTACATTAAGTCAAACATAGTGAAAGTAGATAAAACTACATGGCATAAACTCGAGAAATAAACACAACAACTAATCTTCAATTGGCCATTTGGCAGCTGTCAAGTGAATTTCATTGCAGAAATCCCAAACTTCACATTGCCAGAAACAACGATCGCACTTCCACTGTGTTATTGATCCATTAAAGGAGACTACAAACACCGGTTCTTCTGTTGCGCAGCACCAGCAATCATTTGAGAAGATGGGATTCTTTATTCTTTCAAGTAGTGACATAAACTCTTGAGGTTTCGCGTAACCCCAAAGGCCTGAGGTTAGAGCAGTCCGGATCATGCAATTCATCCGATGAACAAACTCACGACTAAAGTTAGGATAGTTGTGAAACAACCCTCCATCATCTACACTAAACGCTAAGTTCAGCATTCCATCTACAAACTTGGCCAACTCCAATCCTCTCTCAGCAGCAAGATGGATTTTCTCTCTTCCTTCATCAAGTAAATGAAGTTGAAAGAACTCATACATACCTCGTAGGTAGATGGCCTCTGGATTACCGGCTTGGTAGCACCTAAGTCGGAATGTTCTTACAGCATTAACCTCATCAATCCAATCATTAAAGCCAATGAGATTAGCAGATTGGTAGAAGTAGTCGTCTCTGCCTATTTGATTAAACCCGGAGAAAGCAATTCTAGCACTACCGAAGTCCCGGATGTGGTTTGTTGCTACCTTTGATAGAATCTCATGGAGGATGGAAGGAGGGACAGATTCCAAGTTGAAGTTCGACATAGAGTACAAGGATGATGAAAAACTTGAGAGATATTCGTTTAATCGAGTAATAAATGGAAAGATTTACGTGTTATTTATAATAGAGAAAAGATTGCATTTACTATCCCACTTAAGGGTGTGATTTGATAGACGGCTTAAGACACGACTTCTCAGTGCAAGTACAGGGAATAAGAACATGTGTGTTTGAATAAAAATAGGTGTGTTTGAATAAATGAAACTATGTAAAAACATTAGGTGAGAAAAAAGTGTCGTTTCAAAGCAGCACTACACGACTTCGGACTGCAACAGTCGTATGTCAAGGAAAAATTTAGTGAAACAAAGTGGTTTTGATTGTCTAAATTTGCGAAACTAAGAAACATTTAGTCTAGTTATATAGAACTATGTGAGAATTAACAAATTTAGATATTCTATTGTTTTATATTTTGCAAAACTCTAAATAGAAGCAGAATCGAAAAATTAATTATACGGAGTGGATAATTTAATGATATAACAAACAGTATATGTGAATAATAATTGAAATATTTAGTTTGAGAAAAATCTGTCATTTCATGATTTATGACCTGATTTATGACCATAGCGTCATGACCCTTGATATTTGCAACGCTACACGACTTCTCAAGCACGCTTCTGACAGTTTAAGTGAAACTAACTGATATTAATTGTCTAAATTTATGAAACTAAGTAAAATTAAATTGAATTTATAGTGTAAATATATGGAACTATGTAAAAATTAAAAAATTAGGTAATACTATATTGTTTTATATTTTGAAAATAAATATAATATTATTTGGTAGGATTATGGATTATTTACTGAGCAAGCAATAAAAGAGATCATAAAAAATGGTTGAGAAAAATCCAGTAATTAATGGTATTGGTATTGACGGTCAGATGAGAGAGTAATTAATCGATTGAAAAAGTCTCTAATAATAATCATTACACTCGCGACTCTACACTTGCATTGAAACCAAACGTGAAACGTCACAACACTACACCGTCTAGAATCATCACCATTGCATTTAAACTCCAACTCTGCAAATTCTCTCATTTCATCTCATATCCGAAATTCTCTCATCTCATATCTGAAATTCTCTCATCTCTACAAACAAGATGACAGACTACTACAATAAGCTTTCCCAGATTTCCGAGGCATCTCTAGACCCCGACGTCAAGTGTTGGCGTTTCAGAGTTAAAATACACAGGGTCCACCCTCTCTATTCCTCGGCTACCAACAGTGTTTACTATGCCTATGTCCTTGTAGATGAAGATGTAAGTGTTTTTTCATCATCTCTCAAGTTTGTCATCATCTCTCAAGTTTTTCATCATCATTTAACTTGATCCTTGTACTTTATTTATGTAGGGGTGCAAGATGGAGATGACCGTTTATGGGGATTATGAAAGGTTTAGAGGCCTCAAAAAAAAGGAGGGAGAATGGGTGGAATTCTTTCGGGTAGGAATTGAACGTTCTTATCCAGGTTTCAATGCAACTAACTCTCGGTTCAGACTAACTGCTTCGCGACTCACACAAGTCCGCATGATCGAACCTCTGAGCAATCGGCTTTTCATGGACTTCAAGAACATCCATGCAATCCCTCACATGTCCCACAAGGAACGAAACTATCCCATAGGTATGAATGGTGCTAAAATAAATATATTTACATATTTAGTTTCAGAACTTTGTATGACTCTGTAGATGTAAGTGAAACTAAGTGTAACTCATTTATATGGTAGATACAATTGGAGTGGTCTTCAATACGGAAGCCCATTTTGATGACCCTGCAAGGCCAACGATGATTTTTTACATAAGGGACAACATGTAAGTAGAAAGTAACATATGATCCAAGCAAAATTTATTTATATTGTAATTGACACACGTTTTCTTTATTCTGAATAGTGACAGCCAGATTAAATGTGTGGCAACTGGCAAGCAGGCCTATGCATTCCGGGATGGTCTTGAAAACATGAAAGGTGGACAGGTGATTGTGGCCCTTAAGATGTGGCAGGTCTGCAAGCGTTGGAGTAAGTGTAGTTTCTGTGGCTAGTTTTGAATATGATAGTGGACTGAAACGTTTACTAAAATCGTTTATATTAATACATATTTATTTAATCCTCCTGATCTATGGCTTGAGACCGAAGGTGGACTTTCAGACTTCAGGTTCAATCCGCGTATCACAGAGGTTGAGGACTTCAGGCAGTCTCTACTAAACAGCGACCCTTATGTTCACAAATATGGGATTGAAGGTCTTGTGTAAATCGTGTTGTTCTCACTGTTATGGTCTTGTGAAAATCTTGCTGTTTCAACTTACTTCACTCAATCTCACTTGTTTCAACTGTTGGTTTCACTCAATCTCACTTGTTTCAACTGTTGGTTTCACCTAATCCCTTGTTCCAACTTCTGGCAACTTTTCATTTCACTTAATCTCACTTGTTTGAACTTTTGGTTTCACTAAATTTTGTTCCTGATCTATTGGTTTCACTCAATCTCACTTGTTTAAACTGTTGGTTTCACTTAATCCCTTGTTCCAACTTCTGGCTTAACTTAATCCTCTGTTCGACTTTTTTTGTATAAATAGGTCAGATATTGTGTTAGTTTCACTTTTTGTAAACACTACCTCGTGGGATTAGAGAAGATACGTATAGAAAATAGAATATATCAGGTATAACCATAAAATCAATCATCTAAGTACAGTAAAACCAACAAAATCGGAAGAATTAGAAAAGTAAAACTTTAAAGGTTTTTGTATAACTACAAACTAAGTGAAACTATAAGCACGAAAATCCGACACTAAAAAATCCCGCCCAATTTTTTGAATTTTCCCACCCATTTTTTCGATTTTTGACTTTCCGCAAAATCGATGCGGAGGTCCACTAGCTAAGGAACTGTGTTCGTATATCCATTGCAAAGTCCACTAGCTCAGTGGCAAAAACCCCTCTCTCTATATCCGAGACCCCGAGTTCGAGTCGTTGGAATCACAAATTTTTAATATCCAAGATATACAAAACGCCGCGTTTCATTTATTTGTCTTTAACTCAGATTTAAAGAGAATAAAAGAAATTGTGTTGGTAAATATATTGCCAAGTTCACTATTTCTGTGGCAAAAACCCCTACCGTCATGCTAGAGTTCACGAGTTCGAAGCGATGAAAGCACATATTTTTAATATCAAAACGCTGTTGTTTCATTCATTCATCTTTAATCAGAGCCTGAGCCCATTTTGCTCATCCATAATTTTGCTATTATTATTTTGGTAATTGGTAATGTGCATTTATAATACCCGAGTTCCCGAGTTCGAGCTGTTGGAAACACAAATTTCTAATATCGATAAAACGCCGCGTTTCATTTATTTGTCTTTAACTCCGATATGAAGAGAAGATAAAGAACTGTGTTCGTATATCCATTGCAAAGTCCTCTAGCTCAGTGGCAAAAACCCCTATCTCTATATCCGAGACCCCGAGTTCGAGCCGTTGGAATCACAAATTTTTAATATCCAAGATATACAAAACGCCGCGTTTCATTTATTAACCATATCATTCATGTTCGTCGCCAAACACACTCTTAAAGAGTAAGGCAAGGCAATAATATGATTCGCAAGGCAGACGTAGGCAAGAGGCAAGGGAACCGCAACCGGTTTGCCCAAGATATATAAAACGCCGCGTTTCATTTATTTGTCCTGAGTTCGAGCTGTTGGAAACACAAATTTCAATATCGATATTGGTTTCACTCAATCTCACTTGTTTAAACTGTTGGTTTCACTTAATCCCTTGTTCCAACTTCTGGCTTAACTTAATCCTCTGTTCGACTTTTTTTGTATAAATAGGTCAGATATTGTGTTAGTTTCACTTTTTGTAAACACTACCTCGTGGGATTAGAGAAGATACGTATATCACGAAATCAAATTTTATCATGCATGAGCACATCTAAAACGTTGATAGAAAATAGAATATATCAGGTATAACCATAAAATCAATCATCTAAGTACAGTAAAACCAACAAAATCGGAAGAATAAGAAACTGAAGGTACCTATTTGGTCCCATTACAATGTCTTAAGACTACCTTCCTAGAAAAACTATAGTATTTATAAGGTATCTCTATTTATAGGTACCTATTCATACAAATGTATTGACGGTATTCAAGCCAAAAACTATATTTATTTATAAGAAACTCTATAGTTTATGCTTTAATCAGAAAAAAGAGCTAGTTAGAAATTTGGGATATTAACACTTACTATGTTATTGCTGACTTTGGTATTTCTGAGTAAATAAAAGAATTGACCGGTTAAAGAAACCCACCTTTGGGAAGAAAAGAAGGATTTCTCGGTAAAACTAGGTACACTTAAGAAATTCTAGGTATTTTTTAATCATTTCTCACTGACAAAAGCACCATTGCAAGAACTTGATTCTATGATGGAAGACTTGTTTAGGGTTATGCACCTTAATCAAAGAGGATGGGCTCCAAACACACTCTTAAAGAGTAAGGCAAGGCAATAATATGATTCGCAAGGCAGACGTAGGCAAGAGGCAAGGGAACCGCAACCGGTTTGCCCAAGCCTGATAAATAATAAAACTACCCTTGAGACATTTTAAAAATTTTCTTACCAATAAAATGGTCCTTTCTCACCTTTTTCTAGCTTGCAGGCCGGAAAAAAAAACGGAAAATGACACCGGCAAGGGGATATCTTACTCG
Source organism: Hirschfeldia incana (assembly GCA_026261945.1). Classification (NCBI taxonomy): domain Eukaryota; kingdom Viridiplantae; phylum Streptophyta; class Magnoliopsida; order Brassicales; family Brassicaceae; genus Hirschfeldia; species Hirschfeldia incana. The sequence goes on from JABCMI010000067.1 coordinate 28,676, forward strand.
CAAGCTTACGGCATGCCAGTAGCAAGTCAAGCGTAATCCTCGGACAGTTTTAAGCTGACGACTGCCCTGCCTCTTCCCTGCCGCTGCCTTGCGCTCCGTATGACCTAGGTAAGCTTAAGAAACTGAAGGTACCTATTTGGTCCCATTACAATGTCTGAAACTGAAGGTACCTATTTGGTCCCATTACAATGTCTTCAGACTACCTTCCTAGAAAAACTATAGTATTTATAAGGTAGCTCTATTTATAGGTACCTATTCATACAAATGTATAGACGGTATTCAAGCCAAAAACTATATTTATTTATAAGAAACTCTATAGTTTATGCTTTAATCAGAAAAAAGAGCTAGTTAGAAATTTGGGATATTAACACTTACTATGTTATTGCTGACTTTGGTATTTCTGAGTAAATAAAAGAATTGACCGGTTAAAGAAACCCACCTTTGGGAAGAAAAGAATGATTTTTCGGTAAAACTAGGTACACTTAAGAAATTCTAGGTATTTTTGCATCATTTCTCACTGACAAAAGCACCATTGCAAGAACTTGATTCTATGATGGAAGACTGGTTTAGGGTTATGCACCTTAATCAAAGAGGATGGGCTCCAAACACACTCTTAAAGAGTAAGGCAAGGCAATAATATGATTCGCAAGGCTGACGTAGGCAAGAGGCAAGGGAACCGCAACCGGTTAGCCCAAGCCTGATAAATAATAAAACTACCCTTGAGACATTTTAAAAATTTTCTTACCAATAAAATGGTCCTTTCTCACCTTTTTCTAGCTTGCAGGCCGGAAAAAAAACGGAAAATGACACCGGCAAGGGGATATCTTACTCGCAAGCTTACGGCATGCCGGTAGCAAGTCAAGCGTAATCCTCGGACAGTTTTAAGCTGACGACTGCCCTGCCTCTTCCCTGCCGCTGCCTTGCACTCCGTATGACCTAGGTAAGCTTAAGAAACTGAAGGTACCTATTTGGTCCCATTACAATGTCTGAAACTGAAGGTACCTATTTGGTCCCATTACAATGTCTTCAGACTACCTTCCTAGAAAAACTATAGTATTTATAAGGTAGCTCTATTTATAGGTACCTATTCATACAAATCTATAGATGGTATTCAAGCCAAAAACTATATTTATTTATAAGAAACTCTATAGTTTATGCTTTAATCAGAAAAAAGAGCTAGTTAGAAATTTGGGAACCGCAATGGGCAAGGCAATAATATGTTTCGCAAGCTTACAGCAGTGAGTTTTGTTTCAAAGCCTACCAATTGCGACTCTTGCCTTTTGTCTACGTTTTTCGTTTCGAAACATATTATTGCCTTGCCATACTCTTTATGGGTTTTGTTTCAAAGCATTCCACGATTTCTCAAGTAACGGTCGGTGAAATATGAAATCCATAAAATCGAAAAATCAAACTAGTAGCGATTACAGACCAACCCGAAAAAGCAAAATAAATAACGGATACTCCGACGAATTAACGCTAACTGACCAACGTTCTACCTGAATGAGTGACTAATTAGCTGAACACCTCCTATCACCCAAACAACAATGTCGCTACTTTGCACGTTGAGCGATTATGTCCGCCTTTGTTGCATTTGGAACACACGTACTTCCTTTTCTCCTTCATTGTTGATTGTCTTCGCTTGTAGAGCGTTGTCTTGTTTGTAGCTTTTTTGGCACCCTGATTTGTCTTCTTTAAAACTTTTTTGGCACCCTGCTTTGGAGTCTTTGATGCGGGACTACTCTGGAAAAGTACTTTTCTCACCTTGGGGGTTGGAGTGGTCGGTGCTGTAATCTTTGCCGAGTATTTTGGTTTCTTTCTGGTTGACGGATTAGTTGATGGCGTCCGCCGCCGCGGTATATTTGCTAGCTTCTGGTTTATTGGAGTACCTGGCGATTGACTACGACAACGTTTCTTTGTTGATGTATTACGTGAAGTCAATTTACCTTCCGGTGTCGCTGGAGGTGGATTGCTCGTACTCATTGTTTGGTTCTTCTTTTTTAATTGTTTGCGCTTGAAACGCTTCGCTTTTTCAATAGCAGATAAGTATCTCTTCATCTTCGGTCTACCACGTTGTTTGCCCATTTTGGGTGGTAGACACACTTGACTAAGTACATCGGCTGGTGGCATCAAATCTTCATCAATTGGGTTAATAGGTTCTGTGTACGCTGCAACCAAGTAGCCCTTTGAGTAAAGAGGATCCACCAGGGTATGTTCGCCAATTTTCCGACATTTGGCCACTTTGATTACGTGCGCGCAGGGTATCTTCTCGATATCATATTGCTTACAAGTACAACTCCGCTGCAAAAATTTGCACCCTATGTATCAAAAACGAGTCAAATGATAGCATGGCAGAAGTGAAACTCTATTGTTTCATACCTTTTCTAGATCAACCAAACAGCTAAAGTGTCCACCTTCAACATGGCTACGGTTTGAATCAAGATGTTGAACAGTTAGCGTACCCACTTCGTTGTGATTCATATGCAGTTTGAGTTCAGCATATTCTGTGAAGTTTGTTTTCAACGCCGCAGCTTCCTCTTGCCTTTCTGCAAACCATCTTGAAAGCATCTTTCTAAAAGAATCCACAAAATATGCAATGGGAAACGCTCTTTCCTCTTTAAGCACGCCGTTAATGCATTCTGCAAAGTTGCTTGTCATGATATCATATCTGTCTCCTGGAAAATGTGAGAGAGCCCACGTTCGAATATCTGCAGTTGTCAAATAGTGGTGTAGTGCGCTGTCGTGACGTCGAATGACTTCAAATCTTCTGTCAAATTCCACCTGTCGATATAATCTCGCAGCCCTTTTTGCCTCCGCGACCATTTGGGGATTTTTGAAACCTGAGGTCATGTTTTGACCAAGGTGATATAAGCATATGCCCCTATGAGCTTCAGGGAAAACATTCGTAAGTGCCTTGGCTATTGCTGGGCATCGGTCAGAGATGAAAGCCAAATTTCTACCATCACCTATCACACCACGCAGCTGGGTGAAAAACCATTCCCATGCAGCTGCATCCTCTGCATCTACAACCCCAAGAGCTATAGGATATATACCCTTATCTCCATCCTGACATGCAGCCACTAACATAATACCTCTGAACTTACCACTTAGATGTGCTCCATCTATAACAATAACCCTCCTCATGAACGCAAAGCCTTTGATACATGCGTCAAAAGCAATGAACAAATACTTAAATCTGTTCTCAGCATCAACTTCAAGCTTTGTTTTTGTACCTGGATTGGCCTGCTCTATTTTGTATAGATACGAAGGCAAGTCCTGATAGCCACTAGCATGAGTGCCTCTAACCATCTCTCGTGCATATGCCAATGCGCTATGAGCCTTCGTATAACCGATGTCAATTTGATAAACAGCCCTTATACAGTCCATTATATGTTTAGGCCGGATTCCTTTAAGATCACTGCCGCCACTAAATCCATCAACAAACATCTTCCCAATACATTGTGCATTAGCCTGACGGTGACGCGAATACCTATCAGCCCCAGAGCATGTATGAAGATCAGTATACTTACGCACGAAGAATTCTGGAGATGATCTCGACAGAGTTGTAGCACGTATCTTCCAGGAACATCCAGGAACGAAGCACTTTGCGTAAAATAATTGCTTCCAAGACTTTTTGATGCAGAAATCGAACCTTTCGAGCACTAAAATCCTGCGTAGCTTTGTTATTAGTTCTTTCTTGCAACTGAAACTGTCACCAGACTTAATGGTTTCACTCTTACGCAGCTGTGATGGCTTCATAGTCTCAAGTGATGGCTTCATAGTCTCATGTGATGGCTTCGTTGGCTCGTAATGAACATTTCCAAAACTACTAAAATCAGCAGAAGCATTCTCTCTGACAACACGCTTTTGATTTCTATTCACATCAGGACGACCTCTGTTTGCAGTCAATGAAACAAAAACACACATAGAATCTGTCTTCAACAAGGTTATAAAATCTGCAAGTTGTCTGTCGTTACTCAAGGACATCGGAGGAGTGTTGCTAGGCATATTCTCCAATATTCTTTTAGGCAAGATATAAGCAAGCTCAACCGCTTTCATCTCACTAATCATATTGTAATCTTCACAAACCATGCGGAGAAAATCCTCATATTTGATATCATCACCTACAAAGAACGCAATTCCCTTCTTGGTTGGAGAGAACTCCGAACCAACATTATCCATCTTCCATTCTCCAAAAACAGTAACTATGTGCATCATTATCTGCATAATACATAATTTGCATCAGTACACATCGCAAAAATAATTTTGGGTTTTGGCAACAAGGTACAAGTGAATCGTAATCGTAGCAGCGAGGGAACATCATTATTAAGGCAACCATAAAAGAAAGACTTTGCCTCTGTTCATAGAAACCTAGATCTTATAAATTTTTATCATACCTGGTATTTCTCAGATTCGGATAAGGCTGTAATCTGTTCGCCTTCCACGTCTTCAATTCACTTAATGTATCAGATATACTCGAGATTAGAGAATTTGAAATGTGATAGATCGTTGAAGATAAAGTGAGAGCCTTTGACGATATGAGCAACAAATCTGATATCTGAGATAACCGTTGAAGGTAAAGAGTTGTCATTTATTATGCTTTTTAATTTTTTTTTTACCAAAAGAGGATTATTGTTGCAAAGGGTTAGATGGTAATTTTACAAAAAGGATGGACCTTATTTCCAATTTTCCCTTGGAAGGGTACCGTTCTCACATTGTCATTTGAAAGTATGGCATATCAACAATTCCTCCTAAAAACTATATACATAGTTGAAGATTAAAAATTCAAAAATTCAAATCGAATTGAACATAGAAAAATACAAATACAGCAAAATACAAAGAATTTCAAAGTTGAATCAAGCCAATTGAGTTGATGACGACGTCATACATTTTCTTATGCTCTTAATTTAATGCATGTTCTTATTAATTTATGTTATTCTTCTTGTTCAAACATATTATAATTTTTCCATGACAAATAATGTTTGTGTTGTCATTGTAGGATCTCAATATTTTTTTGTGTGCATTTCGTTAAGATTTATATATTTTGGTTTGTATGGCTTATTCATCTTTAAAATGATCTCCAATTTCCAGTTAGATATATTTATATATTTTTTCATAAAATAGATAAATTATATTCTAAGTGTGAGTCTCCAGTTTTTATATCTGTTGTCGAGTTCCTATATTTTAAGAAAAAAATATAATGGAATGATATTTTCATCTCTATATTTAGAAACAAAAATATCATATCTCTGTTTTTCCTCTTAAATAAAGGAAGTCTAATGCAAAATCACACATTGAAACAAATATATCTCTATAATATAGTTTTTCTATTTTAGTAGAGAATATATATATATATATATATATATATATATATATATATATATATATATATATGAATATATAGGTGAATCGGAAATATTCTTAGTTGTTTAATCAATAGATAACATTATGGATCAACATTTTTTATCAGGCAATTTAGAGATAATGAAATTATTAATACTTTATGATATTGTTTTGATTCATGTGATATGTGTATGATAAAGACCACGTTTCTGAATCTCAATTATGTGAATAACTGTTTATGAAACTAATATGTAATACATGCTGTAATAGACATGAAGAAGACACAATCATTAAGAAGTTTTTGTAATTTTATTTCAAATATCTTATATCAAATATCAGATATATATTTTGGAGTCTCGGTTAGAAAAAAATATGATTATTCAAGTTTTCTCACTTTAGATTTGCAGTTGTAGTCACTTTGGATTTGCAGTTGTAGTAACAATTTTTTTCCAGAAAATAAATATGCATATAACCCTAAATCATAATTTTCTGTATATAAAAAATTAATTACATAATTATACATATAATAATTTTAATAAAAGAAAATAAACAAAATATTTTTTTTTGTAACTATTAGTTTTTAACTTAGATTAATTTATATCGATAATATAAAATATCTTACTGTTAACAATGATTAATTATGTTTAAAAATTCTTAGAAACATTACATAGATATATATACAATTAACAATTCTAACATCTTTCATGAGGATTTCCGTCTGACTACATTATCATGAGTTGTTTCATAAGATTCACACCAGACATTATTCTTTGCATAATGGTGAAAATATCCAATAAAACTTTTCTCTAGTTAACTAATAACTCTAAAACTCGAAACCTAGACTACATATTGTAAAAATATTAACCTTCATAAAAAACATTAACCCTTCAAATATGAACAATGGCGCATCAATGGAAAATTAGCTAATTATAAGAAAATAATAAGATTATTTTTACAACTTTTTTTTGCTTAGAATTTTAATAAGGAAAAATATTTTTTTTAAATAAACTTTTATATTCTCAGGTTTTTATAACATTTAAAAGAATTAAAATACTATTTTCTTTCATAATTATATTTTCATTATTTTACAAAAAAGGAAAATTAGAATTTCTTGAAAAGGAAAATTATTTCCATCTAGCTTTTACAATTTTATTTATTTATTATTTAAAAAATTACTATTAAATAAATATTTGTATGGAAAATTGTTTCGTTTAATATATTTAGTTAATACTTAAAAGGAAAAATACTATTAAATAACTGTTATAATTCTATTTGTTCATGATTTTTCATAAAAGGAAAATTATATTCATATAGCTGTTATAAATTTCTCTGGTTTGGATATAGAAAAGGAAAATACTATTAAATAAATATTTGTATGACAAAAGTTTTTCTTTGCAATATTTTGTTTAAAACTTAAAAAAAGCTATTAAGTAACTATTATAATTGTATTATTTGTTCGTGATTTTTTTAAAAAAAAGAAAATTATTTTCATATAGCTTTTGCAATTTTCATTCTTTTGGACATAAAAACTAAAATGCTATAAATAAATATTTGCATGAAACAATGTTTTTTTGCAATATTTTGTTTAAAATTAAAAAGGGAATATACTATTAAATAAGTATTTATATAAAAAATAATATTTAACACATGTCATAATCCTAAACATATAATTGACATGTGTCACAATCATGTTAATTAGTAACTTTGAAAAACTAAGCTTTATATAATAAGATATTTAATAAATTTCCTTTTTTTTGTTTTGAAATTTTTATTTTAAAAAATCGTTTTATTTTAATAATAACTTAAAAAAATATTTATAATAAGAAAAAAATATTTTTTTGCTTTAACTTTTTTAATTAGGATTTTAATAAATCTTAGTTTTCAAAGTTACTAATTAACACGATTGCGGCACATGGTAATCTTAACTTTTTTAATTAGGATTTTAATAAAGGAAAATTAACATTATGAGAGACTTTTTTTTACACATGTCACAATCTGAAATAATAAGATTGTCATGTATCGCGGTCGTGTTAATTAGTAACTTTGAAAACTAAGCTTTATATAATAAGATATTTTTATAATTTACATACTTGACAACAACAAAAAAAAATATGATTTTTTTCTTTTACCACTTATAATAAGATTTACTACGTAATAATTAAGTAGTAGTAGTAAAAAGCCCTTTTGTCAAAAAAGAAATAATTAAATAGTAGTATTATTGTTTTTTTTGTGGAAGGACAGAGTGTAAAAAATATTGTATATATATGAATGTTTATGAATGAATATTTCTTTCTCATGATATGGTCTTATGTTAATCTATTTATTATTGAAAATGTTAAACCCTAATAGCATTTGGTAACCAATAAAATGATAACAAAGGAGGTTATTTCCTAATGTTTTAACTAAAGTATAAGTGTCAAATGTCCTAGAAGAGAGGAGAGACATGAAGGACAAGTTTAATGGAAGATGCTTTTTTTTTACAGCAAACAAATTTTCATTTGAGAAATCTCACTCCGGTTCGATCCGACCAGCTTCTAGAGCAGGTGAGGGATGAATCAGAACGTCAACCACAGTGAAACATTGTACTCGTGATCGTCCTCCCTTAGCTAGGGAGTCCGCACGGAGATTTTCAGAGCGGGGTAAAAATGCAAACAAAATATCATGAAAAGATGAAGAACAAAGCTTAGTATCATCTAACTCCGGAGCCAAGGCTGGCCACTCTTCATTCCTGGTGATTAGATTGATCAGCTGTTGACAATCCGTCAAGAACTCAACTCCATCGAAGCGCCTGTTCCTAACCTCTTGCAGAGCCCACAGGATCGCCTCTGTTTCTGCAAAGATAGGTGACGGTGCTCGAGGGAGACACTTCTGGCCCTGCAGAATTGCTGTGTTTCCTTCGTAAAGAACAAACCCCAGCCCCATCCATACATATTTATCTGATCAGGAGCCGTCCACTTGACAGCGGAGCCGTTTCCTTGGTTCTCTCGCTTCCATTGGTGTGCTTTCCTCAGTCGGGGTGTCCTCTGTTACCAGAGTTTCTAGCAGTTGGGCTACTCGCCAAGCTTCCGCCTCCTGAGACGCCAGTTGGACAGTGTCCATGGGCAATATATCCTTGGCGTTAAAGCATTTCTCATTCCTTGCCTTCCACACGTACCAGAGTAACCAAGGGAACATCAATAGATCATTCCTCTGTGAGTTGGCAACTTGGACCTGGTGGAAGAGATAGTCGAAGTTTGCATAGAGGGACATACACGGGAATACCCCCGGAGGGGGCGGAATTGGCGACATGAGCCAGCATTGGAAGGCTGGAGGGCATAGAAAGAGTATATGATTTATATCTTCAACCTCCGCACCACATCGTTGGCACGACCTATCCGTCCCACAATGTCTTTCCACTAGCTTACTCGCTGATGCTACACAACTAGAGAGAGCTTGCCATAGAAAGTGTTTAATCTTTCTTACCGTCTTTAGCTTCCACACTTTTTGCTTTAAAGGGGTGATACTCGGCTCTACCATTGGATCAGAGCTAAGCTTTCTTCTTTGTTCAACCGCAATATTGTATCCGGATCTGACTGAATAGTGGCCTGATTTGGTATGCTTCCAGCAGTAGCTATCTCTTCTCCCTGTTTTACTGATCTTAATGGTTCAATGTATGAACCTAACGTTCTAGAACACTTCACACTTGTCTTCTCATAATGAAATGAGTCATTTTAAGTAAACATTTGTCATTTACTCAACTTTGATGGATGATTGAGATTAGAGGATAAACTTGCCAATGAAGTAAGTAAAACTTGGTGAGAAAGTTATCAAAACTTGATGAGGAAGCTAAGGTCCCTCTCCCCACCTATAAATAGATGTCTTTGCTCCATACTAAAGTATCATGAAGAAAATCTAAAGAGAAACACATTAAGAAAGGTGTAGGCAAGAGGAGAGAAGATCTACTCCAACTTAAAGATCAAGAAGGTTTTGGGTAAGGGGAAAGAGATCACAAAGCTCTTGTGAAAAAACAAGAACTCATCTAAAAACAAGAACTCATCTTCCACTTCAAAACCGTTCAAGAAGATTTCCGCAACCATGAATTGAGGTATTCCGATAAATCTCTTTATAGTTCTATTATGTGATTAGTCTAGATGTTAAAGATCTTAGGGTTCATGTAAAAGCATGTTTACATGTGGTATCAGGGCTTATGGTTATAAACATCTAGCTAATCCGGAAAGTGTAATAGATTTATGTTTTAAAGAATGAAAGTAGATCAATACTTAAGTAATAAAAAAAAATTGATTTAAATTAATGTTAAGTTTCGGTATAAAACCGATGAGAGTTTTCGGAAATCTTGAATCATACATGATATGTATATATTCTATTTCGATCTCTGAAATGAGAAATAATCGATGCATAAATTTTTCTATACATAAATCGTATAGAAAATTAAATTAAGTAATTTATGCACAATTTTTATAAAAAAATATTTTCATATAAAGAGCAAAATTATGATAAAGATATCACCACAGTGACTTTATCCTAAAATGATTTGCGAAATGAAAAATTATTGTTCCAATAAGCATTGATGGTTTTGTGTAGTAAATAGTTACTCAAAGGTAGACTATGAACACAAAATAGGATCAAATGACTTATAGAGTTTTTGTACTGCGAGGACAAAATATATCCACAGATAACTAAGTCCGAGTAATTCGATACATCACTCATAAATGTTTTTCGAATACTATGATTATTGATAAAAATATGGTTGCTACCCACAGGAGCACCATAATTTCTTGGCATAAGTATTCAATATAAGTATATGTGTTGATTATGTTTAAAAGCCTAATTTAAACTTGTGTATCTCAAAATTATAAATTTTATAAGAGATTGTCATATAAAGTCTCGTCTATTCAAGTCCTTACCGGAACCAACTTCTCAGAATGAAAGAGAAAGTTGAGTTCATATTTGGTGCACTATACTTGAATTTGGCACTCCGCAATAATGAGTAGATAGTACTTATGATGAAAAGAATTACCATAAAGTTTTGGTGAAATTGAATAGACTGAGAATTATGATCTTAAGATGACAATAATTATGAATATAAAAATTTTCCACATAATGGCTAGAAAAACTATAAATGTATAGAAGAACGGTTTAAGATTGCAAGCAAATCTCTAGTTGGGAAACTTAGGGAAAATCTTACAACCATAAAAGAATAATGACATAAAGTCTATGCATGAATTTTGCATTGAAATGACCTATCTTTCGGCTAAATTAAAGAATTTACTAATGAGTGTGGAAGATTCATTTCTTATCCAATTTATCCTAAATTAGCCGACTTCTCGGAGTGAACCATTCCAAATTAATTTTAACACCATGAATGTAAGATTGATGTTGAATGGACTGGCTAATAAAATGGTTCAGTAGGAGGATAGGCTTGGCCGTAAAGGTATTAAAGTTATCTATTATGTTCAAGAAAATAAGTAAGTCATAAAAGACCACCACCAATAATAGATATCAAGTAAATGAGAAGGAAACAACAAAGAAAGAAGACAAATGAAAAGGTCTGACCTCTTTCATAAAGATTGCGATAAAAGAAGAAAATAATTCGAAAAGAAAGGTAACCTTTTAAGTTCCGTAAGGATTTTCGAATATTTTTTTATAATATTTCTTCTAAAACTTGTTGGATGTATAATGGTGCTAATGTACATGTAATTAATTCCGTGCATGATTTATTTATGATCAAAACCGTAATTTCAAGAGTAAACTAAGTACTTATAGGAATTATAGTGAAGTGATAGCTGGAGCTATTGACACTCCTCATTACGAATAGTGGATTTTTTTTGGATTCATTTCAAACATTTATGTTCTATTTATTTTCCATAAGTTTTAGTTTCATTAAGAGAACTTGATAAATGGTTTTTTTTAAATCAAATTAAAGAGATGGTTGTTTAAATTTATTCTTGAACTCTTATTGAATCGGTTCAAGAAATTAGTTGATGGCATATATTAAGTAACATGGCTGATCAACCTTATAAAACACATCTAGTTATGCATATTAAAGCGAAATTAAAGCATAAAACATGTACTAATGGTAAGTATCTCTTGTGGAGTAGGAGTGTTAAATATATTTCTAATAAAAAAATTTAAAGGTTGGTAAAAGAAGGAATTATTCTAAATCTTTATTTTACCAACAATGAATGTGTGTAGATTGCATTAAGGATAAGAAAAATACACTAAGAAATGAGCCACAAGAAATGCAAAGCTTCTTGAAACTATACATACAAATATTTGTAGACCCTTTGATGTTTTGGAGATGAAAAGTATTTAATTACCTTTATTGATGATCATTCACATTAATGTTATGTATATGAATATATCTATTACATGAAAGTATCAATTTTGGATACATTACCAGTATTCATAAGTAACGTAGAAAGGCAATAGGATATAAAAGTGAAAACATAAGGTAATGAATTTATGACAACTATGATGAAAAGAGACATTGTCTCAGACGTTTTGCCAAATTTCTCCAAAAATCAAGAATTATATCAGTACACAGCCTGGTTCTCCATGACATAATGGTGTAGCTGAAAGGCATAGCTACACTTTTATGGTTTGAATTATGTAATTTTACTTATGTCATTGTAGATAGATGCATTATGCAATGCAATCTAAATTTTGAATAGGTTACCAGCAATGCGGTTCTCAAGTCTCCTTTTGAACTGCATAAAGGTTTCTAACCTATTATGGGAAATCTCAAAGTATGACGATGTCCAATTAAGAAAGAATATATAATCCACATGAAAAGAAATTAGATGTCAAAACGATCAGTTGGTTTTTTTATTAATGACCCTGGGAAATCTAAATGATATAAGATAATTGTCCAAACCATAGTATGTGATAATAGAAACCAATAATGTCAGATTTTATAAGAATGGCAACATTAGTGAGAGTCTTAAAGTTAAGGAAATGGTCATTCAAGAAATTAGGGTGAACAAAAAGTTTCCCTAAATTATGAATGGGGGAAATTCCCATGTTGTTATAAGTTTAACAATGAGTAAAACCCATCAAATGACCATATACTCCATGATGAAAAGTTACCGATAATGATTAAGTACATTATGTTAAAGAGGAAAAGCATTAAGAAGATATACTTGTATGAGTAGATTTGTTGTTTCCAATAGGTAGTTTATCAAGTAGAATCTGAAGAATTGAATACTGAAAATTTGGTTTCTTATTGAGAGCCATACGAGATGTTAATTCTGATTAATGAATCGATGCCATGAACGATGAAGTGAACTCGATGGCTGAAAGTTAAATTTGGGAAGTCGTTCAATTATCTTAAGAATATAATCTATTTGAGTGTAAGTGGATCTGTAAGACCAAACTCGAATATAATAGAAATATTGAATGACATAAGGCCCGACTTGTTGCCATAGGTTTCAATCGAAAATAAGGCATCGATTAGACTAAGTCTATAAAAGACTGTAAGAATTATCATGGCCTTGGTAACTCAGTATGTTAATGAGTTACATAATGTATGAAGGAATTGCCTTTCTTAATGGTGACTTAAAAGAAGTCTTTATGCATCAACCTAAAGGCTTCATAATCGAAGCGCAGAAGAAGACATGGTCTACAAACTAATGAAACCAATTTATAAACGGAAACAAAACTTGAGAAATGGTATTTAAAATTTGATGAAACCATTATGAAATTATGTTTCAAAGAGAATATTTAGAGATCCATGTACATAGCTCAAGATCAGTGGGAGTAAGTTCATATTTTGGTTATGTGTGTTGATGATAACTTATTGACCAGAAGTGATCTTGGTCTATTAAATGAGACCAAGAATTATCTCTCTTAAACTTTGCAATGAAAGATATGAACGAGACAACTTCTGTGAATGGATTGAAATTTTGCATGAAAGATCACTTAGAAGTCTAGAGCTGTCTCACAAAGCATATATTGACAAAGTTCTTGAGGGATATGGCATGATAATGTGTTCTTCTAGTATGTTTCTATGCAGAAATGTGATAAGCTTGATCTTAAGTAATATCCACATAATGAAATGGAACGTAAAGAAATGAAAAGTTGAAAATAAATTTTAAGATATCTAAAGAAAACAAGGAATCAATTGCTCACATATAAGAATCAACACACCCACAGGTGGTTGGATTTTCAAACTCAGGTTTTAGTAGGCATAATGGTTTTAAACATTACAATTTAGCAATGTGTATCTTATTAAATGATATACCTTATAATGGAAAGACTATAATTATAATTGATTTAAACGTCCAATAAAGTAATAAAGTGGTTGAGTATGTGGCAATATTATGAGGCTTTTATAAAGTTAATTATGATTGCAAAATTATCTTTGAGTTTGAGTCCGTAAATATTCGACTCTTTATGTGATAATGAAAGAGACAATCGTATTTGTAAGAAATACATGATATCTAAAGGTTCCAAGTATATCGACATTAAGATTGATATGTGTCATTAAAGTAAGATTTCAAACGAGAAAAGTTTGTCATTATGCATATATTAAGTTATAGTCACAGACATATTTACGAAAGTTTTATATCCAAAGACATTACTGAAAATCTAGAAATTATGGGTCTAATGGGTAGCTATTAAAGTTGTTTGGTTATGTTTAGCATATATTTGACAATATATGAGATGTTAATGACTTTTGAATCTTTTATATTTTGTTTTCAAAGTGTGTACACATTATCATTGTTGGATTACTGATAACAGAATAAGTCTATAAATAAGACATTAACGGGACCATTATGATAACTCCTACTTATGGTCTAACTATGATAATAAGCAATGTAGTAGTGCATGGAAAGAATTATGTTGCAAAATAATATGTGCCCACCATGACTCTCATTGTTTGCTTGATCAGCTAAGACAATTATGATGACCAAATAATGGCAAAGGTTTAACAAATAAAGTCGACATTATGATTTTCAATAAGAAGTCTTAAGAGATTATACCAACGACCAAATGGGAGAATGTAAGAAATATTATATATACATGAATGTTTATGAATGAATATTTCTTTCCCATGATATGGTCTTATGTTAATCTATTTATTATTGAAAATGTTAAACCCTAATGGTATTTGGTAACCAATAAAATGGTAATAAAAGAGGTTATTTCATAATGTTTTAACTAAAGTATAAGTGTCAAATGTTCTAGAAGAGAGGAGTGACTTGAAGGACAAGTTTAATGGAAGATGCTTAACAGAAAAAGTTCAATGTATGAACCTAATGTTCTAGAACACTTTACACTTGTCTTCTCATAATGAAATGAATCATTTTAAGTAAACATTTGTCATTTACTCAACTTTGATGGATGGTTGAGACTAGAGGATAAATTTGCCAATGAAGTAAGTAAAACTTGGTGAGAAAGTTATCAAAACTTGATGAGGAAGCTAAGGTCCCTCTCCCCACCTATAAATAAATGTGTTTGCTCCATCCTGAAGTATCATGAAGAAAACCTAAAGGGAAACACATAAAGAAAGGTGTAGACAAGGGGAGAGAAGATCTACTCCAACTCAAAATCAAGAAGGTTTTGAGCAAGGGAAAAGAGATCACAAAGCTCTTGTGAAAAAATAAAAACCCATCTTCCATTTCAAAACCGTTCAAGAAGATTTCCGCAACCATGAATCGAAGTATTCTGATAAACCTCTTTATTGTTCTATTATGTGATTAGTCTAAATGTTAAAGATCTTAGGGTTTATGTAAAATTATGTTTACACAGAGTAGTAGTATTATTGTTGCTCTTATAAACACGGCAAATGTAAATAATATGCCTTCAAAATTTGAAAATTATAGAGTCACCATCTAATATTGTACTGCAAAATCCTTTTAAAAAAAGGAGCAATTGTTGATATGTCATACTTTCAAACTAGATGATAACCCGCGCCCTGCGCGGGATGAGTTTTTTTAACTATGATGTATTTAAGTATTATAAGCAAAATTCATTTAGTTATTAATATTTTCTTTTTTACATTTGATTAAAGATGAGCATCATTGTACCATTTGGTTCGGTTTGGTAATATTCAGTTTGGATCTTTGCGGGTTTGGTTTGGATTATGGTAACCCATTTATTCTAAAAAATAAAGTTCACATATACTTTTAATTTCTCAAAATCTAAAATAATATATAACATATAAAATTGAATAATGTATGCCAAAATAGTTAAACATAATATAAAAATTGGCTTAGCTTAAATATTTGGATAGAAAATCATAGATATTTTAAATATTTTGGTATTTTGGAATCGTTTAGCTATTTTAAACATGTACTTTATTTATATATTTCCTAGTAATTTGGTCAACCTAAGACAATCTTATATATGTTGTATATTCTTTTAGATATTAATTTTAAAATAACTAATATATCTAAGTATACAAATCTGGTTCAAATATACTCGTATACCCGAAATGTTTCAGTTCAGACCGAGTTCCAGTTTTGTAAATACAAAAATTTTTAAAACGTTCAGATATCTAACCAATTTTGGTTAAAGTTTCGTACTATTTTACATATTGGATTAGGTTCGGTTTTTGGATTAATATTTTGCCCAACCCTATTTTTTTATTTTAACAAAATTTTAAGCGAAAGTGATAAGGGTTCATATTTATCTTGGATAAGCAACAATTTTAAAGCAAAACACATTATACTATATACATGACCCATATAGTTAATCATCAAAAAATATTCTAGGTCCATTTAAGGAAAACGATGGACTGGACTAAAAAAATAATATTTTAGACTGTCAAAATCGACACTTTTCAAAAAAACTTTTGTCAGTGTTATGAGGAAGAGAAATAAGGTTGGGGTTAGGAAAACAAATTTAGTGTGCAATTCATGTTCTAGATACAGTAGATGATTTCAACAGCTTCTAAATAAAATCTATGTATCGATCTCTTGTAAGATTTTTGAAATTTTTGATTAATAAGATCTTACACTTACTAAAGTAATAAATTGTTTCTTATATATATATGGAATTAGAATAATCACATAAATCAAAAAGTACCTCTTATTTATTTACAATATTTTTATTGTAAGTAAATCAAAATATTTATTTATTTATTTTATATGGTATATAATTAAATTTGAACATCGACATAGATAAATAATATATCTTAATATAAATATTTATTATCATATGGTTTTATTAACATTTGTATATTTCCTGTAACAAAAAACTGTAAACCATTAATCCAAATTTTTCGACGTGACAGTTTTTTCAATGCAAATTCAAAAACTAAAATATTTATGTCTTTTATATTGTACATATTTTAATTTAAACTATATTAATATAATATATATATAATACATATTTATACGATTTGATGATCATTTGTATCTTGTTATGTTATGACAAAAAATCATTTATTAATCACAAATTTTTCAAATTGGGATTTATAACACTTTTAGTTACCTATATTCATTTTAAAAATGTAAAACATGAAATGAAACTATTTTTTTATTTTATGATTGGTGTGATTGTTTAATTTCTTTTAAAATATAAAATTAAAAAAATGAGAGATGATATAAACATTGTTATAATATCTTTATTATTCATAATTATTAATTATAATATAATGTTAATCATATTAGGTAACTCTATAGTTTTTATTTAAGGAAAGATTTGAGATATTATTTTAGACACTACTAATAAATTTAATAGTTAGTTTAATAAAAATTACAATATATATTTAGATGGACCAACCTCTTTTTCTATGAGTTCTAAGAATTATTCTATTTATGACATGACTACAAAAAATGTTGCAATAATATATATGGATTATTAACAAAATACTTACAGGTTTTTTATTTCCTCTTAATTTGGTTCAGGTTTTTTTTAGTTAAAATTTATAAGTACTCATTTTTTGTTATGGTACAAAATGAGTACTTCAAAAATAAATTTATCAGCAAAATACTTTGTCATTACTATTTTTAGATAAATTTGTGCGAAAAAACTATAACCACTCCTGTAAAAGTAAACCAACAAATGTGTAATAAAAACATTCTACGACAATTCGAATTTACCAAAGGGCTGAACCTTGTTTTTGAACCTAGATTTCAAAGCAACTCTACAAATATTCGACTTTATCGAGTTGTTGAACCGAACCTTAGACTAAAAGTAACTTATTATAATCTGTTACATGTTTGATTTTATTGCCCATTTGGCTTCGTGGAATGATAAAGAAAGTGACACAAATGGTTCAGGAGAGTAATAAACAAACAAAGTGAAATAATTGGTCCAGAACACCAAATAATTATACAATGTATCTAACGCTTTTTTAGTAGTGATTCAGTGGATTAATCAAAATTCGATCTGAAGATTTTACAATCGATCAAAACATTCCCACAGTTCTCCACTTTCGATTCAAGATGTAGTTTCTTATATGATTTCCCCTCAAACTAACAATTACTAAAGATCTCAAGCTCCAAGAACTTCAAAAGCCAAGCAGTACTTCATCACCGTCCAAGTGAGAATTGAACCAAAAATTATGATTTTCAAGCTGATAGATATCAACTGCAGTTTTGTCTTCTGGAATTATATGTGCCGCTGTAAATTGATGGAATTTTTGGTGTGCATAGCTTAGTTGTATATTTTTGTTCTTCTTCAACCCTGAATCATTCAACTAAAAATAATTCATTAATACATTTTATTTTGGCAAAGATGACATAAAAGTAGACAATTCATCAATTAAACTGGCTTATAAAAGGTTAAAAACCATAATTTATAAAGTAGAAAACACCAACAATAAATTGCAAAACTCTATTTTTCAGAAAATAAAAACATAAATCAAATGAAAAAATATAATGTATTCCATCAAAAGGCATTGCTTAGAAATCCTGAAAACAAAATAAATTTCCTGCCATCTTAGCTTCTGTAAGTAAACATAAAAGTAAATTAACCAAGAAGCTAGAAATGTTTATATATGCTTACTTCATTTTGAAAAGTTTCTATATGTAGAAGTTCAGGGCGGACCAATATGTTAGAACATCCTGGAAGCCTGCCATTTTTGGTATAATTGATCGAATGCAGTTCTCGTCTAGATTAGTCGTGATGAAATCGTTGTGAATTGGTGTGTATTTGTATTGAGGCGCTAGTAGGTCGTCAATCAGGTATTAAATGGCCAAAACATAATTATGGTAACTATTAACTAATCAATGTCGTAGAACTTTCACCTCAAGAAACTACATTGATGTGTTTGATATGAAAAATAAGTATCAATTTCGTAAAGCATACCATCAAATTATTACTGGTATTATAAACATGGAAACAAAAATCGTGTTTCACTCAAAAGAAAAATATGGAAACAAAATATAGCTTGCTTATAAACAACTCAATAATTACAGAGGAAATCATGCATCAGTTAAAACAATTATTACATAATTACGTATTGATATCCAGTCGGAAAAATCGAAAGCTGATTTTGGAAAGCTAACTTAAATCACGTGATCTTCACAAGAAGTCAGTACACAATAACTGGTAATTGAATTTTCATTAATATGATGATGCATATTAGTCAAACTTTCTTCGAGTAGACTCAAATTAAGGGGATGATTTTAGGAAACCATGACACACTAATTAGCAAAATTAGGGCAGATCTATTACACTTGAATCCTAGCAAGTCGTTTATGAAACTTTGTGACTGTATTTTCAATTTTTCATTAGACTTGGGTTCGTATATAATACACAATATAATATGTAATACGTATAATACATATAACACAGATACATAATACAATAGCCGTATCGATAACAATGTCGTAGTACAATAAATCTGAAGAACTCACTTTGTTTTTATGACGATTTTACATTTCAAATGTGATAGATATACAAACTAAAAATGAGATGGTCCTAAAATGAGTATAGTCTTGTTAGACAAACCCGAGCCGTGAAACATTATCGATAGCATTGTTTCTTTTTTTTTTGTGCAAGCGATAGCATTGTTTCCATTTGGTCGTTTCATATTATGTTTCCATTTGTTCTAATGACTGATATTATTAGTAAAACTTTGTCTCATATCATTAGTTAATGACTGACTGAAACCGATGGTCTTGTTTCCATTTTTGTTACATCGGTAATGGCAGTTTGAAAAAAAAGAATGTGGTATGAAAGTTTTTTGAGTAATATGAGGCATATACTATATGAACATTAGAGTGGCATGAGAAGTAAATATTCTAGGCAAGGGTGGACAATTTAAAAAATGACTTAAGGTGAAATGTGGAGATGACACCTAAGCAATGGCATGAGTGTAAATCATACATGAGGCTAAGGTTTATTTGCTAATGGACTCCTCAAATAATATAAAGGAGATGACAATGTGAGAACAGTACTCTTACAAGAGAAATTTGGAAATAGGGTACATCCTTTTTGTAAAATTACCATCTAACATTTTGCAATAATAATCCTATTTTCGGTAAAATCTTCACGTTAAATGGTCTTAACTCTTAAAGGCCATTATTAATCGTATTAATTACACATGTTGATAGATGTTGCACGTTATACACGCCGGATATTAGATGTTTTAAACTCTGAAAACTAAATTAGTGAATTATGGCACAGATCATGCGGTGAATCATCCTATGTAAAAATAATAATAAAAGAGATCGTGCGATGAATCCTCTTATATAAAAACAATAACCAAAGGAATCGTGCGATGAATCATCCTACTTTTGGTTTTTGGTCAACTTACAGGAAAAATAGACAATAAACGAGTAGCTAAACAAGGTGTCCAGGTCAGTGTGCCTCGTGAATAATAACAGCATTTGAAAAACTGGACAGTTAATCTGTTTAGAACCGTTCTTTAGAGGATTCAATTTTTTTATATAAACTTTAATATGTTTTAATTAAATAATAAAAATTATATATTACATTTTTATTTAGAAAAATGAAGTTTTGTTGGACTATGCCTAAAATTAAGTCCGTGTGCACTTTATATATCATAATAAATCAGTGTTAACAAAAGTCCGTTAGTCATATATTTCGTTCTTTCCAAATGGCACTTGGAATACGAGTTTAAAGATCCGGTTGAGTATAGATTGATTAGTGTTAATAAATAAAATATCTTTATTTCTATCACTCGTTTACGAACCAACAAATAAACAACACACGATATGATCCACTTATCAATTAAGATTTAATCGAAACTCGATCTGGATCTATAGAGTACAAAATCAAAAGATGCTTAACGGGGGCCTGGTTGGCATACTAAAATAACATAAATTTGAAATCAATAAGTGATAGGAAACCCCTATATAAGGAACCTCACTTAGATGTAAAAGAACCATCTTAAACTTCTCTATTGAAGTAGTAAACAAAAACAGCTAAAAATGGCTTTGCACAGAGTTCCACTCATAGGGCTGCTTTTGCTCTTAACCATTGCCGTCTCTCCAGCAACAGCTGATGGGCCAGTTTGCCCTCCGTCCACCAAACTTAGCAGGGCAAGTTTCCCTGAGGGTTTCTTATTTGGCACGGCTACTGCGGCATATCAGGTACGATATAAGTTTCCATGAACATTTCTTGTCACGTAAGAAAAGTTTTCCATGTATTATTATACACCTAAATAATATGTTATCCTTTACATTGTAATGTAGATCATTCAAGCTGAATTTATTCAATCTAACGCCTTTTATTTAAATCATGCGAAAGAATAAAATATCAAAAGTCTTAGATTCAGAAAACGAGCTGACCATCATAATTGAAATTCATGATTATTATTTTCAAAAAAATATAACACTATTATATATCAAACATAATATTATATGTAAATAACTGCGTTTCATATACCGTACACATATATCATACATTTAAAACAGCGTTCTATTTTAATTCCATGTACAGATAAAATATATATATTCAAAAATTATAGTCCATTTTTTCATTCTTTACTAGTTATTGGAAATTTGGTCTCTTACTTGTCACATGATATTAATTGGAAAACAGAAAATAAAATCATATTTCTATATCCCATTATCCATCAGCTAATTTCGTTATGTCATTTATAAGGTTGAGGGTGCAGTAAATGAAACTTGTCGTGGACCGGCCTTATGGGATATCTACTGTAAGAGATATCCAGGTTAGTTCCTCTGCATTTCGTCTTCTTATTCGTCTATACTAAATTTTGATCTAATTATTGATATTATAATCTTTAATTTTAAATTACAGAGAAATGCAAAGGTCAAAATGGCGATGTGGCAGTTGATTTCTTCCACCGTTATAAGGTACATCTTTTTTTACATACTTAGATGAAAAGAAAATTTTGGTACGAAAGTTTACTTGAAAAAATTATATACGAAGTATATATTATTCTATTGGCTAGTACATCACTGATGTAAAATAGTAGCTGTTTGAAAATTTTCTCCTTTTAAATTTTTTTTGTACGTATACAGGAAGATATTCAGCTAATGAAGAGCCTAAACACAGATGCCTTCAGACTCTCTATCGCGTGGACAAGAATATTTCCTCGTGAGTATATGTGCTTCCGACCAAAAATTAATTTGTCTAATTAAACGAATTTGGTTTGCATGTAAAATATGATCGTTAGAGAAAATATTAACGAAACAAAACAATGTTTTATCAGATGGGAGAAAGGAGAAAGGAGTGAGTCAAGCTGGTGTTCAGTTCTACCACGATGTCATCGATGAGCTCATAAGAAATGGTAACATGTAGTTTAAAGCATATCTTATTTCGGTGAAGCATGTATATTGAAATAAATACCCAAGAGAAACATTAATTAATAACATTATATATTTAATGTAAAATAGGTATAGTTCCGTTTGTGACCGTTTTTCACTGGGACACTCCACAAGATTTAGAAGACGAATATGGCGGCTTTTTAAGTGAGAGGATTGTGTAAGTCATTTTTTTGTAGAGCAAATATATATATTAATCTATCTATTGTGGCAACCAGTTACGTGATTTTTTTATTTTTTTGATCAAAGCCACCAGTGACGTGATAAACTAAACAGTTCTATATAAAAATGCAGGAAAGACTTCCGCGAGTATGCAGATTTTGTTTTCCAAGAATACGGTGGAAAAGTGAAACATTGGATCACTTTCAACGAGCCATGGGTTTTCGCTCACGCTGGTTATGACGTAGGCAAGAAGGCACCAGGACGTTGTTCTGACTACGTAAATCCAGAGTGCACAGGGGGACGATCAGGATACGAGGTATACCTAGTCAGTCATAACCTTCTTAACGCTCACGCAGAAGCCTTTGAAGCTTTCACACAATGTGAAAAGGTAACTAATTGTAGGGATTAACTAATTTCAAACTTTTTGTTACCATCGTTGACTTTAAGATATAAACTAATTTTCTATTATGGCGACAGTGTAAAGGTGGAAAGGTCGGAATCGCACATAGTCCAACTTGGTTCGAACCACACGACTTTGAGGATTCACAAGATGGTGCGTCCATAAGCCGTGCACTTGACTTTATATTGGGATGGTAAGCAGTTGATGATGGTACTGTAAATTTCTAAAAAACATGGAATATATATATAGTTTCCTTTAATGGATATGATTTTTAAAATTTCTTCATTGGAATTCTATAATTTCTTGTAGGCATTTGGATGCTACTATGTATGGAGACTACCCACAGATCATGAAAGACATTGTTGGACACAGACTGCCCCAATTTACCGCTGCGCAGAAAGCAAAACTGAAAAACTCGGCCCATTTCGTAGGCCTCAACTACTACTCGTCCACGTATGCGAACCATGTCGAGAATCCAGATCATTCTAAACCAAGATGGAAGCAAGATTCTCTTATTTCCTGGGAACGTAAGTTTTTAGTTCTCTCCTTGACTTTAAATCGCTATGGCAACAAATCAAACGAATAGGTTTGGATTTGGTACTGATCAAAATTGATATTCTTTTCAGGTAAGAATTCAGAAAAATTGGTCATTGGTAGCACGGTATGAATTTTAAAAAATAAAACTAAAAGTTTGATAAATCTTGTATTTGTGACTATAACCTAATATTTTCACCTTTGTTGTATTTCAGCCTTCCACCGGGAAGCTGCCGGTTTACGCGAAAGGCTTTAGAAATCTTTTGAAATACATCAAGGAGAAATATGCAAATCCTGAAATTATGATCATGGAAAATGGTAACTAGACATTCTGTCATATCATCCTCATTGTTAACTCATTTTTGTTCATTTGGTTTCAGAAACAAGTACGTATGTAAATTTATATTTTGATTTTTTAGGATATGGAGAAGACCTTGGTGAAACCGATTCAGTTGCAGTTGGTACCGCTGATCACAACAGAAAATATTATCTTCAGAGGCATCTTTTGAGTATGAATGAAGCTATATGGTAAGTTTTATTTATTTGGCTTACATGATAGAAGAGTGACAATCAAATATCTAAGAATCTAATAAAACGTCAAATATGCAGCATCGACAAAGTAAATGTTACAGGATACTTTTTTTGGTCATTGTTGGATAACTTCGAGTGGAATGAAGGTTATAACAGCAGATTCGGTCTCTATTACATTGATTTTAAAAATAACCTCACACGTATTGAGAAAGAATCGGGCAAGTACTACAAGGATTTCTTAAGTCAAGGTGTCCGTCCATCTGCGATCAAGAGGGATGAGCTTTGATTTATATCTTCTGGAGGATTTGGTTTCGTGTCAATGTTTCGATCTCTTCTGTTTTAGTTCTGTTTTAGTTTGTGATTGGCCAAGATTCATGAGATCTTGGTTAGAATAAAAGTGTTTTTTTTCTTTCATTTTCAATGCTTTGGAATATTAATAACATTATCCACCTTTGGTGAAGTCGCTTTGTATGTCAAGATACATCTTCAACTTATAACTTCAAGTCTTCAACTAACTTATAACTTCAGGTCTTAAACTAAATTCTCAACAAAAGAACTTATAACTTCAACTAAATCATGAAAAAAATACAATTTTACGATAAACTAATCGGAAAGTTACAAAAGTTGTGATTCACAACGATGTAAACCAAAATGTCTAACTCTCTAGAATGAAAACACATATGTAGCAGTATGTAATGCATATAAATAGATTAAAATTTTTGATTCCACGTGTCTAAAGACTATATAATCATATTCAAACTACTAACTCTACCAGCAAAGCTTTATTTTCTAAGGGTAGATGTGTTAGATTCGAATCTCAGCAATTGTGGAGAGGATATGTAACACCGGTTATTGTTCCTAGTCTTAAAAATAATAGAGAAAAAAAATTTAGGCTAAAAAGTATGGTAACTATGTTCAATTAAGTTAATCTTATATACTTTATATCCTATTAAATTAAATGTTTTCAAAATGTAAATAATGTCATGCCCTTAGTTTGAATGAAAATTTTGAAATTACAATTAAAAAAAAAATTGTTAAATATTAAAATATAATTTAAAATAAAATAATTTTAAAAATCCCAAAAACCTAAATATATCTAAATCATTATAATATATTTAGATATATTTAAATATCTTATAATATATATATTTTTTAACTGAAATTTGTAATTGCAATTAATAAATCATTATAAAAGATTATGGGATTATACTCAAAACTTTTTGAATTAAAATAAAAAGAAGAAGACTATAATAATGCATTTATTGAACGCAAAAGCTTCAGAGTTACAGTTTATGCTATGTTCATGTGTTGTAAATGCTAAAATCTACCGAATTCTTATGTGAATGTTTCTCTCAATTAGAAGTAAGATGCCTTCATGGGAACAGAAAACGTTCAGAAAAAAACACTTCCCAATTGTGTACCATTTCCTTGGTTCTTTGATCAAACATCAATAGAACAGCATGGTGATTTCATATAACTATTGCCCATCTATCTTTTCAACACACGATATTCCACAAAAACTGAGCTCCTTAACTACAAATTTACAAACAGTCCTTTTCGTCTCCACAAATTTCATGCATGCATGTTAAATAACTTAGCTCGCTCTGTAAACTGAAACTCAGTTCATCTACTCAAGTGCCCACGTAATCAAACACGGGTATGCGTTTTGGGGAAATTTCACTTATACCACTTTGGTGATACCACTTTTCATGTTTACCATCAATAAAGTGACATTTTCAAAAATACCCTAATTTTTTGATAAAATAACACTAAACTATTTTTCAAAATATTTATAAAACATATATAAACTCAAACCAAACCTCTTAATACTAAACCCTAAACACTAATCACTAAAGCATAAACCCAAATGTTTATATATTTTTGATTGAGAGTATTTTTGAAAAGTGGTACTTAACTTGTGGTATTTTTGAAAATTTCTCATGCGTTTTCACCAGGATGGACACAACAGGTTTTCCATAATATCGACTGATCAAATATTTTACGAGAGATAAAATTTTTTATTAAGAATTAATAAAATTATTTAATTTTTTTTACTGTTCTGGAGTTGCACAACGACTTGTTCACAAAAATATTTTGCACGTTTCACACGCGCTGTATTCAAAATTCTGATTAAAATAATTTAATAATACGGCGATATAGATCATGGGATGAATCATTCTCTGCATAAAAATAATTACCAAATAAATAATAACTCCAGCGAGATAGATTTTTTTTTTTGTAACTTATCCAGCGAGATAGATCGTGCAACGAACCATCCTATTTTAATGATAATCTAAGTGTTTTTGTCCAATTACTAACAAAATAATTAGTGAGATATTAATGAGTGACTAATATAATATCGAGACTTAATCATGAATATACGAAGTGTAATCAGTGGTGAGGAGAATGTGAGCATCGATATAAATTAAGATTTAATAAATTATATATATATTCCGGTAAATCGATGCATTCTTGTTTTTCTTTATCTTCAACCGCACAAAATGAAGCTTGGGATATGAGTGTGCGGTTGAGTACAGGTTGATTAGTCGCCGATAAATAATTACTTCTACTAAAGAACAATAGTTTAAAAACACACATGATAGGAGATCATGTCGATCACGTCCATTTATCAATTCAGATTTAATCAAAAACTCGATCTGAATCTATATAATGTACAAAACATGATTAAAACGAGGCCTGAATTGCAAATTAATTAAAAACATAAAATGATGAGAGATCAGACAGTGAGTTAAAATTACTATATAAGGAACCCCACTTATGTGTAAAGAACCATCCTAAACTTCTTTTCTTGAAGAAAAAAAAAACTAAAACCAAAAATGGCTTTGCAAAAGTTTCCTCTCATGGGGCTGCTTATGCTCCTAACAATCCTCGTCCCTCCGGCAACAGCTGATGGGCCTGTTTGTCCTCCATCGACCAAACTTAGCCGGGCAAGTTTCCCTGAAGGTTTCTTATTTGGCACGGCTACTGCCGCATATCAGGTGCAATATAAGTTTTTTTTTTTTGCAAACAAGGTGCAATATAAGTTTCCATGAACATTTCTTAAGGTATCATTTAAAAAATATATTTTCCACAAATTATTTTACTCTAATAATAATATGTTATCATGTATATGGTAAATGTAGGTCAGCATCTATCATTTTCAAAAACAAATATATAATACTACTATACAGCATAATACACTATATATATATATATATTATATGTGAATAATGGTGTTTCATGTCCCAGACTATATATTTGAAATAATATTCCATTGAATAAAAATCGATAACTTTATTACAATATAGAACACCATCACCTACCTGAAGATAATTTGGTCCACCATTACTAGTTTTTTCGGCGTATTCTTTATTAGTTATCAAATAATATTTGGGTTGTATCATACTGTTTACATAAAATTAGTGGAAACAAATAGTGGAAAAATAAACATCCCATACTTATATTCTATATATCATTTCCTCAACCCATAAACTCTTCGCAATGTCATTGGATAGGTTGAAGGGGCAGTGAATGAAACATGTCGTGGACCAGCCTTATGGGATATCTACTGTAAGAGATATCCAGGTTAGTTCCTCTAGATTTCGTCTTCTCATTCGTCTATACTAAAATTTTGATATAATTATTGATATTATAATTAATTTTAAATTACAGAGAAATGCAAAGGTCAAAATGGCGATGTGGCAGTTGATTTCTTCCACCGTTATAAGGTACATTTTTTTACATACTTACATGAAAAGAAAATTTTGGTACGAAAGTTTACTTGAAAAAATTATATACGAAGTATATATTATTCTATTGGCTAGTACATCACTGATGTAAAATACTAGATGTTTGAAAATTGTCTCCTTTTAATTTTTTTTTTTGTACGTATACAGGAAGATATTCAGCTAATGAAGAGCCTAAACACAGATGCCTTCAGACTCTCTATCGCGTGGACAAGAATATTTCCTCGTGAGTATATGTGCTTCCGACCAAAAATTAATTTGTCTACTTAAACGAATTTGGTTTGCATGTAAAATATGATCGTTAGAGAAAATATTAACGAAACAAAACAATGTTTAATCAGATGGGAGAAAGGAGAAAGGAGTGAGTCAAGCTGGTGTTCAGTTCTACCACGATGTCATCGACGAGCTCATAAGAAATGGTAACATCTTATCTATTAAAAAAGAAGTCCCAACATCTTTCATGTGTGATTTTTTTAATTGGACCATTTGCTAAATAATTATTTTAATGAATTTTTCTACTTGCATAATAATATCATAACAATAGTTGTAATTGCATTTTAGTCTATTCTTTTTCTAAACAAATTAAATATTTAATTTTTAACGAAATTTTCTTCTGATTTCTTTCCTAAATATATGCTTCTTTTTCCTTAATCGTGTGATATTTAATTTTGTTGATTTAATTCAAACAGAGCATTATAAAACATATTTTGATCAAGAAAATAGCATTATAATAATTTGTGTTGTTTTTAATAGTACCTAAAAGAATTTCTTCTCTATTATATAGGCCCAATTTAATTTACTTTGATATAAATTTCAAATTTAGAAATAAAACAAAATTTGTAAAGTAATACTGTGACATAATAACATTTTCAATATAATATTTTTTAGAAAAAGACAAAATTAGTAGTGATAATATATAAGCCACATATATATATATATAGGTGATATAAAATTATATAATATATAACACAAAATTACACTAAGATATTCATAAATTTTGTTATATAAATTAAAACATAAAAATATAGAAAGAAAAACCCGCAAATCTTCACTAAGTTATTCATAAATTTTGTTATATAAATTAAAACATAAAAGTATAAAAAGAAAAACTCGCACAGATGTGCGGATCAAGATCTATGGTAGTTTAAAGCATATCTTATTTCGGTGAAGCATATATAGTGAAATAAATACGCAAGAGAAACATTAATTAATTCCATTATATATTTAATGTAAAATAGGTATAGTTCCGTTTGTGACCGTTTTTCACTGGGACACACCACAAGATTTAGAAGACGAATATGGCGGCTTTTTAAGTGAGAGGATTGTGTAAGTCATTTTCTTTGTACAGCAGATATATATATATATTAATCTATGTATTGTGGCAACCAGTTGACGTGATTTTTTTTTTTTTTGATCAAAGCAACCAGTGACGTGATAAACTAAACAGTTCTATATAAAAATGCAGGAAAGACTTCCGCGAGTATGCAGATTTTGTTTTCCAAGAATACGGTGGAAAAGTGAAACATTGGATCACTTTCAACGAGCCATGGGTTTTCGCTCACGCTGGTTATGACGTAGGCAAGAAGGCACCAGGACGTTGTTCTGACTACGTAAATCCAGAGTGCACAGGGGGACGATCAGGATACGAGGTATACCTAGTCAGTCATAACCTTCTTAACGCTCACGCAGAAGCCTTTGAAGCTTTCACACAATGTGAAAAGGTAACTAATCGTAGGGATTAACTAATTTCAAACTTTTTGTTACCATCGTTGACTTTAAGATATAAACTAATTTTCTATTATGGCGACAGTGTAAAGGTGGAAAGGTCGGAATCGCACATAGTCCAACTTGGTTCGAACCACACGACTTTGAGGATTCCCAAGATGGTGCGTCCATAAGCCGTGCACTTGACTTTATATTGGGATGGTAAGCAGTTGATGATGGTATTGTAAATTTCTAAAAAAACATGGAATATATATATAGTTTCCTTTAATGGATATGATTTTTAAAATTTCTTCATTGGAATTCTATAATTTCTTGTAGGCATTTGGATGCTACTATGTATGGAGACTACCCACAGATCATGAAAGACATTGTTGGACACAGACTGCCCCAATTTACCGCTGCGCAGAAAGCAAAACTGAAAAACTCGGCCCATTTCGTAGGCCTCAACTACTACTCGTCCACGTATGCGAACCATGTCGAGAATCCAGATCATTCTAAACCAAGATGGAAGCAAGATTCTCTTATTTCGTGGGAACGTATGTTTTTAGTTCTCTCCTTGACTTGAAATCGCTATGGCAACAAATCAAACGAATAGGTTTGGATTTTGTACTGATCAAAATTGATATTCTTTTCAGGTAAGA
Organism: Hirschfeldia incana; assembly: GCA_026261945.1. Lineage (NCBI taxonomy): Eukaryota > Viridiplantae > Streptophyta > Magnoliopsida > Brassicales > Brassicaceae > Hirschfeldia > Hirschfeldia incana. The sequence continues at coordinate 58,464 of JABCMI010000067.1, forward strand.
ATTCAGAAAAATTGGTCATTGGTAGCACGGTATGAATTTTAAAAAATAAAACTAAAAGTTTGATAAATCTTGTATTTGTGACTATAACCTAATATTTTCACCTTTGTTGTATTTCAGCCTTCCACCGGGAAGCTGCCCGTTTACGCGAAAGGCTTTAGAAATCTTTTGAAATACATCAAGGAGAAATATGCAAATCCTGAAATTATGATCATGGAAAATGGTAACTAAACATTCTGTCATATCATCCTCATTGTTAACTCATTTTTGTTCATTTGGTTTCAGAAACAAGTACGTATGTAAATTTATATTTTGATTTTTTAGGATATGGAGAAGACCTTGGTGAAACCGATTCAGTTGCAGTTGGTACCGCTGATCACAACAGAAAATATTATCTTCAGAGGCATCTTTTGAGTATGAATGAAGCTATATGGTAAGTTTTATTTATTTGGTTTACATGATAGAAGAGTGACAATCAAATATCTAAGAATCTAATAAAACGTCAAATATGCAGCATCGACAAAGTAAATGTTACAGGATACTTTTTTTGGTCATTGTTGGATAACTTCGAGTGGAATGAAGGTTATAACAGCAGATTCGGTCTCTATTACATTGATTTTAAAAATAACCTCACACGTATTGAGAAAGAATCGGGCAAGTACTACAAGGATTTCTTAAGTCAAGGTGTCCGTCCATCTGCGATCAAGAGGGATGAGCTTTGATTTATATCTTCTTGAGGATTTGGTTTCGTGTCAATGTTTCGATCTTTTCTGTTTTAGTTCTGTTTTAGTTTGTGATTGGCCAAGATTCATGAGATCTTGGTTAGAATAAAAGTGTTTTTTTTCTTTCATTTTCAATGCTTTGGAATATTAATAACATTATCCACCTTTGGTGAAGTCGCTTTGTATGTCAAGATACATCTTCAACTTATAACTTCAAGTCTTCAGCTAACTTATAACTTCAGGTCTTCAACTAAATTCTCAACAAAAAAACTTATAACTTCAACTAAATCATGAAAAAAATACTATTTTACGATAAACTAATCGGAAAGTTACAAAAGTTGTGAATCACAACGATGTAAACCAAAATGTCTAACTCTCTAGAATGAAAACACATATGTAGCAGTATGTAATGCATATAAATAGATTAAAATGTTTGATTCCAGGGAGAATTGTTAAAACTAACCTAAATATTGAAGTCAAATGCATTGGTGTACCACAGTTTCAGTCAAATGCAAAACCAACATAAAGAGGTGATGAAATTACTATTTAGTCCTTATGATTAAACAAAAAACGGAGTTGTATTTACGCTTCTATCCTTTCGGAAGTCTACATGTAGAAGATTGAAGTCTACATATTTTTAGACCTCCAGCGAACTCTAAATTGTAGACTTGATGTATAGTCTACATCAAAATTTAATCTACTAATTTAATTTTAAAATTGTATAAAAATAATTATTGTGATAGATTTGAACTAATCATCAATATAATAGATAATATGAAGTAACTATATTAAAATTGTATATAACTGAATAATTTTAAGGAATATATACTAAATTGGTAACCATGTGTTAAACAATGTTCATAGTTTAGAAACAAAATGTTGTAACATGTTATGTCTCTTAGTGGTAGATTTTTAGGGTTAGACTTTAGATTTTGATTTTTTTTGTTTTATTGACTTAAATCTGCTTATTAATGTTTTGTAGTTTATATTATGTGTAATTTTAGGGTTTCGTAGATCTACAATAAAGTCTATAATGCTAAAGACGTTGTTTTCAGTCTACATTTTAAAATTTTGTTAACAAAAATTTATTATCTTAAATTAAATTGAGTTTTAAGAATAAAATGTGAAATCACATACTATAACTATTAATTAAAAAACAAAAATAAAGTTCAGTAAATTTTATGTTAAAATTATTAAAACAATAATGAATTAACAACAATAATAAAATTATCATTGTAGACATTCAACAAGGTCTACTACGTTACAATAAAACATACTCTTAATTTTTAATTTTAGTAGACTTCAAAAGAAGTCTACAATGTCGGTAATCTTTTAACCTAGTTACATTTCTGTCTCCATATATAAATGAATTTTACCCAATCTCTCTCTAAAATGTCTGCACAATTTTGTAAAATTCTCTCACTTCTCTCTAAAACTCTCTCCCTTCTCTCTAAACTCTCTCATTTCTCTCTTTTCTCTCTAAAATCCTCACATGTTTTATCACAATGTTATGTTGTCATTTTAGGTATTATGATTCATGGTTTTCATTTTCTCCTTTAAAAATGTAAGTTATCTATAGACTTTAAATATGTATTTTTTATGTTATTTCTTTTTCACATATCTTTTTGCAGGTATTATCATTGATGGTTTTCATCTCCTCCACTAAAATGTAAGTTTAGATCTATAGATTTTAAATGTGTATTTATAAGTTTATAATCAAATAAAGTTATAGATCAAACTATGTACATTTACTTTTATACTATTTTATCTGATAAATTTTATTTTAGATTATTTTCAGATTTAAAACTGTTTTTTATATTTCAAAATGTATAGATTTTTTCAGATCTGAAAATTATCCGACAGTGTAGACTTTTAATGAAGTCTGCTTATAAAGTAAGTAGACTTCACTGTAAGTCTACCAAAATATGACTTTAGTCTTTTTTTCTTATGTTTTTTTAATATTTATCTTATTTTACAGGTATTTTCTTCCATGATTGTTATCTCTTCCTCCAAAAGATGTAAGAATTACATTTATAGATTTTAAATATTTCTTTTTGTAATTATATTTAAATAAAGCTACATATTCAAACTCCACGACTTTAGTTTATTATTATTTTCATAAAAATTATATTTTCTAAAGCTTTTAGATTTAAACTTATTTGATATTTTTTAATATATACATTTTCAGATTTGGATTTTTTTCTATATGGTAGACTTCAAATGAAGTCTACCTAAAAGTTAGGGCTGGTAGACTTCACTTGAATTCTAATATCCTTGATTTTTAAGTAGATTTCTTTAAAAGCTTCAAATATTATTTTAATTTTATTTTATTTCTCATAAAATTGTTTTATTTTGTAGTATTTCTCTTCCAAAATTTTCAAATCATCTTCCTAAAAATATAAGATTTACATTTATTCATTATATATATATATATATATATATATATATATATATATATATATATTTTTTGTTTTTATATTGAACTAATTTTATAGATTCATATTTTATATTTTTTTCTTTGATACAAGGTTGACAAAAAAAATTATTTTTAAATATCTTCAGAAAAAAATATTTTCAAAAGTTCTAAATGTACAATTTTGGATCTGAAAATTTTCCGTTAGTGTAGACTTCAACTAATGTCTAATGAACAATAAACCTTAAATAGACTTAATAAAAAGTCTACTAAAATATGATTTATTTTTTATCTTACTTTTTTCTCATAACTTTATCTTACTTTGCAGGTACTTTTTCCAAGATTTTATTTGAGGCACCAAGATTATAAAAAATCAAACACAATCAAATAAATTCCTTTGTAATATTTTCTCATAATAAAATGTTCATTTGTAAATAATTTTTGGATGCATAATCAATAATAATTGTATTCACTTTTAGTTGTGTTTCACTTGTATGATAGTATTAATTTGTTGTTAGATATCAGTTTTTTACAAGAACTAATCAACCAAACAAGTGAAACCACCATGAGGTAAAACAATAACTAACACACATGTGAGTAGAAAAAAATCTAAACAAAATTTTCAAGATATTTTAAGGGTAAAATTAATCACAAATTTTTGCAAAAAATTCAAGTGGATAATTATTTTGAAATTTATCCAAAACCATTAAAATTTACTAACACACACTGTAACATAACTATATAGTAAAAATATATGATGATTAATACACAAATGCACTTCTAATAGAATTTATGACGTAGAATTCAAATGTAGTCTACATTCTTAGATTTAGAAAGATGTCTACACTTGTTATCTAACATATATCCAAACCAAAAATTTGTATTGTACTTAGCTTTGGCTTGATACACAAAGGCGTACAAACTGTGTATTAGATAACTTAATCAAATTCTGCACTTGTCGATCATTCGTGACATGCATAAGTTCACCATGTGTACAACCATCATATATACAGAACATTCTCCCAACTCCACAATGAGCTTTTCTCCACCCATTCTCCGTATACGGCCGGTAATTGAATCATTGCCTGCAAAAAGAAATACAGTTTCACATAATTAGAAAATAAATATTTTAGGTTCCATAAAACTACAAACGTAGACCTACAAATATGTCTACATGTTAACACCTAACTACATTGTAAAATCAAAAGTATTATAATTTCATAACTACAACAGTTTTTCTTTTCAAAATCAGTCAAACCCATTATGATTAACTAACACACACTTTCAAACAAAAAAATCTAGCAAAAACTTTATGAATAATACAGAAATTCAGTTTTAATTTATTTTTCTATGTAGACTGTGAAATAGGTCTACGACACATTGGTGTAGACGTTCTTTTTAGTTTACAGTCGTAGACGGTCAAATAGGTGTACTCGGGTTGGTTTTTGCAATTGAAAATTTGACGGGTTACTTTTTTTATTTGACCAGAATTCATCCAAGTTTTGACTTAATACATTTAGACTTACTTTTCAGTCTACCATATTAAAAATGTTAGTTTTTCCCATTGACCAAAACTTATCCAAATTTTGACTTTAGAATGTAGATTTCATATGTAGTCTACATGTTTTAATTTTTTTGAAAAAGGTTAGTTTTGCAATTGACCATTGTTTGACTTTTTAAGTGTAGATTAAAATGCACGTCTACAGCTTCGTAGACTTCGCGTAAAGTCTAACTTCAAAACCCATAGGTTGGTTTTGCATTTGACCAAAATAAATCTGTAGACTTCACAAACAGTCTCAATTTTTTTGTCCAAGAAGAGAAAACTGCATTTCAAGTCTACACTTTTAAAAATATTTAATTTATTTAAAAACATTTTAGTCAAATACAAAACTAACCTATTCAACGAAGTCAATGTTTTGGTCAAATGCAAAACTGGCCTAAAGTAGACTTCTTTGGCAGCATACAGTTCGTAGACTTCCAGTGAAGACTTTATAAAGTCAAAAGTTTGGTCAAATGTAAAACTAACCTCTTTTTCGTAGCCGTCTTGGTATGTCTACGTAATTTTTTGTTTTTGTTGTCAAAGGTAAGGACGTAGACTGCTGTGGAAGTCTGCGCTGCAAAAAAAAGTTCGAAAGGTCAGTTGCAAAACTGACTTGTGCGTTGACAAATAGACTGACTCGTACGTCTACACACTGGTGCAGACATATAAAACAGTCTACCGTCGCGACACAGACTGAAGAAAATGGTGAAAACCATGTAAACAGTTACTTTTTTCTGGTGTGAACCTCGATTCCAACCCTTTCAACCGTCCAAACACCAAAAATGAGCAAAAAGAGGCATCTTTTACGATTTGCTGATGAAAATATTCGAAAATATGAAGTTTGAGATTATGAAAATAAGAGTTATGAGAGTTTTTTAGATAGAAATGTAGAGAAAACAAGAGGAAATGAAGAATTGTTGTCTTAGAAAGAGAAACAAAAGGTTATAAATTTATATCTTGAGCTTTTATGAGCTCAAAAATGGTGGTTCAACGGTGGTTGTAAAATTGATGATGATGGCATTGTTGTTAATAAGATGAAATCTTTAGGGTGTTATGGGTTTTTTGTCATTTTCGAAAATAATAAATAATTAGATAATAATGGCAATTTTGTAAATAATTCAAAAACATAAGGATGGTTTGGAAATTTCAAAAGTGAATAGTATTGACAAAAAAAAATATGGTTGGTTTTGCATTTGACTTCAAATTGTGGGTTGTTCTTGAAAAAAGTCCTTGATTCCACGTGTCTAAAGACTATATAATCATATTCAAACTACTAACTCTACCAGCAAAGCTTTATTTTCTAAGGGAAGATGTGTTACATTCGAATCTCAGCAATTGTGGAGAGGATATGTAACACCGGTTATTGTCCCTAGCCTTAAAAATAATAGAGAAAAAAAGTTTAGGCTAAAAAGTATGGTAACTATATATGTTCAATTAAGTTAATTTATATACTTTATATCCTATTAAATTAAATGTTTTCAAAATGTCAATAATGTCATTCCCTTAGTTTGAATGAAAATTTTGAAATTACAATTAAAAAAACAATTGTTAAATATTAAAATATAATTTAAAATAAAATAATTTTAAAAATCCCAAAAACCTAAATATATCTAAATCATTATAATATATTTAGATATATTTAAATATCTTATAATATATATATTTTTTAACTGAAATTTGTAATTACAATTAATAAATCATTATAAAAGATTATGGGATTATACTCAAAACGTTTTGAATTAAAATAAAAAGAAGAAGACTATAATAATGCATTTATTGAACGCAAAAGCTTCAGAGTTACAGTTTATGCTATGTTCATGTGTTGTAAATGCTAAAATCTACCGAATTCTGATGTGAATGTTTCTCTCAATTAGAAGTAAGATGCCTTCATGGGAACAGAAAACATTCAGAAAAAAAACACTTGCCAATTGTGTACCATTTCCTTGGTTCTTTGATCAAACATCAATAGAACAGCATGGTGACTTCATATAACTATTGCCCATCTATCTTTTCAACACACGATATTCCACAAAAACTGAGCTCCTTAACTACAAATTTACAAACAGTCCTTTTCGTCTCCACAAATTTCATACATGCATGTTAAATAACTTAGCTCGCTCTGTAACTGAAACTCAGTTCATCTACTCAAGTGCCCACGTAATCAAACACGGGTATGCGTTTTCACCAGGATGGACACAACAGGTTTTCCATAATATTGACTGATCAAATATTTTACGAGAGATAAAAATTTTTATTAGGAATTAATAAAATTATTTAATTTTTTCTTACTGTTCTGGAGTTGCACAACGACTTGTTGATGCAGATAAATATTTAGAATATTTCCATATATCTTATTATTTATTTTATAAATTATTTAGATAATTATTCTCATTGTTTTAGAGTTTTATGGCTTTGTTATATATAGCCGTATAGGCTTTAAAGTTGTATTCAGTTTATGATGATTTAATAAAAGAGAGATATCGATACGAGCTTTATAGCACGGGAAAGAGTATTTCCAAACCCTAAAGAGGTTCTTATGAACCACTGAGAAGAGTATTCTCAACCTTAAGAGCTTTTAATTAAGCACTGTGAAGAGTATTCACGAACCTTAGAAGCTTCTGCTACATCAGTTGGTATCAGAGCCAGGTTCTTTTGATTTCTCAATTGAAGACGATTCTGGATGTCATGGTGAGTATTAGCATCTATCCTATCAGAGCTGCGTTCGTGAACTTCGTTTGATCAAGATTCGAGGACGAATCTTCTCCAACCCGGAGAGAATGATGCAGATAAATATTTAGAATATTTCCATATATCTTATTATTTATTTTATAAATTATTTAGATAATTATTCTCATTGTTTTAGAGTTTTATGGCTTTGTTATATATAGCCGTATAGGCTTTAAAGTTGTATTCAGTTTATGATGATTTAATAAAAGAAAGATATCGATACGAGCTTTATAGCACGGGAAAGAGTATTTCCAAACTCTAAAGAGGTTCTTATTAACCACTGAGAAGAGTATTCTCAACCCTAAGAGCTTTTAATTAAGCACTGTGAAGAGTATTCACGAACCTTAGAAGCTTCCGCTACATCACTTGTTCACAAAAATATTTTACACATTTCACACGCGCTGTATTCAAAATTCTGATTAAAATAATGTAATAATACGGCGATATAGATCATGGGATGAATCATTCTCTGCATAAAAATAATTACCAAATAAATAATAACTCCAGCGAGATAGATTTTTTTTTGTAACTTATCCAGCGAGATAGATCGTGCAACGAACCATCCTATTTTAATGATAATCTAAGTGTTTTTGTGTACTAACAAAAAAATTAGTGAGATATTAATGAGGAGTGACTAATATAATATCGAGACTGAATCATGAATATACGAAGTGTAATCAGTGGTGAGGAGAATGTGAGCATCTATATAAATTAAGATTTAATAAATTATATATATATATTCCGGTATATCGATCCATTCTTGTTTTTCTTTATCTTTAACCGCACAAAATGAAGCTTGGGATATGAGTGGCGGTTGAGTACAGGTTGATTAGTCGCCGATAAATAATTACTTCTACTAAAGAACAGTAGTTTAAAAACACACATGATAGGACATGATAGGAGATCATGTCGATCACGTCCATTTATCAATTCAGATTTAATCAAAAACTCGATCTGAATCTATATAATGTACAAAACATGATTAAAACGAGGCCTGAATTGCAAATTAATTAAAAACATAAAATGATGAGAGATCAGACAGTGAGTTAAAATGACTATAAAAGGAACCCCACTTATGTGTAAAGAACCATCCTAAACTTCTTTTCTTGAAGAAAAAAAAAATTAAAACCAAAAATGGCTTTGCAAAAGTTTCCTCTCATGGGGCTGCTTATGCTTCTAACAATCCTCGTCCCTCCGGCAACAGCTGATGGGCCTGTTTGCCCTCCATCGACCAAACTTAGCCGGGCAAGTTTCCCTGAAGGTTTCTTATTTGGCACGGCTACTGCCGCATATCAGGTGCAATATAAGTTTTTTTTTTGCAAACAAGGTGCAATATAAGTTTCCATGAACATTTCTTAAGGTATTATTTAAAATATATATTTTCCACAAATTATTTTACTCTAATAATAATATGGTATCATGTATATGGTAAATGTAGGTCAGCATCTATCATTTTCAAAAAAAAAAATATAATACTACTATACAGCATAATACACTATATATATATATATATACTATATGTGAATAATGGTGTTTCATGTCCCAGACTATATATTTGAAATAATATTCCATTGAATAAAAATCGATAACTTTATTACAATATAGAACACCATCACCTACCAGAAGATAATTCGGTCCACCATTACTAGTTTTTTCGGCGTATTCTTTATTAGTTATCAAATAATATTTGGGTTGTATCATACTGTATACATATAATTAGTGGAAACAAATAGTGGAAAAATAAACATCCCATACTTATATTCTATATATCATTTCCTCAACCCATAAACTCTTCGCAATGTCATTGGATAGGTTGAAGGGGCAGTGAATGAAACATGTCGTGGACCAGCCTTATGGGATATCTACTGTAAGAGATATCCAGGTTAGTTCCTCTAGATTTCGTCTTCTCATTCGTCTATACTAAAATTTTGATCTAATTATTGATATTATAATTAATTTTAAATTACAGAGAAATGCAAAGGTCAAAATGGCGGTGTGGCAGTTGATTTCTTCCACCGTTATAAGGTACATTTTTTTTTACATACTTACATGAAAAGAAAATTTTACTTGAAAAAATTATATACGAAGTATATATTATTCTATTGGCTAGTACATCACTGATGTAAAATACTAGATGTTTGAAAATTGTCACCTTTTAATTTTTTTTTGTACGTATACAGGAAGATATTCAGCTAATGAAGAGCCTAAACACAGATGCCTTCAGACTCTCTATCGCGTGGACAAGAATATTTCCTCGTGAGTATATGTGCTTCCGACCAAAAATTAATTTGTCTACTTAAACGAATTTGGTTTGCATGTAAAATATGATCGTTAGAGAAAATATTAACGAAACAAAACAATGTTTAATCAGATGGGAGAAAGGAGAAAGGAGTGAGTCAAGCTGGTGTTCAGTTCTACCACGATGTCATCGATGAGCTCATAAGAAATGGTAACATCTTATCTATTAAAAAAGAAGTCACAACATTTTTCATGTGTGATTTTTTTAACTGGACCATTTGCTAAATAATTATTTTAAAGAATTTTTCTACTTGCATAATAATATCATAACAATAGTTGTAATTGCATGTTAGTCTATTCTTTTTCTAAAAAAAATAAATATTTAATTTTTAACGAAATTTTCTTCTGATTTCTTTCCTAAATATATGCTTCTTTTTTCTTAACCGTGTGATATTTAATTTTGTTGATTTAATTCAAACAGAGCATTATAAAACATATTTTGATCAAGAAAATAGCATTATAATAATTTGTGTTGTTTTTAATAGTAACTAAAAGAATTTCTTCTCTATTATATAGGCCCAATTTAATTTACTTTGAAACAAATTTCAAATATAGAAATAAAACAAAATTTGTAAAGTAGTACTGTGACATAATAACATTTTCAATATAATATTTTTTAGAAAAAGACAAAATTAGTAGTGATAATATATAAGCCACATATATATAGGTAATATAAAATTATATAATATATAACACAAAATTACACTAAGATATTCATAAATTTTGTTATATAAATTAAAACATAAAAATATAGAAAGAAAAACCCGCAAATCTTCACTAAGTTATTCATAAATTTTGTTATATAAATTAAAATGTAAAAGTATAAAAAGAAAAACCCGCACAGATGTGCGGATCAAGATCTAGGATAGTTTAAAGCATATCTTATTTCGGTGAAGCATATATAGTGAAATAAATACGCAAGAGAAACATTAATTAATTCCATTATACATTTAGTGTAAAATAGGTATAGTTCCGTTTGTGACCGTTTTTCACTGGGACACACCACAAGATTTAGAAGACGAATATGGCGGCTTTTTAAGTGAGAGGATTGTGTAAGTCATTTTCTTTGTACAGCAGATATATATATATATATATATATATATATATATATATATATATATATATATATATATATATATATATATATATATATATATATATATATTAATCTATGTATTGTGGCAACCAGTTGACGTGATTTTTTTTTTTTTGATCAAAGCAACCAGTGACGTGATAAACTAAACAGTTCTATATAAAAATGCAGGAAAGACTTCCGCGAGTATGCAGATTTTGTTTTCCAAGAATACGGTGGAAAAGTGAAACATTGGATCACTTTCAACGAGCCATGGGTTTTCGCTCACGCTGGTTATGACGTAGGCAAGAAGGCACCAGGACGTTGTTCTGACTACGTAAATCCAGAGTGCACAGGGGGACGATCAGGATACGAGGTATACCTAGTCAGTCATAACCTTCTTAACGCTCACGCAGAAGCCTTTGAAGCTTTCACACAATGTGAAAAGGTAACTAATCGTAGGGATTAACTAATTTCAAACTTTTTGTTACCATCGTTGACTTTAAGATATAAACTAATTTTCTATTATGGCGACAGTGTAAAGGTGGAAAGGTCGGAATCGCACATAGTCCAACTTGGTTCGAACCACACGACTTTGAGGATTCACAAGATGGTGCGTCCATAAGACGTGCACTTGACTTTATATTGGGATGGTAAGCAGTTGATGATGGTATTGTAAATTTCTAAAAAACGTGGAATATATATATAATTTCCTTTAATGGATATGATTTTTAAAATTTCTTCATTGGAATTCTATAATTTCTTGTAGGCATTTGGATGCTACTATGTATGGAGACTACCCACAGATCATGAAAGACATTGTTGGACACAGACTGCCCCAATTTACCGCTGCGCAGAAAGCAAAACTGAAAAACTCGGCCCATTTCGTAGGCCTCAACTACTACTCGTCCACGTATGCGAACCATGTCGAGAATCCAGATCATTCTAAACCAAGATGGAAGCAAGATTCTCTTATTTCCTGGGAACGTAAGTTTTTAGTTCTCTCCTTGACTTGAAATCGCTATGGCAACAAATCAAACGAATAGGTTTGGATTTGGTACTGATCAAAATTGATATTCTTTTCAGGTAAGAATTCAGAAAAATTGGTCATTGGGAGCACGGTATGAATTTTAAAAAATAAAACTAAAAGTTTGATAAATCTTGTATTTGTGACTATAACCTAATATTTTCACCTTTGTTGTATTTCAGCCTTCCACCGGGAAGCTGCCCGTTTACGCGAAAGGCTTTAGAAATCTTTTGAAATACATCAAGGAGAAATATGCAAATCCTGAAATTATGATCATGGAAAATGGTAACTAGACATTCTGTCATATCATCCTCATTGTTAACTCATTTTTGTTCATTTGGTTTCAGAAACAAGTACGTATGTAAATTTATATTTTGATTTTTTAGGATATGGAGAAGACCTTGGTGAAACCGATTCAGTTGCAGTTGGTACCGCTGATCACAACAGAAAATATTATCTTCAGAGGCATCTTTTGAGTATGAATGAAGCTATATGGTAAGTTTTATTTATTTGGCTTACATGATAGAACAGTGACAATCAAATATCTAAGAATCTAATAAAACGTCAAATATGCAGCATCGACAAAGTAAATGTTACAGGATACTTTTTTTGGTCATTGTTGGATAACTTCGAGTGGAATGAAGGTTATAACAGCAGATTCGGTCTCTATTACATTGATTTTAAAAATAACCTCACACGTATTGAGAAAGAATCGGGCAAGTACTACAAGGATTTCTTAAGTCAAGGTGTCCGTCCATCTGCGATCAAGAGGGATGAGCTTTGATTTATATCTTCTTGAGGATTTGGTTTCGTGTCAATGTTTCGATCTCTTCTGTTTTAGTTCTGTTTTAGTTTGTGATTGGCCAAGATTCATGAGATCTTGGTTAGAATAAAAGTGTTTTTTTCTTTCATTTTCAATGCTTGGAATATTAATAACATTATCCACCTTTGGTGAAGTCGCTTTGTATGTCAAGATACATCTTCAACTTATAACTTCAAGTCTTCAACTAACTTATAACTTCAGGTCTTCAACTAAATTCTCAACAAAAAAACTTATAACTTCAACTAAATCATGAAAAAAATACTATTTTACGATAAACTAATCGGAAAGTTACAAAAGTTGTGATTCACAACGATGTAAACCAAAATGTCTAACTCTCTAGAATGAAAACACATATGTAGCAGTATGTAATGCATATAAATAGATTAAAATTTTTGATTCCACGTGTCTAAAGACTATATAATCATATTCAAACTACTAACTCTACCAGCAAAGCTTTATTTTCTAAGGGTAGATGTGTTAGATTCGAATCTCAGCAATTGTGGAGAGGATATGTAACACCGGTTATTGTCCCTAGCCTTAAAAATATTAGAGAAAAATTTTTTTGAGGCTAAAAATATGATAACTATGTCCAATTAAGCTAATATTATATACTTTATATTCTATTAAATTAAATGTTTTCAAAATGTCAATAATGCCATGCCCTTAGTTTGAATGAAAATTTTGAAATTACTATTAAAAACAATTGTTAAATATTAAAATATAATTTAAATAAAATAATTTTAAAAATCCCAAAAACCTAAATATATCTAAATCCTTATAATGTATTTAGATATATTTAAATATCTTATAATATATATATATTATTATAACTGAAATTTTTTGATAACAATTAATAAATCATTATAAGAGATTATGGGATTATACTCAAAACTTTTTGAATTAAAATAAAAAGAAGAAGACTATAATAATGCATTTATTGAACGCAAAAGCTTCAGAGTTACAGTTTATGCTATGTTCATGTGTTGTAAATGCTAAAATCTACCGAATTCCTATGTGAATGTTTCTCTCAATTAGAAGTAAGATGCCTTCATGGGAACAGAAAACGTTCAGAAAAAAACACTTCCCAATTGTGTACCATCTCCTTGGTTCTTTGATCAAACATCAATAGAACAGCATGGTGACTTCATATAACTATTGCCCATCTATCTTTTCAACACACGATATTCCACAAAAACTGAGCTCCCTAACTACAAATTTACAAACAGTCCTTTTCGTCTCCATAAATTTCATACAGGCATGTTAAATAACTTAGCTCGCTCTGTAACTGAAACTCAGTTCATCTACACATGTTCCCACGTAATCAAACACGGGTATGCCTTATCACCAGGATGGACACAACAGGGTTTCCATAATATTGACTGATCTAATATTTTACATATATAAAAACTTTTATCAGGAATTAATAAAATAAAATATATTGCACGTTTGACACGCGCTGTATTCAAAATTCTGATAAAAATAGTTTAATAATTCGGCGATAAAATCATGGGATGAATCATCCTCTGCATAAAAATAAGGGAAATATGAGAAAATACATCGAAACAATTAATAGTTTGTCCTTATACTATATTACTAGGTGTTTTCCTGCACCATGTGCAGTAAGAAATTTTTCAAAATTTAATTTATATATAAAGATAAAGTTTATTAAATATTATAGATTTTATTATTTTTATCAATATTTAGTTATAGATTTTATTTAGTTAACTATTGAATTAAGATAAAAAACATTTTTTTAAATTTTGAAGAATATATATGTATATAATTTAATTATAATCTTAGATAGTATTTTTTTATCTATTTATATTGGTTAAATATATTAAATCAATTTCTATTTTTTCACAAATTAGATCAATTTGTATAAAAATAAAAATGATATAAAATTGTGTAATTATCAAAAATTTAAACTAAACAAACAATATTCATAAAATTTGTAGATAGATAAGAAACTAATGATTTTACGTTTAAAAGTATATTTTTTAAATGTAGCAATTTCGAAAGCTTTAATAATCAAATTATATAATAATAAAAAATAAAATAAAATACATTTCGAAATTTGTAATTTTATATATGAAGATATTTATTTTATAGAAGACGTATGAGATATTACCATATTTAAAACAATTTACCAAAAATAAATAGATAGTATTTTCTATCTATTTATATTGGTTAAATATATTAAATCAATTTATATTTTTCTCAAATTAGATCAATTTGTATAAAACTAAAAAATGATGTGAATTTTATAATTATCAAAAATTTAGACTAAACAATATTCATAAAATTTGTAGATATATAAGAAACTAATGATTTTACGTTTAGAAATATTATTTTTTTAAATGTAGCAATTTCGAAAGGTTTAATAATCAAATTGTATAAATATAGAAAATAAAATAAAATAAAATTCAAAATTTGTAATTTTATATATGAATATATTTATTTTATAGAAGACGTATGAGATATTACCATATTTAAAAAAAAATTACCAAAAATAAATATAAATGTTAAATGTAATGTATGATTTATTACCATATCATAAAAAGTTTACCAAAAATATAATCAACAATAAATAGAATAATCCATTTATTCAAACTCACGTGAGAATCATATATTCTCTCAATTTATTTATTTTTTTTATGTTTATCTATTAATGAGAATTATACAAAACAATGAGTGAAAAAGAAGTTTACCAAAAATAAATAGATAGTATTTTCTATCTATTTATATTGGTTACATATATTAAATCAATTTATATTTTTTTTCACAAATTAGATCAATTTGTATAAAACTAAAAAATGATATGAAGTTTTATAGTTATCAAAAATTTAAACTAAACAATATTCATAAACTTTGTAGATATACAAGAAACTAATGATTTTACGTTTAGAAATATTTTTTAAAAAAATTTAGCAATTTCGAAAGCTTTAACAATCAAATTGTATAATTATAGAAAATAAAATAAAATAAATTTCAAAATTTGAAATTTATATATGAAGATATTTATTTTATAGAAGACGTATGAGATATTATCATATTTAAAAAAAATTACCAAAAATAAATATCAATATTAAATGTAGTGTATGATTTATTACCATATCATAAAAAGTTTACTAAAAATATAATCAACAATAAATAGAATAATCCATTTATTCAAACTCACATGAGAATCATATATTCTCCCATTTTATTTATTTCCTTTTATGTTTATCTATTAATGCGAATTATACAAAATAATGAGTGAAAAAATAAAATTTACATCTCTACGAAATATTAAAGCCACCGACGTCACATTCTTAAATATGTAAATCAATAAGTGTAACATAGTAAGATCATAGTCACAATTACCATAAATTAGTATGAATTATGCCATGTCATATTTTTTATGTGCCATGTCATCATTTATTTTGTGAAACTGATTCTAGAGAAGACATGTGGCGAAATCACTTCGCAAATAATATATAAGGGATGAATAAGAAGTTGTCCCCTTAACATAAATATTTTTTAAAATCCAATTAAGCCCCTAATCAAAGTTAAAAACGATTTTTGTAATTTTTTTAAAGTAAAAAAGGTAAAAAAAAGTAAAAAAAAAGATATTCTAATAAAAAAAATAAAAAAAAAGATATTCTAGGAAAATTTTTAGGCAAATCGAAAATTTGGATACAAAATATATTTTCAAATATTTTCTTAACTGATTTTTGAGAAAATTAAGGAATATGTAAATATTCCGAATCTGGCAGAATATACATTCTGCTGTTCGTAGATTGTACATATGATGGTAGATACGAGACAGTAGAATATAGAATCTAGCAGTAGTAGGACATAGTATTGTAGTAGATAATGAAATATACCGATGGTAGATTATTAGTATTAGGCAGATCCTATGATTTCACCTCCGTAGATTATTAGTAATATGCAGATTATATAATTCATCTTCTGTAGATTTATAGGAAACAGTAGTCCCAAAAATCTACGGTATTTCATATTGTAAGCAAAACCGTAACTTTTACTTTCTACGATGGTAGCAAAATTAAGGACTTGTAAATTTTAAAATCTACCAACGCCAGATTTATATGTAGTTAACTGAAATATCAATCTACTAGTCCGTAGATAGTAGATTTTGTTTTCTATTGCCCGTAGATCAAAATATGAAATTGTATTTTGCTAATATTTAGGCAAACAAATTATTTTTCATATGATTGTTTATTGTTTATGTACATTTTCTATAAATTTTCATATTTTTCTGACTCATAAAATAATTGATATGATTTTTTTAAGTTGGTCAAGAGTATCTGAGTCTAAATCTAATAAAAAAAATATTTATGGTAAATGGACAATATAGTTGTTATTTTAATTTGTTTTAGCAATTTTTTCTAAAAATAATTACCAAATAAATAATAACTCCAGCGAAGATAGATCGTGCAATGAACCATCCTATTTAAATGATAATCTAAGTGTTTTTGTCCAATTACTAACAAAAAAAATAGTGAGATATTAATGAGGAGTGACTAATTGAATATCGAGACTGAATCATGAATATACGAAACCATGGAAAATGGTAACTAGACATTCTGTCATATCATCATCATTGTTAACTCGTTTTTGTTCATTTGGTTTCAGAAACAAGAATGTATTTAAATTTATATTTTGAGAAAGACCTTGGTGAAACCGATTCAGTTGCAGTTGGTACGGCTGATCACAACAGAAAATATTACTTTCAGAGGCATCTTTTGAGTATGAATGAACCTATATGGTAAGTTCTATGTGACAGGATCATAATCACAACGTCGGTTCTCACAACGTCGGTTCTCCGTTATACGAACGATTTTACTTATTTCTGATTTTTCCTTTTTACTACTTGGTTTTATATTTTCCTTTTTCTAATAGTTAAACCTCCTTTGGGTTTACTATATATATGTAGCCACAAGGCACGTTATATGCAGACAATCAATAAAAGCTTTCTTAAAACCTTTCTTCATTCTCAAGCAACTAAAGTTCTCTCAAGAGCTTTACAATTCGAATTCAGTCTTTCGAGTTGATCCTTCTAACCTTTGTGATCATCTCCTACGTCTGTCTTCACCCGTTCTTCGAATCCATAGTAGGATTTCTAGTTTGGGATTTTTCAATTCGGATTTTCTGTCTCAGTGGTATCAGAGCACCTCTATCCTCTAGGACCCAATCATGGATACAAGATCAACTACAGCTTTGTCTGAAGTGAACAAACAACTCGAAGAACTCCGTTCTTCACAATCACAACAATCAGAGGAAATCAGAAAAGATTTAGGTGGAGAAATTGCAGAAATCAAAGCAATGATCTCACAGATCTTAAAAGCATCTTCGCTTGAACAAACTCAATCGGCTGCAAAACCCAATCCGACAGACCCTGCTTCTTCCGACCAGAGTAACTTCAAGACCAAGACACCCGATGCAGAACATCATCCTCCTCTACCTAATACGCTTTCATCCCGTTTAACAAAAGTCGGTTTCCCAATTTTTGATGGAACAGAGATAAAGGAATGGATTTATCGATGTGAACAATTCTTTTCCATCGACAACACCGCACCTGAACTAAAAGTCAGACTGGCTTCTCTTCATCTGACTGGAAAAGCTCTTCAATGGCACCATGGATATATTACAAACCGCTACAATATATACCCTCTCTGGCCAGATTACGTTAGCGCTATATCCTCACGGTTTGGAGAATTATTCTACGATCCTCTCTCTGAACTAGTCAGCTTGAAACAAGGCAGTGATCCTATCGATGAATACCTGGAGAAGTTCGATTGCGCGATGACTCGGCTCCAACTTCCACCAGAACACGCCTTAAGCATATTCTTGACCAACATGAACCAGCATCTCGCTCTCCATGTTCGCCAGTTCAACGTAACTACCGTTCCGGAAGCAGCACGTATTGCAAAACTTCATGAGCTCTCTCTTCACCATACTCCAGTCAAGCAATCCCGATCCTCTTTCACTTACTCTCAGAAACAAAACCAGTATCAAACCCACAAAACCCAAACGACAAATACAACATCAACACAGAATACAACACCACTTATCGCCAACACCCCACATAAGCGGCTTACATTTGAGGAGATGCAAGAACGCAAAAGAAAAGGATTATGTATGTTCTGTGAAGAACCATTCACACCAGGTCACCAACTGAAACACAAGAAATCTCAAATCTTATACTTAGAAGGCGAGCAAGGTGACGTATCTGACGTTGACGATGAAGAAACCCGAGCAGATGACGAACTCCAGGACAAGGATGACAGAACACCAACAATCTCAGTCCATGCTCTAAGTGGTTCGCCAACTTATAATTGTATGAGAATCATGGGCCAGTACGGGAAGAAGAAGTTACACATACTTATTGACCCAGGAAGTACACACAACTTCCTCGACCTACACATCGCGAAGGTCCTCGGTTGTAACTTAAAGCCAACGAAACCTATGTCAGTAGTCGCAGCAGGTGGCGACCTCATCACCAACTACAAGTGCAGTGACTTTACTTGGAAAACTCAGGGCTACACGTTCCAAACAGAGATTCGAACACTACCTATTGGTTGTAGTGATCTCGTACTCGGTGTTCAGTGGCTCTCAACTCTAGGACCCATCCTATGGGATTTCCTAAAACTCCGCATGGAATTTACCTTTAATGGCTTGAAATATGTTCTCAGAGGAGTCACGCCAAACAACTCTACGATTATCTCCAGCAACAATTTGAATAAATTAATGCTACAGGAATCTCAGATCGCACTCCTCCATCTACAAAAAATCGACGACACAGGAGGATTACACCAAAGTTTAAAACCTGAGACAATATTATATCACATTGAAGCCAGTGATACAGAGCAGGACACATCAGGTTCACTGCAACGTCTTCTTCAAAAATATTCAGACATTTTTGAAGAACCCACGAACCTGCCTCCTTTTCGCCAAGGATTCAATCACAAAATACCGTTAGAATCAGGAGCAAACCCGGTTAACTTGAGACCATACCGATACTCCTCTCTACAAAAAGACGCAATTGACAAAATGGTTCAAGAGATGCTGACTCAGGGGATAATTCAATACAGCTCAAGCCCATACGCATCACCGATAGTTCTCGTGAAGAAAAAAGATGGTTCATGGCGTCTTTGCGTTGACTACAGAGGTCTCAATAAACAGACCATCAA
This sequence comes from Hirschfeldia incana, assembly GCA_026261945.1. Taxonomy (NCBI): domain Eukaryota; kingdom Viridiplantae; phylum Streptophyta; class Magnoliopsida; order Brassicales; family Brassicaceae; genus Hirschfeldia; species Hirschfeldia incana. The sequence continues at coordinate 78,276 of JABCMI010000067.1, forward strand.
GGACAAATACCCAATACCCCTCTTGGAGGACTTGCTCGACGAGCTCGGTGGCGCAAAATTTTTCTCTAAACTCGACCTAAGAGCTGGGTTTCATCAACTGCGAATGGCGCCTGAAGATGTCCATAAAACGGCTTTCCGTACTCACTCAGGCCATTATGAGTACCTCGTCATGCCCTTTGGACTAACTAATGCTCCGTGTACGTTCCAAGGCCTCATGAATCATGTGTTCGAGCCTGTTCTACGGAAATTCCTTTTGGTATTTTTCGATGATATCTTGGTATACAGTAACACATGGGACGATCACTTACTTCACCTTGATATGGTTTTCGCTATCTTACGTCACCAACAGCTCTATCTCAAGAAATCTAAATGCACATTTGGAGCCACCAAGATAGAGTATCTCGGTCACTTTATTTCCCACAATGGCGTTAGCACAGATCCAGCCAAGATAAAAGCGGTAGAGCAGTGGCCCATCCCAGCAAATCAGAAGCAATTACGAAGTTTTCTAGGCCTCGCCAATTACTATCGTCGCTTCGTCCAGGGACATAGCATCATAGCTCGCCCTTTAACCCTTTTACTGCGGAAGGATAATTTTTCATGGTCTTCTGAAGCTTCTGATGCCTTCCAGACGTTAAAAGAGACCTTAATCTCAGCCCCTGTCCTTGCACTGCCTGATTTTACAAAACAGTTTATCGTCGAAACTGATGCGTCTCAAACCGGTATAGGAGCAGTTCTTATGCAAGACAACCATCCTATATGCTATATCAGCAGAGCTTTGGGTCCTCGTCATCAAAACCTCTCAGTTTATGAAAAAGAACTTCTCGCAGTAGTCCACGCAGTACAGACATGGAACGCGTATCTCGCCCATACCAAGTTTATAATACGCACTGATCAAAGGAGCTTAAAGTATTTATTGGAACAGAAGATAACTACACCTTTTCAGCATATGTGGTTATCAAAGTTAATGGGTTATACTTTTGAAATCCAATACAAACAAGGCAAAGAGAACGTGGCAGCGGACGCCTTATCTCGTGTATCTGGCTCTCAGCTTCTCCATCTCGCTTTGTCTCAGATTCATCATGGATTTTATGAAGCTCTCTCGGCACTTTGGAACACCGATCAACACCTCCACAAGATCATTGAAGAATTGAAGTCACAGCCATCAAAACACCCTGCTTACTCTTTCGTTAATGGGGAATTACGCAGAAAGGGAAAGCTGGTCGTTGGTGATGATCCTGCGGTTAAACTCCACATCTTCAACTGGTTACATAACTCTGCAGCTGGAGGTCATTCAGGACGAGATTCTACCTTACAACGAATCAAATCAATCTTCTTCTGGCCAAAGATGAGCTTGGAAACACAGAATTATGTCCGTAATTGTTCGGTATGCCAGCAAAACAAATACGATTTAGCTGCCAAACCGGGTTTGTTACAGCCGCTTCCGGTCCCATCTGGCGTCTGGGAATCAGTGAGTCTCGATTTCATTGAAGGTTTACCTCCTTCTTCAGGAAAGCATTGTATCTTGGTGGTTATCGATAGGCTCAGTAAGAACGCTCACTTCCTCGCCTTATCACATCCATACACGGCCATGGATATTGCTAAACTCTATTTGGATCAAGTCTTTCGACTCCATGGTATGCCAAAAGATATCACAAGTGATAGGGACCCAACGTTCCTCAGCGAAATCTGGAGAGAAATGTTTCGTGTTCATGGTGTTGATCTTAACTTCTCTACAGCCTACCATCCTCAGACTGACGGTCAAACGGAAGTCACCAACAAAACTTTAGAAACGTATCTTCGTTGCATGACCTCTGACTCACCGCAATCTTGGAGTTCTTGGCTTCCTTTGGCTGAATGGTGGTATAATACTACTTACCATTCTGCAATACGCAGCACTCCATATGAAATCATTTATGGGCAGCCTCCCCCGGTTCATATGCCATACCTGCCAGGCGAAAGTTCTTCTTCTACAGTCGACAGAACTCTGCAAAAACGCGAAGCAGTAATTGATCTAATGAAGTTTCATCTTCTTAGAGCACAAAATAGAATGAAACAGTACGCCGATGCTCACCGTTCTGATCGAGAATTCAAGATAGGAGATCATGTTTACTTGAAATTACAACCTTATCGCCAGCATTCTCTCAAAGGTCGTAACATCCCGCATAAGCTATCTCCAAGGTACTACGGTCCTTTCCCAATCTTGGATCGAGTGGGCTCTCGTGCCTACAAGTTGGACCTACCTGCAACTGCTGCCATCCACAATGTCTTTCACGTCAGCCAGCTCAAATTATGTCCCAACCCTCCATCGTCAACGCCAAAGCTTCCTCAGTACCTAAACGATGTCGGGACAAGAAAGGAACCAGAGCTGATCCTTGAGAAGAAAATGGTCAATCGACACAACAAAGCTGTAACAAAGGTCTTAGTACAATGGAAAGGGTTCTCTCCACAACAAGCTACTTGGGAGTTTTATCAAGACTTCATAGCCAAGTACCCAGAATTTCATCCTTGAGGCCAAGGATGTTCCGAAGGGGGGAGTATTGTGACAGGATCATAATCACAACGTCGGTTCTCACAACGTCGGTTCTCCGTTATACGAACGATTTTACTTATTTCTGATTTTTCCTTTTTACTACTTGGTTTTATATTTTCCTTTTTCTAATAGTTAAACCTCCTTTGGGTTTACTATATATATGTAGCCACAAGGCACGTTATATGCAGACAATCAATAAAAGCTTTCTTAAAACCTTTCTTCATTCTCAAGCAACTAAAGTTCTCTCAAGAGCTTTACAATTCGAATTCAGTCTTTCGAGTTGATCCTTCTAACCTTTGTGATCATCTCCTACGTCTGTCTTCACCCGTTCTTCGAATCCATAGTAGGATTTCTAGTTTGGGATTTTTCAATTCGGATTTTCTGTCTCATTCTATTTATTTTGCTTACATGGTAGAAGAGTAACAATCAAATATCTAAGAATCTATTAAAACGTCAAATATGCAGTATCAACAAAGTAAATGTTACAGGATACTTTGTATGTGTTGGGAAAATAAGTGGATACGGCGCAGCGTAACTTAACGGTCGTGTTTCTCTTGACCATGTGAAAATCTGTTAGGAAAATATTTTGACGATAGCAAGATACAATATAAGTGATAACTAAATGAGACATACAATTTTAACGTGGAAAACCTCCTCAATGTGAGAAAGAAAAACCACGGGACCGTAGTCCACTCAACAATCCATTATATAAATGTATGTGAGTACAATCACGTTCTCCCTGTTCAACAACCTGAACCGAACAGAGACACTAGCTTTAAAGAGCTATCTCCAACACAAGAATAACAACAACTTTGCTCAAAAAAAAAAAGAATAACAACAACAAGAGAGCAACACAAAGCTTTAAAACCGGCAGCAACCAAACGACCTCAGCTACAAGAATTCCGGCAACCAGAGACTAATCCCACCATACAAATCCAATATGAACAAGTCAACAACACCTCTGCCAAATCTCAGCTCAATCAGAGAAGATCTCACCGTCGGATTTACCAAACACTCAAAACAGCACTACTGAAGAACTGTGACGATCAGCTTCAGCAAAACCCATACAACAGTATATCCAACTGTTAGAATCCAAATCCCTTCGGTGAACCTTTAACCCACAGACTGAATAAGCTTCCCACAAAATATTAGCCCGACCAGGATCCGTTTGACCCTCCAAATCTGTCTTGACAAACCCAGGCGAAATATGTCTTCTTCTCTCTTCTTCTCTCTTTTGTGTCAAGAGTCTTCTTGAGTGTTTTTCTTTCTTTCTAGTATTATGTCTGCTGATTTCTCTACTTCTTTCTGCAAACAAGTTCTTCATCCACAACAACTCTTTACAAGCTTCAGTTGCAGCAATGAACTCTGCCTCAGTGGTAGATAATGTAACGCACTTTTGCAGCTTTGACTGCCATGCCACAGCTCCACCCGCAAACGTTACCAAGTAACCAAAAGTAGACTTGCTAGAATCAACATCTCCAGACATGTCAGAATCAGTGAAACTGACCAGCAAAGGCTTCTTACCCCCAAATGTAATTTTCAGATCAGAAATCCCTCGGAGATATCTCAAGATCCAGTTCACAGCATTCAAATGTTCTCTCCCTGGATTGGAGATAAAGCTGCTGACAACTCCAACGGCGTAGGCTAAATCCGGTCTTGTACAGACCATGCCATACATCAAACTACCCACTGCAGAAGCATATGGAATCTTCTCCATATTTTCTTTCTCCGCATATGGCTTCGAACTCTGTTGACTGCTCAGTCTTAAATGTGGTGCAATAGGAGTACTCAACACTTTAGACTTGTCCATGTGAAACCTTTTAAGTACCTTTTCAAAGTACTTCTCCTGAGATAAGTGAATCAGCTTCTCACCCCTGTCTCTAACAATTCTCATACCGAGAATCTGTTTCGCTGGACCCATATCTTTCATGGCAAAGAACATCCCGAGCTGCTCTTTTAGCTCCTTGATTTTGTCCATGTCCCTGCCCACAATCAACATATCATCGACATACAGCAACAAGATGATAAAATCATCATCACCAAACACCTTCACAAATACGCACTGGTCTGAATCAGTCTCTGCATAACCATGCTCCCCCATAACAGATTTGAACTTCATGTACCACGGCCTTGGTGCTTGCTTCAATCCATAAAGGCTTTTCTTCAAGCGGCAAACCAAATTTGCTTTGCCCTCTTTAACATAGCCTTCCGGTTGTTCCATGTAGATATCTTCCTCCAAATCACCATGAACGAAAGCAGTCTTCACATCCATTTGCTCAACCTCAAGATCAAGGCTCGCTGCCAATCCAAGAACAACCCGAATGGATGACATCTTCACACATGAGAAAAGATTTCATCATAATCAATCTCCTTCTTTTGGTTGTAACCTTTTACAATCAATCTAGCCAGTATCTGGATGGCTTATTTCCATATTCATGCTTAACTATGTACACTCACATATTAAGCAAAGTCTTCTTACCCTTAGGCAATTCCACCAACTCAAAAGTGCGATTATATTCAAAAGAATATATCTCTTCATCCATGGCTCCAAACGACATATCCTTGTGTTCATTCTCCAAAGCTTCATAATAGTTTTCAGACTCTTCCCCATCAGTAAGTAAAACATACTCACTAGGATCATAACTTGTCGACGATTTAAGACGCCTTTCGGATCTTCTCACAACAGTAGGTTGGTTCTCAGCAGCTGGTGTCTCACAATGATCGTCACCATGATCACCACTGTCATCTTCAGGTGCGGGAGCATCTGCACCGGGTGTATCATCCTAAACCTCAACCTCAACCTCACCGTGGACTGATGTAGAAGGAGTAGCCTCTATATCGAACAAACATTCATAAACCTGAGTTGGAATTTTGGACTTGTCAATGTCCTTAATCGTTTGATCTTCCATGAACACAACATCTCTGCTCTTTACGAACTTTTTCTCAACGGGATCATAAAATCTGTACCCAAACTCATCCTGACCATAACCGATGAACACACACTGCCGCGACTTCATATCAAGCTTCGATTTATCAACCTTGGGAATATGAACAAATGCCTTACACCCAAAAACCTTCAAGTGACTGTAAGAAACATCCTTACCAGTCCAAACCCTCTTTGGAACATCACCATCCAGTGGAGCACTTGGTGACAAATTCAGCACATGAACCACCATGTTCAAAGTTTCTGCCCAGAAAGTCTTCGATAAGCCTGACTGTGAGATCAAACATCTCATCCTTTTGACAATCGTTCTGTTCATCCTTTCAGCCAACCCATTCAACTGTAGAGTATATGGCGGCGTGAACTGATGCGTTATTTCGTGCTCTTTGCAATAAGCATCAAATGATCCAAGATATTCTCCACCATTATCACTGTGGATACACTTCAGCTTCTTCCTCGTTTGTCTCTCAACCAACGCCACAAAATGCTTGAAATATCCCAGCACCTGATCCTTCGTCCTCATAGAAAATACCCACAATTTCCTTGAATGATACATCAATAAAAGTCACAAAATATGATGCGCCGCCAAGAGATCTTGTCTTCATTGGACCACACACATCTGAGTGTACCAAATCCAGTACCTCGGGTTTCCTAGAAGGCGCAGAAGACTTGAAAGATACCTTGTGTTGTTTTCCCGCAAAGCAATGATAACACTTGTGCAAGGGCAAACCAGAGATTCCTGGAATCACCTCATTCTTAGAAAACACAACCATTCCCTTCTCACTCATGTGACCGAGTCTCTTATGCCATAACTCCATGACATTATCATTCTCCACCGCATTAATAGCATTCTTGGAGACCTTAGTCTGCATCCAATAGAAAGATGAAGACTTCTCACCTCGAGCCACAATCAAAGAACCACGAGAGAGCTTCCATTTACCACCACCGTGCAAACTGAAATAACCTTAATCATCAAGTCTTCCCGTGGAAATCAGATTCATCCGAATATTTAAGACATGCTTAACATCCTTAAGCACCAGCCTAGTACCAAGACTAGTCTCCAAGCAAATATCACCAATACCAGCAACCTGAGCTATCGCATCATTTCCCATCTTCACGGAACCATAATTACCCGTAGTATAGGTAGAAAAAAAATTCTGCTGTGATGTAGCATGAGTAGTAGCTCCACTATCAATCACCTAACTGGTGTCCAGGCATGCGACATTAATGGATCATCCTCAAGAAGAATGAGAAACTGATCTTCGGTGATGGTCACCCGATCCACCTTTTCTTATTGACCTCCTTGCTGCTTGTTTTTCAACTTTTAGCAATCCTTCTTCATGTGCCCTTTCTTATGACATAAATAGCACTCCAAATTTGCAAATATATTAGACTTGCTCCTGCTCATGTTCTTGTCACTCTTGGGACTTATACTTGTACTTCTCCCCCTTGATTCAGTAACAAACACATCTGAACGCGAACTGCTAGCATTCGACTGCCTTCTTGCTTCCTCGTTAAGAACAATGTTCTTTACTGAATCCATCATAACATCTTCCGACGCGGAGTTACAAAGAAACATCTTGAAAACCTCCCAAGAATCCGGTAAAATACCGAGAACCCATAGACTATGAATCTCATCATCAAACTTGATGCCCATATCAGACAACTTGTTGAGCAATCCCTGAAACACATTCAAGTGATCTGTCATCGGAGTTCCCTCCTGATACCTCAGCTCAATCAACTTCTTGATCATGTATATCTTGTTGTTTCCGGTCTTCCTAGCATAAAACTGCTCCAGCTTCTTCCACAAAGAACGAACATCTGTCTATGTCTCAATATGATGCAACACATTATCATTTACCCACTGCCTTATCAATCCACACACTTGGTGATGCTGCAGCTTCCACTCTTCATCTGTCTTCTTCTCAGGTTTATTCTCTTCGAAGACTGGAACATGGAATTCTTTAACAAAGAGCAAATCCTCCATCCTCCATCCTGTCCATATTTTCCATCATTCTCACAAGCAACAATAACCTGAAGTTATCAAACCCAAAGCTCTAAAACCAGAAGCTTTGATACCACTTTGTTGGGGAAATAAGCGGACACGGTGCAGCGGAACTTAACGGTCGTGTATCCCCTGACCTTGTAGAAACATGTGATGAAAATACTTCGACGATAAAAGGATATGATATAAGTGATAACTAAATGAGATAAGCAATTTTAACGTGGAAAACCTTCTCGATGTGAGAAGGAAAAACCATGGAACCGTAGTCCACTCAACAATCCACTATATAAATGTATGTGAGTATAATCAGTCCTCCATGTTCAACAACCTGAACAGAACAGAGACACTAGCTTCAAAGAGATATCTCCAACACAAGAACAAGAACAACAAGAGAGCAACACAAAGCTTCAAAACCGGCAGCAACCAAACAACCTCAGCTCACAAGAATTACGACAATTAGAGACTAATCCCACCGTACAAATCTAAGATGAACAAGTCAACAATACCTCTGCCAAATCTCAGCTCAATCGGAGAAGATCTCACCGTCGGATTTACCAAACACTCAAAACAGCACTGCTGAAGAACTGTGACGACCAAGTTCACCAAAACCCAGACAACAGAAGATCCAACCGTTAGAATCTAAATCCCTTCTGTGAACCTTTAACCCACTGACTGAAGAAGCTTCCAACAAAATATCAGCCCGATCAGGATCCGTTTGACCTTCCAAATCTGTCTTGACAAACCCAGACGAAAACTGTCTTCTTCTCTCATTTTCTTTCTTTTGTGTCAAGAGTCTTCTTGAGTACTCTTCTTTCTTTCTTGTATTATGTCTGCTGATTTCTCAACTTCTTTCTGAAAACAATTAGGTTAAAGAGACTTTATATAGTATCTCACTAACCCTAATAACCTCCAAGGTCCAATTCTAATCTCATAGACTAATACCAATATGGCTCATCACCAAGTTTGGTGGTTATCACCAACCAAACCCATTGAGTTTCTTCCATCTAGAAGGAACTCAACAGTATAGTCATTGTTGGATAACTTCGAGTAAAATGAAGGTTATAACAGCAGATTTGGACTCTACTACAATTGATTACAAAAATAACCTCACATGTATTGAGAAAGAATCGGGCAAGTACTACAAGGATTTCTTAAGTCAAGGTATCCGTCCATCTGCGATCAAAAGAGATGAGCTTTGATCTATATCTTCTTGAGGATTTGATTTCTTCTCAACGTTTCGAACTCTTCCTTTTTAATTGTGTTTTAGTTTGTGACTGGCCAAGATTCATGAAGTCTTGGTTAGAATAAAAGTGTTTTTACTTTTTTCATTTATCAATGTCTACACCTAATTTGACATGATCAAAAAGGGTTTGGAACTATAATAAAACTATCCTTTTGGAGAACTTTATATATGTCAAGTTACATCTTTAAGAAGGCGCTTATAAACAGTGCCATCCGGGTTGAATTCAACTATGATCTGAATCTCATCTACGGTTTTAATCGTAGTATAAGACCAAATCAGTAATTCTCACACCAAACATGATCATAATTCAAAAGCTTACTTTGATCTGACAATGACCATTATTGTTACTACATCGTGAATCATAATTATTTGGAAATCTATCTTAATCGATATTTTTTATCCTGGCTTTTATAGATTTTAAAATTTTACTGGATTTATAGCTTTGATTCACATGATCATTCAGGGTTTATATAAGCATTAGTGTGGTGCATGTAACAGCAGGAGTTTTGCCGGTTTGGTTCATCCTGTCCATCCATATGTTCGTGGCTAAGTCTATGCAAGTTGGTCATCGTATAACAATAGCAATAACTATTTAATATACACTAGATTTTGACCCGCCCTTAAAAAGGACGGATATATTTTTTATTGGAAAACTATTTTACGTAATAAAATTATAATTTTTGATGAATAATATATTTTAACTTTTTATCTTAATTTTACTTATATGACTTATTTTTGTTATTTTAAATATGACTAAATTTTTGAAGACTCTAGATAATTTTAATCCATAATATGATTTTATTTATTTATTAAATTTAATTTATGTGATTTAGTTTTTATTTTAAATGAAACTTGATAGAATATGCCTAACCATATTCTCCTATTGATCTCGATATTGGATTGTATCCCATGTAAAGAGGATCTGATTAAACGACCTCTGCTATATATTGATTGTATCTTGTACATTGTTGATCAATCCAATATCGAGATCCTAGAATATAGGAGAATATGGTTAGGCATATTCTATCAAAACTATTTATTAAGAAGTTGAGATAATTCATACCCGTATTATGATTTTATTTATTTAATCATTTGTTTTCAACTTGATTTTATTTTGAGGTTTCATTTAATAAATGCTTTCAAATAATTAATAAAGTGAATTTTTTTTGGAAAGATATGGTGCATATATTTAAAAAATAAAAACTTTAAAATGGCTAAGAACTGAATTATTAAATACTCTTTAATATAATTGCAAAATAATGATTTTTATTGGTTGTAAATAATGCTGGTAAAAATGTACATACAATATTTTTAATTAATTAGAAAAGTTAGAGTCATATTCATAAGAAATATTTTGAGTTAATAGTATAGATGTCCATGCCTAACTGATTTTATAAACTGCTAAAAAAAATTTATTCAGTAAAATAATTATATTAAATGAAAAATTAAGTGACAATAAATATAACACTTTTTTGTTTTTTTATTCAAGTTATTATTTTATTCATAAAAATATGGTTTTGAATAATATTTTTGGTTACATTATTTTCCACCGATTGAAACTAAAACAATTTTCTTTTTACTAAATCGAACATTTAACCATATATAAAACTTAGTTATTTATATTTTTGATTTTATATTGGCATAAAATCTAATAATCTATATTGATTAACTAATAAATAAAAATATGTACTATTATTATTATGGTAATATAATTAATAATATGTATTATTGTTAAGTTAATATAATTAATAAAATTATTAAACTAACTGAAATATAGAAATACAATTAATGTAATACTACTATTCATGTTTCCAAACAATGTTTATTTGAAATACTATACTTGTTTCCAAACATCTTCAAAATGTATTTCAACTTTAATAATATAGATAGATAAGATAGATGTCCATCTTGTTGGGATGAAAGTCATACTTAGAGATTTTTGAGCCTAGCCAAAATCACCGTCTAGTACTTTGCATCGACTTTGGAATATAGGAATAGCAAAAACAAATAAATGGACGAAGAAACTATATACATATGAATGATCGATCATATTTGTATTTTTGGATAATGTGTATGAGAAATACAAAAGAAAAATAAAATCTGTGATATGTAATTTCAAGTTTGTAAGTCAGCTCATAGTGTTTGTGAGACTTTCTTACCAAAAAAAAAAATAGAGGCTAGATCCATGTGTGTTTTAACAAGTGTATGATTTCTTTATGTATGTGTTTATATTTTTAGTATAACTCTCCAAAACGAGCGTCCCACTATAAACACGAGAGTTTATATAGTTCTTTTTTGCCAGTCATGAGAGGAAGCGATTTGATGATAACGATTTTTTTTTGAAAAGTACAGTACTTTCGTCCTAGAATTAACCGTTATATATAAAATTTTAGATGATTCATTGAAAATATGACAGGCTAAAAATGAAGACAAAACCTAAGCAAATCTATTATATGCATTTCTAAAATAAAATTCTGTAATGTTTCATGCTCAAATGAAGAAATCGAACGAAACACGCAACTAAATTCTTTACAATATAACAAGATGATACTGTTGACATTAGTCGTATTTTAAAATGATATTATTATATCTACATTGATTTTTTCTAAAGCATATTATATACTACTATTTAATTATGATATAAAATCATAAATGTTCGCTAACAAAATATTAGTGTTTACCAGGACGCGGGAAGGTTACCAAGGAGACCACTTCAAAGTTTTGGTCTTTATCCCATTGCCGGCGATGCGTTGGAGTTGCTTCAAGCCATGGCGTCGCTCGCCATCACCGTCTATTAAATCCAACGTCATCGACGAAATAGGTAAATTATCCAGTTTTCTCCTGAGCCCTGACCATGATCAAGAACTTGGTAAGAAGTTCGTTTTTCTCTGCAGATAATAATAATGATAATAATAATAATAAAAAAGACCGCGAGGGAAGCTCTTGTCCGAGATTCCGGGAATTCACTTTGGAAGAGTTGAGTGTCGCTACAGACGGATTCTCCGCCGACAACATCGTGTCGGAGCACAACGAGAAGGTTCCTAACATCGTCTACGAAGGGACGCTTGACGATGGAAAAAAGATCGCCATAAAGCGGTTTCAGAAACTTTCATGGCCTGACGCTTCCGAGTTCATCGTGCGTCCAACATACTTACTTATTATTCTCTGTTTCATTGATTATTTATGACTCTATTTCACTGGTCCTCTGTTTCTATGGTGGTTGTTCATTTTATTTGACTTTATTAATTGCAAGCAGCGCGGAACAAGAAAAATTTTCTACCAGGGTCAAAAAAAATTTTACACAAATAGAATTAAAATACATTTTATATTTATTCATATTTAACATTAAATTTTATTCATATTTAAATATTTAATATTAAATTTTATTTAGTCTATATATATATATATATATATATATATATATATATATATATATCTAATTAAATAAATAATATAGTTTAAAATATTTTTAGTAATTGAGACATTATCTAATAAATTTAAAACTGAAAATCAAACTATAAATATAAATGATAATTTTCTCTGCTGAATTTAAATTATTTTGATGTACTTTTTAGTATATGATCTATAGGGATTAAGATATATTCAGAAATCTTTTTTTAGTTATAGTGAACAGTAAAATATGAAAGCAACATTACATTGACATAAAGGAAAATGTCAATTAACGAACATTTTTCTGTTTCTTCGAGGGGTCATTTGATTGTTTGTAATGGTGTCACAAAATAATTTTAATAAAAAAAACACATAAATTTTGAAAACAGGTGGGGTCAGCTGACCACACTTCCATTAAACTGGTTCCGCCCCTGGTTGCAAGGTTGGATCTGAAATTTTAGGATATAAACATCCGTAACGAATTTCATAATTTTTTTTCCATAATTTGGATGCCTATGCTATGTGAAAGGCCTCCAAAATTTTTGGGAGCCAAGATAAATGTTTCATAGGCGGCGTGCGGCTGTGCCTGGCCCTGATTGGTTGAGATGTTTTGAATGTGGCAATGTTCAAGATTTTGTTCTGTTGCATATGGAAACTCTCTTGAATATGGTTTTGTGTTGTTTTGTTCAGGAAGAGGCACAAGCAGTGGGAAAGTGTAGGAGTGAGTATATGGTCAGTTTGATCGGGTGTTGCTCAGAGGGTCAAGAGAGGCTTCTCGTTGCTGAGTTCATGCCAAATGGAACACTTGCAAAGCATCTCTTCCACTGTAAGAAAGAGTCAGCTTCTTTTTTCTTACGTACAGTTCTTGATCTTCTTGGGATTAAGTTTCATTTGTGTCTAGTGAAGTTGACTGTAATTTTTTTTAAGGGGAGAAGCGACCAATGAAATGGGACATGAGGTTGAAGGTTGCGTTACATACAGCAAAAGCCTTGGAGTATTGTAATGATATGGGAATAGATTTGTACCATGATCTTAACACCTACAGAATCTTATTCGATAAGGTTGGTAACCCTAGGCTGTCTAGCTTCGGTCTCATGAAGTGTATCAGAGAGGGTAAGAGTTACAGCACTAACTTGGCATTTGCCCCTCCTGAATATTTGCGTCTAGGTATGAGCTTTGACCCATCCACTCTTCTCAGGAGAAAGCTTCTTCAGATGAAATACTCATTTAATTTTTATGCGCGACTTTGCTAGGTATTGTGGTACCAGAGAGTAGCCTATTCAGCTTTGGAACCTTACTACTGGATCTTATGAGTGGCAAACATATTCCACCAAATCATGTAACTTCTTTCTCACTTTGTTAAGTAGACTGTGAAGTGAATTCTGAGGCCTCATATGTATCTTGAGCAGTTTCATTTATTTTAGCTTATCTCTGTCATTCCAGGCACTTGATCTCTTCCGTGGCAAAAACTATTTGGTGCTAATGGACTCTGCTCTAGATGGTCAGTACTCTGATGAGGATAGGACAGAACTAATCCACCTATCTTCACGCTGTTTGCGACGTGAACCAGAGGAGAGGCCAAGCATAAAGTTTCTTTTGTCAGCTCTTTCAAGACATGAAACGAGCCGAGTCATGGCCAACTACTGTCAAAGGAGAAAACAACCCTGTAAGTCATGATGGCCACATTAGTAATTTTTATTCAGACTTGCTTTTGCTTATCCATTCATTGGACTTAATGATGATCAGGCTCCATCATACACTAAACCTACAACGGAGAAACCATCGCGCTTGAGTCCTTTAGGAGAAGCATGCTGGAGAATGGATCTAAGTGGCATACACGAACTTCTCGAGAAACTTGGATATGGAGAGGATGATGTGTCAGTAACAAATGAGGTATATATATATATATATATATATATGTTTGTGAGAAACATAACCTCTTAGAGACAATTAGTATCTCATTCTGAGGATGTCATTGCAGTTTTCATTTCAAATGTGGGCGGGTGATTTGCAAGAGAATACGGATTACAAAAAGCATGGAGATGCTGCATTTCGTGCTAAGGATTTTGAGACTGCTATTGAGTTCTACACAGAGGTATCATATCAAGAAACCTTCATGAATAAAATATTTGTAAAGATCTAAAACACTTTTTTTAACACCGATTTAAAACTCTTTAATAATGAAACAGTTCATGAGCGGAGCACCAGCGGTATCACCAACAGTGTTAACCAGACGGTGTCTATGTTACCTAATGAGTGATATGTTCAGTGAGGCTCTAAGTGATGCGATGCAAGCTCAAACTGCATCGCCAGAGGGTTCAACCGCTCTCTACTTACAAGCAGCGTGTCTCTTAAAGCTTGGGATGGAAGCTGAAGCTAAAGAAGCACTCCAACATGGCTCTGCTCTTGAAGCTTTTTAGAATTACAACAATAAAAAACAAGATTTTGTACAGCTTATTCTTCCTCTCCATACGTATTTAGATATATCAATACACATATTAAAGCATATATAATTGTTTGCTTTTTTGCCTATGTTTGAAAGAATCTTGATGTACCTTCAAATTTGTGTGCTAAACCGGATCTTAACTGGATTGTTGATTTTATTTTCCTTCCTTGGTGAAAGAACCATCATATGATAAACCTAATCTTAGCTATTTCTACTCAACTACATCACAACTCCGGTTACAAGCAAAACTCAAGCTTTCTGAGATCAAGAGATGAAACAAAAAGAAATCGGAAGAAAACCTCAGTTTATTAACGAGGCCTTAATTGTTAAACTTATAAGGGAAACTTACAAAATATGACATAAAACTTGATTTAACCTCAAATATATATTCCAACTTGAATCAAATAGAAAAATATTTAAAAAGTCTTGTAAAATTACAGTCAGTTCCTTGTGACCAAACAAAATAATAGAAATCATTTTTACGAATATAACCCAAGTAAGTCATCGTCCGAGACTCTGGGAGTCATCCAGAAAAGGAAGTCGTCTAGCATAGTTGATCTTAAAAAGAAATTATAAAAAAAATAAAAATATTCTAACATATAAGAAATTAAAATCATGTAATTATAAATAGTATTAAGAGATGTAAATTAAAATATAATAAAATTGAATAGTTTTAAACTTAGATGAGTGAAAGTGGTTAATCATGATATATTTTGGTTTTAGGGTTTGACAACATATGTTGTAGCATTGTATGTATTGTTAGGGTTAGATTTTGGAAAGCTTAAATGATTTTTAAAAAATAAATTTTTACCTATATGTGTTTGTTTCAGTGTATAGTAAACACTTTTTAAGTTTAATTTGATTTTTTGAAGTGTTTAGCTAGTTAATTTAGATTAGGGATTGTTTTTAGGGTCTAGACGGCTTAATTTTAAGTCGCCTGTTGAATTATTAAAGCTGCACGACTTAAATTTAAGTCGTCCAAATATTTCAGCCTAAATGTTTTAAAAAAATCGCTTCCATGAAGTGTTTAGTTACTTAATTTCGATTAGAAATTATGTTTAGGGTTTAAGTCACCAGATGACTTTAGACGACTTACCTCGAAAAAGTCTTCTATTTTAGTTTCTCACTAAAAATATTTTAGTTATCCGCTAAATATATTAAAGTCTTCTGGACGACTTACGATTAAGTCGTCTAAAATCGTCTGAATAGAAAATATTTAACCTAATTGGATTTTTGTATCTCCATATATTAATAAAATTTTACACATTCTCGCTCCTCCTCTCAAATGGTTACAACAAAAATGTAATGGTCATCTCCAACCTCTCTATAATTGATGTTAGGAGTTTTCAAGGCTCCTAAGGCAAATGATGTAGTATAATAGAAGTAATGTGTCGAACCAGTTCTGAGGGACTCAAAGCAGTGAGAATGCAAGTATTTGTCTAATCTAAGTGCAGTCAGTGATTTGATGATTTCTATATTAATGATTAAAGCTAATGCAAAGCAATAAATGATATTTTTTAGCTATTAGAAAAGAGAACTCATGAGTATAGGGATTTAGACCTTGGGTGATCAAGTTTTGAACTATGGATGGTAAGTAAACAATCAAACTATCAACCTTAAGCCTAAACACAATTCTAAGCAAGCTCTATGTCTAGATGAATGCTCATTTGCTAACACATCTCAAACATCAAATGTCTTTGGTTGAGTGACATGAAAGCAATCATTAAAAACAAGTCTAATAGCTATTTTAGCATCTTTAACAACAAATGTCTTTGGCAAAGTACACTAAAAGCTTAAGAGAGTTGTCTCAGGCATTTCATCGAACATCTTTTGGATGAGAAATGCCTAAAGATCAACTCTTGAGTAGCTAACTCAAAAGATGCATTATAAATACTCTCCTAGCAAGGAACAAGAATGATCTACGCTAAAACATCTTAGAACTAGCCTAATCACCCTTAATCTCCCTAACCCATGAATCCAAAAAGAGTCTACTCACAAATATCCATGTTTAATCTTAAAATCATGAATGATTCAAGATTAATCATGTTAATGAAATGAAATAAACTCAGATATCTCAATAACAAAAATGGATTAAGAACCAAAATTCCCGTTTTTCAATGGAGACAAGTCTAGAGAAGAAAAAGAGATAAAAAATTAGGTTTTTAGGTTTAAAATTGTATATAGGAAAGGGAAACTCGTGCTGGTTTAATTGAATAAAACATGGTCAAACCGGAATAAACCGGTCAACCAATTGAAATCGCATCTTCTTCTCCACAGCGACCTGTGCACCTCGCTCCGTCTGGTCGCTGCCAACTTCGTTTCAATTCCTCTGTAAAGACGAGCGACCTCATGACCTCGCTGTGCTCGAGCCGCTCCGTTACCAGCGGTGTATCTTCCTCGCTGCAACAAGTCGCTGTACGTCTTCTTCCTCGAGCTTGATTTCTTCTTCTTCGTTGTCTTCCTCGAGCTCCACCATAGCCAGCTTCGTCTCTGTGGAGTTCATCCTGAGCCTCACCATCGCTACCAAGCTTCTTCCACGGCATCAACTCGACGTCTCCGCCGTACTCCTCCGTGACCTAGCTTCCTCCATCTTCGTCGCCGTGCTGGCTCCTCCGTGACCAGACGTCGTCATCTTCACTGTTGGTGGAACCGAACCACGCCGCCGGGATTCGTCGGGAGCTTCAGATCGAGAAAGCTGCAGCTCCAATGGTGAGATCTTGGTTATTTGCAAAACAGGTCCCTGAAATCTTGATTATTCACGGATTCGCCCCAACACTTTCATTTGGTGCAGTTTAGTCCACGATTTCGACCCAAAACTTCTGAAGTGTGCAATCCAACCCTGTGATATGCAATTATGTATGCAAATGACATATAAAGACCTAAATGCAACCTAGAATGATAATAATAAGCTAAAATGTGAGTATAAAACTCATTAAAATCATGAGATATCAATAATCTTTTTGACCTTATAAGCATCAAGCTTTATATCAATTTTTTTGTCTCATGTCTTTCTCACTAATTTATTCTGTTTTTGCAGGTTTTTCATCACATATTTTTTGTATTCCACTCATTTAAAAGTAAATCTATTAATTTTAGAAATATATTTTGTGTATTTTATAAAGGTAGATTTATCTAATCTTCCACTTATTTTCTCTGTTCTAAGTCATTTGAACGTTTATGGATATGCAGGCTTTTCAGATCTAGATTTGGATATGCATGTTTTTCATATCTGGATTTGGAAAACTTCTGGGACGACTAACCTAGAAGTCGTCGGGTCGACTAACCTGGAAGTCGTCTGCTTCCCGGAAGTCGTCTGGACTTCCTGGAAGTTGTCTGACCGAGTCTTCTCCCATGTCTCTCCTTTTTATAACATATCTGAGCGTTTTGGTAAGTTTCTATGTCTGATTTTTCTTTATTTGGTCACTCATGTTGTATAAAGTTCTTATTGTTTTTCCAAACTAAAACTCTTCAAACCCACTCTAATCTCTTTGACTTGTAAACACCAAACTTTATATGAATTTTTCAGTTTTGCCTCATGTCTTTCTCACTAATTTATTTTTTTTGCAGATTTTTCATCACATGGTTCTCATCTTGCACTCATTTAAATGTAGATTTATTAATTTTAGATATGTATTTTTATGTGTTCTATAAAAGTAGATTTGTCTAATCTTCCACTCATTTTCTCTATTTTTAAGTCATTTGAACATTTTTGGATATATAGGTTTTTCCGATCTGGATTTGGAAGGCTTATGGGACGACTTACCTGAAAGTCGTCTGGATTTCTTGAAAGCTGTCTAGGCTTCCTGGAAGTCGTATGAGCTTCCTGGAAGTCTTCTGATTAAGTCTTCTTCCATATGAAGTGGAGTCCAAGGTTGTTTTTGTAAATGAATGATCTATAATAGTTTTATTTGTGGTATATCTTGTGATTTGCATGTGTACTCATTTAGTTGTGAATTTTTTGTATAAGCAGTATTAATATTTCCCAAGATGTTATATATGTGCTAATAATATCTTTACACATTTACAAATCAATGAAATAATTGACTTCAATAGATTTTTTCTTATCTTTGGATCTCCCATATGCAGTAATAAAGTCCAAATATATTCTTCTCATCTTAATAAAGAATGTTGGTAGTCTTATATTAGTACAAAACATTTTAAGAAGCATTTTAACCTTTCTTCCAACTCATAACAATAATACTTAAGAGATGGAACCAAACAATAGTAACTAGTCAAAGCAATAACATTTTTTACAAGTATGTGTTGTGAATATAAGTTTTTCATATCTTGAAGTTTGTGTTGATCAACCACAAAATTCCAACATCCATCTTACAACAATCATTCTCCATACAATGCATGTAACTTACACCACATCTGCAAAAAAAAAAAAAAAATAGACATTAGCAAACATTGAACATATATGACTTTTTCTAGATGACTTCCATGGAAGTCGTCTGGACGAATTTAGACAACTTCCCTATAAGTCTTCTACATTAGCTAGAAACTTTAATTAACATGAATGTTGGTAACCTCATAATTATCATCAATAAAGTTATAAATCTCATTCAGTAGCAATAATATAGTCTAATATACATGAACTAACAAAAAAATGTTAAAAAGTCTTTATAATTTTAGAGAAAATACAAGTTTATTAAACATTCGCTCAGACGATATCTACGGAAGTCTTATGGACGACGTCCAGAGAGGTCGCAATTTAGATCATTTTTGTTATTAAATTTTTACAAAAGATGACTTCCAAAGAAATCGTACGTCCAGAGGAAAGTCGTCATTTGTTAAAAATAAAATTCCAGACGACCTTTGAAGACTTCCGTAGAAGTCGTCTAAGATAAAGAAGTTAATTTTGCGTTTGACCAAAATATTTTTGAAATTTGACTTTTCCCAGATGATTCTACGGAAGTCGTCTACGAGAAAACTTAAAAATCAATACTTTATTATAACTACATGTCTTCCACGGAAGTCGTCTCAGGTTAGTTCCGTAGTTGGAATATCAAAACAAATTTTTCTAGACGACTTCTGTGGAAGTCGTCCAACAAAATACATTTTAAAAGTCAATTGGAAAACAAACCTCTGCTTTGACCAAACGAACAGATCTGGGAAAAAACTTGATTTCATAGTTTCAACCAATGAGATTACTTTCTTAGCTCCCAGAAATCTTCTCCAAGCACCCATAATCTCAAACAAAAGTGACCCACCGAGAATCGTAACTTTTAACGGTTCAATGAACTATACAGATTTTAGAATCAAAATCTTTGGTTTTTATGGATGAATATGGAGAGAAATTGAAAAAGAAGTTGTTTTTAGTTGATAGGAATGGAGAAATAATGAGTGATTTGACGATTTTGGAGCATTAAGAGCTTCAAATTGGTTGTTCATGGTGATTGGTGTATTGATGGCAATGACATTCTTGTAAATACATGAAGATGATGAAGTTGTGAGAGTAAAAATGTAATTTTTCAAAAAAAAAGTCAGTGGCATTTTCGTGAATATTGTGAACTTGTGGGGTGTTTAAGTCAAAACTAATTTCCAAATAAATAAGGGGTTAGTTTGGTGTTTGACTTTGAGTTTTGACCTCATTTTGCAAATAGTCCAACTTATAAAAAGAAAGAAAATCTCCCACTAAGAGTATCTCCAAAAAGACTTTCTATTTTAAAGTTTCTAAAACTCTATATTTAAAGTTTCAAAGTGTTTTTTCTCCAAAAATAAAATTTCAAAACCAATTATAAAATTATTTGTATTTTATACTATGATTCTTATATTTGTTACAACATCTATAAAATATTACAAAATATTAATTAATAAATAACTAACACATATATAAAAATATTACAAAATATTAATTAATAAAGCAAATTTATCAGATTATTAGTGTTGTTGTAATATTTAAATTTCTATAATAATTATGTCTTCATGTACCTTTTCAAAAGGTATTTTATTAATTTTTTCTTGTAATATGCTGTCTAATTTTTTTATGACAATATAACGCTTGTTTTAATTTTTTTCTTTAATTTTATGCGTAAAACTTAAATTAATAGAAAAAAATTTGAAGACTAATGAAATATAATTTTTTTAAAAGATTAAAATGAGAAATGAGAAAATAAGTAAAAGAATTGACTTGCTAACAGCCTTTATATAATATATGCAACTTCTTCTCTTCCGATATTTAAGAATCATAAATAAAATGTATAATTGCAAGACCAAAATGCAAATAAGAAGATGAAATTTCAAATTTGAAGTTTTGAGTATTGACACTATATAAAGTTTCATTACTCAAAATTTCAAATTTGAAATTTTGAAGTTTTGAAGTTTCTCTTTTTAGAGCAAAAGACTTCGTATTTGAAGTTATAGAGTGTTTTCTGGAGATGCATTAGTATCAAAATTTGAATCACGAAAATACATTGGGTCTAACTGGTGACATAGGGAATTAATGGGAATAGTTAATCTCTACTCATTCCTTAAAAATTGCACCAATTAAGAGGAATTTTTGTTGCGTTTGATTCCTTACCATTCTTTAAATTTTAAGAAATTATAGAAAAAAACATTTCTTATCAAAATTGATATGAAACAAAAAGAATAAATATTTATTTTTATTTGTTTTATTTTTTTCTTCTTTATTCTTTTTCTATTCATTCAGTTTTGTATTTTAATGGTGGCCAGTTAGAACCAAATTGTAATAAGTGGTGAGGAGAATGTCGCTGCATAAAACGTTTCTAATGGTGTAATTGTGGGTTGTTTAGCTTCCAGTAGATCGATGCATTCTTAAATTTCCTTATCATCAGACCTCACAAAATGAGCTTGGACAATGAGTGTGAAGATGCGGTTGACTACATGTTTGATTAGTCGCCGATAAATAATTACTTTTTCTAAACAACAGTAGTTTATAAACGTAGGGTACGGTTTTGATATATGGTATTTTTGACTTCATTGTAAATATGTTTTAAAAGGGTTTTCAGTCTTTTATCGAGTCTGTTTTTAAAAGGTTCTTAACAAAACCGAAAATAGAGGTTAGATCCATGTGTGTTAACAACTGTGTCATTTCTCTATATAAGTGTTTATTATTTTAGTATAATTCACCAAAACGAGCGTCCCACTATAAAACACCAGAGTTTTTTTTTTCTTTTTTGCCAGTCATGAGAGAAAACGATATGTTAATGAAAAGGACAGTACTTACATCCTAAAAAATAACTGTTGTATCTAAGATGCAAGATGATCCACTGAAAATAGGACATGCTTAAAAATGAAGACAACCCCCATATATATATGCTTCTTTTTTCTGAAACATGCTTATATTAATACCATAAAAAGTTAGGTAATAGCCATAATTCTGTAATGTTTCATGCTCAAATGGAGAAATTGTAATGTCCCGATCGTCCACGGCTAATAGGTCATCCATACCATTTTTTCGGTTTGTGGATCCATCTCGTTCTAACGGTCGATCCGTTAATTTTCCAAAGTCCAAGAGTCATGTTTACCGTGCTGTGCCTCCACTCACACGCTATCGTGTATCAATTCCTAATAGGTCACTCATTTTTTCACTACACCTCAAACACGATTAATTCTGGAGTTCTTTCTGGATGTGTTCTGAAAAAAATAAATCAACTTTGATAACATAGATAGTCAAATTAGATCTAAACATTTTTATATATATCACAATTCGGGATGTTACTAAAATCAAACTAAAATCTTTACAATGTAACAAGATGATCCTGTTGGCATCAATCATATTTAAATAACATATAGCTACGTTGATTTCTTCAGAAGCATATTATAAATACTATCTAATTATGATTTAAAATAATCAATATTCGCTACAAATTAAATATTAGTGTTCTTTCTTTTTTAAATATATCATATTTACCGGAAGCGGGAAGGTTTACCAAGAGCACTTCAGAGTTTCTTTTGGTGTTTCTCCATTGCCGGCGATGCGTTGCATTTGCTTCAAGCCATGGCGTCGCTTGCCATCTCCGTCGATTGAATCCACCCTCATCGACGAAATTGAAAATGGTAATTTCTCTACTTTTCTCCTCTCTATTGAATCCTGAAGAACACAATGATCGAGATTCAACCTAACCTTAGTCGTTTCCTCTGCCAGATAATAGTAACAAAGACAAAGACGGAAACTCTTGTCCGAGATTCCGGGAATTCACTTTGGAAGAGCTGAGTGTCGCTACCGACGGATTCTCCGCCGACAACATCGTGTCGGAACACAACGAGAAGGTTCCTAACATCGTCTACGAAGGGACGCTTGACGATGGGAAAAAGATCGCCGTAAAACGGTTTCAGAAACTTTCATGGCCTGACGCTTCCGAGTTCATCGTGCGTCCTTGACTTAACGATTCCATATTTTATTCTTTTATGACTCGAGATCTCTCTTGAATGTGTGGCAATGTTCAAAGACTCTGATCTATTGTTGTTGCACATGGAAGGCTTTCTTTAATATGGTTTTTTGTGTTGTTTTGTTTTCAGGAAGAAGCACAAGAAGTGGGAAAGTGTAGGAGTGAGGATATGGTCAGTTTGATCGGTTGTTGCTCAGAGGGTCAAGAGAGGATTCTCGTTGCTGAGTACATGCCCAACGGAACACTTGCAAAGCATCTTTTTCACTGTGAGAGAGAGAGAGAGTCAACCATTTATAACAGTTCTTGATGAGTTTCATTGTGTCTTATAAAGTTGTTTTGATTGTAAAATGTTTTTTTTTTGGCAGGGGAGAAACGACCAATGAAATGGGACATTAGGTTGAAGGTTGCGTTACATACAGCGAAAGCCTTGGAGTATTGTAATGATATGGGACTAGATTTGTACCATGATCTTAACACCTACAGAATATTGTTCGATAAGGTTGGTAACCCTAGGCTTTCTTGCTTCGGTCTCATGAAGTGTATCAGAGAGGGGAAGAGCTACAGTACGAACTTGGTATTTGCTCCTCCTGAATATTTGCGTCAAGGTACTCTGGTACCGGAGAGTAGCATTTTCAGCTTTGGGACCTTGTTACTGGATCTTATGAGTGGCAAACATATTCCACCAAATCATGTAAACTCTCTCCTCTCACACAGTACACAATATATATATATATATATATATATATGTTTGTTCCTCAAGGTGTCATGTGTCAATCTTTAGAAGTGAATTCTGAGGATGGATCTTGATCTTTTCCATGCCAGGCACTTGATCTTTTCCGTGGCAAAAACTATTTGGTGCTAATGGATTCTGCTCTAGATGGTCAGTTCTCCGATGAGGACAGGAAAGAACTAATCCACCTTGCATCCCGTTGTTTTCGGCCTGAACCAGATGAGAGACCAAGCATAAAGTTTCTTATGTCTGCTCTTTCAAGACTTGAGAAACGAGCTGAGTTATGGCCAAAACTCAAAGAAGAAAACATCCCTGTAAGTCAAGGCTACATTAATTCTTCCATCCAAGGTTAATAATTTTTTTTTCAAGACTTTCTTATGCATTCATGGGGCTTTAATAATGGCAGGCTCCATCATGCACTAAACCTGCAACAAATCAGCCATTGCGCTTGACCCCTCTTGGAGAAGCATGCTCAAGAGTGGATCTAAGTGGCATACACGAACTTCTCGAGAAACTTGGATATGTAGAGGATGATGTGTCAGTCACAAATGAGGTATATATATATATATATATATATATTTGTGAGAAACATAATCTATTAGATACCACTCAGTACCTCATTCTGAGGTTGTCATTGCAGTTCTCATTCCAAATGTGGTCGGGTGATATGCAAGAGAATACTGATAACAAAAAGCATGGAGATGCCGCATTTCGTGCTAAGGATTTTGAGACTGCTATTGAATTCTACACAGAGGTATCATGATGAATCCATCAAGAAACCTTCTTTCTCCCACACTGAAAATAAAGATTGTAACTCTTTTGTGAACAGTTCATGAGCGGAGCACCAGTGGTATCACCAACAGTGTTAACCAGACGGTGTCTATGTTACCTAATGAGCGATATGTTCAGTGAGGCTCTAAGCGATGCGATGCAAGCTCAAACTGCGTCGCCGGAGGGTTCAACCGCTCTCTACTTACAAGCGGCTTGTCTCCTAAAGCTTGGGATGGAAGCTGAAGCTAAAGAAGCACTTCGACATGGATCTGCTCTCGAAGCCGTATAGAGTTGCAACAACAACAAAACCAAGATTTGTACAGCTTCTTCTTCCTCTCCATACGCATTTTTAGAGATGTCAATACACACATTAGCATATATAATTGTTTGCTTCTTCTTTGCCTATGTTTGAGAGGATCTTGATGTACCTTCAAATTTGTGTGCTAAAACCGGATTTTAACTGGATTGTTGATTTTTTTTTCCCATCATGATGATCTTAACTATTTCTACTCAGTAACATCACAACTCCGCTTACAAGCAAAACTCAGGTACTCTGAGATCAAGAGATGAAACAAAAAGAAAAGTAAAGAGATCTGAAGAAAACCTCAATTATGTCGACATGACATTGGTTACGCTCTAATTTCCTTGTTCAGATACAAGATAATGATCTCCATGTCCTCTTGAGCCTTGAGGTCTTAATCGACCAGCTGCTTCTTCCATCTTAGCACTGCTGCGTCTTGTTTACACGATTGGAACTTGATTGTGGTCTTGTTGACGACACCTGGCACTATCTATTAATCATCTAACGTTTTTCTTTTGATCAAAATCATCTAACGTTTTTATTTTGCTAGTTATGTTGAATGGGCTTTGGTTTAATTGTAGAGTCTTGCTATCCCTTGGTCTTCTCACCTTCACGGTTTAATTGTTTTCTTCTTCCTGTAACCTATTCTTCCGAGCTTTTTTTTTGGTAAGAGGCATGAGACAAGAGTCTCCTAGTTTTTATTCAAAACACATAAAACAAATTACAAGCAAATTCGTCGAGGTCTGGAAACTTCATGTTCGTCTTCCAACAGAATAGAAGCGACATTCTCTGAAACAATCTCAAAGAAATATAAACCAAAAGATAAAGAAAACGCATAGCTAGCTAATCCATATGCTAGATGATTAGCTTCTCTATACACGTGAGAAATCTTGACTAACCAGTCTTTTGATATTAAGCCATAGCACAGACGTACTAGAAACGACAGCGGATTAGAATCTTGTATCTTTGTCTTGAAAAACTCCACAACACTCTCTGAGTCAACCTCCACTTCCAATCTTCGAATTTCACGATCCCATGCGATACAGAGTCCAATAGTATACTCCCCACAACTCCGCCAAAGCAGCTGAACAAATGCCAATATTGAAAGCAAATCCTCCCTGCCACATCCCCATCTCATCTCTCACGACCCCTCCTGCCGTAGCTAAACCCGGATTTCCTCTAGATGCTCCATCTGTATTCAGCTTGAACCAACCATGAACAGGTCTTTTTCGCCAGAGTTACAGTGATTTTGCAATTCGAGTCCTTTTGGGTTAAAGTTTAGGGAAAAGCATTTGTTTAATTTGAGTCCGTTGGGGTCTCCTTTGTTAAAATACATAATTAAAATATATAATATATAAAAATAAACAATAAAATAAAAAAATATATATATATAACTCAAAGTATATAAATTTTAATAATAAATTAACAAAAATCACAAGGACAAAAAGGTAAGAAATTTAAATTTATATTGCTTTCATGTTCACTAATAAAAAATATATATTACAATGAACTACACTGAATTTTTTACTACTAAACATAAGTTTAAAAAATTAAAAAGAAAATGGTGGAAACCAAAATAAGAAATACAATCAAAACAAAGATTTTTTTATCAAAACCGCAAAAACTAATGAGGCTTAAAGCCGCAGCTTTCGCCTTGATAAAGTAGTGCTCTGACTAATATAACTACGATCCCATGAAAATCAATCGGATTAGCTTACATTTTTTATGATTTCATTTTAATAATTTCTTTTTAGATTCAAATTAATTTACGGTAAAAATTTGGCAAATAAAAATTACTCTATTTCAAATTGTTAACATATTTTCATTACTAAAACAATAAAATAAATTGTAAATTCATGTAATGTAAGAATAAAATATATGAATCTGGCGCGTAGCACCGGAATACCACTAGTATTTTATAAATTAATTCAATTGATCCATTGTATTCTTCTGTTTTTAGTTTAACACAGTATCTTAACAAATAGTAAAAATCGTCTTTTTTAACCACAAATGCGTACAAATCATTTTTATATTGCAATGTCTGGATGAAATTGATTTCAATAGATTCATGTACAAATTAGGTGTTTTTCTGCGCCAATGCGCATAAATAATAATTTTAAAGATAATTTTTATTTCAAAATAAAATTTTGATTTGTTTCAATATTATTATTTTTATATTTTAATTCAATAAATTTATAAACAAATTTTTGTATTTTTTTTTATTTTGGTATAACTATTTCAATTAGCTTTTATTTAAATTTTAATAAATATTAATTACATTTTATAGTATTAATTTTAATTATATTATATTATATTTGATGGTTATTTAATTTAAAGATATACATATATATTTATATAAATATAAATGCTAAGATATTTGAGATTTTTTTGTTTTAGTTAAAATATGTTAAAATGAGAAATCAATTGGTTAATTAACATTATGAAGATAAACGTATAAATTTAAATAAAATTTGAAACATTTAAATATTTTTTTTGGATTAGTGTTACTTTAGCTTTATATTTTTGATGCACATTTACAAATATATTTATAAAAATATGATATATAGGTTGATGTTAAAATATTTGTAATCTTATTAGTTTATTTTTACTAATGTGGTATATATATATATATATATTATTTTAATAGTGATATGTAAGTTATTAATATATTTTAATAATTTTATCAAAAATAAATATTTATATGGAAAATTGATATTAGTGATGAAATATGAGTTATTAGTTATTACCATATTTAAAATTCTTGCAAAAAGATGTAATTTTTTTTAAAAAAAATTATATTTTACAATTAATATGATGTCATATCACATTATTCTAAAGACATGTCATCTTTTTTTAATTTCATGTCATCATTTTTTTGCCGATAATAATTGTAGCAACGATATGTGTACAAATAACTTCGCAAATAATTTACAGGGATTTGCGATAGTTACAATGTATGATTATGGAAAATGTAACTGTTCTTTCAAAGCCGGCACTGGTTGTTTGTTTCTTTCCTTTTGTAATTGTAATGTTTCAAGAGGAATTTGATGCTCGGTGTGAGATTGTTTCTTCCATCGAGAACTCTTTGACCAAAATTAAAACCGAAAAGTCCTTAGGAAAATAATTTATCATGCAGTTGATATGTTCACGAAAGAATTTGAATTGTAGTTAATAATTGAAAAGTCAATGATAATCCATCCATCCACGTATGAAATGAGATGGTGAAAGCTAATAAAGAACAATGCTTGAGGTCTACAAGAAACAGTCATCTTACTATGACAAAGAGCGACTTTTGCCTGATTACATGTGGTTTTCAAACTGCCGTTTTACAATGTACATGAATTTTGTGATATAGTTATAACCTAGAATTCAGTTGACAAAAAAATATTGTAAACTGCCTCTACAATGAACAACACATAATGACATCGTAAAAGAATGATTAAGTGGAACAACTAGATCAAGTGGAGACCGCCGTCGCATCCACTACTATAAATATACCCAACATATCATAGTAAAAGTAAATAGTTATGTTATACTACAGATAGGATGTTGACAAGAAACTTATTATACAGAATACAGATATGATCTAGGTACACAAAATATATACAACACGTTCTTGAAGGTATTGTCAAGTTGACTAAGAGGCTTCCAAGTTTCAACTTGATGATAATGTGGACCTTGTCTATGCACGTACCAAAATTCTTCATTTTGATATAATATATCTAAAAGTAGACGAAATTAACATCATAATACAATAATAATTTGATCGTTGGTTCAAACAATTTCCAAGATACTACAAATTGTCATATAGTTTGAGACAAGATCAATTGGCCTGTGTCTGGAGTGCGTCGCATGTATTAATTTTGCATTTAAATATCATCTTAAGCAGATTGCGGATTCGTTAATGATTCCTCAATGCAATCAACTTTGAGAATCATGTGATTACTGGATATCGTCTAACTACATACGTTAAAGAATATGAAACCACTAACAACGTACGACAAGAAAAATATGGCCATTTAATATTTTTTAGTTTCTGCTTTATCAAATAGCTAAATATTCTTAAAAATTGCTACTTAAGAAAAGCCATCGCTGCTTCTTGTGATATATGTACTGCAAATGCATATTTCAAATTAATCAGAGATATGTCGCTAAAATTATGGTTGATACTTAGGTATCAAATTAGATACAGGTAGCTATATAGTTGGACTTGCAATATAATTATATTAATTTCAATAGAATGTATGATTGTTTGTCTTGAGAAGCAAGAGCTTGGATGACTTTTGTTATTCTTTATATATATATAATAAACCGACTAATCAGCTGTTAGAAATTTAGACAACAACGTCTCTACTAACAGATTGAAAGTTACCTACAGGCCTAGCTTTGCTAGCAACAAGTAGTTCAATATATACAAAAACACATGCACACACGTAGACAAATATGTATACAGATATACACACAAGCACCTAGATGATAATGTTAGACTGGTAGTTTTGCATAAAGCAATTTTTAAACTCGTTTGTAGGGTTGATTATAACTTTTATTACTAAGTTTATATATTCCAGCAATAAATTATTATTAAGTTGGTTATTTGCATGATGCATGTATAGATAATGTTTAAGATAATTTCCTAGATCTAGTTTTTCATCCTCACACAGTTTAATAATGAAGGAAAAACGAACCAACTATTAAAATGAAAAGTATGTGGCACTAAATTATTCTACGTTTTAATTTGGTAAAAAGAAAACTCGTTCACAAAATATAAATAATGAAATACAGAAACACCTATATTGATCAATACCTATATATTATAAGAATTCGTGAATTAATACATGTATATTGAAACATTTATCTTAGACAACCCTAATTAACAAAGCGTGTTCTGCTTCTTCTTCTCAATATTACCACTTCGCACTCTATAAATTAAACAAATTAGTTCTCTCTTTGCTTCAACATCTCCATAACACATCTCTCGTTTTCTCTCTTGCTCGCTCTTTGACGCTAGAGATGGAGGGCATTAAGGTTTCTCTTGTGTGCGCTCTTCTTCTTTTTGCAGTCTCTTCAATAGCTTCTGCAGCCATTGTCGAACACACCTTCAACGTAACCATACATTCTTCCTCCTTTTCTTCAGTCAATATAGTTCTTTGCATGCATCTTATTTGAACCATATATATATGTCGTTTTATAAACCATCACTTTGATTTTTTTTCTATCGGTTCATAAATCATAACTTATAACAGGGGTTTTTTTTTGTCAACATAACAGGGTTAATTACGTGAAAATCCAATTCATGTTTTTACCATATCTTGTGATTTTACTTATCAACGTTAAATCTTAGAATACGAAGTATGAGTTTATATTACAAACTAGTGACCAATTGATCGTTAACGACGTGAGAGATACTTGGATTTTGACAGGTACAAAACTTAACTATGTCTCGGCTGTGCAAACGGCAAGTGATAACGGTTGTTAATGGAAGCCTGCCTGGACCAACGGTACGCGTCAAGGACGGTGATTCGCTCGTTATACACGTCATTAACAATTCCCCTCACAACATCACAATTCATTGGTATTCATTCCCTTAAATTCTTATTATTTATTTTTGACAAAATCATGGTAATAGACGACTATATAATAACCTTTCACTTAAATTCTTATTATTTATTACTTAAATTATGCGTGATTTCGTATTGGTTTTCTGACTTTACTAGACGCTAACCTTTCACTGTTCCTTTATTAGCTGTTTCCCTTTTTCGCATATAATACTCTATAATCTATTGTCTTTGCCGTTATAGAAAATATAGAGACTTGAGGAGAAGTCATTTGTTTTTATTGGTTTTCCTTATGGAATTTAAAGTTATGAGATCACAAGAACCAACTAAAATTTTATATTATTTTGGTTCAGTGATTACGATTTCAATGTTGGTTTAGAGCTAAGGAGTAACAAGAACCAGACGACTAACAAAGCATGCATACCCACAAAATAATTATTTTCAACCAACCTGTTTTTTAATCTTATATTTTACTCATTTGTATATCCAACTAAGTTAAATAAATTTAACATTTTACCAAAAAAAAATAAGTTAAACAAAGTAGATTTACTTAAAATTAGTTTAGTTTCGCTGAGCTAATTTTCGAAATTATCAGTCAACGATTTGAACATAATTAGGCATATATGTTAGAAACTGTTTGAACGAACCAAAATGTAACTAATCTAATTCAGTTTTGTGAAACATGCTTATTTCAGTATCGAAATAGTGTCAAATAAAATGATATTTTATCAAAAAAATGATATTTTAGGTGTTTCTTTACTTTCCATTTCCATGTATAATCATTTTTTAGAAACTAAGAAAATAAAACACTATAATTAAATTCAAATCAAATTTTACTTTGGCTTGCATTGATTAATTATGTTATCACAATGCCAACACAAAGTTGACCATCCATATTTTTTTCTTGTCTTCTAATTGACCATCAATACTTAAAACTACAAATCCTAGCTAGCAATAGTTAATAAATACGTTCGTCAATAAGATTAATTTAATACTGCATTTTAATACAAATCATACTAACTAATTAATACATCATAGTGTTTGAATATGAATAAATCGTAATATTTTTTGCGTAAACGTAGGCACGGGATATTCCATAGACTGACGGTTTGGGCGGATGGACCGAGCATGATAACGCAATGCCCAATCCAGCCTGGCCATCGCTACGCTTACAGGTTCAACGTCACAGGTCAAGAAGGTACCTTGTGGTGGCACGCACATTCGTCTTTCTTACGCGCCACCGTATACGGTGCTATCATCATCCGCCCAAAATCCGGTCACTCTTACCCGTTTCCAAAACCCCACAAAGAAGTTCCCATCATATTCGGTACGTCTCAACTAAATAATTTGTTTTTATTTAATTGCTATCAAAATACATATTCAAATAGTTAGTTAAACTTTAGCAGTTCAGCTGGAGAATAATGCGAAAGGATATTGGTTTTTCCTCCTACTTGTATTTTAAAGTACTTAGCCTAAAGTCTTCTATAGTTTTAATTATTAAAAATACTGATTTTAAGTTCAAATTGTATTATTAAACAGGTGAATGGTGGAACACCGACGTAGTCGCGTTAGAAGAGGCTGCAATCGCCACCGGAGTTCCTCCAAACAATTCCGACGCCTATACGATCAATGGCCTGCCAGGAAACCTATATCCATGTTCCAGAGACAGTAAGTAAAACAATAAAAATTACAAAATTAATCACCATCCAAGGAGAAACACTTTTTGGTATTCACTTGGTTGAAATAGCACGGGTAGATTCAAATATTTACGAATCTCACTCTTTACATTCACGTTATTTTGCGAAGGGTCCCTTTTCTTATTTTACGTGTTATTGGTGATGGGGTCCTATAAATTATAAAGTATATACACTAGAAGTAAATCATATTAGCTAGTGGAGGCTTAAATAAGTTGTGTGATATTGTTTACATGCACGTTTTTTCCAATTTTTACGTACTTTTGGTGAAATAAAGGAACTAATTATAACATGACCACCAACAAAAAAAAATTACATGCTATATTTATTAAAGCATCGTGTACGCTATATGAAAATGCATACTAATCTTCTCTAGTTACATAGTACCGTATGCATTTCTTATCTAACCTAGTATGGTTATTTTGTAGTGAAACAAAAATTTACGGCCGGTTAATAATCAAAATTTGTTTTGCTGAAAAAATTCAGGAATGTTTAACCTAGACGTGGTAAAAGGAAAGTTATATTTACTCCGCATCATAAACGCGGCAATGAACATGCAACTGTTTTTCAAAATAGCCAACCACAAGATGACAGTTGTCGCAGCCGACGCAGTCTACACCAAACCTTACCTCACCGACGTCATCGTCATAGCACCCGGTCAAACAGTTGACGCGCTCCTCTACGCCGATCAGTCCATCGGCTCCTCCTACTACATGGCGGCTCATCCTTACGCCAGCGCACCCCTCGTGCCATTTCCCAACACAACCACCAGAGGCGTCATCCACTACATCGGCGGTGCGTCGAAATCACGCAAAACGAAGCGTGTGTTGATGCCGAAGCTTCCTTCTTTCTTCGACACGCCAACTGCTCACAGATTCTACTCTAATCTGACCAGCTTAGTCGGTGGACCACACTGGGTCCCAGTGCCTCACCACGTGGACGAGGAGATGCTCGTAACCATCGGGCTAGGGTTAGAGGCCTGCGCAGATAACACCACGTGTCCGAAATTTTCTGCTTCGATGAACAATCATTCATTCGTCTTACCAAAAAAACTATCTATCTTGGAAGCAGTTTTCAACAGCGTGGAAGGCATTTTCACGCCGGATTTTCCAAGCCAGCCTCCGGTTAAATTCGACTACACTGACCCGAACATAACCCAGACCAACCCGGGACTCTTGTTCGCTCAAAAGTCAACGAGCGCTAAGGTCTTGAAATTCAATACGACGGTGGATTTGGTGCTGCAGAACCATGCACTTATCGCTGCGGAGAGCCACCCCATGCATCTCCATGGGTTTAACTTCCACGTGTTGGCTCAAGGTTTCGGTAATTATGACCCAGCCCGTGATCGGAGAAAGTACAATCTTGTCGACCCGCAGTTCCGTAACACCTTGGCCGTGCCTGTTGGTGGGTGGGCCGTGACCCGTTTCACAGCTGATAACCCAGGTAACATTCTATCCAACCCTTTGTACCAAAATCTATTTTGAACCGCATTCCGGTTTAAGTAATAAGCAATCACTCGAGTTGACTCTAGTTGAACACTCTTATGTTATATGATACGACATGTTATATTGTTGAAACATCATGCATGAAGCTAAGTTCTGGAAACATTGTTCAGGTGCGTGGATTATGCATTGTCACATCGATGTTCACTTGCCATTTGGATTAGGGATGGTATTTGTGGTTGAGAATGGACCAACGAAGTCGACCAGCTTGCCACCGCCACCTCCTGATCTTCCAAAATGTTAAGAATATAAAGGGTTCTCTTGAAAATAATAAGAATAATATTATTCAGGGTATATCTTTCAAAAAAAAAAATATTATTCAGGGTATCGACGATAAAAGTTTGGCTCAAACTAACTGGGATTTGTTTTATTTGTTTGATTTGATTGATCACATTTGTCTTGATGTCATGTAGTCGGAAATAAATGTTTAAGTTGAATAGTCCATTCAAATGTTGTGTATGTGGGTAAAGTGTATGGTTGATATAAATTTTATTGTTCTACTACTACTATCAGTGTCACAACTTTTGGTTTTTGTACCTGGTATATACCTCACAAGTCACAAAGGACGTAATTTAGCTCTGGTTTAGATCGAAATGAACACTTTGGCTCCGTGATTTAACTCCGGTTTAGTTTCATACCGGTATTAGGATTTATCGGTTCTCGGTTTCATCTATACTCTACTAAAAGGGGAATATGCAGAGCAAATAGTGTGTCCACGTATGCAAATATATTAAGCCAATCAAAACATTTCATTAATACACGTCATTCAGACTTAAGTTTCGTCATTTACGTTTGGGCTTGATTTGTTATTTGCCCAAATCTAAAAATCAGACAGCAAACCGAGTAGGTTTAATTTTGGGCTTGATTTGTTATTTGCCATAATCTAACAAACAGACACCAAACCAACAACGGATGAAGCTATCATCTTCTCCTCTACCACTTCGTCTTCTCCGCTTCAATACCTTAGAAACTGATCCACTTCTACACAATCAATACTCTACTTTACTTTGATCAATCAATATGTTCTTAATTATTTTGTTTCAGCTCCCTCTTTTCTTCCTTCTTTATATACTAAACTTCTTTATTTGTACAAACCAAAACCACAGAAGCTCTAATCTCAATCCATGGCGATGAAACCAAATGGGAAATCCCCTGTCTCATCCGCTTCTGATGAAAAAGTAATGTTCTTCAGAGATATTATAAACAGGTATGATAACAGTTACCTACAACAATTTGTTATTTTTATTGCTAATCTAATCGGAGATTTCTCTTCCTCGTAATATAGAGCTTGCCAGTTCGTCACGTGTTACTCACCCGGTCAAGGGTTTCGATCCAGTCCCATCAACGTGGATTAATTTGTCCTCCAAGAAGATTCAGTAAATGCTTGGAGTTTGAAGACCGTCGTAAAATTGTTCGTCCTTCTCTTCTGGTATGTATCTCCTGCAATCCAATTTCTCTTAAGATATTTGCTTCTCTTATTTTTTTTTTTCTTTTGAAAGGTGCTTCTTCCTCTGTTTGGAAAAAGATAGACGAAGTTTCCAGCTTTATGTCAGTTCTTTAATGATCACAAAGAGATCAATGAATCTGTACCTTCAGTTAATAGAACCTTTCTTACATTACTAAAAGATCCACTGTTGCTTAGCACTGCTAAAGGACAAGCAGGAAGGTATACGACTGTTTACCAGAAGCTCTCTCAGAAATACCCTTCCTTCAGAGACAACACTGATCTTATCATGGTAATCTCTTTGCAGCCTTGGCTACCGTTCATACCAGACGATGTCATTTGTCTTCTCTGACATCCTCACTCCCTTACCTTCTTTCGGTGTCCTGTTTGACATAAAAGAAGTTAAAGGCCCTGTGATCCAGTCTCTCATCGGACCTGAAGAATATTTAAAGAGATTGCGTCCTATTGATCTTGAGAAACTTCAGTTCGTTGGACACTCCCTCAAGATTCTGAGACAAGAGGTCGAGGAACATGCTAAGGTATTGGGTTTCGTTGGGACGCCTTGGACACTGCATCAAATGTACGGAGAACTCTATTATCTAATATAACCAAAGTCATCACGGAGTACATTGTGTACAAAGTTGAGCACGTAGCTCACTCCACTCAAATATTAGATTCATGGGGGTGGACAGTTGACTCCCGAGATGTGTAGCCTTGGTCCAAACCCTACATCAAAGAGGTATAGTTTAAGTACTTTCCATCTTGAGTGCTTGGAAAGATTCTCTTTTGGTGTTTTAACGTTTTTTTTTCTCATTTTGGTTTCCCAGATCATTCATGCTGTAAAGAGAAGATGTTCAGACACGCCTATTGTTTTCTACATTAATGGAAACGGGGGTCTTCTTCAGCGGATTTTATTGGACTTGACTGAACTGTAGATATGGCTGATGGAAAGAGGCGATTGGGGAGCAGTGTTAGAGGCTTAAGAATCCATGGAAATGTTGATCCGTCTAACCTTATTATCTCTGATTCCTGCTTTAACTGAAGAGACTCATAGGTAGGTAGTTACTTTGTTGAGCTGAAGGTAATAATGGTTTATTTTTAATTCAAAAAAATGAAAGTAGATGTCTTTCTGTGTCTCAAACCTAGGACACAGTGTCTTGGTAGGGACGTCAGAGGAAGCCCTGGCTCATTTCTTTGAAACTGCGAGGAGCTTGGCTTACCAAACACTTTTTCTTTTTCTTTTTCATGTTCGTTCAGAAAAAAGAAAAAGTTGGGCATACGTCTCTTCTATGCATAGATTGTATTATACGTATTTATATCAACAAGTATCCACTTTAATTGTTTGTTTCATAGTTTTGTGTATACGAATCTTAGGTAGACTAAAATTCACATTTAATAATTTATTGTAATGCAGATGTCATTACCAAATGAAATACAAAGAGGACATTAAACTACCGGATCAATCGTAATTTGTGTTGAATTATTTATATATTTACAAATGTTTAAAATGACAATAACCAATAAAATGTTATTTTGTACAATAATGTTCATTTGAGGTGTATTACGTTGAGAGACCGTCAAAAAAGAGACATGTACTTCGTAGAGAGGTTTATGCAAAACATTTCCCATATTATGCTATGATTAACATGTCTAAACAATAATTTTTTTGCCAGATTTAAACCTAAATTTTGCATAGTCTTACATTGAGACATAGCTAATTAAACTACACAATTTCCAGCACATATGATTAGTTAGTTAGTCAAAGCATAGAATTTTTTTAAAATTATATAATTTATGAACTAATTTGTTTGAGATTTGAGTGTACGTTGTTATGTAACTCTTTCTGGGTTTGGACACTTCATATGGTTCTCAAAAAAACTAAATCTAAAATGACTTGGAAATACATGTTCAGTTCAATCTAAGTCTCAGGTAAAATATCTACTGAGTATTTTTCGGATCCGCAATCTTGGTTTAAGTTTGGATTCTGTCGAGACTCAAACAGGTACCCTAAGCACCAGAAATATTTTTTATATATTATGTATATTCTTATATCTCAAAAATGTTTTCAGAATTAAGAATAATCTTTTAAGTCCTAGGTTCAGATTTTCAGTTGTTGTTTAAGGTTTCAAGTAAAATTTTAGATTTTAAGAAATAAATTTTGTATTACTCGGATAAAATTTTAAATATACTTAGAAAACATTAAAATATTGTTATAAATACATTATGTTTTATATGACTTGTGAGGATTATTTTTTACTGTGATAATATTTTAAATAATGTATGTTTATCACTATTTATGTTTTGCAATCTAATAAATTATACTTTATTTTAGTAATTTATATTTATCATAGTTTCCAATATACTATATATTTAAATATAATAACATAATATTTTTAAATAAATTAAAATTTATGAAAATAATCCGGGGCGTAGCCCGGGAAAAGCTCTAGATGGAAAACAATTCTGGAGACTACCATGAACAAATGATAGCTCTCTAGATGGAAAGCCCGAGAATTCTCCGACTGGCTCCTTCAGGTCGGCGAAGGTCATCCACATCTGGATATGGAAAACAATTCTGGAGACTACCATGAACAAATGATAGCTCTCGATAGATCATTGATTCGCCAGAGTTCTGTAGACCCACTAAAAGAAGTTGTCGACGTCGCATATGGAGAAGTAAACAGCCTGTCAGGTTCTCAGACATCATACACTGATAAAGCTATACTCACACCCTGTAACGAAACCGTCGATGAGATCAATGCCTATACCATCTCGCAGACAGATGGCGTGTCAAAAGATTACTACAGCTCCGACAGCTTTGAGATATCGGACCCCCGATCAGCTAAAAATGATACATTATATGCCGTTGAGTATCTCAATTCCTTGGAATTCTCAGGTCTGCCTTCACACAAACTCACTCTGAAAGTTGGTGCCCCGATCATGTTTTTGCGAAACATAAATAAAAAAAGGATTATGCAATGGTACCCGTATGATTCTAACACACATAGGGGAGCGCGTTCTCAAGGCAGAAATTATCACTGGCTCACACATTGGAAAAGAAGTCTTGATCCCAAGGATTTTTCTTTTGCATGAGGAAACAAAGCTACCGTTTACATTGCGTCGGCGCCAATTTCCTATCAGATTGTGTTATGCAATGACAATCAACAAAAGTCAAGGTCAAAGTTTAAAAGAGGTCATTCTATATATGCCTAAACCGGTCTTCGCTCATGGTCAACTTTATGTGGCACTCTCGCGTGTCACGAGCAAGTCAGGGTTAACGATTTTGAAAGGCGAGGATTCCCACCAGCTGAAAGTGAAGAACATCGTCTACAAAGAAATCTTCAAAGGACTTCCTCCTCACAAAGGTATTTTTATTTTAAAATAATAACTTTTCACCTCAACCATTTTAAAAACGTCTTCGGATAAATTATTCTGCTCACAGGTTCGCAATGTCCAACAAATCAACCCCATGATGGTATAGTCAACTTATGAATGACTTACGCAAACCTTCTACTCAGCTACGCTAAGTAAGCATCTTTCTGTATAAATAACCATGAATTCGTATATACTCATCTTATGTTCACTAGCTATATCTTTAACCAATTTCATGTTATTTCTTTTTTATGGTTCACAGTGGAGCTTCTGTTTTTAAAATAATGGATCTGTCTCTTAGATTATTTATTATTCCTGCTATTGTATTTTAGACAATTCCAAAAACTTATATCCACCAAATTTCTCAGCTTTTTGGGTAAATCAATATACCATTACAAACACATAAATCGAACCTTATTTATAGAAAATATACCATCAACACATTATTCCGCGCGTAGCGCGGACGGCTCTAGTTATCTTAAAATCAGAAAAAGCCCAATAATATGTCTAAATAAACAGAAAGCGTTATAATATGCGACTAAATTCGGAATAAGCCCAATACCACGGAAGTAAATAAAAGCCGTCAGATCAGTGAGTAAACAAACAAATAGGAACCGTTAGATTCAGATCACTAAGAAGAAGCCCTAGATTCATTTTATCCTCTGCCCATTTCGTACAGTATAAAAGACTGAGACCAAAACCCTAGCTCCTTTCAGTTTATCTCTCCGTCACTCCTCTGCAGACAAAGAGTTACTCGAGTCTCATCATCCCGTGAGCAACAATGGTGAAGGCAACAAAGGCAGAGAAGAAGATCGCTTACGACGCGAAGCTATGCCAGCTCATCGACGAGTTCACCCAGATCCTTGTCGTTGCAGCAGACAACGTTGGATCGACTCAGCTCCAGAACATCAGGAAGGGGCTTCGTGGAGACTCGGTGGTTCTCATGGGGAAGAACACTATGATGAAACGTTCTGTTAAGATTCACGCTGAGAACACTGGAAACACTGGAATCCTCAATCTCATGCCCCTCCTTCAGGTAAATTCAAGTTTAGATTTTTAACTAAAGTTTAGATTTTTATTATAAGTTTATAATTATTCAAAGTTTAGATTTTTTTATTTAAAGTTTAGATTTTTATTGAAAGTTTTGATTTTTATTTGGATGGTTATGTGTTTTGTGTTTTTAGGGGAATGTTGGTTTGATCTTTACCAAGGGTGACCTCAAGGAAGTGAGTGAGGAAGTTGCCAAGTACAAGGTTTGTTAGTCTCATATATAGCCGTTAGCTCATTAGGAATCCATAGCTCTGTTCTCATTACGTCAACTTGCATTGAGATTAAACTCTGTCTTATTATATGAACAGGTTGGTGCTCCTGCTCGTGTGGGTTTGGTTGCACCTATTGATGTGGTTGTCCAGCCTGGTAACACTGGTCTCGATCCATCCCAGACATCTTTCTTCCAGGTTTGGTTTTTAATCATGTTCTGTAGTACTTTAACTTGCTAAAGTAATTGTTAGCTCATAAATGTGTGTTTTGGGATTTTTGTAGGTTCTTAACATCCCAACTAAGATTAACAAGGGTACAGTCGAAATCATCACCCCTGTTGAGCTCATCAAGCAAGGTGACAAGGTCGGTTCTTCCGAGGCTGCCCTTCTAGCCAAGCTCGGCATCAGGCCGTTCTCTTACGGTCTTGTTGTCCAGTCTGTTTACGACAATGGCTCAGTCTTCAGTCCCGAGGTTCTTGACCTTACAGAGGATGACCTTGTCCAGAAGTTTGCCGCTGGTATCTCCATGGTCACTTCCTTGGCGCTTGCTATCTCTTACCCTACCCTTGCTGCTGCTCCACATATGTTCATCAATGCCTACAAGAATGCTTTGGCTATCTCTATTGCCACTGAGTACACTTTCCCACAAGCAGAGAAGGTCAAGGAGTACTTGAAGGTTAGTCATCAGATTAAGTAACTCTTTTTTTAAAAAATAGAATTTTGATTTGCTTGGGTTAATTGTATTTGTTTGTGTGTTGATGTTAAATGCAGGATCCTAGCAAGTTCGCTGTAGCTGTAGCGGCTGTATCTGCTGATGCAGGTGGTGGAGCTTCAGCTGGAGCTGCCAAGGTAGAGGAGAAGAAGGAAGTGGTTGAGGAGTCAGATGAAGAAGACTACGGTGGTTTCGATATGTTCGGTGATGAATAGATCCATCATTGTATCTCTCTCCCAAGTTCAACCTTTTTGTCGTTGCTATAAGTACTGCTTCGTTTGTAGTATGATGATTTCAGTTTTCTTGATTTTGGTAACCTCAGATTTACGCTATTGTCTTTCTAGCTTGGATATGTTTCGAACTTTGAGTTGTTTTGATCATTTCTTTAGTTTTCGCTCTTATAACACTGTTTATATAGCAAAGATAAAAAGGCATTTTTACACTGTAACGGACCATGAAACCAGATGATCTAATCATCTTTACAACTTTATAAGATTTTTGGTTAAACTAATCAAATTAACTAATAAGTTCTTACATGCGTGCACGGCACAACTCTACAACCTCTTTTACAAAAATGTCTGACGTCGGAAACGTCTTAAAAAGACATTGATAAACCGTGGACATGAACGTTGGTTTTTCTTTTCACAAGTGTACATAGACTAATTAGACTGAACAAGAAAAACAAATTAAAATACATACTACTCAGCAACGCGTCAACGACATGAGAGGACGAGAGAGACGTTTCCGTAAGGGTTAAGAAAGGAAGAAGATTGTTTATTTAATCTTTCTTCGGCTTTTTATTCACATAAACCAACCAACACAGAAAAAAGAAAAGAAAACAAGAAGACCAAGATGTTCAGACCGATGAATTTTGACAAGGAAGTTGAACTGTTTGGAGACTCGAAGCTGATCAACGAAGGTTCTTCGATTCAGCTGACAGACTCGGTGAATGGAAGCGAGGGAAGAGTCGTTTATAAGGAACCCATCAATCTTTTCCAAGGTGAAGAGAGTAGTAACTCGTTATCTTTCTCGAGTTACTTTTCCTTCTCGATGCCTAATGAGGTTGGTGATGTCATGGCTTTTGTAATGGTTCCAGCTAGTTTTGATCTTAGTCTGTTCGGTAAGAAACACAACAGTTCCTCTGCGTTAGGGTTTCTGTCTGAGTACGCAAAGAAGGAGACAGTTGTGGCTTTTGAGTTTGATATATCGAATAGAGGAAACCGTGCAAGAATCTTGATAGGTAAACCTGAATCCTCTGAAACTAGAAGCCTTTCGTTTGAGGGTGACTTGTTGATGGAGAATGGAGGGACGTTGAGCTGTATGATTGAGTATGAGGCGAGTTTGAAGAGAATGATGGTTCGGTTCAGAAAAGTAGGCACGAGAAAGATGTTGGATCCGTTCTTTGATTTCTCTGTAGACTTGGAGGAGATATTGAAAGGTGGTGAATTCATGGTGGGTTTAAGCTCTAGGAACGGGAACTCTTCCAAGGAACATTTTCTCCATTCATGGAAATTTGACATAAGGCATCCTCCACCGATCTGTGTGCCTCCAGTGCCGCCTCAACCGAGCGAAGACGAGTTTTTCATATGCGAGGAAGAGGGTCCAGAAGGAAACGTGAGTATGTAGAGCTTGGTACATTAGTTTTGGGTGCAGTATGATGCCAGACGAGATGCAGTGAGAATATGCTATGAGTATTGTGGTGGACCACTGGTGGTTGCTGTTGAAAAGGGAAAGAAGTACTGAGGAGTTTGCTCTGGTTTGGTGTGGTTTAAGAAGGTTGTCGTGTGTTTGTGATGTGAATGTAGAGTCTTCTTCTGCTTTCTCTTTCTCTTGTGTTATATTTCTATTAAATGTTACTTATGTTTCTTTCCTCAGTTTCTGGTTTCATATGTAAAATAGTTATGGAAAGAAGCCCTAAGCTTATTGATCTTGTGAAGGTAACTTTGTTGTTGATGTTTTTTTTAATCTATTTGGATTGTGCTTTCTGCATTTAACACCTTTTTGGAACCAATGTAAGTGGAACCTCTTATTATGTGAGTTAACAATCTGAACTCAACATGGGACACAAATAAAGGTGGTGTCAAAGGTCTGAAGGAGGAAAGAAGATATTATAGATTCATATAGTGTTCTTAGAAGTCAGCTATGTAACCTTTTTAACTGATCCTCC
This sequence comes from Hirschfeldia incana, assembly GCA_026261945.1. Classification (NCBI taxonomy): domain Eukaryota; kingdom Viridiplantae; phylum Streptophyta; class Magnoliopsida; order Brassicales; family Brassicaceae; genus Hirschfeldia; species Hirschfeldia incana. Next base: position 120,692 of record JABCMI010000067.1, read on the forward strand.
CTAATCAGTTGATTACAATTTTCTTAACAACTGTGTTTGCAACATGTAATGGTAATAACTACACTTAGCCAGCGTTGGTACCTCAAAGCAATCACCCGGAAGAAATGCCTATGTATAATATAACGCAGAGACCTGAGAGGCTCTTCATGCTGCTCTTTCTTATTCTTACTTCCTCAATCTCACTTTCATCTTGTGTTGATGACTTCTTGATGCCACAAACTGAAATCGAACTTCATGGTCACATAAGTTAGAGGAGAAGCTAGCCAATGAATCGTCCGTTTGAATCCCAAGGCCGAGATTCAAAAGACTTGCCAATGATGCTTCGTTTGCCACTCACAGTTCCACCTTCTTTTTCGTACTCTGGAAAGTAATCAATGAATGTTTTTGTGCCCAACTCATCCACTCCATTGAACAGGAACTCTCTCAGCAACGCCTGGTTTGTTTCAAAATCCATTTATTGACAAATTGATGGGGACAACAAGTGAAATACTGATGAGAAGAGCAAGTGATCATACTTTTGCCTTTTCTTCGCCAACTAGTTTCCTAAGAAGAGCATGTCCAGGATCCTACCAAACACCACACAAGATCCAGTGTCTGTTCAAATATGCTGCATGAACAAAATTACAAAGGAAAGTAAATCACCTTCTGTGCTCGCCATGTGAGGTATTTGTGCTGTGCTTCACGATTGGCTCTCACTTGATATGGCTCCACCTCCTCCTCCACTTGGATTGTCATCTCAAACCATGCCTGCAGGGTAAAGGAAATGATAGTTTCACTCACGTTTTTACTGTTAAACCTTAGCTTTTGGCCAGCAGCACACAGATTTGAAGGAGTATACCTGATAGTATTCGAGGAAGGCGGAGAACAAAGCCTTATGTTTTTCTTGGCTAGAGGAAAACCTGGTCCACATCACCAACGGGGAAAAGAACTTTATGGATTCACCAGTCAGTTTGCCTCCCCATGGGAAAATCTGCAAGAAACCATCAGAACAGTCACATGACTCACAGAAGGCTTGAGCTGAACATGAATGATACATATATAGCCCTCAATTTTTTTTCCTGCAATTCTGTAAGAATGATATTGAATGACCGAACATGTTCAGGTTCCAGAAGAAGTGCAAGTAGGATACAATATTGGAAGTTTTTGCCAGCTGCAGATTCCTGATCCTTTTGGGAGTCACATGACTCACGGTCAATTGTGTTGATTGTATACTAAACGTGCTCAAAGATGTAGGGTGTGAAGCTCATAGTAACATGCCAGAAAGGATTCTTGGATCAAACAAACTAATTGTTCATATGTTTTCTAAGTAGGAACTGAAAAGTGAATCTGAAAACTAATGTAAGCTTCTGTTATGAACTTTATAATTCATTTTCTTTTTGAATTTTGATAACCTTTTTATATATATATAGCTTAATCCTTTAACCCAAAGTCTGAGCAAAAATCATGGTTAAATAACTTAAAAGTTTAAATCCTATGATGTTTTCCTCAGTAGTAGCCAGTAGGATGTACTGTAAAGTAAAATAGATGACATTAGGGTGTTTTTGTAGATGCTATCATAAAACTAACTGTTAAAAATGACTTAAAAGCTAGATCCAATATATGATTTGGCCTAACTAGTAGGATCATGTAAAGCAAACTAAATCCTTGGATTCTTTTCTTTTCGCACCTTCTTTGATCTTTTTCATGGCTGTGAAACCAAAGTTTAGCCTTAAACTCCTCATCGATGAGGATCAAAACAAAGTTGTTTTGGCTGAGACTTGTAAAGATTTTGCTGATGTACTCTGCAGTCTTTTGACTCTTCCCATGGGAACCATTGTCAGGTTGCTGGAGAGGCATCAGAATTCTCAGTCTTCTTCAGCCGTGGGTTGCTTTCACAACCTTTACAAAAGTGTTTCAGACATGGACGTTGGTAATTTCAAGACTCCAGGTTGTAAAAACTTGTTGATGTATCCAAGGAGCATGAAGGAGAGTCACTGCAGGAAGCTAAAGCTGAACGTGGATGACACTGAGGCGACCAAGTTCTTTGTCTGTCCAAATTTTGTGTCTGTTGAGTCTTGCTGTAAGGTGTACAGCAATATAAGTACTTCAAGATGTAGCTGTGGAAACTCGATGACCCGCGAGTTTCAGGTTGAAGATGATGGAGAGGAAGATAAAGTGGATGGAGTGTTTCTCAGATGCAGAACGTCTTTTATCATCACAGATGATATGAAAGTGGCAGTGAACTCTATGGGACTTGTGCTGAATGTTCTCAATGGTCTTGGCTATTCTGGTTTTGATAAACTTCAAGAAATGGTTATTGATGTTGGTCTTGAAGAGGTAACTTTGTTCTTTCATTACCATGTTATGTCTGGATCATGTTCTTATTGATTGTTTACATGTAGGTTATGACACTTCTAGGGTATTTATTCACTTCGGATGCTCCCTTGACAGACACATTCCTGAGGAAACATTGTATGGCAAGGAAGAGTAAAGTGTTGACACCACTTGTGCAAGAAAGTAGAATTGCAGGAGAAGCCAATGAAGTTATAAATTTGAAAGTTTATGTTAGAAAGTCAGACAAAGCGATTCTTTATGCTGAATGTAGAGAAGAGTTTGTTGATTTTCTTTTCACATTTCTTCTTATACCGCTTGAGTTTGCTTGGGAACTCTCTGTTGATCATTTGAACATGGGATTCGTTGGGAATCTATGCAGAAGCGTCAGAGAGTTGAGCTTTGAACAGAGAAGAGAAGCCATGCTTCCTTATTACTACAGCTGTCGTACACCGCTACTTGATCTTGTCATACAAGAAACGCCAGAGTATGAGTGCTTGGTCTCTCGTCGCAGTTATAACAGTAGCAGGCTCTCCAAGAACATCAAGAAGAGTGTTCTTGCAGATGGTGAAAGAATCGCCAAGTTAACTCCAGTGAAAGAATCGCCAGAGTATGACTTCAGATTCTGCTAGTATTGGACTTGTCAAGGGAGAGACTAACTTCGTAGTGTCAGATGATCTAGTCGTCACTGCAATGAACTCATCTTCAACGATTTCATTGCTAAGCAAATTGCAGATGAATATTAGTGATATAGAGGAGCAAGTGATTAGCATTGGCAAAGCTCAAGTATGATACCTTTCTTTACTTCTTTTTTACTCTTTTTGGTTTGTAAAGAGAATCTTGACTTAGTACTTGTGTTTCAGGCTATCAGTTTGTTGAGAGCTTCTTTGATCACAACCTCTGCATTATCCAATGGTCTCTCCAACTTTCTCTCGAAGATAAAGCTAAAAGAAGCAGCTCCATCAACTTTTAAGATGCCAAAATCTGAGAAGATCCTTTGAAACAAAAGGACCTTTGTTAATCTGCAAGTGTTATCAACTCTGCAATCAAACTGTTTCAATATATGTTTGTAGTTTTGCATTACTGATTAAGTTGTTACTTCTTTCTCTTCTGTGTTACTGATCAAGTTGTTATCAAGCAATGGATTACTTGAGTTAAAATGTTCAGGGTCTTTTCATTGGCATTCATCAATCCCTTGAAAGTTGGAATGTGACTATTTAAAACATATAAACTATTCAAACAAGGAATCAACAAAATCCGTTGTAGTCTAGCTGGTCAGGATACTCGGCTCTCACCCGAGAGACCCGGGTTCGAGTCCCGGCAACGGAGTTCTTTTTGTGATTTGTCACCATATTTATTTTATTTTAAATTCGAAAATTCTTGTAAATCTGAGCTCTCCATGAAACATGTTCGGAGGACATTGGGCGATATTTTGATAATTTAACATTTCCAAACTTTTTTTTCGCTCATCTTGGTTCTATATTATTATTTATTACTCTGTTTCAATTTTGTTTAGACAATAAAAGAAAGAGACAATAAACGAAATAGTCCAAATAATTAAAGTTTTTTTTTGCCAACAATAACTTTTTTTTTGGTTACAGTATTTTGTTTTATTTCTCAACAACATTACATCCTTTGTAAATATTTCAATCCTCATGAAAAATGTGTAAGGTTAGGCTATTTATTTATTAGCATTTTTCTCTCTTTTTTATCAAGAGATTACAGTATTACTAGCATTTTTCTCTCCTTTTATTTGTCACCAATAAATATAAGTTTCTGCATCAACTAACCAGTATATATACGAGACTTGTCGTCGGATTCTCCCTTTCTCTCTCTCCTTTCATCAACTACTTTCTTCTCTCTCTCTAGGGTTTCGATTTCGTTTTTTCCCCACTGAACCCGCGATCGAAACTGAAAACTTCTCACTCTCTCGCCATCTCCGTGTGATTCGCTCGGCATCATCGAAGCTTCCTCGTCTCAAAGTACCGCTTCGGAAGCTTCAATTTGGTTAGGTGATTCTTCACACTTGTTGTTAGCTAGAGACTGATTTCTCGCCGGGTGTTTCCTTATAGGAGGACGAATTTGAAATGTCCGGTTGAGATTTCGTTGATTCGTAGCTTCTAGGGTTTCTTAGCTGAGAAAAGTTCGGTGGATGAAATCGAGTTTATGTGGATCTCTTGCTTTCCTTTTGAATCTTATTTGCTCAATTTTAGAAGTAGTTTTGTTTCTTCTCCTCTGTGTTGCGCGGCTGCTTATATTTTGCGTTTCTCTCTTGACTTTAGATATGGCTTAGGTAGCTTCGTGAAGAGGAAGGATGTGTTAGGTTTAATGCTGTTCATTTCCACTTGAATGGTTGCTACGATGGACTTAAATGCTTCACCACAACCTGAAGAAGATGACGAACCTTATGTGAGACATCTTGAAGACTACTCTTCCCGTGATGACAGGATAGAATCTGCCGTCGAGATAGCAAGACGGGTACTATTGATTTTCCACAGTCATAGTCTCTCTTATTTATCCCTGAGACTGAATTTTTGTTACAGGAACGTGATGAGAGAAGGAAACGAATGAGATACGACAAGCCAACGCATAACTCTCAGCCAGCTTACCGTGATCAATATTACCAGAATCGAAATACTAAGGCTTATGATAGATACAAGATCCCTCAAGGTGATATATTCCTTCGCCGAGTTCTTTCTTGTAACTGTTATTTACTCCCAAACTATAAACGGCTTCTGAAACGTTTTTGGCTAGTGTATTTGTCTTTTTTTCCTGTTTAGGCTAATGCTTTAAATAGGGTGACTCTTTGACAGCCTGTCCAATATCACAGGTTGGCTTGACTGCCCTCCTTCTGGGCATGAGATTGGATTACTCGTTCCTTCCAAAGTTCCATTGAATGAAGCTTACAACAATCATGTGCCTCCTGGAAGTAGATACTCTTTTAAGCAGGTGGTCCATAACCAGAGGATAGCTGGGAGAAAGGTAATTTGTGGAATCTCTTTGTCCTTACTTTGTTAAGAAAATATGTGTTTGCATCGTTTGTTTAGATAACACTATTATGTCCGTGATCTAACTTATTGAGTATTGTTACTATCCTTTTCAGCTTGGTCTGGTGATTGATTTGACAAATACAACTCGTTACTATTCTACGACAGACTTAAAGAAGGAAGGCATTAAACATGTTAAGGTAATACTAAAACATACTGTCTATACCTATATTACTTGTGAGAGCTGTAGCAGATTTCTTTACCTTTAGCATTCTTTGCTTGTAGATTGCGTGCAAGGGTCGTGATTCAGTGCCAGATAATGTGTCTGTCAACACGTTTGTCAATGAGGTATATGTTTATTTGTAGTCAAGTTGTATTTTATTTTCTCGTGATGTTCTTTATAAAAGTAAGTTTGTCTATTGTTAGTAGCTCACTTAAACAAACCTTGTTCAGGTTAATCAGTTCATCCTAAATCTAAAACACTCAAAGAAGTATATTCTCGTCCACTGTACACATGGACATAATCGGACAGGGTTTATGATAGTTCATTATCTTATGCGATCTGGGCCGATGAATGTTACACAGGTCAGTTTTCATTTCTGTCGTTCTATCTGTGCATTTTATGTACGTCGTAACAGTAAAAAATCTTATTATGTGATGCTTTGTCAGGCATTAAAAATCTTTTCCGATGCCCGCCCCCCTGGGATCTATAAACCGGACTATATCGATGCTTTATACACGTTTTATCACGAAATAAAACCTGAGAGTGTTATCTGCCCATCAACTCCGGAATGGAAGAGGTCTACGGAGCTTGATTTAAATGGTGAAGCTGTACCAGATGATGATGATGATGATGGCGGTCCGGCTGGTCCTGTACAGGTAATCTCGGTGCTAACAAATTATCGTTTATTTAGCTGATCACGTATGTACATATACTGTCATTTTAATGATATTCTTGGCCGTTTCGTCAAGCTGTATGCATGCCTTATCATTGTTAATTAGAGAAACTATCTGAAGAATTGCTTATTCCTGAAATCCAGCTTCAGAATCGTTATATCTATGCCATTTCATCATTTACTAGTGATCTTTGAATCTCTAAAGAACGAAAACCTTTGACATGGGTTTAGTTAGCTTTTCAGAAGCTTCCATCACTCATGAATTAATCTTGTGCACATTGTTGGTTCAGTTGAGACTATCCAAGGCTGACAAAACTCAGAAGTTGCTCATCTGGTTTGCATGCTTTTCTGGTGGTTATTGGCTTATAGTTATTTGACTGCTTACTTGCTCATCTGGTTTGCATGCTTTTCTGGTGGTTATTGGCTTATAGTTATTTTACTGCTTACTGTTTCAGGAAGAACCCTATCAGGTGGAAGTCAAGATGTCAAATGATGACGTTTTGGGTGATGAAATACCCCCTGACCAGGAGGAAGGTTACCGGCACTTTTTTTATAGGATGCTATCGCTGAATATTGGGGTAGGAATTTTTAAATCTTGTTAACACATAATATTTGAATCGATGAATGTCTCACAATTGATGTTCAGTTTCTTGTCGCTTTGGTGTAAATGACTATTATCTCGTAGGATGTGCTAATTTGAAATTAGAACGGCATCTTCATCATCTTGGTACCCATTTTTGTGAATTTGAAAGAAGTATTCCTCAGCTGTTCGGTTCTTTTCTCCTATTGACTTTGGTTTCGCTATGAATCCGAACATAGTTTATCATTTCGTTTCTGTTCGTTATTTTCTTTTGACTCGCTTAGTTTACTTCTCAGATGGCTAGGTCGACAAGATTCAATTTTTGTTTCGGTATCTTTATATATGCATCTTTCCTTCATTGACGGAATCTAACATGTGCCTGCTGAACTATTTTTCTCTACTCTAGGGAAGAGGATGTTCACAATTTCCAGGTTCACACCCTGTATCCTTAAACAGGTATGACTATCTGCGTTACCGTTTGACCATGTCGCGCTCTGGTGGATCCCCTTAGTTCCATACCCAACAAATCCATCTCGTTTGCTATTCTCAATTTTTAATTTACTTGCTCTAATACAGGGATAATCTGCAACTCTTGAGACAGCGGTACTATTATGCAACATGGAAGGCTGATGGAACGCGATACATGATGCTGCTAACCATGGATGGATGCTATTTAGTAGACAGGAGCTTTAGGTTCCGGAGGGTGCAGATGAGGTTCCCCTTCAAACACCCAACTGAAGTGAGTGATTCTGTTATCTTTGATCTTGTGTATCGTTATATATATACAAATCCTGTTTCTTTCTTACGTAATTTTATTTGGTTGCTAGGGCTTATCTGATAAAGTGCATCACTTCACATTGCTTGATGGAGAAATGATCATAGATACCTTGCCAGATAAACAAAGGCAGGAGAGGAGATATCTAATCTATGATATGGTAGCAATCAACGGCCAATCAGTTGTAGAGGTTGGAACTGCCTTTCTTTCTTCGATCTTTAATGGTTGGATTGGTTCCCTTGTTTTAAATTGGCTCAATGGGATTAGCTCAAGATTTAAGTATGTATTGAAGAAAATCGTAAACACTGTAGCTGCCATTACCTTCTTAATAGAATATTGTAGAAATCAGTCGGTACTCTAGACCAGGCTTACCGTGATTGTCTTAGATTGTTTGTTGTTTTTCATGTCTGATACGTTTTGTGATGTGATAAATACTTCGGGAATTATGAACATAAATGATCCCTCATGTAGAGCATCTAATACCTTCGGCTCACTGTAACATAATTTTTCGTGGCTGTTGCAGACAGTTAGCCTTGACATAATCTGTTTACCAACATTCACAGCTGTCATTTGTAGAGTTTTCTCGAGTCGTGTTTTGGCTTGCTGTATCACATGTCATTGCTAAGATACTAATGCTAAGCTGCACGATTTATATATGACCAGCGGCCTTTCTATGAAAGATGGAAGATGCTCGAGAAGGAGGTGATCGATCCCCGAAATCATGAGAAGGCAAGAAGTCATATCTACAGATACGATCTTGAGCCATTTAGGGTGCGTACTAAAAGTTACATTATTCTTTCTCATACCATATTCCATTCTTACAATTCCTTTTCCACTGTATAACTGTTCATGGAGCTGGTTTGTATTTTCTTCCCTAGGTACGGAGAAAGGATTTTTGGTTGCTTTCTGCAGTTGAGAAGGTTTTGAAGGGTTTCATTCCATCACTTTCACATGAAGCCGACGGTTTGATCTTTCAGGTAACCATGGAACCGAAAGAGGAACTCGGATGTTTGACTTTAGGACCAAAGCCATTTAGCTCTGGTTCAGCTTCTTAATAAATATCCGAAATTTGCTTTTCTGTTAACAGGGCTGGGATGACCCTTATGTTGCCCGTACCCATGAAGGTCTACTGAAGTGGAAGTATCCAGAAATGAACTCGGTTGACTTTCTATACGAGCAGGATGAGAGTGGCCGGGGATTGCTCTCCTTGTTCGAAAGAGGGAAGAAGAAGCTCATGGATGGAAATAATGTTGTTTTCAGAGGTGTGTATGGTGTTATCTCCTCCGCTCATATTTATAGTTAGTAGTAAACACCATTAATCATAACTTACTCAGTTATTTCTGAGAACTACTAACTGCTAATACTAACACTGCAACAGATGATTCGGACCCTGCCGAGTACTCCGGGAAGATTGTAGAGTGTTCTTGGGATCAGGATGAACAAGTCTGGGTTAGCATGCGGGTCAGGGTCGATAAGTCAACACCAAATGATATCAACACTTATAGGAAGGTCAGTATTTCCTGTTTTATGCGTGAGTGAATTATTTAGATCCGAATCCTCTGTGACATTACGGTCATACTTTGCTTACAAGCTTTCCTGTCGTCCTTTGTGTGTTCTGTCGTATCTCTCTGATTGTTCATGTCTCGAGCAAGAGTTTAAGCTTTCTTACATATATTTTAATGTTACCCGGTGTGATGAGGTTTAGTCTCTAAACCCATTGTGAATGTTAAAATAGGTGATGAGAAGCATAAAGGACAACATCACAGAGGAAGTGCTGCTGCAGGAGATAAGGGAGATCATCCGTTTGCCTATGTATGCGGACCGTATTCAGATGGACAGCAAAGCCGCGCGCCGCAGATGAAGCAGCATAGGCCTGTTACTTCTATGCTAACTCTTTACGTAAGAAGAAAGAAGGAGCTCTGCTTTTTCCCAGGATGTGTGGGTTTCGAGGAGCTTTAGGGTTTTATAATGTATCCGATTCCGTTTTGCATATGTGATGATGGTTTAAGGTGTGTTTACTCTATTAAGTGATTCCTATGTTTAGATAGAGAAGCTGTTGTAATGGTAATAGCACTTAGGAGGATATAATGTTGTAATCTTTAGTATTAGTATCATATTGTTATTGGTTTTATTTCACTTCAGCAGAAAGAATGGTTGTTCATTTTTCTCAGAGGAAGTATTATTGTTCCAAATCTATCACTCACATTTACATATATACAAAATTTTATGGTAGATGTGTTGACCCCCCTCGTCGTCGTCCACTCGAGTAACGCAGGACAACCATTGAAAGGGAAAAAAAGTGTTGACAAATAGAAAAGGGAAGAGAAAAAAGGTGGTGGTGTTTCTTATATTTGTAATTAAACAGCGTGTTGTTTCGTTGACCAAAGTTCTGCAACAAATTTTATATCAAAACGGCAAGCAGTTACTCTTCCCTGCGTCAGTCGGATTTGCCTGCTGCGATCAGCTTCGTCTAATTCTCCTTCTCGATCTCTCCATTTACTCCAACCTCAATCCCTAAAACCCCAATTCTGCAATTGCATTCAGTTCCTCGTAATCGTCTGGTATTCGCAGAGTGTGATCTTATGAAATCCCACACGCGACGGTGTCTGCTGAGGTTTTTCCTCTTCCTTATCTTATCGAATCCCTCATATGGAGAAAACAAGTTCAGAGAGCGTAAAGCAACCGATGACGAGCAAGGCTACCCCGAAATGTGAGTTTCGATCTGTATTGAGCTCTGTGTAGACGATCCAATTTGATAGACTTGTGCGTATTTAGCTTTGATTGGTTTAGAGATAACGTTTCCATACTCTTAAGAGGTTTGGTTTCGTTGTGGCAGTGATGAAGATGCTCTGTTGAATACTCAGTGCCCGAGGAAACTGGAGCTTCGATGGCAAACTGAAGTCACTTCTAGCGTTTATGCTACACCCTTGATTGCTGATATCAACAGGTATATATATATATATATATGATCGCAATCAGATATTGACCTGGGATCATGAGTGTTGACCTGATTTGGTTTTTCTTGTTACAGTGATGGAAAGCTTGACATTGTTGTTCCATCTTTTGTTCACTACCTCGAAGTTCTTGAAGGTGCTGATGGAGACAAGATGGCAGGTAACAGGATATCTTTATCTTCTCGATTTCTAACTTTTGGTAATGTTTACTGATGCACTAATGAAAATGCTAGGGTGGCCTGCTTTTCATCAGTCAAACGTGCATTCAAGTCCTCTTCTATTTGATATCGATAAAGATGGTGTTAGAGAAATTGCTCTGGCGACCTACAATGGGGAAGTGCTGTTTTTCAGGTAGTTGTTACTCATAGATGATAAATATATATACTTTTTTATCTGTTACAGTGATCCTTGGATTTTGATAGGTTTGCTTATGATGCTTCCTTGTTTCCAGGACATCAGGCTTTTTGATGTCAGATAAGCTAGAAGTGCCACGTAGAAAAGTGCACAAGAACTGGCATGTGGGACTGAATCCTGACCCTGTTGACCGTTCACATCCTGATGTTCATGATGATCAGCTTGTGCAAGAAGCTATGGAGATGAAGTCTTCGACCACTCGTAAGTTTTTTTATCATGTTAAGTTTCGACATCAGTTTCATAATTTATACCTTAAATTATTAGCTGCTTGGTTGAATTTATGTTCTTCCTGATATTCAACGACACTTAGCTGGTCTTCTTGGTTGTGTGGTTAAGTTAATGGAAAATTTAAAGATAAGTTTCTGCTTGAAGCATCTGCCTCAGCTTTTCTGAATAATTTTTGTACTTTTTGTATTTCGTTTATCTTACGGATTTTGCATGGTGTTCAGCCTCGCTTATCAGTGTCTCGTGTATTTATACCGTTGAGAAAGTACATGATTAGGAGAGTCATGTTAAGTCTTGATGAAAGTTTACTTTGTGTCTCTTACTTTTCTTTGTAGATACGAGTGCAACTACCACAACACCGAATGTTACAGTCTCGATGCCCAAAGAATCTCATGGCGAGGCTTCAAACGTGACGTCTCACGAGGATCAGAAGAAACCCGAGAACAACCAAACAGAAGCAGTCGTAAAGCCTACTCCAGGGACGTCTCAAGAAGATCAAAAGAAACCCGAGAATAACCAAACAGAAACAGTCGTGAAGCCTACTCCAGTGACGTCTCAAGAGAATCAGAAGAAACCCGAGAATAACCAAACAGAAGCAGTCGTAAAGCTTACTCCAGAGCTACATAACTCCTCCATGAATGTTAGCTCAAACAATTCGGCAACAAATGATACTAAAGCTGGCGCAACAGAAAATTTCAATGGAAATGTAACTACCAAGGAGGTGGATCAAAGCAAGATTAGTGAAGCTAAGAATGAAACTGTTATTAAATTAAATACCAGTACGGATAATTCTTCAGAAACTTTGGTGACATCTGGAAACAGTAGTACGACAGAGACAGGAACCAAAAGTGGGAGGCGACTTCTGGAAGATGATGGCTCGGACGGCCATTCTGACAATAAAGACCACAATGAGGGTGTTCGCATGGCCACAGTTGAAAACGATGGAATATTAGAAGCTGATGCAGATTCATCGTTTGACTTGTTGCGTGATACTGATGAGTTAGGTGACGAATACAGTTATGATTATGACGATTATGTTAATGAGACCATGTGGGGTGATGAGGAATGGGTCGAGGGGCATCACGAGAACTCAGAGGATTATGTGAATATTGATGCCCATATACTTTGCACTCCTGTGAGTCTCATATATGTCAAACAACCATTGTCTTTGATTACTTGCTTCCATGAGAGATCTTATAGTGTCACTTGTTTATCAGGTAATTGCTGACATAGACAAAGATGGAATACAGGAGATGGTTGTTGCTGTTTCCTATTTCTTCGACCCTGAGTAAGTTTGGGTTTATTCTTTTTACCACTGAAGATGTGTCCAACTGTCGATAAGCTGTCAATTCAAAAGCATCATTAGTAAATATTTGTCTGCAAAACATGCATGAGTTCTTAGATTAAATGTTAGCGTTTCCAGTTTATTTACTTTGCTTAATATAACTGACACTGATAAGCTATTTGTTTCAGGTATTATGACAATCCAGAACATCTGAAAGAGCTTGGTAGTATTGACATCAAAAATTATATTGCTAGTTCAATTGTGGTTTTCAATCTTGAGACTAAACAAGTTAAATGGGTCAAGGAGCTAGATATGAGTACGGATAACGCAAACTTCCGTGCATATATATATTCTTCCCCAACTGTTGTTGATTTGGATGGCGATGGTTACTTGGACATCCTTGTCGGAACTTCCTTTGGCTTATTCTACGCAATGGACCACCGTGGTAAGACTTCTTGTTAACGTTGAATATTCACCATTGCATATCTCTATTGACAGAAATTTCACTTTTAATAGATTCCTATCGATGCTCAATACCTTCTTTGCTTAAATTATTTTTCTCACAAGTAAGAATATTCAGGACAATACACTAGTCTCGTTACAGATTTTATTGCACTGGATAATCATGGCAGTTTCCTTTGCAAGTTTTGGTGTTGAATTGGATTCTAAGATTGTTGTCATTATGCAGGAAACATCAGAGAAAAATTCCCACTTGAAATGGCTGAAATTCAAGGGGCAGTGGTTGCAGCTGATATAAATGACGATGGAAAGATTGAACTTGTGACGACAGATTCCCACGGAAATGTAGCAGCATGGACCACCCAAGGAGTGGAAATTTGGGAAGTACATCTGAAGAGTCTTGTTCCTCAGGTATGCGTGTTTGAAACAGCCGTATGAATGAACTAGTTGTAGGATTATCAACACGGTTATGAGTTGATCATAGTGCATACGATATTTCATAAGTTTCACCTGTTGTGACCGAACATCATCTATCTTGGAATCCTATCTCTGTTCACTTCTCAAGCAGAGGCTGATAATAATCTTCTCTTTCAGGGTCCTTCAATAGGCGATGTTGATGGTGATGGACATACTGATGTTGTGGTTCCTACAACATCAGGAAACATTTACGTTCTGAGTGGCAAGGATGGTTCGATTGTCCGTCCTTACCCTTACAGAACTCATGGAAGAGTGATGAACCAAGTTCTTCTTGTTGATTTGAATAAGCGAGGGGACAAAAAGAAGGGACTTACCATTGTTACCACATCCTTTGACGGTTACATGTATCTCATAGATGGACCCACCTCGTGCGCTGACGTTGTTGATATTGGTGAAACTTCGTAAGTCACTCGCTTCCTTGCGGCACATTACTGTTTATAGTAATTTCGCTTTTCCAGTGAATTTTAACGCGAAGCTGTTTCGTGTTACAGATACAGCATGGTCTTGGCTGATAATGTTGACGGTGGAGATGATCTTGATCTCATCGTCTCAACTATGAATGGGAATGTTTTTTGCTTCTCCACGCCTTCCCCTCACCATCCCCTCAAGGCAAGATCTTCCGAACACTGTTCATACACATAGTTTCTTTTAATAAAAATTGTGATAGATGTACTGATTTCACACATGTTTCTCAAATTCATCAGGCTTGGAGATCGACTGATCAAGGGATGAACAATAAGGCCATCCGTTACGACCGTGAAGGTGTTTTTGTCACCCATTCAACCAGAGGTTTCCGTGATGAGGAAGGCAAAAACTTCTGGGCTGAGATTGAGATTGTTGATAACTACAGATACCCATCTGGTTCACAAGCACCCTATAACGTTACAGTAAGATCCTCTAAACCTCTATAGATGAATGAGTAACAATGGTTCCTTTGAAACTAAAGTTGAGCGGTTTTCAAATGTTACAGACGACGCTGTTGGTACCAGGCAATTACCAAGGAGATAGGAGGATAAAGCAGAGCCAGATCTATGACAAACCAGGAAAATACAGAATAAAACTACCAACCGTTGGAGTGAGGACAACAGGCACAGTAATGGTAGAGATGGTGGACAAGAATGGACTCCATTTCTCAGACGAATTCTCACTAACATTCCATATGTATTATTACAAGCTTCTGAAGTGGCTGCTTGTCCTCCCGATGCTGGGGATGTTTGGTCTGCTCGTGATACTACGACCTCAAGAAGCTGTCCCCCTCCCATCCTTCTCCCGGAACAGAGACTTATGATGAGCTCTAAGTATCTGCCTTAAATAGCTCGTCTAAAGTATTAGATACCTTTTTGTTTGTTAAAGATCTTTAGATAATCTTTCTTTCGAGTTTATAAAGTTTATGTATTACTTTATTCCTGTAACTTTTCTTCGGTTAAAAAGAAAACTGCCCATGCTTTATTATCACTCTGTATTACTTTACATTGATACAGAGTCATATTCATTGCTTCTTGTTTCCTTTACCCTTATCAGCTTCTTCTGATAACAATGTCTGCTCGTAGACAAACTGAGTGATCAGTGGGATGAGGATAGCTCCAAGAACAGCTACTTTTCTCCAATCCGGTGAAGTAACAAACGAATCAGCGATTGCTAGGGACACGATCCCAATCAAAACGAGGTAAATGTTCCTTCTCGACTCTGATCCTGCGCTTTCTTTGGTAACCTCTTGAATTCTCTCAGTCTCCTCTTTAGCTTTCTCTATATCCACAGGCTTTTTATCACGTAAGCTCTTGAAGAACAATCCTTCGTTCCTGTCTTCCACAATCTTCTCTTCAAACTCAGCCAGCTTGTTATCGTTCTCCTCTATCTCCAATCTGTTTAATCCCGCAGATTCCTCAAAAGCTTGCATCTTGCTCTCGATGTTCTCTAGTATCTGCTCAGTCACAAAGAAACAAACAATGTTCAGCTTATAAATCTCTTGTTCATGCAAGATCATCTGAGCAAATCAATGTCTCTTGAGCTTAAGAACAAAGGTAAGACAAAAGTGAGGATCTTTTATAAATTGATACAATACCCTTGAGCTTGCTTCGTCGAGGTCTTTCATGGCGTCTTCTCCAACCTTGTCAAACTCAGCGTTGGCTTCTTCAGCAAACTTAGTGAGATAATCCGATCGTTCGTCCAAGAAATCAGTTAAACGGACCTTCGATGTTTGAAGCATGGCGATCCTGGCTAAGATCTCTTGTCTCTGAGTATCTCCTTCTGGTTTGGGAGGATCCGGATCAGACTCTGAGTCCGAGTTTCCATCTCTGGATTTCGAGAGACAGAGGAATTGGGTTCGAGAAATGGAATGTCTTGGAGGGTTGAACAGAACATGGAAGTTTGGTGTTAGAGTTGTCTGAAATGTTTGGAGTGTGTTCATCATCTTGTTTGTTTCTGTGATGAAGAAGGTCGAGAGTAACCGCTCGTTCTTTAATTTGGTTTGTGCATTATCCAAAACCAGTTCTGTGTTTAATGTATTTACGCAAAATACCATATTTTCATGGATTATTATACTTAGAGTCTCTTACTTTCATTTGGGCATGTTTAATATCAGCGTGCATATATACAGTATAAGAAATATGGGAAAACATATTTCTAACTTTCAATACAATTTGTTAGCATTTTAAACTTAAAATGGTATAATTAGAAAAATTCAAGAAGGTTATAACTCATAGAATTAACATATTTATAATAAATTAGACTTTAAATAATTATCACACATCTTAATATTCTATGACATGATTTTATTAGAACACTTATATATATATATATATATATATAAGATTAATAGTATTTTTTATTATTTTTCATTCTAATTGTTTAAAGAAACATAACAAAATTCTGTTTGATGATTATTTTTTGGCATCCATTTGATGATTACTTAATTAAATGCATCTATGTATGTTATCGATTATTTGAAAATCATTTTAATTTTATATATAAACTATATGTTTGATAAACTGAATACATAATTTTCCATTCTATGCAATAGAAAATTTTAGAATCATTTGTTATCTTCCACAAAGTTTTAATAGTAACAAAAATACATCACGCAAAGTTGTTTGTTTATTTGTTGGGATGAAGATCAAGAAACCAGTAAAATCTCAATAATTTAAAAAGTAAGAAATATATCAAAATAAATAAAATTTAAAAAAATTATATTTTTTTGATGACTCATTCATAGTTTAATTTATTTTGTTTTGGAAATATAGTAAAATATTTTATTTGAATATACTTTCAACATATAATCATCTAAATGCATCAAAAATTGATATGACTAGAGTGTTACAAAAAAAGACTAGAACAATTGCAAAAGTTGTACATTTCTTCTATGTATGTCAATAATATATATAAACAAATATAACACTAATATTTAGTGAATTTTGTAATTAGATGTTTGTGTGTTTGTTATCTTTTAATAAAAACATAATAGATGTAATTCTTTGAAATTCTAAATCTCCATTCACTGTTTCCCCTAATATTTTCTCTTTGTTAGATCGTGCTCATAAAAAAACAGACAAAGTTGACTGAAATCAAGCTCGGAGTGTTATTTTCAAAGACCAATGACACCTATGAATCCATAGTTAAATAAGTTGACTAATATACTGACATGTAATTTTGATTCAAACTTAAAAGTTTATAGAAAGAAACATTTCCAAATCTTACATATTCATGTAATAATAAAAAACAATTAATTATTGATTTATAATTAAAAATATACATATATTACATTAACTAAATAAACTAACAAAAAGAACAAAGTTCAATTGAAATACTTGTTGATTTGTAGAAGAAGAAATTTGAGTAGTAAGGAGCCCAAAACTATAAATTTTCTCAACATTTTCAAATTAGGATACATATGTATTAAAATTATCTTCACAAAGTTTAAGTACAGAGAAAAAGGGTAATTCATCTTCTAAACTATTTATTACTGTATTTCAAGATTTAAGCATATGATAAATTCAATTTTTAGTTTTGACATGTATGTAGTATTTCATTCCAGAATTATAAACTAATATACAATACTTTACTTAATTACTATATATTCTAGACTAGAGTGAATCAGTAACGACTGCTAAAAGAATGTAAGAACTAACAAAGAATAAAAAAAAAACAAAATAAACTTTGGGTTTTTTTGCTTGATAACCAAAAAAAGTGAAATTAGATTTTGAGAGAAAGAATAGAGAGAGATAGGAAGAGAAAGTAGGAGAGATAGTGTGTTTTTAGTTAGTTAGTGAATTTTGTTTTTTTTTGTGTATATTGGATGCAATTTCCCATAAACTTTTTAGAGTATAAAACATGATTCATCGAGAAGAACGTATTCCAAAAAAAAAACTTTGGAGGAAAGTAAGTAATGAAAGTTTTCGCAGTGTTCCATATATTTTTCAAAAATACAAATTAATATATGATATGAAAATGATGAAGAAGATAGTATCTGCCTATCTGGTAAGAGAGAAGCAACTTTTAACTTGGTGGTTTGATAATCAACGTAAAAGAAGGGTTAAATAGAGACGAAGATGTCGACCGGAAAAGAGAAGACGATGTTGCTATTATTTAGTTGAATTAGTAGTAAATCATAAAAATCTAGGAGAGTTGTATATTTTAAAATCTTAACAAAACTACTATTTGAATGACCCAAATAAGTTAGATATTGAATTAGTAACAAATCTCTGGATATTAACATTTCATTAGACATGAAAATGTAATTACATTTTGTAACACCTAAACTTTCATTCTCTTACAGTTAGCACACGCAAAAAGATCTTCTGGAACGCTAAAGCTAAGAAACGCGTTTGGCGTTTCCACCTTATAAAAAAAACATAAACGTCGATGATTTGAACGTACAAAAAAATCGAATTGAGTTGCTGTCGGAAGCGAGATCAGAGCTCAAGTGTCCGAATCAAATTGAAATCGAGAGAGAGAGAGCAAGAAAGAGTTTTGATCCTTTCGATCTCAGCTTATGCAGTCGCTACACCAACCCCTAGCGGCGAACAACCAGTCGGAACCAGACGCGCCGCCGAAGCAGGTGGCTCAAGCCATGGAACGTCTCAACCAAGCCGCTAGGGTTATCGCCGACATCCGCCTCGGCGCCGACCGTATCCTCGAAGCCATGTTCGTCGCCTCGAACCCTCGCCACAACGACGTGCCTCTCCAGCTCTTCCTCAGAGAAGACGCATCCATGCGTCAACACCTTCAAGATCTCCGTTCAATTGGTACTACTTTTTATAAAGAATTGATTCTTTCATTAAAGATTAGGGATTTAAAGGATGGTATTGGTGTTTGAATTTGGATCTCAGGGAAGAAGTTGGAAGAGTCTGGGGTCCTCACTGAGTCTCTAAGGTCGAGAAGTAACTCGTGGGGTCTTCACATGCCTCTCGTTTGTCCTGATGGTGCTGTTGTTGCTTATGCTTGGAAGAGACAGCTTGCTGGCCAAGCTGGTGCTTCTGCTGTTGATAGAACCAGGTCCTCACATTGTTAGCTATTGACTTTTAGGGTTTATGTTTCATGGTATGTGTATTGGTATGACCAATGTGGTTTAATGTAACAGATTTATACTAATTTAGATTGTTTTAACTGATTTAAAACGGTTTAAACTGTGTTAGAATGGTTTAAACCAATTTGAATCGTATAAATTGCTTCGGATAGAAATGATTTACTGCTGTCTAGACTGATATTTAGAACCATGGGTATGACATTGTTGCTAATTAGTAAAGATTTTGAGTCTACAAACTAGATTTGAAGTTGCATTTTAGCTGTTAGTTTCTCATGGAGAATTGTTGTTTTATATTTTATTGAATGATTATTGAGCTTATTAAATCATATGCAATCAGCTAAACGCATACTCACAAAACGCCAGACATACATTATCCATCTACTCTTCTGTTGATTTCCTTCTGGTTTGTTAAGACTTTGACGCATAATACGACTCGTAATGACGAATGTAGGTGCTTCTGCTGTTGATAGAACCAGGTCCTCACATTTGTTAGCTATTGACTTTTAGAGTTTTTATGTTTCATGGCATGTGGCATTGGTATGACCAATGTGGTTTAATTTAACAGATTTATACTAATTTGTATCGACTTAAAACTGATTTAAAACGATTTAAACCGAGTTAGAATGGTTTAAACATAGTATAAATCGTTTCGGATAGGACTGATTTACCGCTGTCTAGACTGATATTTAGAACCATTGGTGTGACATTGATGCTAATTGCTTGAGCATAACTAAGAGTATAGGTTTTAAGTCTACAAACAACATTTGAAGTTGCATTTTAGCTGTTGGTTTCTCATGGAGGATTGTGGTTTATATATTTATTGAATGATTATTAAGCTTATTGAATTATATGATCTAAGCGCATACTCACAAAACGCCACACATTATCCCTTTACTCTTCTGTTGTGAATGTTTGATTTCTTTCTGGTTTGTTAATACTTTGATGCATAATATGACTCTTAATGACGAATGTAGGTTAGCTCTCAAGGCCTTCACGGATCAGAAAAGGCGATTCTTCCCACACATTGACGACGGACCCAAGATGGAACCAGGATCTAAAAAGCATCGTACCTCCCATTCGCTACTAGAACACGAAGGTGAGGAGCCTGTTGAGTACAAGACATTGCCAGATATACAATCTCGTATAGAGAAGCTGGTTCCTAATGTGAAGGTGTCTACTTATGGACGGTTGAGCTGGCTCAAAAGAGCTAGTTCTTTACCTGAGTCAGGAAGTGATGATGATCCAACAGAAGCATCAAAACCTATTTTCCAGAGTGCTAGTAAGCTGAGATCAGGGTTACGGGATGAAGTTGTTGACAAGGTTGCTGTGATCGAATTATCGTTTCCTTCCGTGTTCAGAGCTGTAGTCTCGTTGAATCCAGCAGGTTCTGTTGATCCAGATGCAGTTGCATTCTTCTCTCTAGTTGAGGTAACTTCAACAACTCAACGCTGTTTTTCAAATGAAGTTGTTTGTTTATTTACTCATGTTTTGTCTTCATCCCATATAGGGAGGAAGCTACTTACATGCGAGAGGCTTCTCGGTTCATCATGTTTACAAACACATCACGGTAACAGAAACTGGGATTAATGTTACTAGTTTGATTGATTGGGGAGATTTTGCATTAATTAGACTATCTTGCAGGAACATGCTGCTACGGCCTTGCAATACTTCCTCGGCTTTGGTAACGGAACAGCTCTGTACTCTCTCCTGGTAAAGCACTCATCAGAGTCAGATAACATGAACCATTTCTTTCTTTCGAATCCATGGAAGTTAATTTACATCATTTTTCCTGTAATGCAGCTATGGATATGCAGTTTTGAATCCTTGTTTACTAAACCATGCAGGTAAATAAGCCAGTCTCTGTTATTATTCTGCAGTGTTCTATTACTTCGTGGACTAAACCGTTTCACTTCTCTTATTATATACAGTAAATGTGGAAAGCTATTAGCAATGGATAAAAAATCTGCTTTAATCCTACCTCCCATACACCGCGCTTACCAAGAATTGCCTCTTGCAGTCAACCTCAGCGTTTGTGAAGCTTACCACGCCGGTTGCTCTCCAGATGATTCTTAGTTATTAGGATGATCAATTAAAAGCTAGAGAACTATCTTCAAAGAAATGACCTCTCTATTGCCTGCTTTCTCTCCTCTTGTTTGTATCCAGTGTTGAGGTTGAATTCACATTACATCAGTATAAGCAACATAGAATCAAGTGGCAACTTCTGACACATTGTGAATGTTGTGTTTTTTTCTACCCATTTGATCTGTGTCAGGAGATGAAGGAACAAAGACTTTTTTTACTCAGTTCACATTTTCTATGTTAGTGCCCTGCAATTAACATGAAAGTGAGAACAAGAAAAAGCTGGTCCTGATTCTTGTACTAGGAGAAGGTGCTTGATTGAGAACCATGAATATATGACATGTTACATTTGTGGCAGTGTAAATAAAAAAAAGGGATGTAGAACAACATAAATCAGTTAAATTTCGCAAGATCAATAAAGCTTATTATGCCTTTTTAAAAAGTGGTTTTACAAAATAAACTGATAAGTCGACACAGAAGTCATTAGAGAGACAAAAGGACTAGGGAGTAGAATAAAGACGATACATTTACACTACAACACATACAACTCAAGACAAGCTTCCAAAACCAAACCTTTACTACTTCTTGCCTTCTTCAACAGCACCCACCGCAACACTCACCGTTTTCACATGACATTCCTCTGGTACCACCACCGCCATTGACCGCCTCTGACCACATATTGTCCATAGATACAACGCCAGCATCACCCCTAACGCTCCACATACTGCACCCAACACCAAAACACCAAGCATTCTCCATATGCACTCATCTCTCTCAACACCATCTTCCTCCTTCGTGGAAACGTCAGCCTCTATCGCTTGATTTGGCTCAACCGGCACTGAAGTCGTCCACACCGGCGTTGGCTGCCTTATTTCAAAGTTCCATGAACGTAGGAAATGTGCATTGGAAGAGTCCCCGTTTGCAGAGATTAACCCCACAACGAACTCACCAACACCGTTCCATAGCTCCCCCAAGTCTACTGAGAAATCAAAGAATGGATCGAACAACTTTATCGAACCTGGCTTTCTGAACCGAACCGTCATTCTTTTAGAAAGTGCTTCATACTCAACCATACAGTTCAATGTGCCTCCATTGCCCACCATCAAGTTACCCACAAAAGAAAGGTTTCTAATTTCGGAAGATTCAGGTTTACCTATCAAGATTCTCGCACGGTTTCCTCTATTGGATATATCAAACTCAAAAGCCACAACCGTCTCGTTCTTTGCGTACTCTAACAGAAACTCTAAAGCAGAGGAGGAACTGTTGTCTTTCTTACCGAAGATACTAAGATCCAAAGTAGTTGGAACCATTACAAAAGCCATGACATCACTAATCTCATTGGGCATCGAGAACGAGAAGTAACTGGAGAAAGATAACGAGTTACTACTCTCTTTACCTTGGAAAAGATTGATGGGCTTCCTGTAAAAGACTCCTCCCACGCTTCCACTCACCGAGTCAGTTAGTTGAATCGAAGAAATGTCACTGACCAGCTTCGAATCTCCAAACAAGGCAACTTTCTTGTCAAGACTCGGAGAATTTGGGAACCCATCAAACGAAAACGAGTAATTTCTAGCCATGGTTCCGTGAATCTCGTGGAAGCACAACAAAACGAACAAAAAGGATAAGGCTTTGAACATGGGCATGGTTTTAAGTAAAATGGAAACTAGGTCTTCTCTGATTAAAATGGTTTAAGTGAGAAGCTCTTCTTGCTTCTTCTTCTTCTTCTTCTATATGGAATCTTCGGGTTTCGAGAAAACATTCCACTTTTTAAAAAGAAAAAGTATTTCGCTCTAAGAAACGCTCACCGTCAGCTGTCTCTATCTTGTAGTGTCTGGTGACTAATGTTGTTTTATGCATTTAATTCCATTTCTGATTACATTCGCTCTTGTTTAGCACTCCATCTGTTTCAAATTGTAAGTAATTTAAGAAAAAATAGTTTGTTTCAGATATAAATAATTTACATATTTTAGTGTACATTTTTCATTTATTGAATATTGTGTAATCAATAAAATAATGTTAAATCTTTTATAATTAGTTGAATTAATTGATTAAATAATTTTCTAAACAAAATAATAACTCTTATGTTTTTAAGTAAAACTATTTACAATTGGAAACAGGGGAAATGTCTCATTAGTTTGATAACTGGTAAACAGTAATTTTTCATTCCACAACTTCATTTTTTGTTGACCATTAAACAAAAAATCACAGTCTTTTCAACAAAAGAGTAAAATAAATGTTGCCCAAAAAAAGAGTAAAATAAATAAATATTTACCCCTCTATTTTCTATCTTTTACATTTTAATCCCCAATGTCTTTTCTGTCATCAGTCAAAAGTCAACACACACCTCCCCATAAAATAGTCTTTCCCGGTTGCTTTTCTCTTCATTATTTTGGTCTCTCACTCATCAACATAGTTTCAGACAAGAAAAATATGTCACGAGTAGGAGTAGCATGCAAAAGAGTAAGCTTTAGTCCTAACCAAGAAGACACTGAGGAACCCATATTCCCAAAACATCACGACCGGAGAAAGGTGGTCCTCATTGGATTTCTCAGTTTCGGCCTCAAGACTTCTCCAGCTGGAAGGAAGCTCATACGACGTATCCGAGCTAGAGTCGCCAAAACGCTACGTTCTATGTCCTTCGGGAGGAACACGACCGACAAAACGTCATCCTTGTTGCTGTCTTCGTCGTCCGCTTCTTCTTCATCGTCTATTTATATGAAAAGGTCCAAGTCTCTAGCTGAATCGGAGTCTCATCGAGCAGAAGCTATTGAAGACTGCATTGAGTTCTTGAACTCTTCTTTTTCTCTGTCCAGATCGAACTCTGTTTCGACGTGGTCTACTTGAGTTGTCCCCGTTCGGTTCGGATCAAATGTACTCTTTTTCAATTGTTGTAATGCTAAAAGAGTTGAGAATAGCGAAGGGTGCATTGTATAGGAGTGTTTTTTTTTTTTTTTTTTTTTGGCATCTTATAGGAGTGTTTTAAATTTATTTTCGATTAAAAAATGATGTTATAGACTTCTTTCCAGCATTAATTTTGCAAGCTTTTAAACCAAAAACAAGGAAAAAATCCATTTCAAACTATATAGTTCAAGGTTTGCTGAGGATAGGAATACAAAATTACACTAATTCTCTCTTATTTGTGTTCTTTGGTATAAACACTAGCATAAGTTATTTAATGTGTGGAATAAGAGAGAAATCAGGTTTAAATTTGAAAAGGAGAGATCAACATCAAAGAACCAAAGACAAGAAAGTTCATGGAAAATCCCCACTTGGTTTTCTTGTTTTTTCTTACCCCACTAACAATAATCCTTGTTAAGAAAAAAAACAAGAGGAAAATTCCAAGAAATTTCTTAAAAGATGGATTATTCAACAAAAAGGAAAACACAAAGTATTTTCATCATAACAAACTTTACGAATTTTAGAAATAGCAGGTCCATAAAACCTGACCTACCATGAACAGCGTATCAATAGTATCCAAAGAATCCAAGAAAAAGCTTACATTTTTTTTTAAAAAAAAGTGTGTGTTCCTCTCCTCTCAAGACGACATTATGTGAAAGTAGATTGCACTACCAAAATTGCAACAAAATTTTTTATTACACTGGCAAGAAAGCAAAGACATAAAGAAAGATTATCTGTCTTGTTCAAAAAGGTAAAACATTTCATGAGTAAAGAGAGTATTAGGTTGAGAAAGACAAAAGGAATAGTTGAACTTTAGCTCTATGTGGTATCCACACAATAGAAGCTTGCTTTCAAGACTAAAAGATATATATGCACATGATCATAATGCTAACATAATATTGGCTTTTAAAATATAAAACTGATGCTCTTAATAATCATGGAGAGATAGATCGATTAAATAGAATGAACTGATGAAGATTTTTTTCTTTTCTTTCTCTCAATTCCACCACAGAGGCTTCTAAGAGTAGACCTTAATCCACAGCAGAGCATGCATTTCATTTTATTGTTTTTGAACTTGTTTTTCCCACTCAACTATAACCTGACCTAGTTTCTTATCAGTTATCAACTACAACCATAACTTTACAAAGAGAAAAAAATCTATGAATCCATTTACAACGGAAGAGAAAGCTGGTGAATGTTACAACAGTGAAGTTTTGATTCTTGCTGTTCTTCATTACAATATGTTCAAGTGATCTCCCAAGAAACAAAAAACACTTTCCCGAAAAGGAAAGAAAATTTGAAACTTTCCCGGGGAAAAAAAAAACAGAGCCGCTTGATTACAGTTCTATCATACTCGAGGAGTTAGAACTCTCCCAGACCTCAACACCTTCCATATATTCCCTAGAAACAAACAACCTATCACCACCGGCTTCAACTTTTGAAATCATCCCTCTCTTGGAATCATCTTCCTTGTCTACAAAGTTTCTTCTACGAATCACATCACCACTTCCTTTCCCCTCAACACTCGACCACACCTCCAACGCTCCACCTCTCGCTGCCAACACTTGCCTTCTATAACAATGCACAACACTGTAACCGCCGCTTCTCCCTCCATCGTCTGCACTCCACGCGCCAGGATTCTCGTCGGACACATACACCCACGGATCTTCGCCTAATTTACGAAGGTCTGCCATCCCGAGATCACCCGACTTAGAACACACCTTTAAGAGCGTCGACTCTTCAACGTCCACGTCCACGTCAGCTAACGCATCTCCGAACCTGCTGCTTCGTCCCGAGCCTGGCTCACTCGTCTCCCACACAATAGTCCTGGATCTCGGATCCCAGATCCGGATGTACCCGGAGCATCCGAAAACTCCTCGCTGGACCGACGATCCGACTAAAAGACCGTTATTCGCCACCCACCGGAGCTTCTCCGGTACGGCGGTTTTGGCGGAGGTTCCGGATTGCTGGCCGATCACGGCGGCGACTTGGAGAGTAGATTTATCGATCTGAAGAACGCTGTTCTCTCTATGCAAGCAATCGAACGACGCGAACACTCCACCGGGAGAATCCGCAACGGCGGCGACTCGCGCCTTATGGATCCTCGGATCTTCCGGATCGTTCCAGTGCGTGGATCCGACGTAACGTCCACTTGAGAGATCGTAGAAGTGAAGCCCCGACGCGGATCCAGATCCGATCGCCGCCGCCTCGTCCCACACGCGGCAGATCGACGTGACGTCACTGAGATGCGTGCGTACGGTTACGGCGTGGGAGAGACTCCAATCGTAGACGGAGATCTGTCCGCCGTGAGCGATCCACAGAGAAGCGTCTCCGGCGGTTGCGGTGAAAGCGGAGGGAACTCCGTCAGTCGCCGGCGCGATGGTGGAGACGAGGGAGGCGTCGAAGCCTTGGAGCGGCGGAGGCAGCATCGCCGACCGGAGGAGTGACTCGACGCCGTAGTAAAGAGCTTCGTCGAGTAGCTCCTGCTTGGAGAAGGCGCCGGAGGAGTTGGCTGGGAGGCGTCCGGTTCGGAGGAGGTTGAGGATGACGGAGAAGATCTCCGGGTCGCGATCGATGAAGACGGGATTCGATCCATGGGTGGTTGGGGTGGAGAGAGCAGAGAGGAGAGAGTCTGGGCAGGTTGATTGAATGGTGGATGCGGTGGTTTCGAAGATTTCGCCGCCGACGTTGAGCTTCAAGCGCTCGCTTCCATCGGAGACCATTATCACTCTCCGGTTTGAGCTTTCGATTCAGCTTGAGCCGGTTTTGTCAATTGGGCTGAGTGAAGAAGAAATGTAATTGTAACTAATGACGTTGTTAACTTGGGCTTAGCTCAATCGTTATTTTATTTTCATCAGCCCAAACGCAAACGCAAAACGCTGAATACGTTGTTAAGTATCTTATAAAACGTTTTAGCTTTAACCGGCGTCTCTGTGATAAACCTCCAAAATTTTGGAGATTATTTTTTTTAAAATATCTAAAATTTATGAAAATAGAATTATAAATCTATTATCTGTGAACTCTATGATATTAAATATATTATACTAGCTATTTATATATCTATATTAGGGTTTTTGCAAAAGTGACTCAAAACTTGGAGTCAAACAGAAAACTAACATTTTCTTTTGACTCATTTTTTTTTTGAGATTCTCACCCCACACTTGCATTTTATCTACGAAAATGCCATTACTTTTTTTTTTATCAAAAATGGCTTCTTTACTGTCTCAACCTCATATTCTTCAAGTATTTACAATAGTGCCACTACCATGAATAGTTCTAACAACCTTGTACTAACTGTATGGAGCTTTTAATGCATTTTAATGCACGTAAATCTCTTTACACTCTTTCTGTTTCAATTGTTATGAACTAAAAACAACATTTCTTTCACTTTCTCTCCATATTCATCCAAAAAACTCAAGCTTTTGATTCAAAATATTATTATTTATTTATATTATTATTTATGACGTGATTTTGTTAATTTTTATGCTATCCATAATTTAGGTTTAATCATATTTTATACTCAATTATCTTCTCAAACGAACCAACCATAATGACAAACATAATATTAATGTGTAATTTATAAGATAGTAAAAATTTCTATTTATTGCTATATTCATTTCTAAATGATGTAACTGAAAAAAATAGGCAGTCATTTTTTTTTTAATTTAATATATATTTATTATAAAATCATCATTTGTTATTTTCAAATGGTCTTTTAACCTTTAAAATTAATAAATTTGACCAAAACAAATCATTCTGTAAAATACAGTTTAAAAAAAATAGAAGTACATTTTTCCTTACATAATGGGTTTTTTTAATTAAATTTTTTATTTAAACAAAGTTATAATTCTATGAAATGAAACAAATTAAAATTAAATATGGCTAATTTAAAAAAATTATAAATATAAGTTACTTGTTGTGAATTAAAGATTAGTATTTTGAAAATATTATCTTTTGGAGGTAGATATTTTGAAAATAATTTTAAAAATGTAACTTCATTCCCAATAAAAATATTTAGAATAATAAAAACAAAATATCAAATTTTCAATTTCAATAACAAATAAATGTTATTCTTACAACTGAGTAACAAAAAAATATACCAGGAAAAATCGAGTTAACAAACAAAAATAAATTAAATTGATTGTTATTGGTTATATACCTCGTTTAGTATTTTTATACTAAATTAAATCTAATTTTTTAAAAAAATATGCCATGATATATTACGTTTACAAACAATTATAAATCAATTTTTAATAATTTAGTATAATGATAAATATGATTATTATATGTTTATATATATTAATAACAATAGAACAAAGAAGAAAGGAAGACTCAGAAAAATATAAAATAAATACATGGAATTATCTTTTCTTTTCTAAAACACCTATTCCCTTTATTTTATTTAGATAATTTTTAGAATATTAATTTTTAATAAGTTAAAAATGAACTATATTAATATTCTTAAAGATATCAAAACTTTATTCAGTCTAATTAAAAGTATGATTCATCTTACAATCATGAAAAATATGACAAATAAGCAAAATCAATTCTCAAATAATAGTATAGATGTAATGGTGAAAATATTTACCAAATTTGATATGATTGTTTTGCCATCAGTGTGAAATTAAAATCAAATTCAATGGCAAAAATGTAATAAAACACATATAAAATATATAGTTAAATGTACTTTTAAATTAAATAAATAATGATAAGCAGATATTAACAAACAACAAATTCCAGTTTTAATTTGCTTAGCTTCATTTACTGATAAGTTTATATTTTATATAATTTTCATATGTTTTGTTTGAGTTTGTATCTTATTTTTTGGTTTTTATATATTTGAGTCACATTAATATTTTATTAAATAGTAGATATATAAACGATTTTGGGTACATTTGCATAAAAAAATCCAAACTTAATAAAAATCAAAAGATAACATGATATTTTGACTACTTTTGCTTACATTTTGCTTATATTTTACATATATTTTATACATAGTATATTGTTTTTGTAAAGCAAACATTCTTTAGATTTTTTTTATGTTCTTATATTATTTATCATATTTACTTATATATATTTGATATGTAAAGAGATAAACGTATAGAACTACTTGACAAACCATTATAATTACATCTATGAATTATGCATACAAAAATATACTCCTCTACGACACATTATTATCTCAAGGCAACTCCTCAACTAACAATATATTTTGGTTAATACATTAGATATTTATACTATTATTTACGAATTGATTTTGCTTATTTGTCATATTTTTCATAATTTTAGCTAGTTCTGCTTATTTGTCATAGTTTAGTTGATTCTATCATTATCATCTTTTAAGTAATTTTACTGATTTATCTGATAATTATCATTATCTCAAAATAATTTAAAAAGTTTAATCATAACATTAATTTATATTTATATCTATAAAATTAGATTTTTTGCAACGGATTTCTCACGTTACAAGTTAAAGCGGTTAATATCGATACTACCCTTAATGAATTATGAATATTTAGATTTATAGTACACTTAATTGTACATTTCGATTTAGATGACAAAAAAATGTACACTTAATTTATCAATTAACTATTATTGTTGATTAGGTTTGAAATAAGGGATAATTTGCAAAATACCCTATTTAGGATTTGAAATTTGATAAATGCATTTTCTATTTTACTTTTTGAAAATACACTTCCTTAATTATGTATTGACGTTTTTACCCAATATATTTTAATAATTAATATTTAATTCAAAATTAATATATAAATTCGTAATTAAGAAAAATCCCTAAAAATAATATCAATAAAATTATTTTGTTTAAGATAAATATGCATGTTGAGATAAATTAGTTATTTTATTATTTTAACTTTATAATAAAAATGATAAATCTGTGAATTATGATTTATTTTGATTTTATCATGAAATTTATACAAAACTTTTGTCAGCATAAAATAGAATCATAATTAGAAATTGTTATTTGATTTATGAATCAACAAACCTCTCTTAATGATATGAGAGGAATAATATGTGAAAGGAAACAAAAAATTCAAGAATAAAAGAGAAGAAACGAGAGGAAATACGCGTTATTTTACTTTTTTGATTTTTTCTTTTATTTCAAAATAATAAATAACTTAAGATATTATTAAAAAAGTAATATGCAGATATTAGTGATATAAAATCAAAAAAGTATTTTCCAGATATTCTTATCCCCTCACGATTTTTTAAGTCATTTAAAAAAACTATATATTAGAAATAGAGAAATATTAAGAATGGGCAATTATTTAAATTAATGTTTATATAAGTGTATTTTTCAAAAAATTAAAATGAGGGTGTAGTTTTCAAATTTTATTCTTATTGGAGTGTATATCTCCAAATTTTCTCTTGAAATAATATATCAAACTAACTAAAGTTAATTACATTAGAGTCTTTGTACTTTATAATGACGAGAATACATGCTTTTCAAAATAGTTTACAATGCAAATTGTAAAGGATACATTTAGATGAAATTAACAATAGGATTTATTAGTATGTCTTTCTTACTAGATTTGTTCTATTTGAGTTGTTTTCCTTGCAGAAAGTAGAAACGTGTTCAATCCTTATAATTTGGATATTTTAATCGATTTTTACCTATTTTTAAAAAAAAAATTACTTAGGATATTATTTAGTTATTAGAAATTATCATGTTGTGGTTTATAAATTTTCAATGTATAAATAATTTAATTGTATGTTTAAACTTTGAAGATAACAAAAAACAATCTATTATATGTGTCAACTTTTCCATGATTTTAGGATTATTCAATAGTTAATAAACATTTTATTATATATTTTTATAATAAATAGTTTTGGAAAGATGATAATTACAATATTTCATCTATACATATATTTGATGTTATCTTATTTATTCAGTGATTTTAATAATAAAATATAATATTTATATTATAAGAAATAGTTTTAAGAAAAATATGATAGTTAAAATTTACACAAATATTTCATATTATATTAATAATATTATATGAAATTTTTTTTTATCATGAGAGGATTATATCTATATTTTGATATTAAAAGGTCATATATTTGAGATTTTTTATATCAAAACTCATTGATAATATATACAGTTTATAATTTTGATTTATTAGTGTTTGTTTAAAAAAATATTTTTCTAACACTTATAAACTTTACTAATATGTGTTTCCATAAAAATTCATGTTTATACAAATGCAATATTTGATTATATGTCCTACAAAAACATACAGAAAGCAAACTTGAAAAGAATTTTAAAATATAAGAGATCTTCTAAAATTTTCAAAAAAGTGATATTTATTTATTTATTAAAAATCATAATTTTAAAAATAATATAATTCTTACATATATATATATATATTATGTTATTATTTGAAAACAATATTTTTTATTATAAAAGTTAAAAATAAGATAAAACATTTGAAAATTAAATATTAAACAAGAAAAACTAAGTATTAAATAAGCAAAACATTTCTAAAATATATTAATATGTGAGTGCTTTAAATTTTAACTCAATAATAATCATATATATTTTGATGAAAAACTTTGTCATGTTTAAATACTTTGAAATTTTATTTAAACTTTTTGATAACATTTGAATTAATGATTAAGATGGAAACTAATAAATATTCCTAAAATGATTATTCCCACATGTGCGAGCAAAACACCTAGTATATATATATATTATACAACACAAATTAAGAAAATAATATTTATAGTGTTGGTTGTTGAAAAATATCAACGTCTTTCTCAACGCATTGGGTCTTGATGCTGCGGTAGTTTCTGGTGTGTCGTGGAAGCATCTTCGCTAGAATCGTCGTGAGTATCATAGTACTCACGACATCCATAACATCATGTGTTATAATCTGCAACACTTTTTCTTTCTCGGAGACTAGGTTATGCAGAAGACCCAGTCCCTTTTCATCTTGTCAAAGGTTTCAGAATCAGAAAAGATCTCTTCGCCTTCTATCTGAAAAATCAAATAAATAGAAAGCAAATATCAAGACAAGACATTAATTTTCGAACTGAAAGATGATCATGTGAAGATCTCAAAGAGTGATAGTACGTTGCTGCGACGAGTTATAAGAAGTTACAACGGAAACAAACACAAATAATGGACTATTATGTGAAGAGTCCAGCAGAAGCTGGTATAAGAGTTTTGGTTAGTCAATGAAAATTCTAAATTTTGCATCCACTAATTATGTAATAAATATATTTATTAAAATAAAAAACTTATCATATATAGAAAATTAAATATTTAATTAATTATTAAATATATCAGAAACATGAAAATAATTTATTCTAATAGTTTTTTGAATTGATAATATATTTATTTATATTCTTTTTGTGAAACACTTAATTTTAAAAATATAAATGTTTGTCAAACTAATACTCTCTCTGTTTCATAATAGATGATGTTTTGGAGAGTTTTTGATGTTTCAAAATAGATGATGTTTTGATATTTTATATTAATTTTAATTTTATTAAAAACCGTGTGACCAATGATGTTTTATACTTATTTTTAAGAATTGGTTGGATTAATTTTTATTTATATTTTTAATGTTACTTTTTAAAAAATGGTGTTTACTTTAATTCTTGTGCTTACACCCAAAACATCAAGTATTTTGGAATAGAGGGAGGGAGTAATACAATCTATCTATGAATGTTTTTGACGTGATTGTTAGATTTGAGCCTCAACGGTATGTGTTAAAGTCATCGAACGTGCTTTTTGAATATATGAAATGATAATTCCCTGACTGTAACGTCAACCTGAAGTCTTCAACTGAAATTCAGTCGAGAAACTACATTTATTTTTTTTTATTTTTTTAAGTTGAAAATATAAAACAGAGAAACTACATTTAGTTTGGTTGAGATTTGATTAATTCGAGTTGGACGAAGTTTCTTTCAATTAGGAAACTAATTTATGAGGTTTTCGTTGTTTATTTACACTTTACAAGCTAATCTACAGTGGTAATTAACATACAAATCGAAACAACGTATTATGATACAGAGATTTTCTCGCAGATCACACAATGATCTGAAACAATTTTATCCATAGCACTACCTTTCTCAATTTCAAATTTACTACTAAACTTATTCCACAAATGCAACCCGTAGCTTCTCCTCTGCATCTCAAGAACCTTAACTTCAACTCTCTTCTTATCCTTCTCTGTCCTCGGAACCTTGAAGAGCTTCCCAATCTCAATCCAATTAACCGAATAAAACGCAGGAGGCGTCATGACGGTGAAGTTATAACCAACCGTTCCTTCCACGGCTCTAGCCACTCTAGAAACAAGATACGGTCCGTTATGACCCCAAACGTTACCGTTGAAAGTCAACGCAAACTCCTCGATACATTTCCTCAAGAGAGGATGGTTCTTGTCGAATACCAAAACCGCGTTGTTCAACCTCGTCCAGTTTCTCGTAACCGGTTCGAGCGTCTGCGCACCGATCACGTTCCTTAAATTTTTAAAACTCTTCAGCACTATCATGTCCGTGTCCAGATAAACACCTCCGAACTTGAACAAGTAGGCGAGCCTCATGAGGTTTGATAGATTCTGAGCTAAAGAGATCTTCCCAGGATCTCTCTCCCCCGTCCGAATCTCCTCGAGCCACGACTCTCCCGCCGTGTCTTTGAGCAAAAAGGGCAGATCAGGAGTTACCGCAGTAACTCTGTAGCCTCGATCAAGAAACGGTCTCAAGACGCTAAACCCTCGCGGAGAATCCATCGTAGCCGATAAAATGATCAAACAACCTCGAGGATGAGATTTAAAGACGCTTTCAACAGACAAAACCTCCCTCTTACCAAACATCTCAGCAGGGGAGATCCACGTCATCATGAAACTGACTTCGCAGTCATCTCTCAGAAACTCTGTTGCTCTCTGCTGAAACTTCTCCGACACACCTCCTTTGCCTCCGAAAACCTCGAGGACCTCGAGATCGTTGTTCTCCTTGACTGTGGTAATCTGCTTGATCGTATAGTTGTTACCGTTGCCAACGCTTAGCTCTTTCTCTGATCTCAGTGGTAAGTAAGGAACAACCGTCTTGATCTCTATCTTCACCACCTCCGTGATCTGTCTCACCGATAAGTTTGATACGATAACGACCGTGAAAACGATCAGAGCTATCACCGAGGCAGCAAAGGCTGTGAACAGTGATGATCCTGAACGGTTTAATCGCCGGTGATCCAACATCGCCGTGATTTTCTTAGCTATTTCACTATCCATTTTTTGAGCTAGGAAGAAATGAATTTGTGAAGAACGTATTTTTGTATTTGTTATCTTATAATTTGTTTTGTGAGAAACTTTTTGCTTGGTGTTGAAGCTGTCGTCTTTTGAAAAGTTTTTAAGCCGCCAGAGAACGATGAAGTCTACGTTAGACTGCAATATATTATTAATTAAATTATTGCTTTCGTTATGTAACTAAATTAATGGGGGACCATAACCTCAAATAAACGAATCATGATTTTCCCACATTTTATTTTTGCTAATATATTTTGAAAGGACTCATATCTTTTAGCGACTTTTCTTCCATTATCTCTTTTTGATTATATCCACTACAAGTCTACAAACAATGGTCAGGATAACTCGGTTTGAGACTTTGAGTGTCAATAACTCAGTTTGGGTTATACGGCAGCTAATGATGTCTTGTTATCTTCTAGATGGTTTAAGATATACAGTATGTGGTTTTTCCTTGGTAGTAAGTTAATACATTTTCTATAATCTGGTAGAGACTTAATAACTTGGAAAGCTCCAAATAAATCAAGTCTAGGACCCTCCGATTTAGAAACTTTATAAGTTTTGCATCTAAACCGGTTTTATCTTGAATTAACACTTTCGTTGCTCACTTGCTATAATCTAAGAAGGCACCTTAAAGGCTAAAAGTGAGCTCTAGATATTAGATGTGTTAGGCACTTTCCTAGTAGATCAACTAGTTGAGTTTCTTTGAAATTATTAATTTTGACTAATCAGATCCATTATAATAAAGTAAATTAAATTGGAAATTAAATCAAGAAAAA
This sequence comes from Hirschfeldia incana, assembly GCA_026261945.1. NCBI lineage: Eukaryota > Viridiplantae > Streptophyta > Magnoliopsida > Brassicales > Brassicaceae > Hirschfeldia > Hirschfeldia incana. The sequence goes on from JABCMI010000067.1 coordinate 155,593, forward strand.
GAAAGGATTGAATAAGTCTCACCTACATTTTCATCCGCACAACATGTCAAGTTATGGAAGCATCTCTTGACTTTGACAACTGAAAGCACAGTTAGGTGCATAAAATCTTTTTCCAAATACTTTTCTTCTTCATTTTTGACGTTTAGTATTATACTTATCTCATTTTTGTCGATGGTTTCATATAATAAACTAATAAATTTCAATCATTCAGAATTTCAGCTTCAAGGGAATGTTGCAAATCATGCCAATTATTATTTTGAACACAGTTGGCCTTTGCGATATAGGGATATACTCCATGTCAGAGACAACTTAACTGAATGGCATCTTTGGTGATTCACATAAACTATTGCAAGTAGTATAATAAACTTCAAATCTAAACGTTTACAACATACCTACTACTATTCAAGCATCACTCATACTAAATCGTTCTTCAGTTGTTTTAATTTACTTTCTTCTGATGAACCCAAGTTCTTTGACAACCTGAAGCATCTCTATTTTTCCATTCTTGTTGATTCGTATTATCTGAGAGGGCGCTAAATGATGAAGAGATGCTTCTTTTGAAGAAGGTTAGGCTGGTCTTATAAAAGACTAAGCTAAACAGCCTAAACCATCAGAGCAAACCGACGTTTAATATTAGGTTAACTATGTTTGCTTTGTGAGGAAACATTTATGAAGGAAAAAAAAATCTGATACCTGAGTTTCATAGACTTTACGGACAATCGATTACAAACACGTTGTTTAAGTAAATGGTAACACAAACAAGAGCATATGATATATTTTAATTATATAGGTCAAGATGTGAACTTGGGGAACTGGTCACGCGGAGAAGAAAAGCTTCTTTCGCTGAGAAGATCATCGTTTTCGGCATCGTTCCCATCTAAGCACAAAATGTTGATGTTGTCCAAGTTCGGTTCGGATGAGCTGACAGTGCTGCTCGTGGCCACCGGAGAGTTGGTGACACTATTCGACCGGCTTCTCACGCTGTACATTGATGATGCCGGAACTTTCGTCACAAGCGGCCGGAGATTTCCTGTCATGCCCCGTCTTATATCCTACACAAAGGTAGAAACCGACACGTAACGTTGTCATTAACAAACACACACGTCCCGTGCTTCTCTAAAAGAAGAAAATAAATACTCCCTCAGTTTTAAAATGTTTCATGTTTTTGAAATTTCACATACTAGAAAAACATCTTAAATTTTGATTAGAAATGTATTGTTTTTTGGTATTAACTATTTTTTTTAAAGTTTACAGTTAAGCATTGTTACTTGATAAAAGTACATTGAAAATATAAAAATAATATATATTTTGATAAGAACTATTTTTTTTTCTATTTGTAGCAGAGAGAGAGTATTGTAAATAGTGATCGTACCATATGTCGCAAGGCCATGTCTATTGAGCTCTTAGAGAGGTTTCTCCCATAGCCAAGGCTGTTAAAAGCAGAGCTAGATTTGGCGCTTCCTCGACCGCCGCTCTCTGTTAACCTCGGTGGACCTAGTTTCCTCATGTTCACTACTCTCTCGACCATTTTATTACCCATAGCCACTGGGCTATCTCCATTGTTGGCCTTTCCTCGCCCACGTGCTCCTGGTAGGCTCCCGTTGGTGTTCCCTATAGGCGCTCGACCTCTTGACGGGGAGCAAGATTGCCTTCTTACATGTCCAACGCCATTACTAGTGGGACCGTTGCCACGCTCTATGGAATTTGATCTTGACCCTGGCGCTGAGGCTACTCCAGGTCTGCCTCTTGTGGCTGAGACTGGTCTGTCTGATACAGAGGTCCTCAGATTCGGTGGGACTTCTAAAGAGAAACCAGGCATCTCCCGCGGCTTCCACGTCTTCGAAGACTTCAGAGTAGGAGTTGGAGAAGTCCCTCGAGATGGAGCTTTAGTTGAAACTATTGATGAACCGGTCGGGGTTGGAGTTGGAGAAGTCCCTCGAGATGGAGCTTTACTAGAAACTATTGATGGACCGTTCGGAGTTGGAGACCTGCGGGTTGGTGTGGCCGGCCTTGATACAGGCTTTTTAGAAGGTGCTGAAGAAGGTTGAGTCGTACTCCGAGTTGGAGTAGCTGATCTAGCTGATGTTGTGGTGCGTGGAGCTGTTGTAGAGGAAGTAGCACGTGCGGCAGTTAAGGTAGCACGTGAGGTGGGTGTTGAGGATCTAGAGGTTGAAGCTCTGGTGGTCACAGGTCTTGATGTGGTGGAGGTGGTTGGGGTTGTAGACCTTCTAGTTGGTGTGGAAGGTCTGCTTGTGGACCTTGAGCTACCTGATGAAGACGGTCTTCTGAGTCCAGCTATAGAGGAAGAGCTCAGTCCAGAAGACGATGACATTAGGGACTTATTATTTTTCCCTGAGACGATATCCTCACGGCAGTTCCCTAGCTGCAGAACCCAAACTAGAGTTTAATCAACAGACATTATAAAGAAACATGAATCACTTGTGTCTAAACAAGTTTCGTACCCGAGATTTAAGAGCCGTGGGGCGAGAACTGGTAACATCGTTCTGTTCCATTACGCTCTTATGTGACTCTTTCTCAAACTGAGGCGTGCCAGGAGGCGTAAGCAACCTGAATAAGAGACAAGACCATCAACAAAGATCGAATAAAGAAGGCAAGACCAAACATTGGATGATTACAAGATCGATATATATTTTTTTAAAAAAATATAAAAATGGAAACATTACCAATCGTAATCGGATTTTTCATTCTCTGAATACAGGAAGTTCTCGGCGGCGGTTCTCCGGAGAGGAAAACGTTGAGACGACACCGTTTCAGAGACACCAGAGAGCGCAGACGTCAACGCTCCGTTGATACTAGTATTGTCAGATCCTAAGAGAAGCAGAAACACAGTTTAAACACCATTGCTGAAACTTAACAAATGTTTATATAAGTTTTACATATAGACGAACCTGCTAAACTAGATTCTCCTCTACGTTCTTTATCGCGTCGACGCATCTCAAGGAACATAGAGAGTTCTTCATCTCTGTCGTGTGTCAACATTTTTTGATTTGAAGGTTTCTTCTGGGTCTCGTGTCCGAACTTACACAACAACTTGAAAAAATCTCATAAACAAAATAAAAAATATAATAGAGCCGGACCAATCAGATCTGAGGAGATCACACTAAGGGCCCCCTCGAGAAAGCTAAAAGCCTAGAAAAGGTACCAATGAGAATCATAGCAACCATTAAAGAACATATGATCAGAACCCACAAACGTTTTTTTTTTTAATTTGATCTAGAGAGAAAGAAGGAAGATTTTGAGTTGAAGTTGAAGAAGATGGTGGGGAAGATGTTCGTCTCGAGGAGTTTTTTTTTAATTTAAATTTATTAATTGGGAAAAATTCCAAATTCAAACCAGACAGGTCTTATTCGTACCATCTCTCTTGTTTTTTTTCTCCTATTTGTATTTAATTTAATTGAGTATGGTTTTGAAATGTTTGAACAGAACACGAAGCATCGGGTTCAAAACGCAAGAGGATCTCACGGGACACGTTGTGCAGTCTTTACCCATCAACATGATATTTAATTACGAAAACGCTACTTGTCTTCTTCAGGTGTTATAAAATTGTGGTACGATACAATTTTGTATCCCACACTAGATACGATATACAGTTGAAAACCAGGTGTGGAGGAGGCCTAGCAGCGAATCTTCACGATAAACTAGGAAACATAGCTTTAAAAAAAAACTCTTTTATCGTTCGATTAGTTCATTTTGACCACATAAACCATGTCATATAGCTAGCAGTAGCCATCACTAAGTTAATGTGTCGCTTTCAGTAAGGTCTCCAGATAAAATTTATATTTTCGCAAGGAAATTCATTCATAAAGATCTTGTTACAAGAGGCATGTGAGTAGAAGCATATGCATATACTAAAGTTAGAGTCTGAATTGGAGATTTAATTCGTTCAGAAAAAAAATTCTAAAAACGATTTTGGTACTTAGTTATAGTTAAGTTTATAAATATTTGGTTTCTTCTTACTTACTTATGCTTACCCGAGAAAAATTGTGGAGTTTTGCATTTGACCACTTGCCAAATATCTCCAATAACTATAGGGGGTGGTAAAAAGAAAAAGGAAGCCAATCCCGTTTTTATTCTTCGTCACTTCCAATCATGGGCTCGTCCTCGTTCATGTCGTATCCGCCTCCATCGGGTCCAAGCACTTTAAACCTGCTCACCATTGGTTTATTACACACACCAACAACATCCAACATTAAGTTTGTGATGGTTTGGGGGGGGTTCAGTTCTGGTTAGAGACAAAATGAAGAAGTCAAAAATGTTGAAAGATCAACAAAAAACCTTTCAATGATGAATTTTCCTTCCTTGTACTTCTGAGACTTTTCGTATGCGATTTCCTGTGTGAGAAACAAAACGAGAGAATAAGCATCAAGGAATCATAAAGAAAGTTGTTTAGAAGAATTGAGCAGTGCTGAGTATTTGTACGTATTTCCAGCCAACGAGAGAGCCACAGGAAACGCAGAAGATGTCGGCTACAGTGTGCCAACCAGTCATCATGATGCGATGCTCCATCTCTCCAATAGTCACATTGACACTATGATATCCAAACAAAGAAAGAGAGTTGCTAAGGGAAGCCTTGATTTCAATGTATGATCATCAATAGTCACAATTCGCACTTACACATTTTCGAAAAGATAAGCCCTTCCATGCTTGCAGTGAAATGACTGCAAACAACACACAATCAGATCATGAACATTAAAATCAAGTAGCTGTTTGTTCAATTGAAGAACATTATTTGACTGCATTCAAAACCATGGTGTGTTTCATCAAAATCCAAAAAGGAAAATCAAAACAAGAATTGAGGAGTCAATTCCCAAGTTGTGAAAAGTTGTGCATATTGACATTGTTGTTACAAACAACACTAGTGCTAAAGGTTAACAATGGATCAAAGAAAATAAAGTTGTAAACTGAGATGGAAGCATAGAGGGAAACCTTGGAGATGAGATCATCGGTGAGGGCGAAAGGAGTGTGGCAATGCTTGCAGCTATAAGTTTCTCCTTGGAGGTCGATCACGAATAGTCTTCCCATTTCGCACAAATCCACCCTATCTTTAAAACACACACACACACAAAAAAAACAACACCAAATAGATCTCAATTCTCCGTCAAAACAGATTCTGATCCGATCCAACAATAAACCGAACACAGATAGATTATAAACCAAACGAAACAACACTACAATTAAACGATGGTGGAGAAAATTAGAACAAAAGGCGTAGAACGCAATCAATAATCAAGCGCGTTAATCTCGAGAAAATAAATAAAAAAAGCTTCGATCAAAAAAGGGGGTAATGAAATTACTGCTAGAAACTTGCGTACTTCGCAAGACGCCCAGTGGCAAAAGTAGGAGAGAGAGAGAGAAACGGAAAAATAAAATTTATCTCCACCCCAAGAATTTTCTAGCGGAAGAAAATAAATTCCCCAGACGATGAGAAGAGAAATCTTACGAATCGAGGACGAAAAGGAAAAAAAAAAGAAGAGAAGAAAGTTGGAACAGCCAAAACTGGTCTTACCCCGAAGGAGAAACGCCCAGAGAGAAGAAATGTTTCGAATTTTTTGCTCATGCATTTATAATATTTTTTCTTTTGTTGATTAAATAGCAAGGGGCTACTACTACGGCCCATGGCCCTTTCTCTCCTAGCAAATTAAAATTAGCGAATGATGACACTTGTTACTTATCTCCTACGTGGAGAGGATTTGGTTCGAATTCGATTAATGGTGTGTTTTAACCAGTAACTTAACCGGTTCTATAAAAAGATTTTGTTAGATAACCGAAGCTAACCATAACCAAAGAAAGTGTGAGCTAAAAGCCTAAAATCTTTAAATCGCGTCCAAGACAAAAGAAATGCGCTATCACTGAGACGTGACTTTTATACATGGAGATGAATACGACCCATTTGATTATATAAATTGCACACACCATAAAAAGCGCGAGCACGAAGTTCTACAAACTGTGGAAAAAATGGAAAACAAATTTTCAATCTTTCTGATAAAACCATTCTTTTGGTGTAAAGCAGATTCCTCGATAAAGGATCTTTGAGGAAGAGAATATTCGTATGGAGGAGGAAGAAACTTTACCTTCTCTTCCTTCCCTTTATCCATTTTAGCTTTTTATCAACCGATCTTGCTTACTCTTTGAGGTGGCCACACCACACCAGTCACCCGTCCTTTAATTAAACCCAAAGGAATCTGCATTAAACAAGTTTTATACGCATCAGTCACATGGTACAAGCCTTGAAAATATATCATATTGACCCACCTACGTCCTCGAATTCTATGAAGAAGATGTGTCTTAGAGGCAGAGGACTTACAGGGCCAAAAGTTCTTGAGTCCAAGCTGGAAGATTTGTTATCACCTTCTACCCAACAATGTCCTTCTGGGACTCTGATCACATCCCGAGAACTACTTATCCATTCCCCAGGCATCCCCACTATCCTCTTTATGTATCTATCCCTGTAATGAGTCGGTGAGCTGCCACAGATATGTCAGTTCCCACTGTCAGGAGCTCATTGAGTATTTCACAATATGTTTATATTTAACATATACAACACAATATCAGAGGAACATTATTAAACATGACGAACCAGAAAAAAAAACTGAGCTTTGGAAGCAAAAGAAAAGAACCAAATCCAAAGAGTTTGATTTCATGGCTAAAATATATACACTACAGCTTATTGTAAGGTTCTAGTGGATTAGTAACATTGCCAATGCTGTAAACATCCAATAAAAGACATAACAAGAGACCAACATTGTAGTAATCACTTATACTCATTATGTAGTTTATCTTCTCTTCTCAAAAGGATAACACAAAAATGGCTTGACATTAGCGGAAACATACCTGAACACTACAACATCACCACGCGCAAACTTGTAATCCTGAAGGCAAAATTTCTCTACAAAAACATAATCATCTGCCACCAACAAAAATCATCCAATAAGAAGGAAGAATGGATCAAAAGGGAGCATTATCAGCCCAAACACCACTTTACCTAAATAAGAATTTCGCTGGGGATTGAATGTGGGAGACATGGAATCTCCTCTGACAGGAACAACGCTACAACATCTATCTGAAATGGTAAGCCCTATGATACCTCCAGTGAATGCTTTCTTCGTAACTTGCCATAACAGATTTTGGATTCCCATGATCTAAGATGGCTTATCTACTAATATATGATGCTCAGCAACACGCATATAACCATCTGCAACACAAACCACAACGTTCTAAAAGGGCTGATACATCCTCAAATATTATATTTCTAGTAGAAAAAATGACATAGTCCATAAATTTAATCTTATATAGATTTCTTAAACTAACCCATCACTAAGATATTATCAGACTGATTGATCAAACATAGCATTGACAATGCGACACAATCTCAAACTATGCTGAAGTGATCGCTGAACCAAGTGAAATGAACCTCTAATGGATTCATGGAATTGTAAGTGAACAGCATAGCATTTGTCAATTCATGAGCCGATATAGTGAAAAATATCGAGCTACGCTGAAACAAATTTTGGAATCTACTGAAGAGAAAAAAAAAACGAGCAATTAAAAATCAAAACTTTCTAAGGTGATGGTAATAACCTGAAAATTAGTGACCAAGCCAAGGAGAAAGAAGCTGAGATGTGTAACGAGCCAATCGTTTGACGAAGAAGAAGAAGAAGAAGAAGAGGAGAAAACCACAAGTCGCGACGATGTAAAAAGAATCAGGGTTTTTGAGTTTTTTCTTTTGCTGATGAAACACACAACCCTCTGACTTGTCTAGAGGGTTTTAAGTTTTAAAAAGAACCAAAAAAATCTACCGGTTTAATAACGAAAGATCGCCGGTTTTAATTGATTTTTTTTCTCGTGGGTTTTCACGTGGCCCTGTCATAAAGAGTCCAGTTGATCGAGTGCGCATATTATTGCAAGTGCGCATTGAAGCAAGTAGGGCACTACTTGATATCGAGTATGAATCCAAAGGCATAAGCTCTGCACTCTCGTTGTTTATGATGAAATACGTGATATAGAAGAGTCATATTTAATTAAGAGGTTGGTTATAATCCTCTTGCTCAAACATAGCAGCGTGCTGGTTCCAGTAGAGTTTTCCGTTTCATATACTTGCTGCTTGGTTACAGGTCAGGTTAAATTGTGCGTACACACAATGCGGTTATGTCAAATAGCAGTTGGATTTAACTCAGATGATTGTGTTGACACTGTTAGTCTTCTGGATTTGCTGCATCTTTAATTTCAAGGGCCATGTAGTATTCCACAATGAATTTCTTCGTCACCACTTGTTCTGCATTTTTCAAATCCTCGCTGGAAGGTCTGTGTCCTTTACATTCATTCCTGCCGGATTATTTTTTAGTGCTTGTTTACATGTCGTGCATTTTTTAGCGTGTCAAGGTTGCATCTCTCACCAGGCACATCACGCAAACCCGACGCGCCTTTCGAGCGTGGTGTATTGCAGTCGCGATGTAGCAGCAAGGAAAGAGTGGTGAAGGAGAGAACAATGGTACTCGGAAAGTGGAAAAGACGGGGAGCTCCATAGAACTCGGCAGTGGTCTGAGAAGGAGCTTGTAAAGGAGAGATTTTTGTAAAGATGTAAAACCCCACTAACTCTGTTGCGTGGTTTTACCAAAAAAAAAAAAACTCTGTTGCACGATGAGCAAAAGAGGACTAAATTCAAAAGTAAATAAGATCAGTTTAATTTGAATTCAAAAAGTTGAACTCTCTAGTTTAAGTTATGTTGGATAATTCCAAACTTATGAAAATTTAACATATATTTTCTCAAAAAATATAAAGAAAAAAGGAAATCAAAAATAAGAAAAGGAAATTTTGTATCTAAATTAAATTAGCGTTTCCATATCTCATGTTAAAAGGAAATTATTTTTCAGTATAAATATAAGTCTCATCATGAATGATAGAAACACAAAGAATTATAAGAAACTCATAGCTTTTGATCTATCTTAGTTTTCTAAAGAAAAGGATGACTACGAAGGGGAAGAGCGTGAGCAAGGCGACGGCTGAAACAGTGGTGGGGTCGGACATGGACAACTATCCGCTCCCAAATGGTTACGACCCAAGTCGACTAGATACGAGAATAGACACGGCGTTCATGAAGAGTCTAGGTTACACGGAGTCCACAATCGTTGCAGGTGGAAACGATTTTTCGGTTTTTACTTACCAGGCAAACAATTTGGAGTCTGGTAACAGAAAATATGTGTCTCCCCTCCTTCAGATGATCAAAGAGAGGCAGAAGATGAAGAACAAGAGCAGTGACTTGCTCAAGAATGAACGCGAGGCAAGAAAACGGATGATTCAGAAAAGGGATGCAAGTTATTAACTAATAGAGAAAACAAAGAACTAGAACAGAGAGGTTGAAGAAGAAGATTAAGGATAAACTCAGACCGCATCGATCCTCAAACTTTGTGGCTTATCAATACCATGCATGCATGTTTTATTACTCGTTATTTTTATATTTGATTTGTTACAAAATATGATAAGCGCATGTTTATTGTGACTTCCTTGAAAGTTTGTATGAATTTAGTGAGTAATATTAAAGAGAATCAGGAATAGATTGAGGTAAAGATATGTGAGAGAGTTTGTTGTTTCAAGAGAAAGAGTAAAGAGGAATTATATTTCCTTAGACCTTAGTTAAGTTGGAGACATTTCCATAAACCTTGTAGAGAGTGTCCCAAAGTTGTTTTGTAGTCTCACAGTATGAGTAAGACTCCATGATTGCTGGTTCAAGAGAGCTGAGGAGAGCTGAGAGCACCATGAGATCTTCTTGACCCCATTTCTCTTCATCAGCAGCTACCACTATCTCTTTGCCATCTTCTCCTTGGCCAGTTTGTTTTGGAGCTGCATCTGTTGTGGCATACTTCCATAAACCTTTTCCTCCAAGGGCTCTCTTCACCATCCTTGTCCAGAAGAGATAATTAACCCCTTTCAAGGTCACAGGTATGTTGAGATGTTTGTGGTTGTTGTTTTCTTCCATCTTCCTTCCAAATCACCAAGAACAGGAGAGAGAGAGAGAATTTAAAAGATGAATTGAAACAAGAACAGAGTGTTTGCGGAAGTTAAAATAGGTTTCAAGAGCTTTGATGCTCTGATACCATGAAAGTTTGTATGAATTTAGTGAGTAATATTAAAGAGAATCAGGAATAGATTGAGGTAAAGATATGTGAGAGAGTTTGTTGTTTCAAGAGAAAGAGTAAAGAGGAATTATATTTCCTTAGATTGATTTAGTGTATACAATGGTTGCATAAATAGATCTAGCAAGGAGAATAAGACAATGAGAATGAATAAACAAATGGAGATGAATAAACTAATGAAGACCAGATCTGGAGAAGTCATTTTCAGATAGGGACAACTCCCTTCTCTCTTCTTCCTTAGCATATCATGTGACTTTGGCTTGTTTCCACACTCCAACAGCTCTATTCAGTTGCCTCCACTTGTTTAAATTCGTCCAAGACTTTAGGTAATATATTTAAATCAGTCATTCAGCTTTTCTGTCCATGATTCACTGTCCATGATTTTCTGTCCATGATTTCCTATCCATGATTTCATGTCCATGATAATGTCCATAATCTTATGTCCATGATTAATCAGGTTCTTCATGTCTTTATTCTTGCTCTTTATTCTCTTCATGTCAACACTCCTTTCTTGGCATCTAATTGTTTATAATTGTTAGTCATCTAAGCATCGATCTCGTCGTGATTATAAGTGAAAAACATAGCATTGTCAGTTCATGAGCCGATCTAGTGAAGAAAATATCAAGCTACGCTGAAACAAGTGAACTAAACCCTAATCGATTCATGAAACTGCAAGTGTTCAGCTGAAACAAATGTTGGAATCTACCGAAGAGGATCCAAACTTTCTAAGGTGATGGTAATAACCTGCAAAATTGACAAAGTCGAGGAGAAATAAGCAGAGATGTGTAACGAGTAAATCGCGCGTTTTGCGAAGAAGAAGAAGGAGAGAGGAGAAAACCACAAGTCGCGACGATGTGAATAAGGATCAGGGTTTTTCTTTTGGCGATAAAAACACACAACCCTCTGAGGGTTTAAGTTTTGACTGGAGCCGAGAAAAAGATACCGGTTTAATTAGAAAAGACTGCATCGCCGGTTTTAATTGATTTTTCTCCGGTTTTCGGGATCCCATATCTGGAAGGGTACATAGCAGAGTTCAGTTGATCGGATACCAGATAAATAACGTGCTTCTTCACTTAGGATAGTTGTTTTCATCGCCAATCTGAAACGTAGCCTTCTATTTGTGTGAACCAACCATCATAATAATACATTCATAATAATAATACTATTTTTAAGCATTATGCTCCAGAGTGTGAATACATTCATAATAATTACAAATTAACCTCAGTTCCATGTTTATGTAAACTCTATTCCTATAAGACTATTTCACTCAAGTCGCTCTGACACAAGACAATACACAGACTTCACCCTCTAACAAGTAGCTTGCAACACAGCACTCATGAAAAGTTTAAAAGGATGTGAAACTAACCCCTGACAAAACAAAACTTTTTCATTTGATCTGAGGTTTCTGTCTTGTCTTTGTGAACTGTACGTCTCCGTTCAGAACAGCCGCTACGAATTTCTCAGCTTCTTCCATAGTCATGTCCCCTTTAAACGTAGCAAACTTACCTCGTTTAGGCTTGTATGCTATTAGAAGCTTATCAGACGTTTTGAACTCTGATTTGTCATACGAGCTCAAGAACGAAGATTGTTTTGCCGCGTCTACGAGAGAATAGGATACCGTGTCCTGAGAGCCAGTTCCTGAAGCTTGTCGTCTAGACAAAGACTTCTGTGACACCTGAACAAAGAGTAGAGCCAAGAGAACTATTAATCAATCATGTCAAAGAACTATAAAGGTCTATTTATAGAGCAATTGCTTACCGCAGATAATACTGAGTGCAACTTCTCTTTACCCTGTGAAGATCTGAAAGCACCAATGATACAAACAGGAACGTTCTCTCCACAAACGGAATCAAAATTCGTTCTAGAGAGAAGATGTATCTTTTCTACGGGCTCGCTCTGTGCTTTGCCTGACTGACTATTTGAAGAGACCTTTTTGTTCTTTTTCTCAAATGCTTCTAGCAGTTTACCAATCTCCTGGACAGCCGACTTCAGATTTTTTACAGTGATCCCTGTCTTCAAGACTTGCTTCTCCCCATTAGATAACCAGCCAACTATCGCTGGAAATGCGTCAACACCTAGGCTCTTAACCTTCGGATCAGAAGTATCTTGAACCTACATGATCATGAAAAGACTAAGTTAACCACCCATACTGTTCTGGGACCAGGAGATTCAAAGCCAAAATGTAACATACCTCTGTGTTATAGAAGACAAAGCGTCCATTGTACAAGCCACTAAGAACACGCCAGATGACAGGGGTGTCTTTCTTTGTCGACAAAAGCATAACTTTGGGAATCCCTTGTGAGCTAACAGCAGAAGAGACATCGAAGGTGTTCAGGTCAACCCTCTTCGAGAATCTCGGTAGATGTTCCTGGCAGAAGCTTTTCACCTTCTTTGTAACAAGCTCTTCGGTATATTCTGCTAAGGTAGGTTTGCCACTTGATGTGTATGAATAAACAAACAGCCTTGGAGCCCTACGAGGAGCTACACCAAGTTGTTTGCAAAGAGAGGATTCTGTTTCACAATTTATGCGCCCAACCTGTATACAACAAAACCCAAAAACATGAAGATCACACCATCTTCACAACTAAAATTAACTAAGCTTCTAAAACTCAACAAGCATATGTACCTTCAACGCTCCTTGCAGTGACTCAGCAACTTCCTCTACTACCGAATCATGGTACTGGGTTCCTCTTTGAGATGGAAGATAAGACAGTACAAGCCAAGTCATCCCTTGGTCCACAATCTCCTTCTTATAAACCTGAGAGGTTATGGTTTTGATAGCTGCCGCGGAACCGCTCTTTGACCGAGACTCAGCCTTAGATGAGCCGCCACCAAAGCCACCAAATCCACCAAACTGATCACTTCCTTTAGAACCACCACCACCACCACCGCCAAACATGGAAAATATATCATCCATCCCAAAACCGAAAGAACTTGCACTAGGACCGCCACCACCACCACCGCCAAATGAGAATGAAAACGACTTGGAACCGCCCCCACCACCACCGCCCATGTTCTGCCATCCACCTGGTCCTCCAAAACTGAAACCACCACCCTGTCCACCACCGGAAGAGTAGGAATACCCACCACCATTGCCTCCGGGAAAGCCTGATCCAAATCCAGGCTGTCCCTTTTCATCCCCGTATAGATCATAGTTTTTCCTCTTCTCTTCATCAGATAATATCTCATAAGCTGTTGCAAACAAACCAGGGTTTGGATCAACACACATTCAGTATAAGCGATTAAATACCATGTCTACAAAGCAAAGAAGGAGAAACCAAGATACTCACCATTGTTAATCTCAGCAAACTTCTCCTGAGCACCTTTATTCTTGTTTTTATCTGGATGATATTTCAGAGATTGCCTATAAAAACAAACGAAATAATATTTTTTGAGCAATCTTGATCATTGATTTTGAATTCTAAAGTGAGATAGAATAGAAAAGGTACGCACTTGTGGAAAGCTTTCTGGATTTCACGGGGCTTTGCATCACGAGATACTCCAAGAACCTGAAAAAGTAACATAACCGTATGAAAACCTTAAAGAACTCTGAGTAAAACCTAACCAAATCAAAGTCTTTCCTTTCTAAATGAATGTGAAGTTCGGACCGATTTCGAAATGAATTTGCAATTAAAGTCGAAACCCATGGTTGCGAACTACAGAAGAATCGTGAATTTACCTTGTAGGGATCAACGGTTTTCGCTTCTGCATTCAACAACAACAATGTCGAGACGAGCACGACAGATACCACCAACTGCGTTCTCACCATCCTGCAAGAATCGTTTGCGAATCTTCTTCTTCTTCTTCTTGTTCTCTCTTTTATCTTCTTCTTCTTTGGAATCGGAACGGTGTTTATTATTCACAGAGCTCTACGTTTCGAGAAAATTCGAGAGAGGATATTTCCTTAAATAGGTTCGCTGGGTTTAAAGAAGAATTGCGTATTCTTAAAATGCCCTTATTATTATTAGTCAATTGAGAATATTTCCCTTTGTTTATGAATGTTACAGAAAGACACGAAATTCGTAAATTATGTTAAGAAGTTGTTGGGGGGAAATTAATCACTATAAAAGTTATGGGGTGTTTTATATTTTTCGAAATCGCTTCCAGTTTTAATTTAAGGCGGGGATTTACACGTGGCAAATATGATGAGTTCCCACGTATCTTAACCAATCAGATTCTAGCAAGCGAGAGATTATTGACACGCTCCCTCAACATCACGCGCTATAATAACTGGGCCTTGAAATATTGGACCAACGGCCCAAGTTAAAGTAACCGGTATGATGATCGGAATCCGATCAGTACGACGGTAAGTATTTATTTTCCTTTTGACTGTGAAAATGAAAAATAAATAATTTTCGTTGTCCTTTGTTGCATTGTTGTTACATGATTCATAGAGCTTGAGAGAGAGAAGAGAGAGAGAGAGAGAGAGACGGAGAAACAAGACGACGTGGAAACAGACGATCTTCTTTTTCTCCGCCGTGAGATTTTATTCGCTGCCTCAAACCCCTAGGGTTCATCATCGACGCTTCCTTGGATTATTATTAGGTCACGGATTTCGCCGGATCTGATGGCGTTGTCAGCTTCCGATTTACCGGCTATGTACTCATTGCTAGCGAACTCCATGAGCGGAGATGAATCCGTTAGGCGGCCGGCGGAGGCGGCTCTGGCTCAGTCGGAGAGCAGGCCTGGATTCTGCTCCTGCCTCATGGTTCGTTTTCTTTCTAACCTAATAATGCTTTAGCTCGATTTTGATTTACTCATTTCCTCTCTCGTTTTGGCTTGCAGGAAGTGATCGCATCTAAGGATTTGGTGTCTCATGTGGACGTTAGGTTGATGGCATCTGTGTATTTCAAGAACAGTATCAACCGTTATTGGAAGAGCAGACGAAATTCTTCGTGAGTTCTTCTTTACCTAATGATTGCAATCTTGGATTAGAGTAGAATCTAGACTACACTTAGCTGACTAGTTTTGAATTTTAAATGTGTAACAGCGTGAGGGATCTGTAAATTTAATTAGACGTTGTTGACACTCTTCATGTTGGCGATTTTAACAGGGGTATAAGCAACGAGGAGAAGATTCACCTGAGGCAGAAGCTGTTGTCTCACTTACGAGAAGAGAACTACAAGGTGTTGTAAACGTTTTGCTTTCTGTGACTGCATCAACTAGGACATTTAGTGGAAATGTATCCCATTTTTTTTTTTTGCTTGATGGCAGATAGCGGAAATGCTGGCTGTTCTCATATCGAAGATAGCTCGCTTTGATTATCCTAAGGAATGGTCAGCATTTTCTTCATTACTCAAATTAACTGGCGATTGTATGGATTCTGTTAGAAAAATAAATGTTTTTTTTTTTTGCTTCATGATTGTCAGGCCTGACCTGTTTTCGGTACTAGCGCAACAGCTTCAATCAGCTGACGTTCTTGCTTCTCACAGAATCTTTATGATTCTTTTTCGAACCCTAAAGGAATTGTCTACTAAACGTCTCACGGCAGATCAGAGAAATTTCGCTGAGGCGTGTCTGCTACTCTGTCTTCATCCCCTTTTAATCTCTTTGCATGAAATTATTGTACGACCAGAGATTGTAATTTTTTTTGCTATAGTTAATGACGTGGTCCGGTTTTATTCTTTTGGCAGATCTCGTCGCAACTCTTCGATTTTTGTTGGCACCTTTGGCAAACTGATGTCCAAACCATTCTACACGGCTTTTCAACAATGGCTCAGAGCTATGGTTCAAATAATGCTGAGCAGCATCACGATGAGCTTTTTCTGACTTGTGAGAGGTGGTTTTTATGTTTGAAAATAGTGCGACAACTCATAATTTCAGGGTTTCAAAGCGATGCCAAAAGTATACAGGTAGACACACTATACTTCTCGTCTTCTCCTATGAATTAGTGGTATATTTTCAATGGTGCCCCCCATTCTCCTACTATCTTCCGATAGTTAAGCTGATTGTAACCTTAATAGATGGATAACTATTTCGGAATATAGAATTCGCTATTGCTCTCAGACATTTACTCGACATGCAGATATATAATATACATCTAACTCTATTCTCGTAGGAGATTAAACAAGTGAAAGAAGTCTCTCCTGTGCTCTTGAACGCTGCTCAATCGTTTCTTCCATATTGTGAGTTTGTTTTTAGCTTATGAAAACTTTCTTTTTTCTTTTTGTCATGCATATGATGCACCTAGAATCCTGTACTAACGAGGATGTTTTTCCTTCCTTTCTTCTCTTTAATCTGTCACCCTACATATATACGCTTTTGCTAACTTGTTTGGAGTCTTCATGCAGATTCATCTTTTCATAACCGAGATCCTAAATTCTGGGAATTTGTAAAGAAAGCGTGTGTCAAGCTGATGAAAGTGTTAGCCGCAATTCAAAGCAGACATCCTTATTCATTTGGAGATAAATGCGTTCTTCCAGTCGTAGTGGATTTCTGCTTAAACAAGATAACAGATCCTGAACAGGCATCGTTGCCGTTTGAAGAGTTTTTTATTCAGTGTATGGTGATGGTGAAATCTGTGCTTGAATGTAAAGAATATAAGCCTAGTCTAACTGGTCGAGTGATGAATGAAAATGGAGTTACATTTGAGGAGAGGAAGAAGAATGCTTCAAACACTGTCAGTGGCATTGTGTCTTCACTTCTACCCAATGAAAGGATTGTTCTTTTGTGCAACATACTAGTAAGAAGGTAACACCCACACCCTAACCAACGATAAGATGTATGATGCCAAGTTATCTGTCTCTCTCTTACTTACAAAGCCGCATCTCTGTTAGTTTTGCGTTATTTCATGCGTTCTTATTAAGGTAATATGAAAATAGAGAGTTTTCATTTAACAATGCAAAGTCCAAAACAATATATGAGATGACGGAAATCTTATAGAAACATGATGATCGTATATCTATGTATCTCTGTTCTCAGTCTTTTTAAGTAGAGTTTTAAGAACATATTGTATGAACATACTCAGCTATCTAACATTATAGATAAGCTAACATGAAAGATAAATTACTTGGCGTCCATTGAATATATGGGAAGGGATTGTTACTGTCAAGGACTTCTGGCTTGTAATAAATTGCATGCATTAAGTCATTTGTTTTGGTGTATGCTGTCATGTATTGAATGATGGTCGTCTGAACCATATGGTGGTCGTTTGAATGATGGCTTGAAAATAGTTTGCTTAACTTTGATCATCAACATTCCAACAGGTACTTTGTTCTTACAGCAAGTGACCTAGAGGAGTGGTACCAGAACCCTGAGTCCTTTCATCATGAACAAGACATGATTCAGTGGTCTGAGAAATTGAGACCTTGTGCTGAAGCTCTGTATATGGTTTTGTTTGAGAACTACAGCCAAGTAAGTACCAGATAGTCTTAAGCACTTCACCCTGTTCGGAAAAGTTTGCTAAACTTATTAAACCACAAAATTAAGAGATAGGAACCTGTTAATTGATATAAGTTGATGCTTATTATTTCTGTCTTCATTATTGTGAACAGCTCCTAGGACCTATTGTTGTGTCCATCCTTCAGGAGGCAATGAATAACTGCCCCCCTTCGGTTACTGATATAACACCAGCGCTGCTTCTGAAAGATGCAGCATATGCTGCTACTGCATATGTCTACTATGAGCTCTCGAATTATCTTAATTTTAGAGATTGGTATGCTCTTGATCTTCTAATGTCTAGACGTTTTTCATCTCCTTTAAACATGGCTGTGTGATGTGACAAGAGATTTTCATTTTTCAAGTAGCCTTTCGTAATGATGGGATAATCTGACTGCAGGTTTAATGGTGCACTATCCCTTGAGCTGTCAAATGACCATCCAAATAGGCGTATCATCCACCGAAAAGTTGCTATGATATTGGGACATTGGGTTTCAGAGGTAGTGCTGCTTAATTCGGCTTTACCATTTTATTCTGCAAATGTTGAGAAGGCTTAGAGGAAATTGCATCTTCTCTTTTATAGAAAATGCATATTATCACTGCATGAATGCAAAAAGAAGTTATATCTTATCCGAATAAGTTGGGTTAATCAGGAATAATCATATTTTTTCTTTTTTTTTTAGCAAATCAGGAAAAATCATCTAAGAGCATAATGTGTAGGCTATTTTGTAACAAGAAGCTACTAGGATTAGTTTCCGGTTTGTCTTTGTTAATAGGTTTTGTGTTGAAAATTTGTTGACTGATGGTTTGTGGCTGATGATAATAACCTTTCAGATTAAAGATGACACAAAAAGAGATGTGTATTGTTCTTTGATTAAATTGTTGCAAGACAATGACCTCGCTGTCAAGGTAATCTCACTCTATCTCATCTTTGTTGAGTTTTTCTGTCTTGCTTTAAAGTCGGATTTTCTTCCCAGTTTTTAATTATTGTAGCTGCCTCTGAGATTGTCTGTTTACTTATGTAGCTGGCAGCTAGTAGGTCATTATGCTTACACGTTGAGGATGCGAATTTTTCGGAGCAAAGTTTCCGTGATCTTCTTCCAATCTGTTGGGAGTCATGTTTCATACTGGTTGAGGAAGTTCAAGAATTTGATTCGAAGGTACATGATGTAGCTGCTTCAAATTCATTATAGCTCTCCACTCTTGTCATTCTACTTCCTCCATTGACGCATTCGGATCTCTGTCCGTCTTTCCATCTAACGATCCTTTCTTTTTTCTCAGGTTCAAGTTCTGAACTTGATTTCTGTTCTTATTGGTCATGTTAGTGAAGTCATTCCGTACGCACAAAAGTTAATCCAATTCTTCCAGAAGGTATAATGGCATTCTTTTCTGTATGCGCTTACTGTTATATGGGTGCGCAAATGATATCTTATTATCCGTGTGTTTGACTTAAGAACAGGTGTGGGAGGAATCTTCTGGTGAAAGCCTTCTACAAATTCAGCTTCTTGTTGCACTGCGGAATTTTGTGATTGCGCTTGGTTACCAGTCTCCTATTTGCTATAGCATTCTGCTCCCGATTCTCCAAAAGGGCATTGACATTAACAGCCCTGACGCACTCAACCTTCTGGAAGATAGCATGGCAGTAAGTTTCCAATTTATAAGATGGATACCTTTATTTTCTGCAGATACAAATGAATACAAAAATGACATGTCGCAACATATGCAGTTATGGGAGACTACACTTTCCTATGCCCCTATGATGGTGCCCCAGCTATTAACATGCTTTCCCTATATGGTGGAGATCATTGAAAGAAGCTTTGATCATTTACAGGTTAGCTTTTAAATTGTCAAGGAGTTGACGTTGTGATTCATTAATTACGCAGCGTTGTGTGCTCAGATCTATTGAAAAATGTGGCCAATCATACCTTAAGACATTCAAATTTACTACGTCTCTCCCCAAAAAAAATTCCCTAACATCTTAACTAAATGTAGGTTGCTGTCAGTATCATGGAATCCTACATCATTTTAAATGGAGGGGAATTTCTAAATATGCATGCTTCAAGTGTCGCAAAGATTCTTGATCTTATTGTTGGGAATGTAAATGATAAGGGTTTACTCTCGATTCTTCCGGTGATTGACATCTTAGTTCAGGTGCGTATGGTTTTTATCTTTCCCAATTTGCGAAATAATTTTTCATGAGAAACTTATTCTTCTGTTGAGTTTGTATTTACGCTGCATTTATTTACACACATACCCTTATCTTCTCGTAGTCATATAAATTGATTACTGATGGAACTTCTATGGCATCATTACAATGTATACTGTTTGTCATGACTGTCTATATATGTGAATGTGTATGAAAGTTTGGACAAATAACAACTTATTGATGTAAACATTTGCTCTTGTCTGGAATAGTGTTTTCCCGTGGAAGTGCCCCCTCTCATCACCAGCTGTTTGCAGGTAAATGTCTAGTATTCTTTTGATTGATGAAAGATTCTTCCTTGAAACATTTAATGGTATCTCTCAGAAACTGGTGATTATTTGCTTGAGTGGAGGAGATGACCGAGATCCAGCAAAGACTGCAGTTAAAACATCCGCAGCTGCTATTCTGGCACGGATTCTGGTGATGAACACCACATACTTGGCCCAGTTAACATCTGAACCATCTCTGT
Organism: Hirschfeldia incana; assembly: GCA_026261945.1. Classification (NCBI taxonomy): domain Eukaryota; kingdom Viridiplantae; phylum Streptophyta; class Magnoliopsida; order Brassicales; family Brassicaceae; genus Hirschfeldia; species Hirschfeldia incana. Next base: position 175,793 of record JABCMI010000067.1, read on the forward strand.
CGTTGTTACTCCAACAAGCAGGGGTCACAATCGAAGACAACGTACTCATTTGCCTCACCGACATTTGGCTAGACAAGGTTAGTGAAGAACTTATCTCGAACTATAATTAGTTGTTTAATCAGTTTTCTAGAACTTCGATTGGTTTAACAATGGGCTTGCGGGAATCTTTCATGTTGTTAAATGGTCCTCCTCTTTTAATCCTAAACAATAATAGCTCGTTTCCAAACAGCTCTCCATGTTGCAATGTGTATAATCCGATTACATCTACTCTTGTGCAGGTGGATAATGCGACTCCCATGCAAAAGAAGACATTTGGATTGGCTCTTTCCATAATACTTACACTTAGAATGCCTCAAGTTCTTGACAAGCTTGATCAAATACTAAGGTACATGCTTGCACAATCGAATATTAACAACTTGAGTTATGCATCTATGTAACATAGTTGATCGTGTTTCTGGAAACAGTACATGCACCAGTGTAATCCTTGGTGGAGATAAAGATCTAGCAGAAGAAGAATCAAGGTTATATTTTGTTTTACTGCTTGTAGAAGTATATTGTTTCCAAGCGAAGTTAGCAACACAAAGTAAATCTTATCTGAAAAACATACGATTTGTAATTTCAGCGGTGACATGGGTTCAAGCAGGTCTCAAGGAGAAGAAGCCCTACCTAGCAAAGAGTTGCGGAAAAGTCAGGTAAAGGTTAATCATTCCTTTGTTGTTGTCTTTAACGAATTAACTTCCAGAAAACATCTGATTTAAACGCAATTTTTTTTTCAGATAAAAGTTTCAGATCCTGTCTACCAGATGTCACTGGAGAACTCAATGCGTGAGAATCTTCAGACATGTTCTACACTTCATGGAGATGCCTTCAACTCTGCCATTGGTAGGATACACCCATCAGAGCTTGCACAAGTGAAGCAAGCCTTAAAACTGCCGTGATTGAGTATGTGTTGCGTCTTCATTTTTCGTTTCCATACTACTTAAGAAGCAGCAGTATTCAAAGTGAGTTTCTGATCCCTCGTTATGCTTCCATCTCTGATCTTTCACATTGAGTCATGTAGTGGCCTTTGTATATGGTATGGTGATGCATGTGGCATGTGCACAATTTGTTCTTGACTCGGAACTATTCTATATCTGTTCAGGTGAGTGAGCTTTTCTTCTCTTTACGGATTTTGATGGGTGTGCATTGTCTCCTCTGCGCCCTTGGCGGTTTTGAGGAACTATATACATTTGTGTTTGGTGAGGTGTGTCCCTTGTCTCCGCGTGCGATTTTTATGCTCTACAAGGACAGAAGGAGGGAGTCGTTAAAAACAAACATATTTTTACTTTCCTATGCTTGAGTTTAAAGTGTCAGATCATTCTTTCAATACATCGTTTTTTTGTCCCAATGTTTCAGAAACAAACAAGATGAAAAATACATCAGGGTCTGTTGTGTGTCCCAAGAGGTCTAACAATATATGAGTAATATAGGTCGTAGTGGTTGAGTCTCGTTCTCCACTTTTCTACTCTATTGATGTATTACCTTCAACTGATACAGTATTGATTTCCAGAGCTTGGTTTCATTATTCTACCGCAGTCATGATTCATAGCATACGCTTCATTTACAACTCAACCAATGTGGAGAATAAGTGGAGAATATCTATGCCGATTGTTCACTAAGTTTGCTCTTAAAGCTATTACCCATCTCACCCAACAATTGGTAGAAATTGTAATAACCAATGACACGACAGAAGCAAATCAACTTTTAGGCGTCAAAACCCGTATGTTGATGGCTGCACCAATTCATGAGACATGGTTTAGTCATATATTGCCCAGGCAAGATCGGCTGAAACAAAAGCTGATTTTTCTGTATCAAGGAAGCACAAGCTCCGTGTTTGTGTACTGAGAAATTCTTATTTAATGATCACTACAAAATCCAAAATGGTGAATTACGTAATTTTCAATCACTGTTTTTCCCTCTCACTTCCGGTACTGTCGAAGTTCTTTTACAACACCGTCGGTCAACGAGTCAACGTCATGATTCTTCCCGTAGAATTTCACAAAATTCATCTCCGGACTCATCAAGTACCTTCACACACAACACAACATTTCTTACATTAAACTCCCATCTCAAACAAAACAAAAGAACACAACAATATTGAGTCAAAAGTACAACACGAATGTCGTATATATAACGTGCATGTCAGCATGTGCGACTGATCATGTTGCCTTTCTTGCTGATAATTATAAGAATTCCAAACAAAAAAAAACTGGGTGAAGGGATAACAAATACACTTACATGACTATAGAGTGATCAACGAGATAGTCTGAATCTTCCTCTTCCGTCTTCATGTAGTAAACCCGGTAAGAACGGGCCACCGATTTTATTTCTTCAGGGGTCCCGGTTAACCCAATCAATTTCGGATGAAACTCTACAAGAAAATATTTAAACTATATGAATTTTCATTTCAAAAATAACGAATGAGTTTTAAGGAGTTAAAAAGATGGACTACCTTTGACATATTCATGTACTTGTTGAACTGTGTCTCTTTCAGGATCCACAGAGATAAACACCGGCACCACATCTACTCCGGACTTTTCCTCTGTGTAAATGTGATTGAACCTCAGAGAAACTTATATTTGATGTAGTAATCACAGCTGAAGTAAATAAAAGAAACTCACTTATTTTGTCAATGGCAGCAGCTAACTTAATAAGCTCGTCAGGACAGATATCAGGACAATGAGTGAACCCAAAGTATAAGATGGTCCATTTCCCCATCAAGTCTTTCTCCGTAATACGTTTCCCATCATCTCTTATAAGGCTGAATGGTCCTCCAATGGCTGCTTTTCCAGCAGATGGTCCCTCCTTGACGGCTTTAGAATTGGTATTTATATCTAGAGACAACAACAAGAAACCGAGTCAATATAGTCATAGGAACAGAGAAAAAGTAATAAGCTTTTAGAAGAAACAGGAATTCACCACAAGTCAACGTAAAATCACTAAGCATTTACATAGTGATTGAAGTGATCTGATCATTTCCTTTACCATGTCAAGTTCATCACTAACCAGATCAAGTAGTTTTAATTGAACTCAAGGACCAAGGCATGTGCAGATTAAGCTACAAATCATGCATTCAATTACAGTTAGGAGAGTCTAACACAATACAATTCACTGAGAACTCGTTCAAAATCCTAGCAACTGTAGTTTACAGGATCAAGTTCTCATTACATTCTACGATATCATCAAAAAAAAAACATAAACTCACCATAAGAAGAGTACCTTCTATATGACGTTTCTTTTCCCGATCATAGTAGTAGACCAATCCAGCTCCAGTAGCAAACAGCAAGAAGAAGCTCATCCACGAAACCGGCTGTATTTACCAAAATGCCACAATCAAAACACCATTAGACTTAACCAAATAAGTCAAGAGAGAGTACCGCTCCACGCGCGTGTTTCCCAGACGCACGTTCGCTTTTCTGATCGGAACCACCGCCGTCTGAAACAGATCCTCCAGATTTCTCGTTTTCACCGGAAGATTTCGTTTCCGGATCACCAGAGCTAGGCTTAGAGACTGTATCAGAAGCAGAAGTGCTCAGCAAACGTCTCCGATCCATCTTCAACCGTTCGATTCCACCGCTAAGTGAGAAAATCTGAGTAAAATAAACATCGACGTTATAAGAATGAAAACCTAGCAGATTTAGAAAACGAGAAAGAAAATGACGAACCGATCGAGGAAGAGAGAGATCTCCATGATCGGAGATGCACGGCGAAGACGGAGACGACGGAGAGAGTAGATCGCTTGAGGCGCGAATTCGGCGAAAAGTCTGAACGGGACGAAGACGTCTTGCAGTTCTACAAAGAGCAGACGCCATTGACGACTAGAGTTTTCTCAGCTTCACTAATTCGCTGGGGTTTAATCTGAAATGAAGAAAAGAGGTTTTGCACACTATAGCAACCTTCTAGTAAAACGGCAAGGTTGGTGCACGCTCGCCACCTAAACACCATACTGTTTGGTTTTACAGGCCCACTGCTCTCCAGCGTTACGGCCCATTAAGCTAGTTTAGACTTTAGGTATCCATAAAGTTTATATTTATGATATACATCCCCAATTAATACATTTATTACTACGTTACCACCTATATCTCAAAATGATCCCATCCACCCGAGTTTGGTAAATTTGAAGCTAAAACAAAACAAAGCAGAAGCAATAGATTCAAAATAAACCACCAACAAGTGGTATAATGATGAATCAACCAAAAAAGTGTTTGAACAAATGTAACAAAATTACTTTTCTTAAAAACAGTATAAGAAATTTATGTAATCTAATTGCCAAAAATGTAGTACATAGTAGAATGAAATTATATATTTCACAGTTTAGCATATGCATATTTTTAAAATTTGACATGTTGAATTTATCAAAGATGACATTATAATCTAGACAAAAAGAAGCTATTAAAAATTAAGTGGTCCAACGTGGAATTAATAACTATTTATGGGGTAATTTGGAAAATATGAAGTTTTTTTTAGCTTTTGTGTTGCCCTTCTTCCCCCCAGCCGCTCCTTCTTAAATTTCGAAAACCCCTCGTCCTCCTCAGTCTTCATATCTGTCTCCTTCCAAGTCTCTTCTCTCTCACAATCTCTCTCTGCTTCTTTAGGGCTTTTCTGTTCCAGAGCCTTATCTCCCACTCGATCGCCGTCTTCGATAAGTTTTCTCCTCGATAACGAGAGGGACACAAAGTTTTCGATTGCAGCCAAAAAACCCTAGCTCTTACGCTCTTTACTCAATCCGAAATCCCTTAATCCCATGTAAAATCTCTTCCCCGAACTCTGTATTGAGATTTGTAATCCCGTCGGTTCATAGATCTACGCTTTCTGATTAGGTTTTAGGTCACTACTTGCAGCTTCGCTTGTTTAATCCCTCGCTGTGATTCTCGCTACTACATTTTTTTCTACTTCGCTCTTTGATTTGCTACATGAAATATATATTTAGTTTCGGATTAATGTTCTCTGTGCTTCCTGATTAGGTTTTAGGTCACTACTCTGCTAGGGTTTTGTATCTCTGATTCGCAATAGAACTGTTACTTCATGATTGTTTTCTCAGAGTATAAGTATTCCCCTGTGAACGGTCCGTTATTATTATTGTTTTCCTTCCGTTTATTTTTAATACTGTTTATTAGATAATGTCCTCTTACTGATTGATGCTGTTGTATGTCGTTTACTGTGCAGAGACAATAATGGCGATGGAGATCACACAGTTCCTACTCGCTGCCCAGTCAGCCGATGCGAGAGTCCGTACCGAAGCAGAGGGCAGCCTCAAGCAATTCCAGGAGCAGAACTTGCCTCAGTTTCTGCTATCCCTCTCTTTCGAGCTCGCCAACAACGACAAGCCTTCCGAGTCCCGTAGACTCGCTGGTATCTTGCTCAAGAACTCTCTAGACGCCAAAGACTCTGGGAGAAAAGAGCTTCTGGTGAAACAGTGGTGTGCGATTGAGCTAGGTCTGAAGTCCCAGATCAAGGAGCTGTTGCTGAGGACTCTTGGCTCTTCTGTCCCTGAAGCGAGGCATACTTCTGCTCAGGTCGTTGCTAAGGTGGCCTCCATTGAAGTTCCTCAGAAGCAGTGGCCTGAGCTCGTAGGATCGCTGCTCGGGAATATGACTCAGCAGGACAGTCCCGCGCACTTGAAGCAGTCGACGTTGGAGACTCTGGGCTACGTCTGCGAGGAGATATCGCATCATGATCTGGTGCAAGATGAAGTGAACTCTGTCCTCACGGCAGTTGTTCAGGGCATGAACCAGGCTGGAAACAATGCGGAAGTTCGTCTTGCCGCAACGAAGGCGTTGTTGAATGCCTTGGATTTTTCTCAGACTAATTTCGAGAATGAGATGGAGAGGAATTACATCATGAAGATGGTATGCGAGACAGCCTGTGCTGAGGAGGCAGTGATCAGGCAAGCTGCTTTGGAGTGCCTTGTCTCCATTGCATCGACATACTACGAGGTTCTGGAGCAGTACATGCAAACGCTCTTTGAGCTAACAGCAAAGGCCGTGAAGGAAGATGAAGAGAGCGTTGCTTTGCAAGCGGTTGAGTTCTGGAGCACTATCTGCGATGAGGAGATTGACCGTCAAGAGTATGACAGCCCTGATACTGGTGACTCATCTCCTCCCCATTCAGGTTTCATTGAGAAGGCCCTTCCCCATTTGGTTCCCATGTTGCTAGAGACTCTAGAGAAGCAGGACGAAGATCAGGATCATGAAGATGATGTCTGGAACATTTCTATGGCTGGCGGAACATGCCTTGGCCTTGTTGCTAGAACGGTTGGTGATGGTATAGTCCCGCTGGTGATGCCTTTTGTTGAAGTCAACATAAGGAAGCCAAACTGGCGAAGCAGGGAGGCTGCAACTTATGCTTTTGGATCAATTTTGGAGGGACCAACAATTGACAAGCTTGCCCCGATGGTGTCTGCTGGCTTGGAGTTTCTCCTTACTGCAACCAAGGATGCCAATAACCACGTCAGGGACACAACGGCTTGGACTCTGAGCCGTATCTTTGAGTTTTTGCACACCCCAGACAGTGGCTTCTCTGTTATATCACCCCAAAACCTCCCTAGAATTGTGGGTGTACTACTGGAATCGATGAAAGATGTGCCAAATGTGGCTGAGAAGGTCTGTGGAGCGATATACAACCTTGCCCAGGGATATGAAGACGCTGGAGCAAGTTCATCTCTTCTCTCTCCCTATCTTACAGAAATCATCCAGCATCTGCTCATTGCTGCTGAGCGTACAGATGGGGCAGAGTCTAAGCTAAGATCTGCTTCGTATGAAACCTTGAACGAGGTTGTCCGTTGTTCCAACCTCTTAGAGACCGCAGGCATCATAGGGCAGCTCCTCCCTGTCATCAAGACGAAACTAGGTCAGACAATGGACCTTCAGGTAATATCAACCGAGGACCGTGAGAAGCAAGCGGAACTCCAGGCTTCTCTGTGTGGCGTTCTCCAGGTCATAATCCAGAAGCTGAGTAGCAAAGATGAGACGAAACCCATCATAACGCAGAACGCAGATGAGATCATGATTCTGTTCCTCAGAGTGTTTGGATGCCACAGCTCAAGCGTCCATGAAGAAGCCATGCTTGCAATCGGTGCTCTTGCGTATGCGACTGGATCTGAGTTTGCAAAATACATGCCTGAGCTCTTCAAATATCTCCAGACTGGGCTGCAGAATTTCGAGGAGTACCAAGTCTGCTCGATCACGGTGGGAGTGGTTGGTGACATTTGCCGTGCAATGGATGACAAAATCCTACCGTTCTGTGATCAGATCATGTCTCTCCTAATCCAGAACCTTCAGAGCGAAGCACTCCACAGGTCGGTGAAACCTCCAATATTCTCATGTTTTGGAGACATTGCTCTGGCGATTGGTGGGCAGTTTGAGAGGTATGTAGCAACAGCTCTTCAGATCATGCAAGGGGCTGCTGAGGTGTGTGCTCAGATGGACACCCTCGACGAGGAGCTTATGGATTATGGAAACCAGCTCAGGAGAAGCATCTTTGAGGCTTACTCTGGGATACTACAAGGGTTCAAGGCTGACAAGGCTGACCTCATGCTACCCTACGCTCAACATCTCTTGCAGTTTGTTGAACTTGTTTCCAAAGATTCCCTCAGGTGCGTATCATTCACTATAAATAATCAATTGATATGTCTTACTGCAGAGTACTTGAATCTTATTACTGTGTTTTTTTTGTTTCTGTGGGAGCAGGGATGAGAGCGTGACGAAAGCAGCGGTTGCAGCAATGGGAGATCTTGCGGATGTTGTAGGAGAGAAGACGAAGCCTCTGTTCAGCAACTTCACCTTCTGCGGGGAGTTCCTCAATGAATGTCTCGACTCAGAGGATGACGACCTCAAGGACACTGCTCGCTGGACTCAGGGAATGATCGCAAGGCTCATGGTTGCATAGTAGTACTAAACCGTTTTCATCATTAATACTCGTTCGTATTCTCTTTCTCTCTCTGGTCGTATTGGTTTCTGAGTAAAGGATCAAAAAAAATATTTGCGGGTTTTCCTCTTTTCTCTGCCGAATGTTGTGGGATATTGGTTAAGAGGGGTTTTGGAAATTGTTTTTTTTTTCTTAATTGCTCGAGTCGAGTCAAATCTCTGTTAAACAGCATGCGTCTTATTTGTCAAAACAATATTTATTGTTGGTCAATGCATGTATCTTTTGAGTCAGTTCTCTATCTTTCTCTACTTCTGTGTTTTCCTTTAATTTTATATGTTAAAGTTCTGTGGTGTTGTGGTAATGTTAGTTGAGAATACAGTGAAGATGAGGTTACGGCTTATACTCATTAGTCATTAGTCCAATGACACTCGAAGATTTCAGCACCAAACCTTTCAAGAAGTTTGTTTATAGTTTTACTTTCGTCTTAAAGATGGACATCATCATTACATCATTACATTACACCAATAAAAAGCTAAAGCAACCACCAGATCAAGAGGACGAGAAGGTGTCGATGATGGTGGTGTGAAGCGGGTCACTAAGGTGTGTCGCCCAGTTGTTGAGCGGTCCTTTACCCGTCGCAGCCGCCTGAACCGCAAATCCCAAGAAGGCAACCATTGCTAAACGAGCGTGTTTGATCTCAGCCAACTGAAGCTGAGCCTTCTTCTCCGGGTCAGAAGCCAGACCCAGCGGGTCGAAGAACTTGCCTCCTGGATACAAACGCTTCTCCGAGTCCAGCTCAGCGTTTCTTTGGAACTCAATGTAACCAATCACCAATACTTCGATCCAGATCAATGTCGAGATCGAGAACGGTAGTGGCTGTCCTAAATAGGACGATCCATCCACTAGCTCTACCTGGTGAGAACCAAAAAAATAAATGTCAAAACGCAAACGCAAACACGGTTTGGTAAAACGCGATGGAAAGAAGCGTTTACCTTGCCGGCGTCTTGCCATGTAACACCGGTGAGCCATTCGACGGAGAGAGCGCCGAGAGTTGCAAGCATAGCCCATCTCCCGTGGATCAGCTCACACTCTCTGAATCTCTGGAGCCCAAAGACCTCGCTGTAAGGCTGAAACGGCGTCGACTTGGGGTCAGCGGCCTCGGTACGGGTCCCGATCACGTCTCCGGCTATGTTCTTGGCTAAGTTCTGGTCCAGAGAGTCAAGATCAAACTGGAGATACTCCGCCGGTTTACCTAAACCGAAAGGGTCGAAACCGTAGTCTCCTACTAGAGAACCGTCAAGATACTCAGGGGATTTCGCGCCTGGGAACCACAGAGGCCGGTCCGAGATAACCGTCTTAGCCTTCTTGGGAGCGGCGGCTTTCTTAGTCCCGAACCCAAACCGGGCTGTGAACCGGCTTGAACCCGAGTTGATGTCGGAAACCACCCGGGTGCCCATGATAGAAGAAGCAGCAGCGGCTGTTGAAGTGGCGGCCATCTCGAGAGTTGTTTGTGTTTGGCACACGTTTGTGAGTGAGTGTTGTGATGTTCTGTAATGATATGAGCAAGTGACGTTTTTAAGTGCATGGAAGAGATGGAACTTGGAGATCTCAGGGAAAGATTATTGACGGTTGGATGGAGAAACAAATCCATCTGACGGTGGGAAATAAGCTCAGCCTTATCTATTGTGTAAGTTAGCGTTATCCAATAATCTTTAGGGAGTTAGATGATGAAGAAGCTGATTGGGCAAAAGAAGCTATTGGCAAATCTTATACAATGCCATTTGTCACTTCAGCAGCACATGCCATCAACAAAAATCCTCTTGTGTTTTAAGAAAATCAATCTTTAGTACTCTCTTGATCAAAAAGAAAAAAAAAATTCTTTAGAACTTTCTCTACAAAAAATTATTTTGATTTTTTATACATAAATATCATTTTCAAATTTCAGTATAATTATAAACTATATTAACTCTATAAACTATTTTATTTACCTTAACTACTATTACTTAAATATGTGTAACTTTGATCAAAAAAAAATATGTGTAACTAATGTGAACATACATATATTTCAACGTCGACAAAAAAAAAATACATATATTTCAACTATTATTTTTGGTCTGTGTTAAAAAGTGTCAAACACACTTTCCATGAAATATGTGTTGAACAAAAGTAAAATCATGATGATCTGACGACAATCCTTGAATACATATGATCCGGTTAGTTAGATTCATTACAAAACCGGGCAAGTGTGTATATCACTAACGGAGAAGACTGAAAACATAAGTATTATGTTATTTGGCTGTGGATCGAGTTCATGAAATACACACAGAGGCATCAGCTGAACCAGAAACACCATTGAGATATCGAGAACAAAGGTTCCCAAATATCAACTGAACCAATCCTATCCAAACAACGAAGTCTCTTTGACAGAACCGGTTGTGAAATTCAAGTAAACTTTTCATTAAGAACGATTACATAATCTAGCATCCGAAACAGTACAATAGACCAAGACAGGAAGATTGCAACAACCAAACAGCGAATACACAAGAAAGAAAAAACAATAAAATTTCAAGTAAAGAACCTCAGAATCACAAGCATTCTCCACACACTTTCCGAATCGATGAACCGGAAACAAGTGGACACTTCGTTGGCAATACTCAATCAGATAGATCCCTGGTGAGTGCAACATTGAAGAACCGAAACAGTGCAAATGATTTTTACATTAAGAAGAGAGCTGGAAACGGGCGCTTGGCTTTTTTCTTCTCCATCCCTATCAATACCCCAGAGAGCATAAATGATTTTTATACAAAAACAAGACAGAACTGGGAAGTAAGAGTGACGATGAAACATGACTTACGAAGGTAATGTAATATAGAAATGTCAGCCCAGCCAGGATAACAAACCCGATTTGAAACACGTTGTACCTGAGAGATTATACCAGATCGATCACTCAATGAGACATGAGAGTGATGTAACATAAGACTGTTATATGTTTAACCTATATTACTTACTTGTAGAGGTACTTAATTCCTCTAAGGGACTGCAATGTGTGACCGAAGATCTCTTGGGCAGCAGTGGCTTGTGCGTAGTATCCAAATGCAGTGGCGCAGAACTGAATCACACTGCAATATAAAAGAACCACCGTTTAGATAGTGATGGCATGATCCTAGCTGGGAGAAGAGAAAGATACATAAAAAAAGATGAACCAACCTGATGGAGCACAGAAGAATGAGCCCAACATTGAAGAGGAAAGAGTTCATTAGAGTAGCTCCCCATCTGAAAACACGTTGATATAGCCAATTAGAAACTAAAGAAAAGGGAATGAAACAGGAGAATAACCAAACACTGTTAAAATCACTAGGTTGGTTACTTCATCGGATGAATGGTAATGAAGACGAGCTTCAAACCCAGCATCATTGCCCCAGCGATAACAGCAAGTAGAAGGTAGAAACAGAAGAAAGCAAAGGCAGCAGTGCCTAGAAGACCTGGAGAATTTCGCACGTACAGCATAGAGTCAGGCTGACACATAACGAACCTTATATAGAGATTAACATGACAAGAAGAAGTATGAACTTACCCCAAACGTCATCAAGCTTAATGAAAACCTCGTTAAGAAAAGGGGATAGAGGAGGGTCCACAAGTAAGTATATGATGATATGTGCAACCCAAGCTATAGAAACGATCAATCTACAAAGACATAAACAAAAAACCATTAAAGAGTCTTAGCTAAGGATCTTCAGACCTCTATGAATGATTTTATAACATTTAGCAAATAAACTAAAGCCATAACACATAGAAAAAAACAGTAAATAAGATTATTTGTAGTAAACACTAACCCTATGATTCCAAGAATAAACTTGGCCAAGTATCCGAGTACAGTGAAAGCCCATGCAGTTTCTGCCTGAGAAGAACAAGGCCATAGAAGAATTAGATAACTCAAATATTAAAGATAAAGTTCTACGATACACACGTCTTACCTTCTCTCCTTGAGGGTAGGCTTCTTCTAAGAGGTTCACATCTTCCTCCAATTGCAGCAACTCCTGGAGGTTAAGCACATCCAGTTACAGGAATGAGGTTACATTAAGAAAATAAAATCCAAAATCAAAAACAGAAAAGCTTCCTATACACCCAGTGACGCTATTATCATATAAAATTCTACATCTCAGCAGCTTCTGACTGTGCATATGACCAAGTTACGATAGGAACATTATCCAAGCTTAATTATGAAAAAAAATGAGATACGATACCAAACCGAGAGATCAATTATGTACCTTTTCAACTGCTTTCACATTCTTCCTCCATTTCCTGCCTTTAGCACCATCTTTTTCTTCCTGGCGAAGTCCATCAGCTGCTTTTTTTAGTTCTCTAGCCTTTTTCCCTAGTTCAGTTGCTTCCTGTAAAACATTAGAAAATGAGAGTGGAAATGACTCAAGATCTAGAAGACATGCTTCCTGAGAAGAACAATAACCAAACCTTTATATATTGTGATCGAGTGATAACAGCCTTTGGTCGCCGGATGAAAGCAGTGATAAGTCCTAATGGTAGGGCGGCAATACCAACGCCACCGAATATCTAGAAACATATTTGAAAACAATCAGTTATCATATATTTTATCGGAGAGTCAAAATCAAACACCGTGCACCACAAATAATACAGAACTACATGCGTCTCATCTGTTCAGAGCTTGTGTTAGTCAATGACAAATCCATATTGTAAGACAAGTCACGTGCATACAAGGTACTACTCATATCATGAAAGCAATGTTCTTACCGTGAAAAGAACAGACCCAACAATTGTTGCAAGAGCAACAACGTATTCTGGAAAAGTAGTACGCATGGTCCACGTTTTCTCAGACGCGACGCTAGCTGTAAATGCTGAACACTGCATCGATTAACCAGAGGCAGAGGAAACATGTTACACGCTGAAACTCTCTTATGGAATAAAAAAACCATGATAAGCAAATAATTACCTGGCGAGCGGTGTTACCGATACATGGTTGATTATTTGAAAATTGCCATGAAGTAGGGAACGATGTCGTCCCAGAAGCTAGGTGCCTGACAGTGAAGTCCACCTTTCCAATTACACCTAACATCACGTAAAAGAGCATACAAAGAGTGAACCCAACGAAATTAAAACACAATCCTGAACAGCCCATTTAAAATTCAATAATTATAACTTCTGTAGGTAAGACAAACATGTTACCAAGCATTTTAAGCTATTCCTAGCACAAATATAACAACTTAACTAGACTCAAGGCCCCTAATTAGGTAATTTCTCAGCTGAAAATTCAAAGAAATGCAGTCTAAAGATGTCAATTCATAGTGAAAATAAGACCAAAATCAGATGAACATCCATACTACAAACTCGCTAATGGCTTAAGCTACGACTTGAAGTTTTCAAGTCAGTAAAAGAATTCATAACAGAGGAAAGAAAGCTAACCGTATAATATCCCAAGCACCAGAGCACAAACAACAGCCGTGCTAACGACCCAAAGCAAGGCACTTTTTATTCTCTTTCCCAAACTCCTGAAAACAAGCCCACAAAACGGTCAAAAAAAAACTCAATAATAATAAATAAATAAAAAAAAATTATGAATTTCAAAAAGACACGAACTTGTCCTGGTCGCCTTCATAGAAAAACATTGCGAAGGGGATGACAAAGAAGACGAGGATAGCGTCGACGATGTAAACGGCGAGCCAGAGATCCTTCATGGGCAAGGTGAGATTGCAAGCTCCGTTGTAGATAGCGTGCCGACAGGCGTGCCGATTCGCCACGTCAGCAGGCAACATGAGAATCGAGATCATGGCGATGGAGAGGCCGAATACGACGACGAATTTGGGGAAGTAGGCCTGGTTCGCGTCGTCGGGATGCTGGTAGTTGACGAGGAGGTAGATGCTTGAGATGAAGACGATGACGCAGACGACGATCGCGACAATCACGAGAGCGAGGTTGAAATCGCCCATCGTGTGTAATGTATTAGGTCACCAATTCGAGAGATTACGATTCGAGAGAACGGTATGAAGATGGAGGAGGAACCAAATTGGAAAAGCTAGGGTTTTCTCGGTGTTCGAATTTTTGAAAAATTGAATTTGGGGATTTTCGCAGATCTGACGGAGGAAGAGGAAGGTGGATTATAGTAAATTACATAATTGGCCTTAGTTAGGTGATGTAATTACGTCGGGAACAATAGTGCCAGATGGTTTCGGGTGTAAACGTCATTGGCTTGTTATGTCTGAAGACAATCTGTCCGAATAGAATAAAAATGATTGAGGTAATAAAACAATAAAACGGCGCTGTAAGCGGTTCAACTGAATAAACCGGACAAATTTAATTTCAATAATTTTTTTGTTATTGAATGAAATTTCAACGGTTCTCTTTGCCAAAGCTCTGCAACAATACAAGTAGTTTGAGGAAATAGTATGATGCGCCCCCTATGGTTGCAAACTTAAGCTCTTCTGGTCCTTCAATCTCTAGAAAATCTCCTTCGTTTGCTCTGTTAAACCCTCCGGTTAACCATCCTAAGCTTTTGTAACCTTCTCTGTGCAGCTTAGATATCGCCATCAATGACCTAAGATTGTGAGCAAACCATTTACATCAACCAAACAAAACCGAAATCTAGATAGTCTAAGTTTGATTAATCTGGTAAGTTTATCTTAAATCTATACTAAACCGGGGTAAGTATGATCAACCAAAATGCACTAGCCTTATTTACCTTAGTCCTTCACCGCACGCGACAAGCACTTTACTCTTCTTGTCCGGGAAAGCCTCTACAACGCGGAGGGTAAACTCGTCATTAAACATGGTGAATCTCTGGCCCGTCCAAAGCCCAATGTATCCCAAATGAATCCATTTCTTCAGCAGCGTGATCGGCCCTTTGTCTGGATCCTCCACGAACAGTGGCACGTGTAATGATCCTTTCACATGTGCCTTTTCTCTTTCCCAAGCCGGCCTCACGTCTAACAGCACGTATCCCTCCGACGATACCAATGTTTTCGCTTCTCTCGGCTCCACCGCCCGGACCTCGCCGGAAGTTACTAGCTGCTGACCGGATACGGCGGAGACCACTGGTAATCTGTACGGTTTTCTGAGGCGTTGGTTTGGTACTAGTGGTGGCTTGTGGATACGGTTTGGTTGAGGAAGAAGAAGTGTCGTCATCTCTAACTTTTTGTATTTTCTAAAGGGAAGTTAACTAAACTTTGTTTTAGATTTTTTGCATGCTGATGAGGATTTACATTTCGCGAATCGTGTTTCGCCATGTGTTGTACAGAATGTTCATTTAGCCAATCGAAGTTCGACATGTGTCACACGAAGCAAAAGGCAAAGAACGGATAACAGTTATAAATATTGGCCAAACAAATTATAAATAACATAATGGGCCAAATAATCACATATGGCCGAACAATATGTCTACTCGGTTGAGCTTGGTGTAAACTTTTGTATAATCAAACCGAACCGAAATGACCTGCCCAGAAGTAAGAACAAATAACAGAACCGGTCAGAGATAATTATCAAGTGTCTTAATACCGAACGGTACGACATGATCGAGTTGAGTTTTATTTGAAGAAGATCGACTTGTTAACGAAGAGAATCAAAAGAAGAAGAAAAGGAAGAACAATGGATGTCGCTTATTACAAGGTTCTTCAAGTTGATCGGAACGCGAAGGATGAAGATTTGAAGAAAGCTTATCACAAACTCGCCATGAAGTGGCATCCCGACAAGAACCCTAACAGCAAAAAAGAAGCCGAAGCCAAATTCAAGCAGATCGCCGAAGCTTACGATGTAAATTTCCTTACAAAACTCGAGTTTTATTACATATGCAACCAAACCCGTTTTTTTTTTTGTTTCGGTAGAAATTTCCAAACTTTATGGGAATTTGAGTTTGAGCAGTTTCGTTAGTTACTACTACTTCTCTGACAAAGTAAAGCTGATAAATTTACCAAATCACAACTACTGATGATGTGTTCTTATGATGTTTGCATTGACTCAAGGTTCTGAGCGACACTCAAAAGCGAGCCATCTACGATCAGTACGGGGAACATGGCTTAAATATCCCGGTTCTGCCTCCTCCGCCCCCCGGCGGTTGGGTGGTTCAAGACTTCCTCTCGCATGTCCATTGCTGCTCAAGACCCTTTGGTGTCTTCTTATAAATAAGCCTCTAAAGCTCCACCGAAGAAAGCTGCTCCTATAGAGAGACAACTTCCTTGTAGTTTGGGTGATTTTTTACTCTGTTTTTTTCATATACATCGCTATTGCATTGATGTCTAAGAGATTACCTGGTTGTGGATTTAAGTTCCAAAACATTTTTTTATGCGTAAAGTTCTATTTAGAAGGGTCGAGGTTGGTTGTTTTTTTCTTGAGTTGTGTAGAGTGAGCGTATCCGAGTTGTAGTTTTGAGGATATCACTCAGGGACATTAGAGTAACGTTCAATGTTCAAGACATCGAACTAGATATGGTATCATTACAAATTTAGACCAATTTAAATAAATTTAGATCAGTTAAACTGATTTGTGTTAAATGAATCAAATTTTAAGAAAATTGTCTCACCTATGGTATCTAACGCATTAGACCAATCTTTAGAACATTGTTGCAATGTTCCACATGTTTCTCTATGTAACTTGGATGATCACGTGATTAGGCTTTAAAGAGTTAAGAGTGGGTGAGAGTCGTGAATTTGTATGTGATATAAAACACATGAGTATCCTTCTTGTTCCTGCAATAGAAACATGGAAGCATGTTTTGGCATAAGAACACGAGAGTTACCACTTTACAGTTTACGTTTCGTTCCAGTTTAAACGTGACGTCTCTTTGTAAATACAAAAGAACTCAACCTCATTAGTTACCATACATCTCTCCTCTTGTCTTTGCTTCATTGTGCTAGACCATAATCTTTCTCCCCTATTCCCTTTAAAATGGCGCAACTGTATTCTTCAATGAAGTCCACCTCACTGCTGAAAGATAGGCTAGACATCGTGATACCCACGATTCAAAACCTAGACTTCCTTGAAATGTGGAGACCGTTCTTCGAACAATACATCGTTTGATGACTTCAACATTAACTGCTCTGTAAACTTTCTTGACGTAAGTGAAAGCCTCTGTTTGGGATGCTAAAGGAACTTGTATGTTTCTTGACTTTTAACTCTGCTTGTGTATGTTGTTGTAGCCTGAGAAAGCATGGTCTCAGATTATCTGGTACAGAACCAGTTTTTTTTTATAGAGAGGATTCGTGAGCATTGGATGTACTCTTACAGTCTTACTTCTTTCTTCACCCTTCTCTCTGGTCCTTGTGGAAATTTATTCTCATGATCCTATTTTGATGATTCTCCATGATAAAAGATCGGAATGGAGAATCACTTTATCCAATATCATCTTTTCCTATCAACCGTAAAGGTAAATCTTGTTTTATATTTACTTAAATTATTTTTCCCTGTTGATGTTGACATTCCCTAGAAATTCGTGTGATGTCTGCAAAGGAGACACTGTTTTGTTTACACAGAAGGTGAAAGGGAGTGGGAAGATTATGGGGAGAGGAGAACTGTCGCTGGTCAGGTTGTTAAAGAAAGCTACGGCACTGCTAAACAGCGACACACTTTCACTGTGAGTATATAAATTGATCATCACGTCATCATTGTGTGATCTGTTGCTCCTGCTTTAGACTGACCCATCAAATTCGTGTCTTTTTACCAAAGATTGGAGTGCTTTCGTGCGAGGGGATGCAGAAATTGGCTTCCCTTGTACTCTTTACTAGTGAAAGGATGGAATCCTTATAGGTTAAAGACCATGAGACAGGTGAGTGTCTTGAAAATGTTATTTTTTAGTTTATGTGTTCGTTCAGTCATGAGTCTTGCCAATTGAATATGCTTACGGGTTGGTTGCTCTATATTTGCTTATTCTAGCATAGAAGTAAAGCACAAGCTGTGCAGCCTCTACAATCTCTCGTGTACAAAAACTATGCTTCCTTCCTCTAACTAAATATAATCACATTACGCCAAAGAATGAAAACATTTATGTTCAGGTAAAGAGTATAAACAAAATAAAGTTAAAGACAATGAAAGTACATGTAAAAGATTACAAGGACCAAAGAAAGTTTTAACTTAATCAGAGAAATTGAAAAAGCCATTACATTACAAAACAAAATAAAGTTAAAGACACCACATTCATTCATTCATCAATCAAAGCGTTACAGCAAGAACCTTAACGAACTTAGTTCCCACAGGGACTGAAAGCACACTATCAGACCACTCAAGTTTGCCCCAACAGTCTCCATTGCGTCTTTCAAGCGATATCTCCGCACAACATATGGTCTCCCTTTGAGTCAAGTGACAACTGTAATTGGTATTCCAGAAAACCATAATCTTTTTTTTTTTGAAAAAGAAGAAAACCATAATCTTTCCACCACCAAAACCCGTCAGTTTAACATAAGAACCATAACCAGCAAGAGGACTAGGCAACTTAGGTAGCCCAACCAAACCCTTCAAATCTCTCCACCTTGTCTTGTCGGAGTCATACCATCTCAGAGCTCCGTCTTTAGAAACAGAGTAGAGAAGATTATCAACCTCGCAGTAAGAACCTGAAAACATAGTGCCCGTGCCCGTGCTTGGATATTGTTCAACCAGGTCCCATCTACATTGCTTTGAATTGAAAGCAAACACCCCATCAAATAAAGTCACCACGTGGAGCTTTCCATCAATAACAAAAGTGATTCTGGCGCTATCAAATCCACCACAGCGAGGGAGATCCCAAGTTTGAGTATCTGTGTTGAATACCTCGAAGTAGCTCTTCCAGGAACCATCTTGATGGAAGCGTCCAAGTACATATATCTTTCGATCAAGAAACCTGGTAGAAAGCTCAGTTAGCTCCACTGGCATGCGTGGAGCCTTACGCCACCTGTGAGTCTTGCAATCAAGAATCGAGACCCCAGAGGTGGGTATGGTTTTATCTGCTACGCCAACGTTGTAGATTTCAGAACCAACAGCCACAAGATCTGAATAAAAAAAACCCACCACACGAGGAGAATCATCATCATCGGGCATTGAGACTCTAGCCAAAACATAGTCGCCGCCGCCACTATTCTTGGAGATGGTGTACCACTTATAAGAAGTCAACTCGAACCTCAAGCACACATATAGACAAGTCTCCGTGAGGCCCAAGAGTGACCTAACCTTGTAAAGCTCAGGTGAAACCACCATAGATCGAAAGCTCTTGGAGACTAGTGATAGAGTCCGATAGTACGATCTTGGAACGCGTGCCACGATCATCACTAGCAAGTCATAGGGAAGTGACGATAATGATGATGTAGCTACCTTCTTCTTCTTATTCTTCTCCCTGATACTCGTAGTAGTCATCGTTGTCTTTCTCTTCCTCCTCGATACGGAATCGCCCTTGATCAACCTCTCCATCTCGGCTCCAATTTAGGGGTTGGTGCGGAACAAACAAACAAAAAGGAATTATTATTGATTGAGTAGGTGAAATTAGGGTTCCTCGAAAGAAAACGAAACTGCGACCATTCTTCTTCTTCCCGCCTGCCGTGTCTATTATTTTGGGTATGGGGTCTTTTGTATTGGACTTTATTAAGCCCACTACCTCTCCTTACAATTTAAAGGCGGATTTTTGGGTATAGCATGTGATTCAGTGCAGAAATGCTACATGGAGCTGGCTCGGGAAGGTTGATCCTTACTTCATCAAGCTTGCAGATGGAATGGTCACTTGGATTGAAGCTTGGGAGGAGCTCAACGGTCCAGATGGTACTGTTACTGGAAGAGGAAAGCTTGTGCAAACTCTCCTCTGTTTCTCTTACTTATTCTTGCAGTTGCTTATTGTATGTTCTATGTAACTTTGAATATTGATTACCAATTCAATTCATCAGATTCATGAACACCAAAGTTTAATTGCATATACAAAAGACATAAAGCTGGAAACATAAGGAAAGATAGAAGCAGGACCCACAGAAACAGATGAGTTTAGAATTTATCAATCTCAACGCCATCTCTCAAAACCTCATAAGCATCACGGCTCCTGCTTTTCTTCATCCCTGCAGTGAAATGCACCTTCGAAGAGTCTGCAGAGATGCTCGTGACTTTCACCCATATCATCACTTTCGTTTTCATCCCTTCAACGTCAGCTAGCTTCCCTTTCTCCAAGAACCCCGTAACCGTCGTGGTGAACCTCAAGACAGATGAGTCTTTGTACCCGACTTCGCAGATCGTTGGGATGAAGACGGTGAGTTTCCTAGTCTGTTCGTTGAACTCGTAGTTGGTTGCGTCGCGTGGAAAGATCCCAACAGGTAAACCGTACTCCTTTAGTAACTCGGGTAGTGGCTTCTGCATTTTCCCTGATATACCAAAAAGGTTTTAAAAACAGAGCAGTTACTGATATTGACTGCTTCTTGAATTGAGTAGTAGAGACAAAGAAAGAGTAGATAACCTTTGATTTTGTTCACCAACCATTTTGTTCCTCCTTCGATGCTCGTAGACAGAGACTGGAAGAAAAAAAGAAAAAAAAAGTCATTATTACTGAACTAACAGGGAAGGTTTAATTACTATCATTAACATGACACAGTCAAAGAAAGGATTATCGAATTTTAAATTGAAAAAAAAAAACTCTGTAGCACTCTATCTACTCTTAAGATCTTGCTCCATCTACACATCAATTTAGCTAATAATACTACAAGCCGCCTCAAAATTGGAGAATTGCTGTAAATTCTTTATACAATCATATGAACATGCGACTGATTAGCTAAAAAAGCTCAAGCACAATTGAGGTTGTAAGCGAAGAACCAACGAGCTACACACTATCATCTACTAGCCTAAAGCGGCACAGATCGAAGTTTAGGATCTACATAACGGTTATGACATAACCGTAGATCGATCAAGATACAGTGAAAAAAGATGAATCGAAATTATAAACAGCATCGGATCGAAACCGAAGTGAAGAGATGGTGAGAGAGAGAGAGAGGTACGTTGATATCGTCACCGACGGAATCGAGCTGCTTGTTAGCCTTCTTCCCTAGCCAGTAAGATCCCACCTTGTTCAAGATCTGATCCATTCTCTCCCTCTATCGCCGAGATCGGAGGAAGCTTTTTTTCTCTATCACCCGCTTCGCTTTCTTTTACATCACTATAACTGCCAATTAGTTTTTGACACGTAGCAATGTGAAATAAGTCAAATAACTGATGTGGATTGCGGAACTGGCAATTATTAGTTTCATAAACTATATCCTTAAAAGGTTTTGGACTGTTGGAAATCAAAGAGAATATGGGCCTAGCCAAACTTACCATAATGGGCTTACCAATTTTTGCTGCCAAATAATAAGACTTCTTACTTAATCCCATTATTTTTTTTGGTAAAATACTCCCTTCAATTTACAAAGATCTTTTTGAAAAAGAAAATTACATAAGTTTAAAATAATAATTATTTAATCATAATTTAAAAATAAATTAAACATTTTTCTATGAATTTAAACCAATATCAATTATAATTATTGTCAATACATTTTTGATTTATAAAATTTGTCACTATTAATTCACATATATATTTTATAAATATATCATTAAATTTATATTTATATTAATAACTTTTTATTACTGTTTCATCCTCTATAATTTATTAATTTAAATAAAATAAAAATGAGAAAATCAGATATAATGGAAACTTAAATGATAAGATTATGGAAAATAAAACAGTCAAAAAGCATATTTCATAATGGGTTAACAAATTTGTGACCAGTAATAAGACTTTTTACTTCATGATATCTTGGTATTAGTAGTTACTCCTTTAGCTTTACAAAAATCTCTATTTTTTAAAAAGCTACACATATCTAAAGTAATTAATATTTAATCTCTATGAATTTCAAGCAAATCAATTACAATTACCACCAATAAATATTTATAAATATATAAGTTTTTACTGTTAATTAATAAAATATGTATTAAAATTGGTGTTCTTAAGAACTTTTTGAAAATTCATTCGAAAATTTAGCTATCACACATATATATATAATCTAAATATGTCATAAGATTCAAATATATATGTAAGAAATATTTAACTTTAATTAATTTATATCTATAATTTCATTAGTTCAAATAAAGTAAAAAATAATAAAACCGGATATAACGTATACTTAACAAGATTTCGCGGGAAAAAATCCGTTGGAAATAAAACCGTTAGAAAAAACATACTAAAAATAAATTGAAAAACTACTTGCAAAAACAGTATAAAAGAGATGATTAATCAACATAATAGCCAGCATACAATGCAACCAAAGGTATCAATAACACAAAACCAAAATGATATCACAACTACTACCATCTAATTCTATTCTAATAAAATAAAGGGAGCAACATGAACACCACCAGCTGGTTATGTACGGTTTAGTTCTGCCCATCAGTAAATTTCAAAACGGAAAGGAGAGAGAGAAAATTCATTTGAAGACTTTCCCCTTTGTCTCTCTAAATCCCAGTTTTCCCCCATCCTCACTTTCTCCACCACCACTGTTTTTACGCGCCTCCGTTCTCAATCGCCGTCATCTCGATCTCTAGGGTTTTCAGCCACCGCGCGCTTCTCTCTCTCCATCATCTACAGGAGAGGAGCTGGATTCTCTGCTCTTGCGCCGCTGCTGCACCAGCGGCTTCATCGATTGATCTCGCCTTTCTAATTTAATCTCCGATTCGAATAATCTAGGGCTTAGAGGATTCGATTTCTGTTGTTGTTTTTATTCCGGTGTGGTCTCCGATTTGGATGGCATTAGGAGACTTGATGGTATCTCGGTTCTCGCAATCTTCCGTTTCTCTTGCCTCCAATCACCTCTACGAGAAAGATTCCGAGGCTACTACGAGCAGTATCTACGGAAATGGCGCCGAGGAGAGAGACGCCAACGCCGCCACCAGTATGGCCTACTTGCCTCAGACTCTCGTCCTCTCCCAAGTTAGGCACAACGCCTCCGAGGCTTCTCCTCCCTTGGGGACCTCCGACGGCATTGTTTTCGCTCCCAAATGGCGGCTCAAAGAGCGAGTAAGTTTACATTATAAGAGTATAGCCTTGTGGATTATTATTAGTGGTGTTGAGGATGAATAGAAGATCATTGAACAACTATATTATCTACTAGTGTCTGTTAAGAGACCATTTAGTTTCATAACATAAGAGAAATCAGGCATTTATTGAATCATTTTGCAAAATATCATCTTTTGCTGACTTTTTGAATTCTTCGTCTTTGCAGATGAAAACAGGATGTGTAGCTTTAGTTTTGTGTTTGAACATTACCGTTGATCCGCCTGATGTTATTAAGATATCTCCGTGTGCAAGAATCGAGGCTTGGATAGGTTTGAAACTTCTAGCAGCTCAACCCCTATTACACTCTTTCTTCGTGTGTTTACACTTTTTCTCTCTTTTTTATTTGATGGCAGATCCATTTTCCATGGCCCCGCCAAAAGCTCTTGAGGCTATTGGAAAAAACCTGAGCACTCAGTATGAGAGATGGCAACCAAGGGTGATTGTTATTTATTTCTCTGCACCTTAATTGTTGTTGTTTTGTCATGTTGAGTTTTTCATTTTTTGTGGTATTATCTCTCCAGGCCCGATATAAGGTTCAGTTAGATCCGACGCACGATGAAGTTAAGAAGCTGTGCTTGACTTGTCGGAAATATGCAAAGACCGAGAGAGTTTTATTCCATTATAATGGGCATGGTGTGCCAAAGCCTACAGCTAATGGTGAAATTTGGGTATTCAACAAGGTATGTTTTTGCTTAGCTTTTTAATTTTTTTTCTACCATGTTTCTTCTTCCTTTTCGTCTGCTACCACGTACTGATTGATCTCGTGTTTGAGCAGCAATATACGCAGTACATTCCATTGCCAATCGTTGAGCTTGATTCCTGGTTGAAGACACCGTCCATCTACGTTTTTGACTGCTCTGCTGCTAGGATGATTCTTAATGCCTTCGCTGAGGTAAAGGAAGCAACCACTTTACTCATGTTGCACATCCTCCTGTCGAGTTTACGACTTGGTTCTGCAATTGGCGCTCCATAAATTGATGAAAAATCATTTATTCCTTATGGCAGCTTCATGACTGGGGTTCTTCTGGTTCCTCAAGGGACTGCATTCTACTTGCTGCGTGTGATGTACATGAGACACTTCCTCAGAGCGTTGAATTTCCAGCTGATGTTTTTACTTCTTGCCTCACCACACCCATTAAAATGGCGTTGAAATGGTAAATCCTCTTTTCATCTCTCACTTTTTTTTTTTTTGCGTACTCAGATGTCTGTTTGATTCCTACAAAACATTTTTCCATCAAACTTCTTTATAGAGTTTTAGTTAGCATACTCTTGGTTCACCATGTGGAACTATGCAATTCAGTTTAGCTTGCAGCTTTCACAAGAGGCTTCCCATTGCAGGTTCTGTAGGCGTTCTCTCTTGAAAGAAATCATCGATGAATCACTTATAGACTTGATTCCAGGCCGCCAAAATGACCGTAAGACATTGTTAGGGGAGTTGAACTGGATTTTCACAGCAGTGACGGATACAATTGCATGGAATGTGCTTCCTCATGGTACTTCTCCAAATTTCTGCATAATGTATTAAGGCCAATCCTCTTTAACTTGACTTGTTTGTTTTCAGTGTCCCTCATGAGTGTTAGTTTTACCCTGCAGAACTTTTCCAGAGATTATTCAGACAGGATTTGTTGGTCGCTAGCCTTTTCCGAAATTTCTTACTTGCTGAGAGAATAATGCGGTCCGCAAACTGTAATCCAATATCTCACCCTATGCTGCCTCCTACGCATCAACATCATATGTGGTATCCTCGAAGAACTATATTCCCCTGTTAGATAAAGTGTTACGTGTCTAGACTTTTCCTCAGCTAGTTATTGTTTTTCAGGGATGCATGGGACATGGCTGCTGAAATCTGCCTTTCTCACCTTCCCCAACTTGTTCGGGACCCAAACGCAGAGTTCGAGGTTTGTTTTGCCTCATTTAGTTTCCTTTTAATTCTATAAGACGGAGCCTGATATGATACGTTCTTCCTTCATTTTTCTAGCCGAGTCCTTTTTTTACTGAGCAACTGACAGCTTTTGAGGTGTGGCTTGATCATGGATCTGAGCATAAGAAACCACCAGAGCAGTTGCCTATTGTTCTTCAGGTGCAACCTAAATTTCTATATTCTTTTCCATTAATGTTGTGTGTGTGAGAGAGAGCCATATTGATTTCTCATTTCTCGCATAGTTTTGTGTGGATTTTACTTAGGGGACAGTACCTGGCTTCCTTCTGGACGTTCCATCATTATTTTGTAGATTACTAATACTATCATAGCGTATTTATAGACTCTGATTTGCTTCAGGTGTTACTTAGCCAATGCCATCGGTATCGTGCTCTTGTACTTCTTGGAAGGTTTCTTGATATGGGTTCATGGGCGGTGGATCTGGTATACTTCAAAATTTAAACTCTTTTTCCCTTTGACTTACGAAGAATATTTTCTGGTTGTCCTTACACGTGAAGTGAAAATTCCTCTAGGCTTTGTCTGTTGGAATATTCCCATATGTGCTGAAGCTTCTGCAAACAACAACAAATGAGCTAAGACAGATCCTTGTTTTCATATGGACAAAAATTCTTGCACTTGATAAGGTAAAGTTTTTTTGCGTTCAGTGAGCTATTTTCTGGGAAGAATCGCAAGATGATTGTAGCTTATCATGCATGGACGTTTTGTTTTACAAATTAATACTGGTTCCTATTATGGACATCTTCTTAGTTCTTACTGTGTATCACTATATCTGCTGTATATTGAGAGACTTGAGAGTGACTTTTATGGAAAAGACAGTATGCTTTTCATCTAGTTATTCTGAGATGGATGCTGAATGGCATCTGATAAAGTTGTTTATCTCTGGCCATCACACTTTCGTGTTACTTAAGCTTTTTTCTCCGTCTTTGGATTATTCCAAGTAACATTGACTGATCTCTATTTGTTTACAGTCATGTCAAATTGATCTTGTGAAGGATGGGGGGCATACATATTTCATAAGATTTCTAGATAGCTTAGATGCTATTCCAGACCAGCGAGCTATGGCTGCTTTTGTTCTATCTGTCATTGTAGATGGACACCGACGAGGCCAGGAAGCATGTCTTGAAGCTAATTTAATTGGTGTTTGTCTGGGGCACCTCGAACTATCTAGACCAAGTGATTCACAGCAAGAAAAGTTTCTACAATGGCTTTGTCTTTGTCTTGGAAAGTTATGGGAAGATTTTGTGGAGGCCCAAATAGTGGGTAGGGAGGCAAATGCGTTTAAAAAGTTGGCACCTCTGCTTTCCGAGCCCCAACCTGAGGTGAAGCTTAGATTTCTGTGTGGTATCCTTCTTTTAGCAGTGTAATTTCTGACCATAACTTTCTTTTACAGGTAAGGGCTGCTGCTGTTTTTGCCCTGGGTACCTTACTTGATATTGGGTTTGGCTCTAGTAAAAGTTCTTTGGAGGATGAATTTGATGATGATGAAAAGATTAGAGCGGAAGAAACTATCATTAAAAGTCTCTTAGATGTAGTTTCAGATGGGAGTCCACTTGTCCGGTCAGAGGTTGCTGTAGGTACGCACAGCATGCAACTCTTTAACATTCATGATGGTGGGATTGTGGGTTCCTAATTAGCGTTAGAGTCATTTAAGTTCAAACAAACAAAAATATCTAACCGAATGAAAATGAGAATATTTTCATTTAGAGTATCTCCTACATTTATCGATTTTCATTTGCTGAGTTTGATAATTCCCATTTATTTTAATCTGTTACCTTTAGTTGGAGCGAGTGATAGTTTATTACTCGATACAACCATATAAATCATATTGTCCCTCGTTTAGAGAGTTCATATATAGTTTTGGGCATTGTCAAATATCTGTATTTGTTCAGTCTGCATATACATCTGAACCTTAGCTTGCTTTTTAATTTTTTTTTTTTCTTATTTGATCCCGAAGCCCCTGTTGTTAATATCTTAACAGCTCTTGCACGTTTTGCCTTTGGCCACAAAAAGCACCTAAAGTTAGCCGCAGCTTCATATTGGAAGCCTCAGTCAAGCTCTTTGCTTACTTCGCTCCCTTCGATAGCTAAATTACATGAAGCTGGGAGTGCAACAATTGTTTCTTTACAGATGAGTCCTCTGACTAGAGCTAGCACTGAAAGCCAACCAGTTGTTCGTGAGGCTAGGATCTCAAGCAGCCCTCTTGGCTCGTCTGGGCTAATGCAGGGATCTCCATTGTCTGATGATGGAATCATGCATGACAGTGTCAGCAATGGAGCTGTCCATCAGCAAAGACTGTTTGATAACGCTGTTTATTCGCAGTGTGTTCGATCTATGTTTGCATTAGCTAAAGACCCATCTCCACGAATTGCAAGTCTCGGGCGGCGTGTGCTTTCTATCATTGGAATCGAACAAGTTGTTGCGAAACCCTCGAAGCCCACTGGCCGAATAGGGGAAGCTGCAACAACATCTAACACTCCTCTTGCCCTGTCTCGTTCATCCTCATGGTTTGATATGCATGCAGGTAGCTGTTTATGGAGTGTTATGATCATGAAATTGTAGAAGTTTTGCTAATTCAGAAGGCTGCCCGTTTAAGTTTTTGATCTTGCACTGTTGTTGACAACAGGTAATATGCCCTTAAGTTTTAGGACTCCTCCGGTCAGCCCTCCTCGAACAAACTATCTACCTGGACTGAGGAGAGTTTGTTCGTTAGAATTCAGGCCCCACGTGTCGAGTTCACCAGACTCGGGATTGGCTGATTCCTTCTTAGGCGCCAGTGGATCTGAACGGAGTTTGCTGCCTTTATCAACTATCTACAACTGGAGCTGTGGCTACTTTTCTAAACCGCTTCTTTCTGAAGCTGATGCTAGCCAAGAGATAGATACCAAAAGAGAAGAGAAAGAAAAGTTCGCACTTGAACATATTGCAAAATGCCAGCACTCTTGTAAGTACTGTTTCTCTGTTTTTTTTGTGCTTATAATAGTCACTTGAACTGACATACAACATTTTGACTTGACCAGCTATTAGCAAGCTCAACAATAATCCTATTGCGAACTGGGATACAAGGTTTGAAACGGGAACAAAGACAGCTCTTCTTCACCCTTTCTCTCCTATTGTAGTTGCTGCAGACGAGAATGAACGGATCAGGTATGCACGTTTCTTCAGAGCAGAGCTAAAATTTGGATCTTCGGTCATTTTATTGCGTTAAGGTTGACCTTCTAGAAGGAAAATTGCAGTCTAGTTCCCTCAAAGCAAAAAGTGTCCCCTTTCAAAGCTAGATATATCGGATTAGATCCGTGTCTAGTATATCACTAGTTATAAAACTGTTCTTAAAATTTGATCTCTCTTTTTGACATTTTTTCCAATCGAGATGTCTTTACTGCACTAAGTATTTTACGGTACCATCCTCGCAGAGTCTGGAACTACGAGGACGCAACTCTTCTCAATGGCTTTGACAATCATGACTTTCCTGACAAAGGAATTTCAAAGCTCTGTCTCGTCAATGAACTTGACGACGCTCTGCTACTTGTTGCGTCATGTAGTCACTCTTTCTACTGTTTGCAAATTGATTGATTATAGCTGCTGAGAAAATGGTAGTTATGTCTTACACTAGCTTTTGGAATTATCGTTAGGTGATGGGTCTGTCCGGATATGGAAAAACTATGCAACTAAGGGTAAACAAAAGCTTGTTACGGGGTTTTCTTCAATCCAGGGTCACAAGCCCGGTGCACGTGACTTGAACGCTGTTGTGGACTGGCAACAACAGTCTGGCTGCCTGGTTTGTGATTTTGCTTATTCTTTTTGTTTTTTTTTTAAGTTTCGGACCTTTTAATTGTTATTTATGGGTTACTGGTGTTCAACAGTATGCTTCTGGGGAGGTGTCAACAGTCGAACTTTGGGACCTTGAGAGAGAGCAGCTAGTCAGATCTATTCCCTCTGAGTCAGAGTGCGGAGTTACAGCACTTGTAAGTCAACATTTTAGCCTTCTTCAATACAGGATTATCAGGATTTAAACGCTTTAGAATATCCTGATATGTAGTCGGCTTCTCAAGTGCACGGGAGTCAACTTACTGCTGGTTTCGCTGATGGATCTTTGAGACTCTATGATGTTAGGTCGCCTGAACCGTAAGTTGCTTTGTTCATCTACAAATTGATACAAGAACTCCTCAAGTTATAACGAAGATGACAACACCAAACTTGGTTTGGATACATCACTTAATATCATTTTCTTTCATATTGAAGGCTTGTCCTTGCGACTCGGCCTCATCCGAAAGTTGAAAGAGTGGTTGGACTCAGTTTTCAGCCTGGTCTTGATCCCTCAAAGGTTACAAGCTAAAATTTATCTCTGAACTTTCTGGTGTTTTCTCAATTCTTTGTTGGTTTTCATAGGCCAATACCTATTCCTCTTTGTTTTCTCAGGTGGTAAGTGCATCACAGGCCGGTGACATACAGTTCCTTGACCTGAGAACATCAAGAGACACATACCTGACGATTGATGCACACAGGGGTTCACTCACGGCCTTAGCTGTTCACAGACACGCTCCAATAATCGCGAGCGGATCTGCAAAACAGCTAATTAAAGTGTTTAGCCTTGAGGGAGAACAACTAGGAAGAATCCTCTACTACCCGTCCTTCATGGCACAGAAGATCGGTTCAGTGAGTTGTCTCGCTTTTCATCCGTACCAGGTTCTTCTTGCAGCTGGAGCTGTAGATTCGCTCGTCTCCCTATACACCCACGACAACTCGCAAGCACGATGAGAGTCGCACACACCGTAAGTGAAAAACGTTTCTCTTGTGATTAAAACATAAGCAAAAAAGACAAACAAGTCCAGGCCGTGTTTGGTAGAGTGGGTGTGGTTTATAGTTATTCGTTAGCCTCCGTGGAAGTGTTAGAAAGAAATATCTTAAGTTAACAACTAATGAAGGAGGAGGCTTCACCTAATAAGTTCTTATGCTATGCACATAAATTGTGTCTGTAAATAGTTTCCCTGCTTTGCTTTTCCTTTCTATTTAGTCATGTTTCCTTGTGTGATTTCGTTTCTTTTTCATTCATCTTTTCAAGTATTTATGTTTCTCAATTGATTTCATGTGTAAAAAAAATGGTAAAAGTAATGGTGGAAAAAAGTTTGCTTTTTCGTGGTGTTACTACAAAGGATACAATGAAATCCAGGTTAATCTCGAATATCATTTCGAATCTGGAAATAGACATATGAATAATCAATAAAAATATTTCAAATGAATAACTTTGACAGAAAACGAAATTAATAAAGCAGACGTTTATAAAAGTAAAATAAAAACTAGGGATAGAGACTATAGTACTACTTCCTCTCGGGTACGAGTGATTTGCATTTGTGACTGTAATTCACCCACTTTGATCCACAACCATAGCAAAACTCATAACCACACCTATAAAATAAACCAATGAACAAAAAAATAAACAGATTAAAACAAAATACACATTCCTAATATAATGAATGAGATGATTAATGAAGGTGACTGATCACCTGCAACTTATACGCATACAGCCAAAGAATTTCTCAACGAAGTACTTGCAACTAGGACACCTCCTCCACTGCTTCCTCTTAGCCAACTGAATCAACAATTCATCTTCATCAACATTCTTCTTAGTGTTCCCAACTCTCTGAAACTCATCGCACCCAATCCCTGCGTGCCATGTCACTTTACACTGAGCGCAAAACAGCCTGTGACAAGACGGACACTCCGTCACCGTCACTTTATCATCACCACCCTCCACCACCATCATCGCCGAGCAGTCTTTGAACGGACAGTAGACTTTGTCCGACGACATGAACAACGACTCGCACAAGGCTTTGTCCCAACGCTCGGACAAGTTCTTTGGAATCAGATCACGACATGTGTTTGGCTCAATCACGTGCGTGCAACCCACGTCAGGACACTTGATTCTAGCTACGTTTTCTACTATCTTGGTCTCCAAGTAATGGGCAGTGCACTCGGTGCAATAGAAGTGAGTGCAGTTACCTCGGAACATGTCGGAGGAAGACTTCTCCTCCATACATATCGTACATAAACTGCTAGATGGTTCGGCGGGTCCGTTCTCTGTTTTTACCTCCGGCTCTTCCTCTTGCTTGATGCACAAGGTAACATGCTTTGGGGGTTGGGGATGATGGTTAATCTCTTTCTCTTGCTTAATACACAAGGTAGCATGACCATGATGCCTTTGGGGTTGGGGGTGATGGTTAATCTCTTCCTCCGTTGAAGTGACCAAAGAAGAAGCCAGAGCTTCTTGGAGATGCAGATTATGCATATGGTTTACGTCGTAGGGTGGGAAAACTCTGTCGTAATCGTATAAAGCAGGGTCAAAGTAATTATCTACCAAGACTAACATCCTTGTGTGTGATGATGATGATGATGAAGAGAAGCATGTTCCCATTATCACTGTTATCACTGTGTTTTGCTTTTTACTTCCCCTGTCTTGAGTTTGAGTTAGTAGGAGGTATGCATTTAGGTTAAATACTAGCACGTTTTAGAAGGTAAGTGAATGATTAGATGAATGGAAAACTTTTCTTTCTATTTTTTTCTTTTTTTTTTCATTTACGAGCACATAGAATATATTTTCAAGTAATTGAATATGCTAACATTACATAACTAAAAGTTTACCTTTTTCTTGTTTATGAAGTTACATAACATTTTCATCAATATGAAAATCATGTTGGTATAATGATATTAATGATTTGGTTAATGGTTCATTAATATTTTTATACTAGCAGGTCTAAAGGTTTTCAACATTATGGTAGGTCTAAGGAATTTCAAGATGCATTTAGACCCGTTAGACGTATTTTCTTTTATTGTAAAATATTTCAATAAATAGAAATATTAGACTTGAATCTTTATAAGACATAATTGTCAGATTTACCATTGTAGTTATTGTAATAGTCTTTTGAGAACTCAAAGAAGGACCGAAAGGGGTCTTCAATTTTGATTTGCAACTAGAAGTTAATTTTTCTTTTTGCCTTGTTGGAGATTGATTTTTGGGAGTAGTAGTTTGGTATTATCAAGGTATATACATGATGTAAAAAAAGCTTTCTGATGAAAAAATTTAACATTCATTCAAAAAAAATAGTTTTTTTTGTAAAATATAATAAATAAGAATTCAGTACTAAAATATTCTCATTAATTAATATGGACAAAAGATGTAATTAATGGAATTGCACGAAGGCACGGACATCCGGCTTTCGGTTTTTGTTTTTGATTTTAATTTTTTCGTTTTAGTAATTTAGGAATTGTTCAGTTACTTACAATAATTGATTTGATTTTGGTTCGGTTATTTCAGTTTGAATAACAAAATTGAAAAATGGTGAAAAAAATTAGGGTTTAATATGGTTCTGGTTTTTTGGCAGTCTTAGATAATTTGGCAAAAATGTTTGATAACCCAAGTTTTTCAGGATAAATATAGAGTAATTTTAGTTGTTCAGATAAAAATCTTAGTTAGTTTGAATAACTTTTAAACCTTTTAGATAAAACTATATTTGGATAATTCAGATTTGTTTGTAGTAAAATTTATAAATAGTAATTTTTAAGATATATCGGTTCTTGTTTGATTTTGATTTTTTGGTTCTAGAGATATAAGATATGTTCAAATTTATATATCATGTTTACATTAATGCTCTTAATGGTTAGTTACATGAATAGTCTTAATGAATTAAAAATATACATGAATAGTTTTTAATTATCTTTTAAATTTATTTTTTTTAACAAAATCATAGAAAAAATATTTGTAAAATATATATAATTTATATAGATATAAAACTTTTAATGATATAGTCCATGATGTGTTGGGTAAAATGGGTGTGGTTTATAGTTATACTTTAGCCTCCGTGGGAGTGTTAAAATACATATTTCTCTATGTATATACATAGTATTTAATTATAAGTATCTCAAAATTATAGGAAATTCAATAGTTTAAATTATTTTAGTTAAGTTTTTTCGTGAATATTTACAATTATATATATATATATATATATATATATATATATATATATATATATATATATATATATATTATTAATATGGTGAGAACTCTCTATTGGAGTTTTTTTTTTTTTTTTTTTTTTGCTCTCTATTGGAGTTGGTATAATGAAGGAGGCTTCACCAGATAAGTTTCTATGCAATGCACATAAATTGTGTCTGTAAATAGTTTCCCTGCGTTTTTTTTTTTGAACAAAGTTTCCCTGCGTTGTTTTTCCTTTTTAATCTTGTTTCCTTGTGTGGATTTTTTTTTCCCATTAATCATTTTTTTTTTCATTTATCTTATCTGTTTCCCAATTGGTTTCATGTGTAAAAAATGGTAAAAGTAATGGTGGAGATAAAACTCTCCCACTTCTCTCTTCTCCAAAAGCTTTCAAGTTTTCAGATTTGCAGCTCCGACGGTTTCCATAGCGTCGGAACTGTGCTTTCATGCTTGTAAATCTCCTCGGTGTAGTTCTTTTAAGATTCATTTTGTATCTGTTTTTTTTTCGTTTCTTCTCTATCTCTGTTTTAGATTATATTTGTGTTAAATCCGTATGTCTTTAGTTGCTTGAGGTTTCAAGGAGATCCTTCGTTAGTCTGGAAGATATGGGCGGTTTGATTTATGCGTCGTTGCAGTGGCTCGCTTGATTGACTTGATCAGATTTGTAATTTTTTCTGGTGTACGGTGGTTGTTTAGGGCGTCTCTGATGTGGGTTGTTAATTCTTCCATCAGATTTGGTCAGGTCTAGGTCGTTTGAGTCATTTGTGGATAGCGTCTCAGTCGGTATTGCTCATCTCTTTCTTGGTTTCTGGCTATTAGAAGAACCTCCACTTTGTCTCTCCATGGTTGGAGCTATTGTCTCTGGAAAGAGGTGGTTCACATAACATTATTTTTGCCGGCTTTCGTTTCCGGGAAGAGGTGGTTACTCTACACCATCTTCGCTGGCTTATCTCTGATTTTATTATGGTCTTGGTTGTTCTACGGTTCTTGCTGTCCTATGAGCTATCGGTTCTGTTTCTGTTGGTTTGAGATCTGGCGTTCGTGCTTTAGGAACCTGGAGGAAGGAAGCCTTCTGGTTGTGACAGGTGCCCTAGTGGTGGATGGGGTGTCTTTGGGTTGTGTGTGAGTTAAAGGCCCGGCTAAATATAATGTGTTTGTTGTTTTGGGTTTTGGATGGTCAATTCTGTATGTTGTTGGTGTTGGATGGAGTCTTTTTTAGACTTGAGCTTTTAATAAAATATTAGATGACAAAAAAAATGGTGGAGATAAAGGTTGCATTCCTTTCTCAAAAAAAAAAAAAGAAAAAGGTTGCATTTTCGTAATATTGTTACAAGGACATGTACATTGAAGTTCATCAGGTTAATCTCGAATATAATTTGGAATCTGGAAATAGGCATGTGAATAATCAATAAAAATATTTCAAATGAATAACTTTGACAAAAAACGAAATTAATAAAGCAGACGTTATAAAAATAAAACAAAATCTAGGCATAGAGTAATGCCTCCCGGGTACGAGTGATTTGCATGAGTGACTGTAACTCACCCACTTTGATCCACAACCATAGCAAAACTCAAAACCACACCTACGAAATAAACCAATGAACAAAATAATAAATAAATTAAAACAAGATACACATTCCTGATATAATGAATGATGATTGATGAAGGTGACTGACCTGCAACGTATACGCACACAGCCAACGACTTTCTCAACGAAGAACTTGCAACGAGGACACCTCCCCCACTGCTTCTCATTAGCCAACTGAATCAACAATTCATCATTCTTCTTATTTTCCACCCCTTTGGTTATGTAATTTAATAGTCCATTAAAAATTTCACTACACTTCTTCTTAGTGTTTCCAACTCGCTGAAACTCATCGCACCCAATACCTGCGTGCCATGTCACTTTACACTGAGCACAAAACAGTCTGTGACAAGACGGACACTCCGTCACCGTCACTTTATTATCACCACACTCCACCACCATCATCGCTGAGCAGTTTTCTATCGGACAGTAGACTTTCTCCAACGACATGAACAACGACTCGCACAAGGCTTTGTCCCAACGCTCGAACAAGTTCTTTGGAATCAGATCTCGACATGTGTTTGGCTCTATCATGTGGGTGCAATCCACGTCAGGACACTTGATTCCAGCTACGTTTTCTCCTATCTTGGTCTCCACGTAACGGACTGTGCACTCGTTGCAATAGAAGTGAGTGCAGTTACCTCGGAACATGTCGGAGGAAGACTTCTCATCCATACATATCATACATGTGCGTGACGTTGATGATGAAGAGAAGCATGTTCCCATTATCACTGTGTTCTGCTTTTTACTTCCTCTGTCTTGAGTTTGAGTTAGGTGTGCTGTTAAGGTTAAATAATAGCTTATTTTACAAGGTATCTGCAAAATTAGATAAATGGAAATTTTCCTTCGATTGTTGTAAATGATCTTTTTCTTATACGAGCATATATTCGCATATAGCTGAATATGTTAACATTTCATATTAAAATTTTAACTTTTCTTGTTTACGAAGTTTACATAACATTTCCATTAATTATGAAAATAATGTTCATATTAATGATTTGGTTTAAATGGTTCACTAATATATTAAGTCAAGAGATTTTCAACATTGTGAAAGTAAAGTAACTTTCATACAAAGATTCATCAAATTAAAATGCTGAGAAGTAAATTAGACTAGAATCTTTATAAGACACATAGAATATATAAAATTATTAGTTTTATGGGTTTCAGTTATTGTAATAATTCTTGGAATGTATTATTCTTTCTGTTTTAATACTTTTACTTTTGAAAGAATTTGTTTTGTTCTAAAATTAGATAACGATTTTAAGTTTCTACAAAATTTATTTGTGTTTAAAAAAAATGTAAAATTTATCAACTTTTTATTTATATGATTATAATATTGTGTTTTTTTGTTTTAGAGAAATTTATTTTATTATTGGTTAAACTGTGGTGAGGTAAACTATTAACAATGTTTTATTATTTAAAAATATATTTAAAAAGTAAAACTTTTATTAATTAAAAAGTAAAAAAATTATTAATTAAAAGGTTTTTTAAGTCAACTATTGAAAACAGGAGTGTAAAATAAGAATTCATTATCAAAAAACATTCTCATTTAAAAATATGGACGAAAGATATATAACTAATGGGATTGCACATATAAAGCAATTAGAAAATAGTTGGAACCATTATTTTGTTTTTTATTATTAAGTGATGTTAAAATAAAAATCTTGTAGAACTGTCCGTTTGAAGACGGATATAAATTGGCGGGAGACAAAAATAAACCTTCAAGGGTTTTAAGTGGTCATGAGCATCGCCACCATCTCACCATCATCCAAACTTCACCAAATCAAAACCCTAATCTCCCTCGCATCCACCGCCAACCACCTGAAACAGATCCACGCATCTCTCATCCCCCACGCTCTCAACAATGACACTTACCTCGTCAACCTCCTCCTCAAGCGAACACTCTCCTTCCGCGAAAACCGTTACTCCTTCCTCCTCTTCTCCCACACACAATTCCCAAACATCTTCCTCTACAACACTCTCATCAACGGCTTCGTCAACAACAACCTCTTCCGCGAAACGCTCGACCTCTTCCTCTCAATCCGTAAACAACACGGCCTCTCCCTCTACGGGTTCACTTTCCCTTTCGTCCTCAAGGCGTGCGCTAGATCGCAGAATCACGCGCTAGGGATCGAGCTCCATCCTCTAGTTGTGAAATGCGGGTTTAATCGCGACGTCGGGGCTATGACGAGTTTGCTATCTCTGTACTCTGGGTGTGGGCGTGTCCATGATGCTCGCAAGGTGTTCGATGAAATTCCCGAGAGGACGATTGTTTCGTGGACGGCTTTAATTAGTGGGTGTATTGCTTCCGGGAAGCATGGGGATGCGATTGGTTTGTTCAAGGAGATGGTGGAGGTGGGTGTGAGGCCTGATAGCTACTCCGTTGTTCGGGTTTTATCTGCTTGTGTTCAGGTAGGGGATCTCGATAGCGCCGAGTGGATTGCTGATCTTGTTGAAGAGATTGAGATGCAGAAGAACTCATATGTGAACACTACACTCGTTAATCTTTATGCCAAGCGTGGGAAGATGGAGAAAGCACGCTGTGTATTCGACTCGATGGCTGAGAAAGATATAGTTACTTGGAGCACTATGATACAAGGGTATGCTTCGAACAGCCTCCCGAAAGAAGGTGTAGAGTTGTTCCACCAGATGTTGAGGGAAGATCTGAAACCGGATCAGTATTCGATTGTGGGGTTTCTTTCTTCTTGTGCAAGCTTAGGAGCGCTTGATTTAGGAGAATGGGGAAGTGGTTTGATAGATAGGGATGAGTTCTTGACAAATATGATTATGGGAAATGCGTTAATCGACATGTATGCGAAATGTGGGGATATGGCTAGGGGATTTCAAGTGTTTAAAGATATGAAGGAGAAGGATAGAGTTATCATGAACACTGCGATTACTGGTCTGGCGAAAAACGGCCATGTCATGCTGTCCTTTGCGGTTTTCGGACAGACGGTGAAGTTAGGTATCTCACCTGATGGGTACACGTTTCTTG
The DNA here is from genome assembly GCA_026261945.1 of Hirschfeldia incana. Classification (NCBI taxonomy): domain Eukaryota; kingdom Viridiplantae; phylum Streptophyta; class Magnoliopsida; order Brassicales; family Brassicaceae; genus Hirschfeldia; species Hirschfeldia incana. Next base: position 213,247 of record JABCMI010000067.1, read on the forward strand.
GACTGTTGTGCGGGTGTGTTCACGCAGGGCTAATCCAAGACGGGCTTCGGTTTTTCAACTCCATAAGCTCTGTTTACTCGTTGAAACGCACGGTTGAGCACTATGGTTGCATGGTGGATCTTTGGGGGAGAGCAGGAAAGTTAGGCGAAGCGTACCGGTTGATCTGCGATATGCCAATGAAGCCAAACGCTATCATCTGGGGAGCGTTGCTGACCGGGTGCAGACTGGTCAAAGAAACTCGGTTAGCTGAACGTGTTCTGAAAGAACTCATCGCGCTGGAGCCGTGGAATGCAGGAAACTACGTTCAGTTATCCAACATATACTCGGTTAATGGCAGATGGGACGAAGCGGCTGAAGTGAGAGAGGAGATGAACAAGAAAGGTATGAAGAAGCTCCCTGGGTGGAGTTGGATCGAATTGGAAGGGAAGGTGCACGAGTTTCTGGCTGATGATAAGTCTCATCCTCTGAGCGCCAAGATATATGCCAAGCTGGAGGATTTAGGTAATGAAATGAGGCTTATGGGTTTTGTTCCGACAACAGAATGTGTTATGTTCGACGTTGAAGAAGAAGAAAAGGAGACGGTGTTGGGGTATCACAGCGAGAAGCTTGCTGTTGCGTTGGGGTTGATCAGTACGGGTCATGATGAAGTTATTAGAGTGGTGAAGAATCTGAGAGTATGCGGAGATTGTCATCAAGCGATGAAGTTGATATCTAAGATCACGAGAAGAGAGATTGTTGTTAGAGACAATAATAGGTTTCATTGTTTTACAAACGGCTCTTGTTCTTGCAATGACTACTGGTAAGAACTCACTTATGTTAAGACAAGAACCGTGAGTTACTATTGCATTTGTAATTTAGTGTAACTTGCCATTTTTTAAAGCTAGAGAATATTACAAGACAGTTTTGGTTCTTGAAACAAGGGAGAAGTGAACTTCTCTTTCCTTACACAGATAAGCCATTGGATGCTTCGGACCATAACGATGTTTTATGCAACAAATATCTTCGACTAAACACTCCATGCCTATTAAGACCCGCAATGTGAACACAACAGCTCTCCGGGTCATGCAAGCTACTGCAGTAAACATGAACCTCTTCTCTGTTTCATCTCTATCGTAAAGGTTTGGGTCCAAATACACAAACTGGCAAGTGTCATCGCTTCTGGATATTCTCAGCCACAAACGGGCATCCCTTGGCACATTGAGCAGCTTGATCTCGCACGGTATAGCCACTGGTAGTCCAGCCACAAATGAAATCGGAGTGTAAGGACCATTACCAGGAACATCGAGCTCTGCACTGAGACACTGCAGATTACCAGAGAGGGTAAACTGTTCAGGGGAGAAGCAACTGAATTTATTGATGAGTTCAAGCAGTCTTGAGCAACTTATATCAGTAGAGCTCCCAATCTCTTGCAATGACTTCTTAGTATCGGTTAGAAAATCTGATGGTTTGGTGCATTGTTGTTCATGGTGGACCTCTAATTGAGAGACTGTTGAAGATAGCTTCTTCTTGCAGCTAAGCCGGCAGCAAATCTCAAATTTATATAGCCTTAACAAGCAACTTAAAATGACTAGCTCCATAACTAGTGACACCTCCGTAGACAGGCCTGTGAACCTACACCTTATCTCCATCAGTTTAGTCTCTAACTCTTTCATCAGCAGTTCTAGTTCTGCAGATCTATATGTGCTGGTGTGTCTTGAGTTTTCGAAATGAGGCCATACCTGAGCGAGAAGTTCGATTAGGTGAACGTACTGACACATAAATTCTAATGCACCATTGGAGATTGAAGAATTGGCTGTCAGCGTTGCTAACTCCTGTTTGCAAGCCCTGGAAAGAAGTCAAAAATCATGTTAGTTAGAATCTACACATTAAACAGTAACATAGTGATGGAAACCTATAGATTGCAAGCTGTAAAACCTTAACGCTCGGAATGCTTCTTTAGAGCATCTTGATTGTAGTAATAACCAGGCAGCCTTTATTTTCAACAGTATATGGTTAACAGACTTCAGTGTTGGATTTACAATCTCCAGTTTTGCTATGGAAGCCATGGGTTTGCTCTCAGCAGATATATCTTTGCTTGTTTGTGGTAGGACGGGGTTTCCACTATGATCTGCATTACTGCGTCTATATGCATTTAAAAGCATATCAGCTTTATTGAATTCTGTACCCGACGAAGCAGAAAGAGTAGTGCAGTGAGCCAAGTAAGCCAACAGAGTATCCTGGTCCATCATATCATGAAGTCCACAAGAGAATTTTCCCAGCATTGCAAGCGAATATGAAAAGACCAAAGGCGGTATGGAGGTGATGCTTTGTTTGCTTGAGAGAGGAGCTGAGATTATGAAAACCAGAAACGCAGACACCTGTCGGCTGTCGAATTCACTTTTATTTCCCGAATCTGTTTCCAACTGAAGAGCATGGAAGAGTAATCAAAGAAATAATTAGTACGCCTATAGCTAACCTGTCCTGAAAAGAGTGGGAAAATAACTTACTTACCTTTTCACGAAATCTCTTGATAATATTGACTACAAAATTTGAATGGTTTTGTCCGAGAAGGAACAGAGTAGACAAGATATCAGGTTCGTCCTAGAATGAGACAGCAAAGAAAATAAGGTTCAAAATTAGAAAAAAGAAGAATCGATCGATGGAATCAGAAGCTAACTGATTTTTTTGTAGGTAAGTACGCTAACCTGTGGATACATCTTTAAGCTTTTCAGGACACCATCAACACCTTTGTTGACCAGCTTCAGATCAGGAAGCTTTGCCAATTTGAGAATGTTTCTAGCCGTAAGTCTTATGTTCTCAGAGGTATCAATAAAAGCATCCAAAAACTGCATAGTCAAGTAGCAGCTCTTTATCAAAACTCATAGCAAAGAAATAGCTAAAGAGCACCAAGTGACAATACTTGGAGGGAGCGGCAGCCATGTTAGCTTAGTACAAATCACTTAAGACAAGAATCTTATGAAGTACTGCATCTACACTGTCATTAGCTTTTTTAAAACCATCTCTATAGGAGAAAAAGAGGTAAAAGGATACGGTGACTTACGGCGGGCATATAAGTTTCCTGTATCTTAAAGTTCCCCGTGTCTGCTATATGATGCAACGCCTCTAAAGCTTTCAACCTGACAACCATATAATCATCGTATAGCATATCCATCAATAGACACACAGCTTCATCTGGGAATTCGCTAGAATTTACTGAGAGTGAGTGGAAAGAGTCAACCGCAGCTTCCCGTACCTTCACAATGACACATGCAAACACCGTAAACGTAAGTCCAGAATCAACAAAAACTCAACTGAAACTTTTTCTATAAAACCTAATTAACAGGTATACATATTTTCCATAAGCGTACCTCGTAGAATTCATCTTCAAAACCATGGATGAAAACGCCAGCTGCAGCAGCGGCATCAGCAGATTCATTCGAAAGACGATCCAGCGGTTTCTTCCCTTTCCCCGACGACTTCAATACCTTTTTAGAAAGTGTTTGCAGAATAATGCTTTCTGACAGACTTCCTATCACCCCAAATGCCTTGAAGACCTCAACCCTCACGTCTACACTCATATCTCTCACAACAGAACAAAGCTGAAAATCACGATTGCAAGAAAACATCAGCCATTTGGTTATTGTAGTTCCTCAAGATCACTGAGACAAAATTCTGATAAACACTTCGCCACATAAGTCGGCTACTCAATTTCTCGTTTGCAATTTGCAAATACAATAAAAGCTTCAGCCTTTATGCTAAATCAATTTGTAGCTAGATATCACACTACTTCCAAAATCGAAAAGGACTTCGAAATCCAGAGAGGAGCTAGTTACCTTGAGAAACACAGCATCAGAACACTCTCTTCTGCTCCTCTCATCCTTGGATGCTATCAACACTTTGCCCCACACACTGACCTAAAACATTCAGATAATAGTTCAACCTCACAACAATTATCAAACGCTATTTCATCAATAAATTAAAAAAAAAAAAAAGAAACTTACGGCACGAACTGCAGAAGATCTGACGCTATCTTCAGCATCACCCAAAAGCTCAACCGCACGTGCATAACAACCTTGCACGGCGTGCACGTGATCGAAACCACCAGCCTCGCATACATAAACCAATCCATCGAGAGCTAATTTTCGGATTAACGGATACGGATCCTTCGTAAACCCGAAACACAACGTGAAGAGCACCGACGACGGGATACAGAACCTCTCCGCGTTCCTAATTATCCACATCCGAGAAGACACAGGCGCTCCGAGGCAAATCGACGCGAACACCTCTCCGTCGATTCTGGTGGCGACGCTAGGGTTTCTTTCGGATAACGACGCGAGCACGGCGAGCGATTCCGCGGCGACGCGACCGCGGTTTTCATCATCGGCGCCGGAGGAGTTTTGAAGGCGGAGCAAGTTGGAGAGGATCGATTCGGAGATCTGCGGTGCTAATTCGTTTCTCGAGAGGGAGAGATCGGAGAGGAGCTTGAGGACGTGGTGAAGAATCGGCGAGTCGTCTCGGCTAAGAAGACCAGTAAGGAAGTCGAACACCGATGAAATCACAGAGACGGAAGTTTCGGCGTTGATGATGAGTGACCTAACGGAAGATAGAGTGTGGAGAGTGAGTGAAACCGAGTCGTTGGCTTCCTCCATCGGTGAAGCGAGGAAGAAGACAAAATCTCAAACCGTCCGTCATATTTTTCTGTTTTAAATGTTGTTATACTAGTTGATTGGGCTTCAGTTGAATAATGGGCTTTGAAAGTGGAATCTATGCCGTTTCATCCAGTATGAAAACGACACGCTGTTCTCTCCTTGAAATACGAGACGCCACGACGTGGTGATAGGTAAATCTAGACATTGTTTATGTTTCTGACACAAGTCTTTCAAAGTGACTTCACATCTTTCCATCCTCTCTCTCCGTTCTGTCTCTTCGCCACCATGGACGATCTCCCTCTAGAGAGAATCGAGATCTCAGGTCCAACACTAGCGTCCCTCATTCAACGAGCCTCCTCCTCTCCCGGCGACGTCGACGGCTTAATCTTCGGCCAAATCCACCGCATCGTCTCCACGACCTTATCCGACGACTCTCCTCCGGAGCCCTCCCCCTCGATCTCTTCCTCCTCCTCCTCCTCATCGGATCAAATCGTCGCCACCGTGACGAGCTTCACCTCCTCCGGCAAAACCGTCTCCTTCTACGACCCCCTCGGCCGAGTCGACTCGCTCAAGATCGACTCCCTCCGAGTCAACTCGCCGGACCGCCTCCTCGGCTGGTTCTCCGCCCGGAGAAAAACCTCCAGCCGCCCCTCCATGCGCGAGATCGCCGTCTCGTCGTCCCTCGCGTCTCAGTTCCAATCACCGATCGAGAACTCGGAAAACCCTAACTCGTTAGCTTCTTCCTCAGTGTTCATCCTTCTCACCACGCCGTTAACGGATCAGTTAATCCACACGCACGAGTACCGCGCGTACCAGTTCCGCGCCGCGAACCGGCGGTTAGAACCGAGGTCTCTCGGTATAGTCAACATCGGACCGGCTTTCCGTGGGCATTACGGTTCGTTTAATCCGAAGTCGGGGTTCCCGCCGTTGTTATGCGAGATGAGCAGCTCGGCGATGATGATGAACGAGGAAAGGGACGAAGGGTCGCTGAGTGCGAAGAAGGAAGCGGTTAAGGATCAGAAGGAAATTGATGCGTTGGCGGATGGGTTTCGAGTTGGGGATTTGAAGCGTTTGGTTGGTGCTGAAGCTGCGAGCTATACGGGGGCTATCGAGGAGATGTATGAGAGGATGCTGGCGAAAGTCGAGAGCTTGGCTTCGGAAGTTGAGAATAGCTCGGCTAAAGTACTTGAACAGGTACGAAATTCGATTTTTTTTTATGTAGTTTTAATTTTACAAAGGTTGTCTTTAAAGACAATTAGTCTTGTCCTATTATTGATTTGTTGTCTGGAAAAATAAAATTTTGTTTGGTTGTTTTGTTTCAGGAGAATCATAATCGGAAGTTGAGATACCGAGTTGCCAGAATCGAGCGGTGAAGCTTTGTTTCTTTAGGTTCCTGTTTATCTTTTTTCCGCTAGGTATTATTTGTTTCCTCCTCCTGGATTCAGTTAAACTTAGCTGAGAACATTGGCTAACGCAGTTGGAATACATGTAGACCATTATCTTAAACTATAGCTGTTTAGATTGCTTTATCACAGATTCAAGGAAGAGATTAATCCTAGAGCTTCGTCAATGAGCATATATATATTTTGATGAAGTTAATACTAGCTACAAAGATGCATACTGAAGATTCATATAGAGATCAGAGTAGTAACGATTGATAGGAACAAGGAAACAGTTGTAAGAATAGGAGCTAGAGATAGTTGGTCTGGAGGGGTAAAGTTAGTCACTGTGTCGTGACTCTGACTGATCACAGTTTATTTCTAACATCTTTCTGTTAATATGTAGATGGTTTTTGAAGAGCCAGAATTGTCAAAAGTATGGAACTGTTCTTTTAAGAACCTGATTGTATCATTTTATGAGGCGTAATCAAGTAAATCCGGAACATGGGTTACATGGAAGATGATGGCTTGAGCTTAAGTTTTCTGCTGTTATGTCCTTGACCAGGGATATACAAATGTATTTTGGTGTATCATCAAGTTTTTGTTGCTTTTTTTTCCTATTCAGAGGGTTTCTTTGGATGCTCTTTTCCAGTTTCTCACAATTGCTTCTGGACTGGAAATGAAATGGCTTTTGTGATTATAATGTAAACTGTCCAAAGTGAATTTGATTATTTTCCTAAATGTTAAACTACACTAGTATTATTTACCGTAGTAATCGGCCCGTACCAAAAGGCGCAATCAAAAGTTTGGGACCACAACGTAAGCTAAGAGATTAGGTATTGTTTCTGGAACCAAACAAAACGGTTTTCCTAGCAATCAATTAATTTGCCACACAGCTCATAGTACGGTACTAGAAGTCTAGAAGATGTTCGGTCATCTATGTGCTATCTTAACTACTTTTAACGAACAACACGTAGGAACTCCTCACTTTACCACTCTCTTTCTCTGGAGTTCAATGCACCATGAGCTCATATCAAATGATCCATCGCCCGTACTTAGCCAGTAATTGTATAAAATTTGGTCGTCAATATTTGACATATTATGTCAGCCTACTCCATATCCAAATTTATAAATTCAGCAATTCTAATCCTTCAATGTAAAAGAATCACACGCTATGTATTAAACAACATTTCAAGGCATTTCAATAATTTTATGGGTTGGCAGCGAATTAGTTTTATCATTTACAACCCGTCTGTAATTTCACGACCATAGTGTTATGTTCAAAACTGTTAGATACAATGCAATTGATGAATTGAATCAGGAGGGTTGGGTCTTAATTGGTTGAAGGTAAACATTAAATTCACTCTCAACCAATTCGTATCCTAGCAATCACTCCTCGTCAACTACCAACCCTAGATTCTACCCATCTATATATAACCTATCAATTCTTTAACCAAAGTACCCAACAAAAAAAAAAGAAAAGAAAAACACGAGAAACAGCAGAAAGTAACATGAGATCTCTCTTACTACCCTTGTTCTTAGTTCTTGCTTTTCACCGTGGTGAAGCAGCCGTGTCTTGCAGCGCCGTGGTTGGAGATCTTTACCCTTGCCTCTCCTACGTGGTTCAAGGCGGAAGCGTCCCAGCGAACTGCTGCAACGGTATCAGGACGCTCAACAGTCAGGCCCAAACCCCTGTGGACCGTCAGGGAGTCTGCCGTTGCATCAAAAATGCTATCGGAGGAGTCTCTTTCTCTTCTAACAACCTCAACAATGCTCAGTCTCTGCCTGCTAAATGTGGTGTGAATCTCCCTTACAGTATCAGCCCTTCCACCAACTGCGACAGGTAAACAAACAAAAACACAGCTCTGTCAATAAAAATCTCAACCACTTATTATTTCTTTCTGTTTACAGTATCAACTGAGAGAAGCAGACAATTCTAAAGGAAGCTACTACTATCACTAGAAGAACTAAGAATCCAGTAATAAATTAGAACGTATGGTTTGCTTGTAGCTACGTTTATCCATGATGTATTGTCACTTCTATATATATGAAAGTTCAAATAAATTATCAGCATGCTCTTATGATATGAGACGACCAAAAATATATATTAACTATTCTCGACATTCCCTAGGAGGCTAGGACCAAATGTGAAAACATTCGTTATGTTTTGTTACCAACGAACCAAACCAGCTTCCAAAAGACCAAGGGCGTGAAACTAAACCTATATATAGCAAATTTATATAATATTCGTACCCCAAAACATAACTTATAAAAGACATGAAATATCGTATTACATATGGTATCCACTCCGAAGTGTTCTTCACTGCATACGGTGCGAGATATGACGAACTGACGGTATAAATTGAGGTGGAACTTGGAAATTAATTTTGGGTTATCGTTATGGGCCTAATAATTATGACATTTTGTACTAAACGATTGGTGTTTTGTAATTGTACACTGAATGTAATCAGGCCTCGGACAATATATATGCATGCGACTTTAAGGACCAGCATAGAGCCCATCCACTCCTCTTTGCGTGCGATGAACAAAGAAGTAAAGAATCAGCGTTAGTCATTATGCACATGAAATAGTAACACAGTTTACATAGACATGAAAAACATTGAGTAAGCAAAGAAATGATTAGTATGCGCCTATATAGTTGACGAGTCCTGATATGAGTGGAAAAGAAAATGATAGCTTACCCTCTTTTAGATGATTCACTAACCATTGTTTTTATTAAATGTAGCTTTGTTGCATCTAGGATTCAATCGTCGATTTGTTTTATGAAATATCAATAAACATTTCTACTAATCCAAACAAATGATCATTATCTCAGCAATCAGATGATTGAGTTATGATAAATATAAAAGAACGTGGATCAAGATGATCAATATATTCCATGTCTACCTAAAATTTCTCCTTCCCACTCCACAAGAACTTCTTAAAATTTACCAATACATAAAAGGCACTTTTCGCAAGCTCAGAGTTTGACCAATTAACACAGCATGAAATCATTAAAGTAGAATAGTATTTTGTATAAACAGTGAATATTTATTTTTCACCAGTGATATGATAATTATAGTCAAACGTAAATCATTGTTTTCTGTGGCTTGTTCAAAAAAACATCCAAAGTAAAGCCGACCCCGTTCAAACCATAATTATATACTCCAACAAACTTCAAAAGTCTACTACATAATGAGAAAAGTATACGCCGAAAAAATAGATACATACCATAAAAATTATTAATCGTGGAATCAGCAAAAACGTGCATACTAGTGTTGAATATTATTCCAATTTATTCAACCTTCAAATTTTTATTTAGTCTAATATAGTTTACGACTTGATAGAAATTGCCTAAAGATATAGAAATTATTCAAAGATAAAAGGGATAAATAACTTCCGTAAGGTAAAAGAATCATTAATGAGAATTCTTAGAACGAGATTTTTAACAGAATATAAGAACTCGATTCTTAAATTTTTAACTGAAAAATCTAAGAATCGACTCTTAAATAAGATATTTAAACCATTATTAACGCAAGATTATTAGTGCATAATTTTTATGGAATATAAAAATCCGATTCTTAATTTTTAACTGAAAAAGCTAAGAGTCGGTTTTTAAATAAGATATTTAAAAGCCGATTTTTAGTTTTTTCAGTTACAAATTAAGAGTTGAGTTTTTATATTCTGTTAAAATTTATGCTTAAAAACTTCTGTTAATGATGTTTTTATAAGTCGACTTTTAGCTTTTCAATTAAATTTAAGAGTTGAAGTTGAATTCTTATATTCCATTAAAAACCTTGTACTAAGAATTTTGCGTTAATGATGGTCTAAATGTCATACTAGTTACAGCCTACGGATATGATGTGGAAAGCCCAAAGTTAATTCAATAAAACATTGGGTTCTAGTTCAAATACTTGTGAATATGAGGGGTGATCATGTAAATTCCATAAGTGGATAGAAGAGTAGAGGTGAAAAGATGGAGAGTGGTTTGAGAGGACCCCACGTGTCCTCTGCTGTCTGATTTTTGTTTGAGTTAATAAAAAAGTTCAGTCGCACGCGTGGGTGCATACGGCGCGTGTGCTTAAACCTTTTTCTAAAATTTTCTTTTTGTTTATTATTTGAAACCTTCCAAAAACGATGTCAGTGGGTCCTACCTTAGCAAGACGTGACAGGTTATCAACCGTTGATAAGGCTCAATGCGATCTAAATGAACGGTTGTTATATAATAGTCAACAACCTATCTAATTAGCTATTTGACCAGTAAACAAAAACCCAATTAGATGATGATGCTTACTTGCCTATTTTAATTATTGAACAAAAACAAATCATTTTAGTTTTCCAAGTTTGACTGAGATGTCGCTTTAATCGATGGCCCTCTTTACTGGAAATCTAGGCTTTGCTTTGATTTTACAACTTTGCCTCCTCCTTATCAGTTTCTGTATTAAATTATTAATTTAAAAATGAATGAAAATTTCGTTTGAAAATATATACGGTCCATGTCGTCGGTGTTAGATATTGATTCAAAACAGACTTTAGACTCAAGATTTTTTTTTTTATAATTGTGATGTATAGTGTATCAATGGCCATAGATGTATATAGTATGTCTTTTAGAACCCAACATTTTCTAGTTAAAAATATTTACATATAATTAAAGGGATCCCTATAATTAAATATATGAAAGTATACTTCTTTTGTAAGAAATAAAAAAATAATATAATAATGTATATAATGTGACGAGGTTATAAAGAAGAAAACAAAAAGTGAAGGGGCAAAAGATGAATAATAGTAGTATAAAGCAAAGAGAGAAAATTCCAAAATAGTTAGCTGAGGAATTGAATAAGATTAAGTAAATTAATTACAAATCTTTGCACATCTGTTTTGGTTTGAACTTTGACCACTGCCTCTTCTGGGTCCCACCTATCTCTCTCTCTCTCTCTCTAATATCTCTCACTTTCCTAATCAGACCATTCCGCTCTTGAGTTTCCTTTCTTCTCAGAAATTTCCGATTTCATTTTCACTCAAGTCTTTGAATCTCTCTCTCTCTGCGTTTCACCTTTCGTCTCCTTAGAATCGTATTGGCTTCTTGTTCCTCTCAGGTTTGAACAAAGAACTCTCATCTATGCGTTTTATTTGTTTCTAGATCGATTTTTTTTTTGGCTTCTTAACGAACTTTATCATGACCAGACTATGATTTGTTTCAGTGAAAAAGCTCTGATCTAACGAATTATCTCAGTTTAAAATTAGAAATGAACTTTTGAATTGAGTTTTTAGCCAATGATAATGCTTTGTATAATTTTCCTGGATTTATTGTCTCTTGTCTTTACCGGGAGATTAATCTAATGTCATGTTGTCTAATTTAACATATCGAAAACGTGTCTTTAGATTCTAAATAATTGCATCTTTAAAATATTTTTTAGCTGTTTTATTCCATTGAAATTAGGGTTTATACAAGGAACCATCCTTTGCTTTCTTAAACCACGAGATCTGTAACTGAGATATATAATCCATTTATACGGAAGTTTGAGCTCATTGTTTTCTCTTGAGACAAGTTCTATGTCCATCGATCTAACACACATGCACGAACGGATCTGAGTTTCTATAAATACCAAATCTTTTATGTGTCTCTGTTTGCTAAAAATAAGTTTATGTTTTTGAATCATTTCCAGATGAATTTGTGAGTCTACGCTTCACTTATAAGGTTTCAAAGCATCGAGCTTTATGTGTAGAAGAAGCCCTGTTTTGTTCGTAGGATCAAAGTGGTAAGTTAGCAAACAGATTTTCAGAGGATTTTTTAAAAAATGGTGTTGGGATGTTTCCCTTTGAAAAGCAAGAAGAAACGTGGCGGCTCTGTTTCTTTAAAGCGTCTAGATCTCGAAGAAAGCAAACCAATCGCTTTACCAGAGCCACCCAAAGCTCCAAGCCGTAACCTACAATCAGCTCCTCCTAGTTTCAGAACCAGAGTGAAGCCAGTTCACTCCAGCAACGGAGATACTAGCAGCAGCAGCAGCAGAGCGAGAGTGATGTCTGCTCCTTCGAGCATCCACGGTACAGCAGAGCGTGACTTTCTCGCCCACGAGGAGCAGCAAGACGAACAACAACCTAGAGATCCACGTAGCTCTACCAAAGAACCTACTCCACAACCGCTTCCACTACCGTCTCCGAGAACCGGCTCTTCGTTGAAGAACTGGGGGAGCTTTAAATCGTTTAACGGAAGCAGCGGGAGGTTATCTTCGTCTGCAGTTTCTGGACCGTTACCTTTGCCACCTAGCGGATCCGTTAGAAGCTTCTCGTACGATGAAGTTGTGTCAGCTTGCAGCGCGTTTGCTACGGACCGATGCGTCTCGGAAGGTCTTTCGTCTGTTATGTATATGGCTTCGTTTGGTGACGAGGCTGCTGCTTCGACAACGAACTTAAAGAAGGTCGAAGCGACTGTTGTGCGCCTAAACGTTGTAACTCAGGTAAATAAAACATTCGTTTGTTATGTTATGTTACCATGTAGTACCTTTGTGTGTTTTGTGTTTCTTACTATTTTATTGTTATGCTAACAGAGTATTAGGGAGTTTACTAACGAAGTGAACACCTTGGCGTCGCTGCAACATCAGAATCTATGTAAATTGGTAGGCTATCATGCTCGTGATGGATCTGACACGAGGATGTTGGTGTACGAGAGGCTCGCTCTTGGAAGCTTGGACCGTTTGCTACATGGGAGATCAGATGGTCCTCCACTTGATTGGAACACTAGAATGAAGATCGCGTTATGCGCAGCTCAGGGGCTAGCCTTCTTACACGAAGAAGGCCCGTTTCAGGTACACAACTCGGTCCTGTCGATATTTTAAAAATTATATTTATTTGACTCAAATCAGTTAAAACAAAAACAGTTGTTCTGAATTGATTAAATATATATAAAATAAGTGGACAATTCATTAACATCTAGTCGTCAAGTTACCGCTAGCGATTTCCTGAACATTACTTGTGTTATGTGTACAGTGTACTGATCACTTTTGTATTGTATTGAACAGGCAATGTACAATGAATTTTCAACGGCTAACATCCAAGTGGACAAAGATTTCAGCGCCAAGCTATCCGGATACGGTTGCGTAGGCCACGCACCCGAGACCGAGACCTCAAACAGTTCAGCACTCGCCAATCTCTCGGTGGAGACACTAGAGAGAGGAGTATTGACACCGAAGAGCAACGTGTGGAGCTACGGAATCGTTCTCCTCGAGATGTTAACAGGGCGTAAAAACATGGACGGCTCATACCCTAAAGAAGAGAGAAACCTAGTGAAATGGAGCAGAGCCTTTCTAGCAGACGACTGCAGACTCTCGCTGATAATGGACCCTCAGCTCAAAGGCCGGTTCCCCGCGAAAGCGGCGAGGAGCATCGCGGATATAGCGCAGAGGTGTCTCCAGGTGGAGCCATCAGAGCGCCCGACGATGAGAAACATCGTGGATCAGCTCAAGATCATACAGGACATGAAGTACTCGTGCAGGTTTCCCTTAAGAGAGCCCGCACCGGCAGCCGCGGTGAGGAAGCATATGGGAAGATCGAGCAGTTTGAACACGATCGTTTGGACTCCTGGGGTGGCAGCAGCTGCAGCTGCGCCGAGGTCGAGCTTCTCGCCGTCGCCTCCGGCGAGAAGACCGTCGGTTTCGCCCACGAGGGGAAGGGGGTTGGTGGTGTTCCCGCCGGTGTTTCCGCCGCGGGTGTGTTCGTCGCTGGAGGAGATGAGTAGGGAAGAGGTGAGGAGATTGTCTTCGATCAGTGGTAGGAGAACTAGTCTTGAAGGGTTTTGATTTGTTCATATTCTCTTATTTGTTTCTTTCTTTTTTCTTTATTGGCTTTGATTTGTTTTTCTGGATTCCAAATATAAAAAAGTTTGTTTTTCTTTTCAATGTTGAATCCAAACAGAGAGGGAGTGTGTTGTGTTGTATATAATGAAACTTTTTCTTCAGACAAAAACAGATTCAAAGTATTGTATTGTTACGTTACAACTTAAAAGTACACTTTGGTCGTTAGAAAACCGAAGAAACGGTTTTGTTAACAGAACCGGATATTTCAATTTAAACCGAACTGCGGTTTGATTTTTTTCTTTTGGTGTCCTCCCGACACGCATTGAGGTTTTAACCTTCCATCTTCCTTTCCATTGAGATCTTATCTTGTCTTTTGAGACTCAGCGGTTTTATCTTATCGCCGGCGGGAGAACAAAAATGGCGGGAAGAGCGGCTTTCTCTGTATCTTCATCTCCTTCACTCTGCATCCCCTATTCTACTACTTCGCTCTCACTATCTTTCTCGAATCGATCGGTGCTCTCTGTGCGGATTTCTACTCGAGCCAACAGATTTCCCGGTTAGAGTTCTCTCCGCTATCACTTTTGATAGGGATTTGATTGATTCAGTTGTCTTATATTCTGGTGACTTGGTTTTTTTTTGTAGGGATTTGCTGCTCTTTGTCTGCCAATGACATCAAAGCTGGAACCAATATTGAAGTCGATGGTGCGCCTTGGCGTGTACTTGGTAATCTTCCTTCTTAGTTCCTTATGACTAAAGGTTTTGATTTTTTTTGTTGTTACTAGTTAATTTAGAATTAGGCGTGTTACTTTCGCTTTGTTTGCATCTAATAACTGCTTAAAGCTGAACTACTCGGACATGTTTTGGTTTTCATAATTACAAGACTTTTTGAGTTTTGTCTCTGATTTGTATTTTGGGACAGAGTTTCTTCATGTCAAACCAGGAAAAGGTGCGGCATTTGTGAGAACTAAGATCAGGAACTATGTTAACGGTAGCACAGTGGAGAGAACATTTCGTGCTGGAATCTCCGTAAAGATCCTCTCTCTGTCTCTCTACCGTTTTGTATCTTAATTGTTAACGAATGACACCATAATTTGAGTATGATTGGATTCACTTGTATGTTAACAGGTGGAGGAAGCAAATGTATTCAAAGAAACCAAACAATTCACATACAAAGACGGGTCTCAGTTTGTTTTCATGGATTTGGTACGTCAATAAATTCTCTTCTTCTTCTTCTTCACTTAAAACAACGGTTGTTGTAGTGATATGATTCTCCTCGAGTTGTTCAAAATCTTCATCTACAGAGTACATACGAAGAAACACGTCTGAACGAATCTGATATGGGCGACAAGACGAGATGGTTGAAAGAAGGAATGGAATGCAGTTTGCTGTACTGGAAAGACAAGGTTAACACACACACACACGCGCACTTAAAGTTGAATAGTTCACAGTTGAATGTTGTTGAATATCTTTGCTTCTGTCTTGATTTTTGCAAGGTTATCGATTTTGACCTACCAAATACGGTTACGCTCAAAGTAGTTGATGTTGATCCTGGCCTTCGTGGTGACACCGCACAAGGTAATAAAATAATGTTGCACAAAATCTCTTGTTGAAACAAGGCCTAAGCTGTTTGTGTGGTGGATGTGTGTAGGTGGATCAAAGCCTGCGACAGTGGAAACGGGGGCAGTAGTTACCGTGCCACTCTTCGTTAACATAGGTGAAGAAATTTTGGTGGATACTAGAACCGGTATGTACATGAACCGGGCGTGAACCGTGTCTACACCCATATAATCGGATTTCGAAATTCAAACCGATAAGGCGAGTATAATCATTTTTTGTATGTATATGCAAATATGCGATGTTCGAATCGAGGATATATGTTTTAAATAAATAAATCCTGAACACCACAAGTGTACCCAACCCTTAGAGTGTCTGATCTAATTGATCCTGTTAGAAAGGAATGGGATACCACCAAACTCAGGAGCTACTTACAACCGGAAGATATTCCATTGGTTCGTAGTCTACACCTCAGTAGAAACTCCAAACCTGATGGATATTGTTGGAACTTATCTATATCTGGGAAATATTCGGTCAAATCAGGCTACATGCTTGCAAGATCAAAACCAGATAGTGAAACTGTTTTTCGGAACCAGCTGCCATCCCTCAACCCCCTGAAGGAAAAAGTTTGGAAAGTCCAAACGGGAAATAAATTTCGCCATTTTCTATGGCAGGTTTTAACGGAGGCAGTTGCAGTAAACGAAAGACTTTTTAAGAGACATATCGGGAACGACCCTAGCTGCCCAAGATGTGGTCATACGGAGGAAACAATTAATCACATGATTTTTACATGTCCTCCAGCTATGCAATGCTGGACGCTCTCAACGATTCCATCAGCATCAGGGATCTTTCCTTCAGAGAATCTGTACACCAATATAAACTACTTGCTTGAAAGGGCAGAGATTGGTGGAGATACAGAGGATTTATTCAGAGTGTTCCCGTGGATCATATGGTATATATGGAAAGCACGAAATGAAAAACTGCATAATGGGCGAATCTTCTCACCAGTAGAAACTACAGATCTAGCACTAAAGGAGTGTAATGCCTGGTTTTTGGCAAATGAAGAGACCGAGCCTGGTGACAGAACCATGGAACTCATACCAAGGAACCCCCCAGCCTTACCTATATTTACTTGCCGCGTGGACGGATCATGGAAGAAAGATGGAAACACGAGTGGAGCAGGATGGATCCTACACCTCCAAGATGGTTCCATAGACCTCCTTGGCCTTCAAGGCTGTCATAAGCTAATTTCGCCATTACATACAGAACTAAGAAGTCTAGTATGGGCATTGAAATGTTTATCTCACTATCAGCGGTTCTGCGATTACTTTGTTACTGATTCTCAAGAGTTAGTTAAGATGATTACAACTCCGGAAGATTGGCCAGCCTTCGCAGCGGAACTCATTGAATTCAAATCTCTGTGGGCGTCTTACCAAGGCGGACAGGTGGTTTATCAGCCAAGATCTAGTAATACTCAAGCCGACTTCCTTGCAAGACAAGCTCGAACAAGGAACCGTGTTTTCTCGTATGTTAACACGTCGGTGCCTTATTGGATGGATACCAGAAACTCGTCCTTCGCGGATTCGTACTAAGATTTTTTCTTTGTGCTCTCATTGTGATAAAAAAAAAAAAAAAAAAAAAAAAAAAAAAAGAACACCACAAGTGTATTTCGAATTTTCGATTCGTATTACTTACTTAAAACCATGTAAACCAAGTAGACCACAATAACAACACATCTAATGGGTTTAGTGAGGGCCGGTCCACTACCACAAATAAGAAGGGATTGGTGGACAAAAATGTCTCCGCCGCACATTTAGCTAGTTAGTTAACGCTCTACCAATAAAATATGGCCACGTGTAATCCCCTGGATCTAACGATGCGTCTCTCTTAAAGATCCTCCTCCTGTCCATCGTTTCGATTCACGTCTCCTTCCCCAGCCATCCTCTCTGGTAATCATCCCCCTCTCTCTCTCTCTCTGATTGACTTTAGATTTTCTGGGTCAATTCAAATTATCAAAATTTGTGTATTGTTTCGACGACACGAAACGTTTTAACATTCGATTCATAGTTTATCTTCTAGATCTCGATTTGCTTAAAATTTGTAACGATTAGATCTGATTTTATTAATTCCTTTCCGTCGTGGGTTTCGTTTTTACTGGCGAAAGTTTGAGTCTTTGAAGCTGTGTTAAGTATTATATTCATTCTGAATCCGCAAATTGTATGGCTTTTGGGATCTAGTGGACTTGCTTCATAATGCTGTACTTATGTTGATATGTTCATGTGATAGCTTCTAAATTTGTGAACTTTGATGTATCTGCAGAGCTTAGAAAACCTTTCATGGCATTTGCGCACTTCTGCAGCACCGAATGTTTCCTTAAAATCGGGAAACAAGAAGCGCTTTTCCTCCTTGTTATTGGTTTGCCTATTGCCAGCATTCGTTCTAGTCTGTTTTCTCCGCATTAACCCCCTCGGGAACAGAATCTCTCTCACCACTCTCTGGTGAACTCTTGAATCTGTGGTTCTGCATCAGTTTTTTTAGTCGTAAGTTATGGTTTCCTCTCACCGTCCTGTCCCCAACAAAACCCACAAACAGCAGTACTTATCTCTCAGCCCTTCAGACTCTGTCTTGAAAGATGATGTTGAGCTTGACTTCTCTGATGTGTTTGGTCCACTCCCTGAAGAGGCCGGCGATGTTGTTGTCTTCGACGAGCCTGCTGTTATCCACACTCGTTCTCACTCTTTTGTTGGCCCTTCTTCCATCGGTAGCCACTCTTTCAAGCTGAGCAAGCTCACGTTACGTGAGACGGAGGACTCAGTTGACTTGGTGGAGTGTCTTGAAAGTGAATCGCTTAAAGAACACGATGACAGTGAGAGATCTTCAAAGGTAGAGGTGGTGAAGGTCTCTGGCGTGGTAGGGCTTGATGATTTTGAGGTTATGAAGGTTGTAGGGAAAGGTGCGTTTGGGAAAGTGTATCAGGTGAGGATGAAGGAGACTTCGGAGATATATGCGATGAAGGTTATGAGGAAAGATAAGATTATGGAGAAGAACCATGCTGAATACATGAAAGCTGAGCGTGATATTCTTACAAAGATTGATCATCCCTTCATTGTTCAACTTAAGTACTCTTTTCAGGTAAAGATCCTCCAACTGTCTCTTTGTATCCTAGTTGTTTTAGTTCATAAAGGGTTCATGCCATTTTTTATGCAGACTAAGTACAGGCTGTATCTTGTGCTTGACTTTATAAACGGAGGGCATCTATTCTTCCAGCTCTACCACCAAGGACTTTTCAGGTTTGGTCTAACTCCTTGTTCAACTATGTTTTGAAGTTCCAGTATAGTTTTGCAAGGCTTGACTAGTTCGATGCTTTGTTTTTCACAGAGAGGAGTTGGCTCGGGTGTACACTGCAGAGATCATCTCTGCAGTTTCCCATCTTCATGAGAAAGGCATAATGCATAGAGATCTCAAACCTGAAAACATTCTCATGGATGTAGATGGCCATGTGATGCTAACTGACTTTGGTTTAGCAAAAGAATTTGAAGAAAACAAAAGATCAAACTCCATGTGCGGGACTACTGAGTATATGGCACCTGAAATCGTTCGTGGAAAAGGTCATGATAAAGCTGCTGACTGGTGGAGCGTTGGGATCCTTCTCTATGAGATGCTCACTGGAAACGTAAAATGCCTTTCTTATTCCTGGTATCTGTTTAGGTGATGTAAGTGTGTTGTGTGATACCATTTTTTTTGTATTTCCTTTTTGCAGCCACCGTTTACGGGGAGCAGAGGAAAGATAGAGCAGAAAATAGTAAAGGACAAGATCAAGCTACCGCAGTTTCTGTCTAGTGAAGCTCATGCCTTGCTGAAAGGGGTAAGGAAGCATTGAAAACTCTCTTTGTAAGCCAATTGGATTATAATAAGACCTGGTCTGATTGTGAGTTTGTAATGAATGTATATATAGCTGCTGCAAAAAGAGCCAGAGAGACGGCTAGGAAGTGGAGCTAGCGGAGCAGATGAGATAAAAGGGCACAAATGGTTCAAGGGAATGAACTGGAAGAAGCTGGAGGCTAGAGAAGTGAAGCCAAGTTTCAAGCCGGAGATATCGGGAAGGCAATGCATAGCGAATTTCGACAAGTGTTGGACTGAGATGTCGGTGTTGGATTCTCCAGCAAACAGTCCAAGCTCGGATCCTAAGGTCAACCCTTTTACCAACTTCACGTATGTCAGGCCTCCTCCTTCATTCCTCAGAGAGTGAGAGAGAACCTTATGTTTCTTTTTCTACATTTGAAGTCTATTATTGTAAGGTCATAAGATATTGAGTTTGCTTGAACCATATATATGAAGATGAAGTGGAGTAAACTGTATCTCTCAACTTTTCATAAATAATTGGTGATTGTTGAGTAAAGCATGTAGTCTCTTTTGTGCTTATAATCCACAGTTTTGGTGATAATGATTGTACGGTAACTGGTTTGAAATGTGGTACTCACCCATTTTGCTTGAAAAACATGTGTTGAAATAAAAAAAAATTCTTTCCAAAATTACATTAGTCAAGTGCATCCCCTTTAGTTGCCTTTGGCCATGTTCGTTTGCATCTGGATGCACCTTCCAGATGTACAAACGAACAGGGCCTTTATGGAAGTAGACAAATTAAATACGCACAAAAAAAAAGAAGGAAATAAACAAGTGTGTTCGTAAAAGTAATTAAATATTCAAAAAAAAACCTCCGCCGCGTTAAAACAACTTGGCAACGATCTCCCAATTTAAATCGAACACGTGTCGAGATCCATTGATCCACGATGCTTGTAATAATGAACATAAAGAAGGCACGCGCCTCTCAGAAACTTGTTGGAAGCAGGTTTGGGGGATGATTTAGGCGTTTCCTCTTTTAAAATCTCTCATAATCTCCTCTTTCCTCACGCATCTTCTTCTCTCCTTCGGTCCTTCCCTCTGGTAATCTTCTTCTCTCTTTGACTTTTCTAAATCAGAGTTTAGATTCCTTTTATGTGTTTTCTGGATAACTTCATCCATTGTTTCTACGACACGGAACCTTTTTTTAGTTCGTATGCTTTTTTAATCTAAAATCTGGATTTGTTTGAAACTTGCATGTGTTGTATCCTTAATATTACGACTAGATCTGAATTATAGAGCTTCGAGGTTTTCTTCAGCCGTTTAACCTGGTGATTGATGAACTTTTGGTTCTCGAAGATGCTTATGTTCTGTTTTTAACGGTTCTGAATCCGGCAATTCATTACTTAGGGCTTTTATTCAAGATTTGGCTCCGCACTGCAAACAAAATTCTCCCTCCTTTTTTTTATTTTATTATTTATTTTCGGTGGTGGGAGGAATGATCCTGTAAGGATATTCGGTCGGTGCCAGAGTTTTCTTATTTTATGTTGACTTTGGTATTTTTGGTAATACAAAACGAATCTTTTCACCTGCTTGTTTATTGATAATTTTTGGTTAAATTCTCTGTGAGTCGATATTGATCATGTCTCTTAGCCTTCTGAACTTGTGAAATTTTTGATGAACTTGCAGAGCTTAGAGCACTTTTATGGCATTGGAGCACTTGTGCAGCAACCTCTGTTTCCTTGTATTAGGGAAACAACTAGAGCTTCTCCTCCTCCTCACCATTGGTTTGCCTCTCCTCATTAACAGGACACCCTAACCAATCTGGTGAAGCTTTTTCTCTGTGATTGCAAAATAAAAAAAAAAAGATGGTTTCCTCTGAGTGTCCTGTTGCCAGCAAAAACCTAACTGGGAAACACTTGTTTCTAACCATCACCCCTCCACAAGCTGTCTTGAAAGAAGACGTCGAGCTCGACTTCTCTGACGTCTTTGGCCCACTCCCTGAAGACCCCACCGACGTTGCTTTCGACGAGCCTGCTGTTATCCACAGCCGATCCCACTCCTTGGTTGGCCCGTCTCTGATCAACAGTCATTCTTTCAAGCTAAGCAAGCTCACCTTGCGGGAGACAGATGACTCTGTTGACTTGGTGGAATGTCTCGAAGGTGAATCCTCTTGTAACGAAGACACAGACAGCGAGAAAGCTGTGGTGGAGAAGGTCTCTGGTGGTGTAGGCATCGAGGACTTTGAGGTTTTGAAGGTTGTGGGGCAAGGTGCGTTTGGGAAAGTGTACCAGGTGAGGAAGAAGGAGACTTCCGAGATTTACGCGATGAAGGTCATGAGGAAAGATAAGATCATGGAGAAGAATCACGCCGAGTACATGAAAGCTGAGCGTGATATTCTCACGAAGATTGATCATCCCTTCATTGTTCAGCTTAAGTACTCCTTTCAGACTAAGTATAGGCTCTACCTTGTGCTTGACTTTATAAACGGAGGGCATCTCTTCTTCCAGCTCTACCACCAAGGGCTTTTCAGAGAGGAATTGGCTCGTGTGTACACTGCGGAGATCGTCTCTGCGGTTTCCCATCTCCATGAGAATGGGATCATGCATAGGGATCTGAAGCCTGAGAACATACTCATGGACACAGATGGGCACGTGATGTTAACTGATTTTGGTTTGGCTAAGGAGTTTGATGAGAACAAGAGATCGAACTCCATGTGTGGGACTACTGAGTATATGGCACCTGAGATCGTTAGAGGAAAAGGGCATGATAAGGCTGCTGACTGGTGGAGTGTTGGGATTCTTCTCTATGAGATGCTCACTGGAAAGGTAACAAAACCTAATGTAGTCTTGGTCTTTGTTTAGTTCTATCTTATATGTGTATTGTGTTGTGTGATGACATTTTTTGTTTCTTCAGCCACCGTTTCTTGGGAGCAAAGGAAAGATACAGCAGAAAATAGTGAAGGACAAGATCAAACTTCCACAGTTTCTGTCAAATGAAGCTCATGCGTTGCTCAAAGGGGTAAGTTATCATCATCATCTTCATGTTACTATGAAGCAGCATTATTATTATAGGTTCAGATCTGATTGTGAGTGTGTAATGATTGTGTAGTTGCTGCAAAAAGAACCAGAGAGACGACTAGGGAGTGGACCGAGCGGAGCGGAGGAGATAAAAGGGCACAAATGGTTCAAGGGGATGAACTGGAAGAAGCTGGAGGCAAGAGAAGTGAAGCCAAGTTTCAAGCCGGAGGTGTCGGGGAGGCAGTGCATAGCGAATTTTGACAAGTGTTGGACTGATATGTCTGTGCTGGACTCTCCGGCAAGCAGTCCAAGCTCGGATCCTGCGGCCAACCCTTTTACCAACTTCACATACGTCAGGCCTCCTCCTTCGTTCCTCAACCAAACCACATCGACTTTGTAGAGGAAGTACATGTTATGAGATGGGGGTTTATGAAAATTCATGATGTTGATAAATACACGTTATCTGATGTTGTGTTTCTATTGTTTCTTCTCATGCTTGTCAAACAACCATTGTGGTCGTTTCTTTCTCAACATGTACATTCGCTTTTACCTTTTTAACAAAATGTTTTTAATATCTAAGTCAAACTACAAGTTAGACTTCTTGCAAGTATATAAATATGAAATTTATCAGAAATCTACGTTTGACCAAGGAACCTATCCTATTGATTTTTTGATATGATCTTTGCTAGAGGAGTGAAGGAATCTACGTTTGACCAAGAGACATATATTATATTTGATTTTTTTGATAAGATCTTGTTAGAGTGAAGGAATTGTTTTGATGGAGAACAAATTACTAAATTATTGAACTAGAGCAACTAAAATTGACCATTGACCCTTTGTAAACACAAAAACGTTGAAACACACAGATAAGATGATAGCGACGTTGCTTTCGGACCAAACTCGTGTCCAATAATTCAGTGTTTAATTGAGAGAAAAGCATAAGCTAAGTCAGAGTAAATGTAGTTCTTTCTAAATCTTAAAATCCCCTCGCAATTTTGCACATCTCAATGTTGATTATCATAGAGTAGCTTCTTGCTTGCACATCTCGATAGAGGAAGATTCAATATATATATATATATATATTGAGTAATGAGAATGAAAATACGCATAAATATAGAGACAGGGTTATCTAACTCAAATGTTTTCATGACATTTTTAAAAATACTTGTGCATTTTACATCCATTGATCAAAGAACACAGTTTTTTGATACTCTCCACGGTGAAGAAAAGACACAAAAACATCAAGGCCGTTGTGGACTTTCAGGTACAGAGTCGATGATAGATGTAACCTTCTTCTGTAGCTCAGGCTTGTTAGCTCCGACAAGCTTGCCTATTTGCTCTCCGTTCTTAAGGAAGAAGAAGGTTGGTGTTGCCTTTATGTCCCATGTTGAGCTAAAATCCTGAACAATATAATAATAATAACACATGACATATACTTGTTGAAGTTGTAAAGAAGAGAAGCTATGGATGGTGTGGTAGACTACTTACGCTGAGTTCATCAACATCTACAAGAAGGAACATCAGCTGAGGGTGTTTCTCAGAGAGCTCCACGTAAAACGGTGCCACAATTTTACAAGGACCACACCATGTCGCGCTGAAGTTTGCAATCACCTATATTACAAGAAGAGATTTAGGAAACACAGAACACTTAATGATGATTGAGAGAAGAAAGGGGGAGAACATTACAATTTTGCCATCACGACCAGCTTCAGCTAATTTCTCATCCCAGCTCTCTTTTGTTGTGATCAGATGAACGTTTCCACCGGAGAAATCAACGTTATGGACTGAATCATCGTCTCCTGTGTCCTACGTTTGCAACCAAAAGGGTGATTTTCTTTTTGTTTTTTTTTGGTTAATTCTTATCATTACAAAAAAACACAACAAACACAATCCTTTTTTTTCATGCGACAAACAAGACAAAATAACACTAATTGTTTAATTTCTTCATGTAATAATATTTTATACCTTAGAGACGCAGCTTCCCATCTGAACGAATGCTCTGTAAATTTGAAAACAGAAAAGATGCTTTCTTCTTTGTTTTTCTTTTTCTTTGCAAATATCCTGTTGCTAAGAGATCATCAAAAGCAAAAACAAAAACTGAAAATGTGTAATTAAAAAAAAAAACTGAAAATGTGTAATAAGACAGAACAAACGGATTAAGAGAATCTCAAAACGGTAGTAACGTACCTTTGTAGATTGGATGCGATCTGAGGCTTAAACACGCGTGAACGTAATAATAAAGAAAAAAGGTTGAAAATTTTTGACAGAAGACTAAGAGAAAACAAGGAAAGACAATTGAAAAGAGAAACGATAGGCAGAAAAGAAAACTGAATGATGATGAATGAAGAGGAGCTAAACGCTGTCGTTGTGAGAAAGATACCAAATTAGAGGAGAGTCGTTGATTGGAGCCCCCTTTATGACCGCGTCGTCAAGAACCCAATTTCTTCTTATAATTACGCTAGTGCCCTCCGCCTCTCTGTCCACTTTCTTTTTGTTTTTTATTTGTTGTTTTTTCTTTTTCTAAGGCTCATTTTATTGGTTAGAGGCTTAAAGCAATGTTAGTTTCACCAAACTATTCTTTTTATATCACTTTATTGGTTTTGTTATTTTGTCAACGTGTTTTTAATGTTCGTTAAGATTATGATACAAGTTTTGAAGAAAGTACGCATAACGAAACAACACACAACGAGAAATTGACTATTGACTTCACATGGATACATCAGTTATTGAAAACCTTTTACTTTTTTTTTTCCATAGTTTGAGAGGCCTCTACATTCCTCATTCTTTAGTTAAATTTTAAAATATCTAAGCAACAAAATTGTGCGGCACATCACATGATATGTAAAGTTTATAGAAGAGAAAGGTAGTGGTTGAATCACATTTATGAGGTTTTGCATTGTTGCTATCTGATGTTATTTCTCTTTTTCTTTTCCTGTTGAAAATTATGTACAAGAAACTCTCAAAGGATTTAAGCCTTTTGCTTTTTGCACATGGTAAGATCTGGTTGCTGAGATTCATTGTCAGTCCTTTAAAGAAATAATGAACGTCTTCTTGTTATCTTTACTAGATTGTATGTGCCTCTCTAACTCACTCATTTTCTTAGGATTAGGACGCATGTGCGTGTTGCTTACTACATTAAAGAGTCGAGACTCTAGGTGTCCTTCTCCGAAGATTTGTCAATTGACTTGTCTTAGATTGTTGCAATCTTTTAGCTTTCCCAATTCTAGCGTGGTAAACTCAGTAAATAGGTGGGATAATAATAGTCATGTAAAAGCAGAGCCGAGGAGTAAGAGCATCTAAGTTGCTCGATTATGATCACAATAAAGTAGCGTTTACCAAATCCAACACATGCAATTTCTTCTTAAAGTTTTTAAAATATTTGGATGCAGAATAACATTAACACTTAGGCCTCTCTCGAACACTTGAGTCTCTTCTTATCATCCCATGGCGTACTTCTGTGTCCAGCTTCGTGCGGTTGACTCGTACTTGGATTTATCAGTCTTGTACATGTGAGCAATCTCCGGCACAAGAGGATCATCTGGGTTCGGGTCAGTCAACAACGAGCAAATCGACAACAAAACCTGTGTATGCACAACAAATAATCATCATCATCTCTCGCATTAACAAACAGAATAGTCTGATGGTTAATATAATTGTGTTAATTAAACTGGTAGCAGAGACACGAAAGATCAAACCTTGGATATGGTAAGAGCAGGACTCCATTGTTCTTTCAGGATATCAAGGCAAATGCTTCCATTGCTGTTGATGTTTGGGTGATACACCCTAGTCTTAAAAGACACCTGCAATATCAAAATACAAACATTCGTTAATAAACGTGATGACCATAAACCTTAAAGATGATTTAGTTACAACAAAAAAAAAAACAAACCTTTGGTGGCTTAAAGGGATAATCAGGAGGAAAGTGAATGGAAACCAAAAAGACTCCTCCGGCATAAGGACTATCAGGAGGTCCCATGATAGTTGCTTGCCAGTGGAACATGTCCTCAGCCACAGGTCCTACAAACAAATAAAACACGTTACAATCAAGACTCAAATCTCTCAATCCACTCATAAGCTATGAGTCATAACTCACAACCAACTCAACAGAGACATATCAACAGGACCTACAACAAGAATGACACTACACATAAAATCAAAAGCATGCTGAGCTCTAGATGGTGTCTCTAATGATAAAATTTTTACAGCAAAGGACAAAACAGGCTCATGCATATAACATAGTCACCAAACCGGCGTGAATCAAAGAGATCTTAACAAATCAAAGCTTAACCGGGAAAATTCAAATAAAGTATTGATTTTTATCAAACCCTACTTCAAAGTAGTGAAAGTAAGGATCTTTAGGGTGAATTAGTCGGTTGAGTACCTGCGCTGCAGTTAGAGGGAGGATCCTTCTGCAAATCCTTGAGCTCTTTCAGAATCCTCTTCGAAGCCATGGCTTAGACACGAAAAGAACCTGCACAAGGAGACAGAGGAGGGAGAAACCTTAGAGTAATAGCACGAGAGAGATTACAGAGAGGGAGGAGAAGATCACGAACCGATCAGAAAGCGAAGACGATGCGGTGCGAAAGAGAAAAACGAATGAGATCCTCGCTCTCTCCTCTACTTACCTTTTTCTTTATAGAGTCTAGAGAGAATGTATTCGAGACGGCAACTCGAAGCTTCTGATCGATCCAGCGGCTCCCCGCGTTACCTATTTCTACGTTACCATTATTAATTCACGTGCCAAAGTGTTTTTGTCTTTTCAGTTTCTTTTTCTAATTTAATTATGTAGTAGGGCCCCACACGGCCAAGGTAAGGATATCTCGTCTCGTAAACGATAAATGAATGAGTTATTTATTAGTTCTGGGCTATTGTGTAGCCCATCAGAATAAAATAATGGACTCAAACAGGCCTATAGGCCCAAACTATGCAGGTGTATTACTAGTACTGTATTACTGTACCGTATTACTGTACCTCAGACACAGTAGATACACACTGAATATGTAAACTGTTTTTACTTTTTATTGAAGAATAACTTTAGTAAATAGTTAATGCAATAAAAAGTTTCTTTCAAAGATGATGCCAACAGAGAACTGGAATCTATTAACCACACACACAATAACAAAATAAGAAATATCTAAGAAGTAAGGATAGAAAGAGTTTCAATTACACTACTTTTTCAGATAATGATCAGAAGAAATCACATGCTCTGAATTAGTCAACTACGAAAAGGTTTATTCCCAATAAGTAAAAACAAAGCAAAATAAATAATGATTTCAGAAAGAAATAACCAATCTAAACCGGGCTATCAGAGCTTCTGATCATCTCAGGCGAGGAGGCTCTGTTACCAGAACCAGTACCAGAACCTGCAGAAGGCCTAACCTCCTCCATCATGTTAACCACTTCCTCCATGGAAGGCCTAGAATCTGGATGCTTTGACACACAAGCCATTGCTACTTGCAGCATCTGCACCATCTCTTCCTCCACGTTGTGCTGCTGCTTTATAAGCTCTACGTCGAACACTTCTCCAGTCCACTCCTCTCTCACCACAGACTGCACCCACTTAGGCAAATCCACCACTTCCTCGTGCCCTGTCGTCTTCCCTGCCGCTTTCCCCGTCAGCATTTCTAGTAACAGTACACCAAAGCTGTACACGTCGGATTTTTGGGTGTGTTTCCGTGTTTCTATGGCCTCAGGTGCTCTGTATCCTAAGCTTCTCGATGGTAGCAAGGTGTGATGGCTCATCAGTGGAGCTATACCGTAGTCCGAGACGCAGGCGTTGAGGTCTTGCGTTAAGAGGACGTTTGGTGATTTGATGTTCCCGTGGAGGAGTTTGGCACCAGATGAAGAGTGTATGTGAGCTATTCCTTTCGCAGCTCCTAAACAGATCTTTACCCTTGCTTCCCAGTTCAACGCAGCTCCTCCTCCCTCGTTGTTTCCTGCATAGCATTCATCTTAGAGCCACATTTTGGTAATCACAAATAATATGTGAAACATTATCATTAGTTCATTACCATGAAGAAGCATGGAGAAGTTGCCTCCTTGGTAGTAATCATACACGAGCAGCTTCTCGTCTTTAGAGAAGTAATAAGCACGGAGAGGAGCTACATTCGGGTGCGGACTGATCCTTCCCACAGCTTCCATCTGCTGCTCAAACTCCCTTTTACCAGCTGCTACTTCTTTAAGCCTCTTCACAACCACCGTGGTGCCTTCCTCTAAGATAGCCTTATACGTCGTCCCGTAGCTTCCTTTACCCAAAACTTCAGCAGAGGCTCTGAGCAAGTCCTCGAGATCGAAATTGTACGAACTCCCTTCGAAGAACACCAGCTTGTTCTTCTCCGCCTCCTGCACCCCGCTCCCAAACTCCTCAGCCTTGTTGTCACTCCTCCCGGGCTTAGCTTTCGGCGCCGCCGCGGTGGTGCTGCTGCTGTCTTGCCCGTTATCTTTCTTCTTAGCGCAGCAGAGAGTTAAGAGGGCGAGAAGGATGAAAAGCAGAACCGAACCTCCAACTGCAATGCCGACTATAGCAGCGGTAGAGAGAACTCTTTTGCTTGTATCAGGACTTATTGGACCAGGTGGAGTCGGAGAAGGAGATGGTGATGTATTGTTCTCTTGACATGGACTCAGAGGACCGCCGCACAAAAGAGTATTACCTTGAAATGCAGATGCTGGGAAGGACTTGACAGACGAAGGAACTGATCCGTTGAGGTTATTGTAGCTCACGTTCAAGTACTTTAAGCTAGGAGGGAGGTCAGGGATCGGCCCAGTGAGAGAGTTATTCTGCAAACTGAGATCAGTGAGCTGAGTCAAGTTCCGTAGAGTCACAGGAATGTTGCCAGTTAACGCGTTGGCGGAGAGATCAAGATTAACAAGGCGGCGAGAGAGAGCGGGAGGTATAGGACCAGAGAAGTTGTTGTCGTGAAAGTAGATCGATCTGATGAAAGGGAGAGAGAGGATAGCAGACGGAATGCTCCCTTGAAGGTAGTTGGAACGGAGGCTGATGATCCTGAGAGCGTCAAGCTTCTCGAACGTTGTCTCTGGTAAAGGTCCGTAGAGACCGGAGCCAGGGAGACGGAGGGCGGTTACACGTTCGTTGTTCTTGGAGCAGGTGATGCCTGTCCAGGACGTGCAGATTGGGGTTGTTGTGTTCCAGTTGAGTTTGCGGGAGTGAGGGACGAGTGATGCGAACTCGAGAAGGGCTTGCTTGTCTGAGTCTATGTCTGCTGATGAAACGAATGGGGAGAGTAAAAGGAAAACGAAGGCCGCGACAATCCTCATCATCAACAGTCTCTCACTCACTCACATCAAAGTTTTGTAATTCACCTGTAGCTGTAAGAGAATACATATCATTGTAAAGTTCGGATTTTGAGCTACATAACAGTTAACTTGTAGATTAGAATTGTGTTCAGGAAAGACACCAACACTACACAATGTAAAGCTGCTTAATTTACGAGCACCGTTATTATAAGCAATCATAAAGAAACCCTAATTAATAAGAAAGTTGAAGAGTTTCCGAGTACCGTTAATTATATGAGCAATCATCAAAAAAAAACCCCCAATTAAATTAAAAATTTGCTAAATTTTCGAGTACCATTGTTATAAAACTAAGCAAATTAACAAAAAAACCCTAATTAAAATTAAAAAAGTTACTAAATTTAGAGAGTAATGGTGAGAAAAATGTGAGCCTATGTACTTGGTTTAACTCAGATCTGCAATCTAGAGATGAAGATTTTACGAAACTAGGGTTTTTAATCCAGCTAAGCAAAACAGAGAATTCGAAATTGAAAACGAAGAAATCGTTTTTGAATTAAGAATAAAGAAGCTAAGCTAAAGTAAAAAAAAAACAAAACAAATATCCGAAGTGAGAGATAGAGAGAGAGAGAGAGAGAGACCTTTGATGTGTGTTCAGTGGAGAGTCCTCCTGAGAGCTGAGCGAAGAAGAAGAAGAAGAGTGGGAGTGGAATAAATGCCGAATTGAAAAACGAATAGTGAGTGGGGAGAGATCACTTTAACAACGGCATTTCGTGAAGAAGAAGATTGAGCTAAAGGTTAAAAGCGGAAAGGAATACAGAATCTGGAATCGCCATTAACACAGATTCAGTGACCACCCAAGTAATGAACAGTCAGAGGAGAGAGAGAGACCTAATTCTTTTAGCTAAAAACTTTGGGGGTGGGAAGCTTCGGCGTGACGAAAACGGAGAAACGTAAATCTCGATGGTCAGTTCCAGATTCCAACCTCTCTCTCTCTCTCTCTCTCTCTCTCTCTCTCTCTTCTCTCTTATCTGCGATTTGCTTTGTTCTCTTTGGTTTGTGATGCCCTTTGACTCTCTGCTAGATTTTTAATTAGTAGTAGCTTAATTATCTGTCTTTTTGTTAATTAATTTTCTAAAACGAATTTTGCTTTTATTAAGGGAGGGGGCCATTTTCGATCTACTACTCTCAGTTCCCAACGTTCATTTCTTTCTCCTTTTATTTTTTTTTCTCGTAATTATTGAACGGGTCAATTGATTAATGCGATTTTTTTGAATATTCTTTATAGGTAGTGTGATTATTGAGAAAATTTTGATTATTCTTATAGGTAGTGTGAGAAACTGCCCCACTTAGATTAATGTATAAAATGTATATGGCTTGTTAGTGAGAAATTATGGATTATTTTAATGGCTAATGTAAGACAACACACTACATTAATGTATAAACGAAATGTGATTTTCTTAGAAAGATAGGCTTTCAAGATCAAATGGAAAACAACAAAAGTGGGGGAATATTTAAATTACGTTACAAATTGAACTAATATCATTTGGTCCTTTATACTAATTTAATTTTTGGTAAGGTTGGTACTATCTTTCATGAAAATGGACCCCTGAAGAGAAGGAGTTTGGTATGTGAAATAAATGAGAGTATGTATACGGAGGTAACATTGAAAACAACGAAAATTTAAATATCTTCGAACTATGTCATTAATGAAAGTCAATTTATGGAATAGAATTACAAAAAACTACTGGCGTCGTTGGTTGTGCTTTGCTGTCTATCATTATTAACTTCAGCTGTATCTCAGATTCATCACGTTACCCGCATGAGCCTTCCTTTCCTCTTTCCCATTCTCATTCTTATTTTATAGTAACTTCCAAGTATAGTGAAACTTGAGGTCCAACGTTACGTTTACCATCTCTTCAAAATATTTAGATAACTACAAAGTTACAAACCTTACTCAAGAATCAATAACCAAAGAACCAAGAACCCTTATCCGTCTCTTTCCACACCATTGACAAGCAAACAAGACTCTGTGTGTAATAAATAAATGAAAAAGACAGAAAAGTGGTTTTCGAAAAGAAAAAAAGATTGTTTACTTGTGATGTGTGTGTGTTATAGTGGGCCAAAGGGCTCAGGAAGCAGCTCGAATCCTCCATTGTCAAACATGAGTCCGTGATCCGATGATCTATCATCAATGCTATGTAACCAGTTTGTGTTCTTGACGTCCTCTTTCAGCAACAAAGCATCATACCTTGAGCTCTCATACATGTCCATGTCGCTCAGCTTCCCCATCAGTCTCCTTCCCTCGTTTGCTTCGTTCCCGTTCTCCGCGCTGCTACTGCTAATAGAATCAGAATGGTGGTTATTTACTGAACGAACTGGCTGGATCTTGGACGAAGCTTGTCTGATGCTCTGAGGGAACAACGTCGTGGTTGATAATGCGCAACCGTTTGACTTCCCGTTTCTTATGTCCTGTACACAACATCAAATTGTGGAGATGTTAATGCACAAGTCACTTAACCTTAAATGACAAGAGTCAAGATATAACAGTACCATGTGCTTAATGGCCATATCTAGTGAATTTCTTGAAAATGACCTCCCAAGTCCGTTGTTATTATCAGCGACGGTTGAAGAAGTTTTCAGGGTTCTCCGTGAAGTTACTACATCTGCAACATTTGAAATCCTTCTAGGCTCTGGTGCATCTGTGCCAAAACGGCCTTTTCCTTGAGTCTCTGCGAGTCTTCCTCTGGACACAACAGGAGATGAGTTCCTTCTTGTTAGTGGGCTGCCTTTGGGTTCTGGACTTGGCTTTGATGTGATGCTACTAGCTGCTGGTCTAGACCTGCCAGCTGATACTGGTCTGCCCTGGAGACTTGTTCTGAGATTAGGTGGTGTGTCAAGAGGGAAGTCTGCTAATACAATCGGCTGTTGCGGGGTGGTTCTGACTCTAGATGCTGGAGAGCTTGGCCTAGACGACGAAGGCGTGACACGACCGTTTGTTGCTCCACGTCCACCTGAAATGTTTGATGCTGCAGATGCAGAGGAGATGGATGGGGTTCGGCGCGTTGGGGTTGAAGGACGAGAGTTTGGTCTAGAAGAAGCAACTATGTTTGGGGAGTTAGCTGTGAGCTGTTGTCTTGAAGTAGGAGTCGATGGTCTTGAGCTTAGTGATGGTCTGGGCTTGTCCATGGATGAACTAGATGACCCTGGACGGATTCTCGATGGAGTAGAGGCACGTGATGCGGAAGAAGTACGGGTGGGAGTGGAAGGTCTAGCTGAAGATGAGGAACGGGAGCTAGGGGATGAAGGTCTGATGTAGGATGAGACTGAAGCTGAGCTAGTGTTGAGGATGGATGATGGTGAACGGTTTGAAGTGAATGAGCTGTATTGCGAGGTGGAAATGGATGGGCGAGTCACTGAGCTGCTTCTAGCTGGACGTGTGGAGTGGTAACTTGTCTCAGATTGTGAAACCGAAAGCTGCAAAAAGAAAAAGAAAGCAGCATTCATATATGAATAAGGTAGTGTGGTATTTCTATTATAAGAAACTTTTTCATAGTATGAACTCAAAGAGGAAAATAAACAAGATTGTCATCAAGAAAAGGATGGAGAGGAAAATAGTATAGGAAGGTTCAGTGCAATACCCTTGATGCCTTTGAAGCAGAGCTGGCTCTAGCGGAAGGTGTAATCTTAGGAGCAGCCAAAGATGAATGAGAGTCGTTTCCAAGAGGTGTTCCAGGAGGAGTAAGAAGCCTGTAGGAAACATAAATAAAATGTGTATAAGAGATGAAAAAGACGTCAGTTTTCTATTACATAACACTTCAAAACAAGAGAGAAAATCAACACTCCCCAAGTGCCAAATGACAATTAACACTACAAGTAGTAAATGATGATCCACCTGTTGGATAAAAAGCAACAAAGACAGAGAGCTAAGCCACCGACCAGAGAGAGATTCAGGAAGAAGAAACTAACCAGTCATAATCATTTTTGCCTCCTTCAGCAGAGGACAACAGATCATCACCTTTGCCTCTAGGAGCTGGTTTGGATCCGACAGAGAGCCTCCCGAGTTTAGCAGAAACTGAAGTTTGAAAGAAAAACACAGAGATTTAGTGTTAACAAAGAAAGGTAGCAAAACGAATAGGTAAAATAGGATCAAGCAACTCTTCATCGGTCCAAAAAGCAATTAACTTTGATCGAGAAAGTAAAAGAGATGGAATCTAGGAGATGGAGACAGATTAGTGTAGAGACTAAACATCGTTTTCGTTTCTACGAATCGGACAAAGTGTTGTCTCGTATCAGCAAACTCGGAGATCCCCAGATTTATATTTTTTAGAAACTCTATTTACATCGAATCGAGATAAAGAGTTTCTAAAAATATCATAAAAGGGAAAGTGAATCAGAAACGAACCGTCAGGTAATTCGTCGGAGGAAGACAACGGGAACGAACGGCGGATCTTGGAGAAGAGATCCAGATTCTCATCGGAATCTCTAGAGAAACCGTTCTGAGAGATGTTATTATTGCCTCTGCGAAACTGTGAGATCGCCGCCGGAGTATTCCTCCCACCGGCAAGAGACTCTCTGAGATTCCTGTTCATTGTTGCTGCTGCAGAGAGAGAGGCCTGGAATCAAGGCTGTATGTGTGTGAGTAAAGAGTTGCTTACAATCTACGCCATTGCTTGGGAGAGAGATCAGAGGAGAGAGAGAGAGAGAGATTCAGATCTAACGACCAAATGCAAAAAAAAGAAAGAAATTAAAGTAGTTGGTTATTATGTGTCACTTCCAAGTTGTTGAGGAAGGGGGCTTAACTGTACTCTCTAGTATCTCACGATGCATGTTCATCTCTTGCCTTCATCAATCATCCTCCCTTTTTATATATATTTATTTATGAGGCGGAGAAAGGAAGGAAGGTGTAGTTTTTCCTTAATTATTTTCTTGGTGTACCATTTACATTATTACGAGAAAGTAGAAGATGATGAATGTGTATTAGTTAGACCCCACGTGGTGTGGTTCACTCGAAACCATAGAGTAAACATTACAGGTGATGTATTCTTGTTTACGAAACCACAATTTACACTACTAGTCGTTATCATAGAGACGCACAGTAGAAAAATAACATTACTAGTGAATTTTATTTTATTCCGGTTTACCAAATGCTATGCATTAACAACCATCACTTTTTGATTTATTAACAATAACAAACCAAAAGCAGTATTATTACTGGATTTTATTTTATTCCTCTTACTGACTAATACAATTTAGTATCTTTGTTGATGAACACCTCAACAACACATCTTATTTTTATATTTAGAGAGAGAGAACTTGTTTTATATTTCTCTTTCTGGTAGGAATAATAATAGATCTGGTTAAGCCTTCCTCCAAAAGATAATAATAAAAATAGACATGGTGGATAAAGACTGGCTTGGACCCGACCACAGTTATACCCCCATGTTTTCCTTGTTCTTTTCTAGCCTGAAAATGATTCCTCATTTGTTCTATTATGGGCCTACTCCACACTATATCCGGCCCATTATATCATCCTCTGCATGTGAGTTGTCTCTGTGTTCTGTAGATAATAGCAATGGCCACAACATCGACGTTTCATCTACGAGTCTACGACTTGTCACTTTTTCATCCATATAGCATCTCCCCTTCTTACAATGTCTACTCTCCGACACCGACTTCGATTTCCGGTTAACCTTCTGCCGGTTTTCTCCACCAAAGATCCCTTTGGACAATGAAGTCAAGAATGTTCAACCGTTAATTATAGTTACCAGACTTATCCATCACTTTCCGTTTCATCAACATCTGCTCCTTCTCTAAGTAGCTTACTCTCACTCTCATTCTTGCTATCTCCAGCTTCAACTCTGTGTTCTCTCTCGAGGCCCGGTCTTGAGCAGTTACGGAAGAAACATCGGTATGGGACCTATAATTTTGTACACTTGAAAGTTTACAATTTATACTGATTTTTTTTGTAACAAATGTAAAATTGAATTTTAATCTAATCTGTAGCAGAATAAAACCTTGAATATTTTTTCCTTACCCTATATAAACAGAGTAAAAAGATAATATCTAAGATTGATAAACTCTTGCAATCTTGAGAATACTATAAACTTATTTTGAAATTTTCGTAATTAAAATTTTTATAATCATTTTGGACTACATTTATTTTGTATTGGACCCGAAATATCTCAGGACCGGCACTCTCCTCAACGATGCATATGCGTCTCTTGGTGAAACCACTCGGTTTTGTACTCCTGTCCAAGACAAATTGGAGTGATTCTAACCAGCTGCAGTAAACATAGAGGAAGAACAGGAGGCAACACATCCTTTATCAGCTTCATAACTGATCAGAACAAGCTGAGAAGAGATAAACAGGAACTGGTGGTGGTTAAAGAGACAGCCATTCCAGGGCTGCACCAAGTGGTATCAGACAGCTAATACTAGGA
Source organism: Hirschfeldia incana (assembly GCA_026261945.1). Lineage (NCBI taxonomy): Eukaryota > Viridiplantae > Streptophyta > Magnoliopsida > Brassicales > Brassicaceae > Hirschfeldia > Hirschfeldia incana. The sequence continues at coordinate 249,152 of JABCMI010000067.1, forward strand.
GACATCATGGAGAGCAACAGATTTCTTCTTGGTATGAGATGAAGGCTGTCATGAAGAAAAGGTTTTAGCCAAGAGGTATGGTCAAACTGATTTGGAAAGGATGCACAGCCAATCTGGGTCAGCTAAAGGACGTGCTAGAACACCAAAAGATGAGCCAAGGACATATTATGGTGGTGATGCAGCAAAGAAATTGCAGGTACATCAAGCATATCTTGAGAAATTGCAAAGCCCACAGTTCAAGCAACAACTAAGGAACATGATCAATCAATCACTCACTGCTGTGGTGAATAATCCTCAAAAGAAGTCAGTGCCACGTCCAGAATCAAGAGCTGATGAGCTAAGTTGTTACCAGAAGGAACCAGCAGAGAATAAAGAAGAAACTGCAGTAAAACAGGCTGTGAGAGAAAAAGAGTTTGAATCAGAACCAACCAGTCTTTGTCAAGCTTACAACTTGGACACCCATCTGAAACAAGAGGAGGTAGCATATGTTGAGTGTGATCACGTGCCTGACCAAGAAAAACAAGAAGGTGGAGCTCTTGGAGGGTCACCTAAAGCCTCTTAAGTGGTGCTTTCAATAGTTGAGCAAGGTGATAACTTTAAGACCTTATCTTGTGATATAATGATCAGATCAATGGGATGTCTTCAATTCAGTTTAGTGGAGCATCTGAGAGTTGTTAAGGGCTTGCAGCAAGTTGTTTTTGAACCAGGAGGAAGCTTCAGTGTTGGTAGAAGGAGTAATAATTTTCTGGGTCAGAAAACAGTTTCATACAAGCTTGATTTGCAGGGTTCATTCACTCCTAAAGAACAAGATTTGAGGTCAAATCTTTTTGAAGGGAGAGAGGATGGAGTGATTCTAACCAGCTGCAGTAAACATAGAGGAAGAACAGGAGGCAACACATCCTTTATCAGCTTCATAACTGATCAGAACAAGCTGAGAAGAGATAAACAGGAACTGGTGGTGGTTAAAGAGACAGCCATTCCAGGGCTGCACCAAATCAACCCAAAACCTTCAACCTGGCTCTGATACCACTTGGTGCAGCCCTGGAATGGCTGTCTCTTTAACCACCACCAGTTCCTGTTTATCTCTTCTCAGCTTGTTCTGATCAGTTATGAAGCTGATAAAGGATGTGTTGCCTCCTGTTCTTCCTCTATGTTTACTGCAGCTGGTTAGAATCACTCCACAAATCCATCAACCCTTCCTCTGAATCTCCCGACAGTGGCTTCTTTAGTCCCAGCTGTTCTGGGTAGAACACTCTAGTAACCATCTGTAGAGGAAGCTGATCGTTCTGTGCCACATGGTTGCTTGCTTCTTGTGAAAGTTCGTTGCAGTCTATGAACTTGCATAGTTTCTTGCATTCTTCTTCTGTCAATAACGGATGAGCCTATAATGACTATTATTAGTCTCATCACATGATACTATAACATTAGATGATTTGGCTTTATTATTTACCTTGAGATACAAGTCAATGGCTCTGTAGATCCCATCATCTATGATCCGTGAGTAATCTTGTAACGTCTCGATTAAATTAGCTGTGAGATTGTGTAGACTCAGGTGCTATCTCAGCCAAGTACGCATCCACGATGTCCAAATTTCAAAAACGGATGCGCCTATAATCCATTACATTAGTCTGATCACATGCTACCATAACATAAAATGATTTAACATTATATATTTTTTACCTTGAGATACACGTCAATGGCTCTGTAGATCACATCGTCGGTGATCCTTTCGTAATCTGGTAACCTCTCCATAATGGCTGTGAACTTGTGTAGACTCAGGTGCTAGCTACCTCAGTCAAGTAAACGTCCACGCTGTCCAACTTTCAGCAACGAACCGTGGTGAAACTTACTCGATCGGTAAGAGAACCGTTCCTTCTCCGATACTATGATTCAACCAATATCGTTAAATAGTTTATACTTTATAGTTACAGATGATGTATTACGAAACTTAATATAAAACAAAATTTACATTACTACTCAGTCCTTAAAATCACAGTAGATTTTGTTTATTACGGTTTACCAAACATTCGTTAACCATTACTTCAAAAAATTATTAACAAACCAAAATCGGTTTTATTAGTAGAGAGAGATAGAAAAAAAAGACATGGTGGGTAATAACTGTCTCCCTGTCCCTCCATAACTTCCTCCTCACGTAACCGTCTCCTTCTTCTTTTACTTAAGCAACCTTTTCTCCAACTTCTATCCTTTTCTTCTTCTTCTCGTTTCTCCCATCACAATGACCACCAATAATTCTGATTCTGTTCCCAATCTTCACACTCCACTTACCCCTACTTCTTCTAACGCAATCATCCCCGTCTACCCTAATTCAAATCTCCAACTTGCTTTATCTCCAAGTTACGACCAGAGCCCTAGAAAGAAACGCACCAGAACCGTTGCATTTGCCTCTTGTTCCACACCAAAGCCAAAATACCCTAGAAAGCCAGACCCTAATGCCCCCAAAATCACACGTCCATGTACCGAATGTGGCAAAACGTTTTGGTCATGGAAAGCTCTCTTTGGTCACATGAGATGTCACCCTGAGCGTCAATGGCGTGGGATCAACCCTCCTCCTAACCACCGTGGCCCAACCCCGGCTTCATTTCCAAACCAGAACCAGAGATTACCAAATTGGGTCTCCCTTATGACCGAGGAAGATCATGAAGTCGCTTCTTATCTCTTAATGCTGGCTAATTCCACACCACCATCGTCAAGTTGTGGTCAACGGTTCGAGTGTGGAGGTTGCAAGAAAGTGTTTGGATCACACCAGGCTTTAGGAGGACACAGAGCTAGTCACAAGAACGTTAAAGGATGCTTTGCTATAACGAACGTGCCCGATGATACTATATCGACGGTTACAACAACTACTACTACTCCTAGTGATCAAGATCATCAGGGTAAGATCGTTACGTCTATGGGGCATCATAAGTGTAGTATCTGTTTTAGAGTGTTCTCCAGTGGTCAGGCTTTAGGAGGTCATATGAGATGTCACTGGGATAAAGAAGAGGAGACGATGGTCGGTGGTGTATTCGATCTGAATGTTCCTGCAACAACACAGGATCTTTCTACTTCAGACACATCAGGGTGTTCATTAGATCTTAGGTTACGGCTTTAAATTTGTAAAATATAATTATAGTTACATATTGGATGTTGGCTTCTAATACATCTAGGATAATGTTGTTATTGTGTTGTGATTTAATTCTGTATAATGTGTCGCTAGGATATTAAAATGTGTTGAATTCTTCATTTCCGATTGGTGTGTTCGCTGTATTCTCGTATATATATGCTTACTAATAATTAAAATGTGTTGAGTTCTTCATTTCCGATTTTCGGTTTATTAATTTGAAAACCAATAGCTACAATATACAGGAGAGCTTAAAAGGGTAACAATGGCGTAAATGCTAAATGATATACTGCACCAACTGAATGTAATATCACTTTACGTTAGACCATATATAAATGATAATAAGCTATTACATCCACGAAATAAACTCTTAGTTATAGTGGAATCTAATCGAAAATAACTATCAACTTGTTCAAGCAATACTTGCCTTTTCCAATACAAAAATGGATTGAAATTTGAGCAAGGAAACTCATTGTAAGACCAAAAAGGCAAAAAACCCACAAAATTAAAGAAGAGCAAGTAAATAGCAAAAGACAGAGTTGAAATGATCTACTATTGGGAGAGATATCTCAAGTTATCTCAAATCACTCAATGCACTGCTTTGGTACGCTCTTGTTGTAATGCAGTTTCTCATTCTATTCATTTATATTCATGTTCATCAGGCAACAATGAATGTACAGCTTTTTTTTTGGTATAAGTAAAAATATTATACAAAAACAGTATAGTTTACATAAAATTGTCCGGACTAGGGTTGGTTGATGGGTATATAACATTTGCATATAATGTTTATATACAGCAGTCCAAAAAATAGCAAAAATATATGCTGCAGTTGTAAGAAAAAATCATTATGTAAAACATCAGACGTGAACCCACGATTTAGCTAAGCTAATAACATCCTAACACGAAGCCTCAAATCTTACCATAGTGGAGTCAGTTTCATCCCTTTTACAGAATTACCGACTCTTTTCGCAGATTAAAAAACTTGAAGGACTTATTCACAATTGATTTAGTAAAAAAGTTTATATTTCTACAAAAAAAAAGTATAAATTGAAGGGCTTCGTAATCATTTGACTTCCATGATTTATCTCAAAGTCTCCTAAGCTAGAAGGGATCGGAGTTCTTTGTTTCTTTCCTCTTTTGGTCCCAAGTTTTTCATCCATTAACTACATAACCAAATTCTTCATTCGGATTGCAATTTTTGCTCATGTTCAACGGATCCCAACCTTCTTCGAGCTCGAATTCATCCTGAGGTACTGTCATTGATCTGGGTTCGTCCTGGAATATATTTGATTGGATGATCCAATTCATGTAAAACGGTGGATCGAGTCGTGAAAGTCTGCAATTGGGTTTCGCTAATTGCTAGAAATGAAGGAGAATGAGAACGATTCTGTGATAAAAGACTGTTTCTTTGTTGTTTTGGGTTTCCTTAAAAAGATTCAAAGTTTTAGTCTTTGGATGATGATATCTATTCTATTGGTTCTATTTGAGTTCAATTGATTTCATCTAAATACCGAAATTTTTGATTAATCTAGTGCATACTGCATAGGGAACATTGTCCATGTACGTCTCTGTTTATTAAAGTTAATTACTTTGAACTCTGTTTTTCTTTAAAAAAAAATTCCTATTTACATTTACTAAGATGCAATTCCTTCTTGTTATTTGTTAAACAGGAAACAGTGACCTCTCCTTGATGCAGTTTTGATTTTTACAAAGCATCGGAGTTTTTTTGGTTGAGTGTTTTCAGCATCAAAAATAATGATGCATCCAGGCGGCAAACAACTTCTTCTTCTGCTGCTTCTATTCTTATCCGTCTCTGTATTCACTGGCAACACTGACGCAAACTCTCAGTATAAAATCTCACATAAAGTAAGAACTGCCCCTCATGGAGACATGGGACGGAATGTTGTTATAGATGGAAGTGGTGTTGAGAAAACCTTACACGACATTGGAATGGGTGATAGTAAGAGAGGCATGAGCCACAACAAAGTTTCAGTCTCAACTGTTGCCTTGTTCACTTTAGCAATGGCTGCTGCCACTGGGTTAGGTGCAGTACCTTTCTTCTTTGTCGAGCTTGATCCTCAATGGGCAGGGATATGCAACGGAATGGCGGCTGGTGTGATGCTGGCTGCCAGCTTTGATCTTGTGAAGGAGGGACAGGAGCATGGTTCTGGAAACTGGGTTGTTACTGGGATTCTAGCTGGTGCGTTGTTCATTTGGCTCTGCAAGCAGGTAAAACTAGAAACTGATTCTACTAAGACTCAGTTACAAATTGAAAAAACTCACTTTTATCTTGGGGACAGTTTCTTGATCAATACGGTGAGGTTAGCATGCTGGATATCAAAGGTGCAGATGCAGCCAAAGTTGTTCTCGTCATAGGAATCATGACGCTTCATTCATTCGGGGAGGGATCAGGGGTTGGTGTATCGTTCGCTGGTTCGAAGGGTTTTAGTCAAGGGCTTCTGGTCACTTTGGCCATAGCCGTTCATAATATTCCGGAAGGGTTAGCTGTTAGCATGGTGTTGGCATCAAGGGGTGTCTCTCCACAAAACGCCATGCTCTGGAGTATAATCACATCTTTACCTCAGGTAATCGTTTCTTTGATCTTGATCTCTTTGGTCTGCAATAACGGATTAACTGATTCTTGTTATGTTTGTATTTTATACCAGCCTATTGTTGCAGTGCCAGCTTTTCTATGTGCAGATGCGTTTAGCAAGTTTTTGCCTTTTTGCACTGGGTTTGCTGCTGGATGTATGATTTGGATGGTTATTGCTGAAGTGCTTCCTGATGCATTCAAGGTGAATTGCATGTGTTCATTTATGAAAACGTTGATGCTCATATTGACTTGATATCTCTTTTTTGTAACTGCAACAGGAAGCGTCTCCGTCACAAGTGGCATCTGCAGCCACAATATCAGTGGCATCCATGGAAGCTTTCAGCACTCTTTTCGAGAATTTCACACATGATTACAAGTATAAAAATAAATTTCAAGTTAATAGTTATAAGCTGTTGCATCGGATGGGTTAGAACTAATGCTTTCATTTTTCTCCACTCTCCAGCTCAGAGGATGCCTCTGGCTTCTTCATTTCACTCCTCTTTGGTCTAGGTCCATTGCTTGGAGGCGTGTGTTTAATTGCATCAGCACTCACCTTCCGTCTCCAGCACGCTCTTCTCATGGGAGTAGCGTCAGGCATTGCCTTCGTCCTCGGCGTCTGGCGTCCGCTTCAACTCCTCCTATCAGCGAAAATGGCGTTCATCCCTCTGGTTAGTCTCTACGCAGTTGGAGCCGCCCTGAGCCATTTCGCTAGCTTAACCATCCTGAACGTTACTTGTCGGAAAAAGTCACGTGCAGGCAGTTTAATCACCGCAGGAACCAATTTTCCAACCAGCGTGATAACGCTCCAATCGTTGTTAGCGTGTGGAGCCGTTGGGTTCCACGCGCTGGCCGAGGGGCTTGCTCTCGGGGTCGCTGCACCGTCTGCTTACGGTCTCGGCAGACACATGGTCCTCCCGGTATCTTTACACGGTCTCCCGAGAGGGACAGCTGTTGCGAGCTGCGTCTTTGGAGCTACAGACAGTTGGCACGCAGCTCTTGCGGCAGCAGCTTTGATTGGGTTTGTGGGACCAGTATCAGCCATAGGATCGATACTAGCCGGGATAGATTACAGTGGACTGGATCACGTGATGATGGTTGCTTGCGGTGCGTTACTGCCTAGCTTCTGGCAGGTGATTCAGAGAGCGGTGAGGTTAGAGAGAAAGAAAGGCGTTGTGGGAATGGTGCTGGGAGTGGCGTGTGCCGTTGTGTGTCTGACTTTCACTAGGCTTGTCTGCTTGCACACTCCTTACTGCAACTCTGCACCAGAGGCTGTTAGATGAATGGTTCGTGAATGAAAGTAAGAGCCTGTTCTTGTGAGCACATACACTTCCCTTGATCCTATGTTGTAAGATATATATACTCAGTGATACAAACTTTGTCGTATTTTTTTGTGAATGAAAAAGAGAGTGTGCTGAATCAAGATTAGGCCCATCGGCACTTACACCATCAAACTCCATCCCATTTTTACGCATAAAATGGGTTTATGCATAAATCACGCCATTAAAATTTCCCATTAAACTAAACTAATCATTTCGTGTGTTTGATTTGACCTATCATTTGTCTACGAACCACCAGAAGCGTAACTACGTCATTTAGTACGACATGGTATCTTTGTTAAACTACTCATGACCTCGTAGGCTCGTACCATCTATAAATACCACGTTTCCACAGTATCATCTTTCATCAAATCAAAAAATGGTTGGAGCAGAACAAAGCATCAGAGACAAGAGATGGAGTCTACAAGGCATGATCGATCGCTCTTGTCACCGGAGGAACCAAAGGAATCGGGTTTGCTTCCAAGTCTCACGTTTCTTCCATTACAAGCAACAACAAAAAATGAAAAACAAAACATCCACATCCTCTGAAACTGATTTATTACAAATCTTGGTGAACAATCGGTATGCATGCTATATCGGAGGAGCTTGCAAGTCTTGGAGCAAGAATACATACATGTGCAAGAGACGAATCTCAGCTTAATCAGTGTTTGAAAAAATGGAAGATGAAAGGCTTTAACGTCACAGGCTCAGTCTGTGATATAACTTCTCGTGCTGATAGAGAGAAGCTGATGCAAACTGTTTCCTGAACTCTCAACATCCTACTAATGTCTTCTTGACTCCTTAAACCATCAACTCTTGGACTAGAATCTTTATAATAATTTTGTGAGAGTATATGCTTGTAGATAAACAATGTAGGCACATGTGTATGTAGGCACATGTGTGACAAAACCAACAACAGAATACACAGCAGAAGATTTCTCGTATCAAATCTCAACAAACTTGGAGTCTTCGTACCATTTGTGCCAGCTTGCTCATCCTCTGCTAAAAGCCTCTGGATCTGGTAGCATCATCTTCATTTCCTCTGTTGCTGGAGTTGTTTCTTGTAGCGTTGGATCTATATATGGTGCAACCAAAGGTGCAATAAGCCAGTTGAAGAGGAACTTAGCTTGTGAATGGGCTAGTGACAACATAAGAGCTAACTCCATTGCTCCTGGAGTCATTGCAACTCCTGCAGCTAAAACTGTATAAAACTCTATAATCAAAACTCTATAATCAAAACTCTTTCTGCAACGTCATTTAAATTTGATTAGTCATCCTCGTGTTAACTGAACGTTGATATTATTCAGTTTATACTTGGAGAGGAGTTTGCTAAGAACATTGCACCAAACATACCAATGAGCCGAGCTGGAGAGCCAGAAGAAGTGGCAGCAGTGGCAGCGTTCCTGTGTCGTCCTGCTGCTTCTTACATTACAGGTCAAACCATTTGTGTTGATGGTGCTCTCTCTGTTCATGCCTTCTGAAGTTCATATTCCTGATTCCACTTCTTCCATTTGCTAATTTTATAAAAATTTGGTTCCTATGTTTTTCTTTTTGGAGTTTCAGATAAAAAAGAATGGTTCTCTTTGCTTTTTGTAAAGAGACATACCATATTTTGATTGTGGAATAAACAGAGAGCTATCTTTGATCACTTCCATGGCTACGAGGGTTCTCTGTTTAGGTTCTTTTTAAGCTCTGACACCCAGCTGCTTTAGCAGTTTCATTTTGTCAATAAAGGAGTCTCGTTAAAACTTTTCATTCTTTTTGTTTGAGAAAGTAGATCATTCAATTGTTCAAAAAAAAAGTAGATCATTCAAACTTCATTAGTGATTAAGTAACTCGCTACTGAAAATGGCATAGAAGTATTAATTAGGATCGATCTAAACAGCAACTTGTCTTTAGAGTTGGTCCTAACTCCTAACAAATGACATAGAAGTATTGATTAGGATCAACCTAAGAAAGATTTTTGTCTTTTATTTAGTCCAAACACAAACAAGAACAATATGTCTTCAGCTTTTGTAATTAAGAACGTGGAAGGAAAAACCATTCCAAATCAAGAAGATGCCTCTTGTGTGCCTTTGTATCTATAACGAACAACAGAAACAATCAAGAAACCAACCAAACCAAAAAAAAAACAAAACAAAACTCTATTCAATCATCTTTCTCCTCAGCCTTCTCCTCCTCCCCCACAGACTGCGAACCAGTCAACCTCGCCAACACAACAAACGACATCCCACCCAAGAGATTGTTCACAACCCTCAAAGCCACCACACCCGTCTTAAACACCAACGGCGGCAACCCCTTCTCCATCAAAAACTCAGCACCGTTCAACGTCTGGTACCTCACGTTAGCACTCACTCCCATATGAGCCGCCCAAGTCAACGAGTTCAGCACCGTCGGGGGAGCTTTGTTCGGGGGTTCGAACCCCGGATCCATCTTCTTCCTCAACATAATCAACCCGTTGGAGATAGCTGTCCCAACAAGACCCGCAGCTAAACCAACAGTAGCAAACACCATGCCTTTATAAACAAGAGTCCCGAACCTGTTCGCCAACGTGAAGCTTCCCTGTTCGAACATGTGGCTCGCGGGACAGGATTTAAAGATCCCGGGCAAGAGGTTCGAGGAGGTGGCGGAGGCTGCGGAGGGAGCTAAGAGGTACATGAGGGTGAAGTTGAGGATCGAACCCACGACGAGAGTGGAGAAGACGAAGTCGAGCTCGTTGAGGCCGAAGTTGGGACGTGAAGCCATGTCGCCGAGTACGTTGGCTGTTACTCCGACGAGCTCTTCCATGAGGACTTTGAATGGGAACTGTGGATCGGCTGCGACTCGTGATCTCCATCCTTGGATGAACATCCCTATCGGTCCCCATGGAGACGGTTCTTCTTGTTTTCCTCCTTCTCCTTCACCACCGCCGCCGCCTGAACCTCCATTACCACCACCACCTCCTCCGCTTCCGCCGTAGTTTCCACCGATGCTTCCTCCTCCTCCGGCGGATGAAGCCGCGAGATTTGACGATGTGCGGAGCGGACAAACCGATGCATTGCGTGGAAACGAGACCACGAGCCTTGGATCACGAAATAGGTTGATCGCTCTAGGTGATGGTAGGTTGCTCTGGTTTGGTTTCGCCGACAAGTGAAGACGCGCTATAGCTGCCATCTTCTCGTCACTCTGAATGGAGAAGATGACCTAAAAATCTGAGATCTGAGATCTTTTAGATTCAATCACGGCGTGCAGACAGAAGAGAGAGAGAGAGACTCTGGTGCGAATAATAGATTCTCTTCCAACTTTAAAAAACCTTTCTTTCTTTTTTAAACACAACACAACAATCAATGTTCTTTAGTGGGGCCCACCTCCCACCTGCGAGACTGAAGCTGAATCTGAGCCCACCACGTGTCGAGACAATAAACTAACTTCACCAACTATATTCTCACCCACCACCAATGCCACCAAATGTTGATTTTTTCTTTGTTATTGCACTTTCATTGTTTTTATCGATAGGGACGAGCTTTTCCTAGGACTAAAAGTTGTTTGGTCTCTTCTCTGTACTCAACTAGCTGTTATTGGACAAAAGTATTGCACTTTCAACGTTTTATAAAAGATGTTCGTGTGGTTTGGTCTTTCTATGTACTCGACTTTGTTTACGAAAAGACAAATACTTATTGCTGATGCTCAAAAACACGAATATAATGTAATTAGAAGTCCATACTACAAACAACTCACAACACATGAATAAATAAAATCCAAAACAAATCTAATCTTAATGGTTACAGTGCAAATCACGCTACTTTCACATTTCTTGTTCAATGTTTTCCTCGGTTTAAGGAGGAAAGACATTAGTAGTACTTCTCTTGGTGCTTTGTGCTTTTGAGAATCACTGTGTGGATCAGAGAGGTAAAAAAGCAAAAGAACCAAGAGTAGACCGTAACATATAAAACAAACACCATTAGGCTGGTTATACACATATACACACGCTTGGTTACCTCGGTGCTCTCTCTTAGCGTCCTGTTTTTGGACGTTTCATTGCGTTTGAATTGAATGGAGAGACACTGCCGCTAGGTCCAGGACTGTTTTCTCTCAAGTTCGAGTTCAGCAAAGCAAGCTCTCTCAATTGCTGCCTCTTGATGTAGTCCTGTGACTCATCCTGCAATATGAATAGGCTTAAATTAACCGAGAGAAGTCTTTTGACTCTTTAACAATGCTTAAATTAAGTTCCTGGACCATTTAAAACATTGTGGCCTCTGTAAACTACTTGAGAATTTTAAGCTAAAGCACATACCACAGGTTTGACTAACTCCTCGATGATCTCTTGGGCATGTCGCAGCTTTATATCCACAATATCAGCAGGAAGGTCAGCCTCAATGAGGATATGGAGCTGCTCATTGAGATGCTCATAGCCAGGCTTCCCTTTCAGTTTCTCTTCCTGGCGACAAAACATATTAAAGCAAAAGATTAACAAAAGAAGATTAGTTTACAGGGAAAAACAAAAAACTGTAAGCATCTCTTACTTTGTCAGGGTCCTTAATCGATCCTTTCCCTCTGATAAACACACGGCAACCTGTAGTTGCTTCCACACGCTTCAACGAGTTCCCTCTAGGCCCCAGAAGCCTTCCAACAAAATTGAACTAATAACCAAAAGCAAAAGACTTATCAGTTAATGTGTTTTTTTCAACTCCATTTCATTGTCTCAAAGACACTTACATTAGGAAATGTATCAACTGGAAGATCTAAACGCAAGATACGCTTCACTGTGTATGCGCTTGGGCTAGCAGGTGCACCTTGCCACTCCATTGCCATTCCGTGAGGACCAACCATTCTCTACATTAAATAAATAAAGGTTACGTTATCTTCTGAGTAACTGGAAATGAAACTCAATACATCATCACACTCTAGACTCTAGATTAAGGGTTTATCAGTTTCAGGTCTATACAAAAGTGAAATGGTTCTACTTGAAACCCCTGTGAGATTTTCTAGACTAACCTCGAACGTGCATGCAAATGAACTGTATAGGCTAAAGATGGCACCACATATTCAAATAAGGAGATGGAGAGCTAAACTCATACCTCAATATTCCTTTGCAGTAGGAATATTAGGCTTCTCCAACAAAAAAATACATGAGCCATCCAATACATATTTTCATGTGTTAGTGGGTATCAACCACCACAATCATCTGTTAAGAAATTCTAATATGTTCTATTAAGATAATCAAGGGTGAAAAAAGGACGCTTCTTTAACAAAAATCTATGACAAACATACACACAGAATCTGAAAGAACACTGAGCATAGCACAACAAATAAAAGGAAAAGTGGTTACCTCTGGTGGAAGACCATTCCAACCACCATATCCAGCACCAGGAACGTTAGACATATGATTTGGTGAAGCCATTGGACTAGGGCTCCGATGCCTCAACCGATCAAAATCAGTAAACCCTTGGTTGGACATCATTCCACTAACCCTGAAGATCTCTGCACAACAAAATGGAGTATAAAAAAAAAGTCATAAAACCAATAAAAAACGAGTAAAAACCAATGTTAGGAATTGTAAATTTATTCAAAACAGATATCATATTTTTCACAGGGAATGTAAACATATAGCAGTCAGATTGATTTTCCCTAAAATAAAATTTCAGTAAATTAGAATTAGATGATCTTGAAAATTAATTTTACAACAAAATCTAGTTTTGCTACCAAAGCTGGAAGCTTTAATACTACCAAAGCAAACCCACAATAGAATCTACTGCCTATGGTGAGTATAAAAGCACATATGTTAAGAGTCTAAAGCATCAAGAGCCTTTACAACTGAGAGCTGATTAAATAATACCAAAGATCCAATTAAGTAGTTGAGAAATATACATACATATAGGAAGCAGCAGTAAAAGACAATTAACAACCAATAAATTGCAGATCTAATGAGAAAGAAATGAGAGTGAGACCTTGGTTCAAGAGACGGCTACATATGGGCAAGACTTGCATGAACGGTCCAAGCTTTTGATGCTCTGCTAGCAACTGAGTTAAGTATTGACTGCAGGAGATGAGCAAAAGACAAAGAGATAATTAGAGAGAGACATAAGAGAGAGAGAGATATATAGTTTCAGTGAAGAAGCCATAGGAGAGAAAACCTGTCAACATCGGAGGAGGTTCTAATCTGAGGAGAAGCGGCTCTAGAAGGAGAGTAGCTGGGATTATACAGACCAGACATGGCAGTCAGAGGAAGGGTTTTGCTGTTCTCTCTACTGTCTTTCACGCAATTTACATGTACCAAACTTGGTTTTCTAGTTGTCTCCACCGAGACCATGTATTGTATCCCATTTTAAAAAGAAAAGAAAAAAGAAAGACGCTTTCATTTATATCTGTTGGGCTTTTGATATATACATTTGAAGCCCATAAGGCCCATTTGGTTTGTCAAAACTCTATCGAAGTCGGTTCGATGTGAAGTTTTGGATCTTTGAAACAGAGAAGGAGAATCAGGAAGGAAGAAGGAGAAGATGTCGTTGGTGTGGCTAGAAGCGGCTCTGCCTCTGGGAATCATCGGAGGGATGCTCTGTATCATGGGAAACTCTCAGTACTACATCCACAAAGCTTATCATGGCCGTGTATGATTTTTCTCTCTCTCTCAATCTCTCTCTCAATCTAGGGTTTTCTCGATTTGATCCGATTGGATCTCTAATTTTGAGCTTTGATGATTTCAAATTTGGGGATTGTGCAGCCGAAACACATCGGGCACGATGAATGGGATGTTGCTATGGAGAGACGCGACAAGAAAGTCGTGGAGAAAGCCGCATCTCCTTCCTCATGATCAGATCAGGTCTGTTTTGCTTCTCTGATTCGTTCCCCATGTACTCTTTGTTAGTCTACTTTTCTTGGAAAGAGATGATTTTGCTGGTTTTATATGCGTTAAATCGCTTTATAAGAAGATAGACCCGTATCAATCACTTCTCTGTAGAAAAGTCCTTTGAGGGAGAGTTTAATGTGTTCAGTAGATTATCCTAGGCACTTCTGCTTAGTTCTAGAAGTGGATGGTGGTTTTTTTTTTGTCCTGTCTAGGAATGACTGAGATTCTTGTTATGGTTTTGGTTAATCGATCATTTTCTTGGAGCTCTTCTTATTTCTTTAACGGTTTAGATCTGTGCAATGATCTTCCTCCTTAAGGCATGCAGTGTAACTCTGAGTGACATGTTGGTGTGAAGTAGGGGCTTAAGGTGAACAAATAAAGTGTATTCCAGAGGAGGAAGAAGAGGAAGCTGGAGAGTTTAATACTGTTATTCCCCTTTGATTTTTCTTCGAGACAAGTTCGGATAAAGCTTTGAAATTTTTTTCTTTCTGCTTTCAAAATTCAGACCTCAATGAAATTTGGTTTATAACATGTTTCCATGTATTTGTGAGACATGTTATAAAGTTGCATAACATTTCGTTTACAGTAAACTTCTTGCTGTGTTAATGAATAATTATCTTGCAAAATGGCTCATAAAAAAACTTTACAGTGCTGATAGTAAGAGGGATTGCCTTCTTCAGGTGTGCGATTTGTTGCAAGTACGTATGATCTAGTTTGGTTGTATATTAGATAAGAAATGGGAGATTTTGAAGATATTTGAGAGTCCAATGAAAGCTTGTGATGATGGATTACATGGTTTTATGGCCTGTAACTAATAATGGTGGATGATGAATGTGGTCGGTCAAAGCTTCTGTCTTTGCTTGCAGATTCACATGGGGTCCCTTCGCTATGTCCCTTTCAAGTGGGCTCGTCTCTTAATATCTTCTTCGAAATGGTCCTCTCTTGTTACCAAACCCTTGTTTTTTTAATACTATGTTCAGAGGAATTTTTGTTTCATGCCATTAAGTTGCTCTTACCAACTTAAACATCTTCATAGATTCACTTCTGATTTGTATAGATTATGGCCAGCTTTAGAAACACCTTCCATGATTCTAAAGAGGAATCACTTTACTCTTTAGTGAAAACGAAGCTTGTTTATATTTTACCGTTGAGACCTTACTTTGATGTGGATACCTTTTAGCTTTCTCTTCAACTCAACCAAAGTTACATACCGTCGATACCGAGAATAAAAGAGACGAATATACTACACCAATAGCTTATTTTGGCAAAATTGGCAAGCATCCAGATATCCTTAAAGCATAATTAGTACAACGTTTTATGTAATGCACTTGTTTCCAGACTATTAAGATTAACAATGATGAGACAGCACACAAAAACTAACTGATTAAGAATCTCATGATGTCTGCGGAAGTCAGAAGGTATAGCAATGATATATTGACATTGTTGTCATGGTATATAAAAATATGCATTATAGCACAATGAGACCCAAAGCCAGCCTAACCCAATCATGTTTTTCTTAACATTTGACTTAAACTTGTTTCGGAGGTCTTCCTCCACTAGCAGTTTTGTTTTGGAAAATTCCAGCTCTATTCACAGCAAAGATTAGTATCGCCGCATGAGCGCAATGACTCGTCTTATTCTGAGACAGCTAAGCGATACAATTCTGAATGAGAACATTAATGTTTGTATCATGAAGCAGCTTCTATAGTATAAATGGGGCCTGCATTGCAAGTCATGTTCTCAAGAGAAGACAGAAAAGAAGTTGAACTCTATAAATACAATCAATCCTCCATGATATCTAGCTCTGTGCATTGCATGGGGCCTCCTGCATTACAAATCATCTACTCAAGAACAGAGTAGAGACGTTGTTAGGATAAACAAGTTGCATGAAGCTTACAACTACAACAAAACACTTGAATCTTAATGAGACACTACTATCTTTTGAAGAATGGATGTTACTCATGACATCATCAACAAAAAATGATGACATTATTACAAAAAAAAAGACCAATGCTTTACAGCAAAAGTAGTTAGAAAGGAAACAATGTGAGTGTACTCCAGAAACAATCCACATCTCCCACCAAAGTTAGTGATTTGAGTTGAGAGCACAAAAAGGTGAAGAAAAACAATAATACTTATTTCCTTAAATCACCCGTAGAGAGAAAACAAGATGAATGTAAAGTTTCAACTTGCTAATCACAACGAACAAATAATCAGAAGAAAATACTTTACCAGAAAGAAAAATAATTGAAAGGAGCAAAAAAAAAAAGACAGTAACATATGTGATCAAGATGAAGATGATGTACACACAAAAAGGTTTTTTTATCTAAGCTGCGTATTCAGTTTCAAGAACCGGTTGTGTACGAGTGGTTGTAGCAGTAGGTGCTCTCGTCTCACCGACCTGAGTCATCCTCAGAGCTTCCCCTGTCTCTCCAGCTCTCTCCATCTCCTTCATCCTCTCCTGCTTCTTGTAACTCCGACACCTCAGAACCAGAAACATCAAAAGCCCTAATAAAACCAATCCACCAAGCACAGAACCAACAGTGATCCAAGTTCTTGAATTAGACTCAGAGCTCTTCTTCTTCTTCTCCTTCTTGGTATCATCACTCGGAGCTGGAGACGGAGACGGAGCAGACGGAGCAGACTTCACCACCACCGAGAAATGCCCCTGCGTCTCCGTCACGCATGTGTTCTTAATCGAATCACTGAAACTCGCTTTACCTTTCGAGTCAAAGCTAACGCACTGAACACTCCCTCCCTGAGGGATCGGTTCCAGATCAGAGAAAACGATTCTTATGGGATCCTTAGACGCCGTTATCTCGAGCTCCGGTAAGTTAACGGCGGAGAGGTTCTTGGCGTCGTAAGCGAGGAGTCCCAACACAGGAGCAACATAGTCGTAACCAGACAGAGGATAATACAATTGAGAGAAGTTCGCTAGGTTTTGGTAGACAAAGACGAGCCTTGTCACGTACGGCTTCACGATTACTCCTTTGGGAATCGAGAACTCTTTTAAAGAAGAGACTCCTCGTCTCCTCAAGCTCCCGCTTCTGAGCCTCATGGCGGAGAGTTTGATCCCGGAGAAATTGGGAGGGACGGTGGCGGCGTCGTAGAGAATGCCGGTGCGTGGACGGACGAAAGCTCTGAAAGAGTAGTCTTGGAGAAGAGGATCGAGAGAAGAGGCATTGGTGGGAGGAGGAGGAGGAGATTGAGCAGAGAGTTGGTAAGAGAGAAGAAACAGAAGCACCTGGAGACAGCAGAGAAACCTCATTGTTTGGTGTCCTTTCTTCTCTTAGTCGCCTCTGGAGAAAGAAATCTCCAGGGGCGAGACTCAGTAAAGAGTCGCCGTCACGTCTCTGAGTGTGTGAAGAAGAGTTCAGCAAAAAGTGTAAAAATTGAGACTTTATTGTTGATAATTGAGAATTGAGGAGAGAGGAAGAAGAAGCAAAATGAGGAATGGTCGGCGGTGGAGAGAGAAGCAATGGTTCGCCGGTGGGAAAAGGAAGAGAGAGAGAGAGAGAAAGAGTCAAAAGGACAAAGAGGAGAAGAGGAGTGTTGTCTTCAGTCCTCCTCCCATTTGTTCACAAAAAAAAAAAAATTATAACAGCCTGTTCATCGCATTTTCTCCTTTTCGTAAATTAAAATATTTCCATAAAATTATGATTCACATTCATATCTTTTTTAAGTATTTACTTTATTTCCACCAATCATACTGTTACATTTCAGCATTCATTTCGGCCGTAACAGTTGTCTCCGTCTGCCTCTATTTGTTATCTGTATCTGCACATATCTCTTTCTATATTTACCGTATGTATATACTTTTATACCCTTTATTATCCTGTTGACCAAAAGTTGAAAACTAAAATGATAATAAGCTTTCCTATTATGGCCCAATTATATAATTTGACCACATCATATACTTTGACCACGATATGGTCTCAGATTAGGCATTAGCTGGATCCTTTAAGCCCATCAACAAAAATATATACTAGCCACATTTCTGATGTGCGGAGTCTCCTTCCAGATTTTGAGCTCAGCGGCTCAGCCATAGGTTTCTTTACGTATCTCTCAGATGTTTTGTATTTGCTTTAGAATCATTCTTGTGTAGTATCTTGAAATATTGCAAATGTTAGGACTTGAATCAAGTTATATGATTGGTCATAGGATCCATACACCATATATATAGTGGTCTAGTGATAAATTAGTTTATTGGGAGTCATAATAATTTATATAGAAATACAGATTTGTAAGGGGCTTCTAATCTAGAGCATCTCCTTCTTGAGAGTAAGAAAGTAGATCTGGGTTCTCTCGCCGACGGCGGTGAGCTCCTTCAGCCACGCCGTCGGTCGGAATTTGTTTCTGGTGGTAGCTTGGTAGTCTTCTCGTCTTATTCCTCTTTTGCTCTCGTCGGTGCTTCGTTCGCTCGTTAGCCGGTCGGCTCCAGTCTCCGTCGCGCCTCATGTTCCGTTAAAGGAGGGCGGTCGGCTTAAGTTCCCGCGTCGCCTTATCTTTCGGTTGACGGCGGTTTTAGTTGTTTCCTTTTCATTTCTGTTTTTTGTTTGGCGGAGGAGCAGTGAGGCTCCCGCCGTGTTTGGCTGAGGCTTTCCTGTGAGAGGATTGTCGAGATGTGAAGCTTCATCTTGGGGCGTGTAGTGTAAGCTTGAGGGCGAGATCTCGCCATGGCGTTTGATTCTCGCCGACAATAGAGTCCCCGGTTCGCAAAGGTGGTAGCGGTGGAGATAGACGGTGTTCTAGGTCTCCGGAGTGGTCCGACGACCCGTAGATTTGGTCGTCGGAGAAGACGAGAATCGGTGGAGACGCGTCGTCATGACGACACGTGTTCCTCATGGTCGAGGATGGCAACACGTGTCTGGACTTCCCGGGATTCGATCGACGAGGCGGCGGCGTCTCCGTTTCGTTGAGAAATTAGGGTTTTCAAAGTGGGCCGGTTTGTTAAAGGCCCATTTGATTTCTGCTTTGTGAGTTTGGCCCGGTTGGTTTGGGCTTGTATGTTTGCTTTTTTGGGCTTGGTTCCCTTTTAATATTAAATCATTGACGTTAAAAAAAAAAAAAAGAAATACAGATTTGTAAATCCTTCTAGAGGAGGACACAACTCAGTCATACATATATATACCCACCTCATGTTCTAGGACATTCTTAACATAGAATATTCGTCTCTCCTATTAACTTGAACCCAAAGAAAAGCCCATTAATAGGTCACCGCGTCATCACTCAGTTTTCTCTATTTAAAACCTCATATTGGCTCAGTGTCAAAATCATCCTACCATATCTCACCACATCACCTCTACGTCTTCGCCAATCTCCATAACGAGCTTCTCTCTGTTTCTCCGCTGGTAAGCTTCCTTGCTCTCTCTCTCTCTCTTTCCCGTCTCAGATCTGCTTCTTTAACCTTTCGATTTCTCACGGTCTCGATCTGAATCCAGCTATGGGTAGCTCCGGCAACGTTAACTGGAAACTTGAGGATCACCCCAAGCTCCCCAAAGGCAAAACCATCGGACTGATCGTTCTCGACGGATGGGGCGAATCCGAGCCTGATCAGTACAATTGCATCCACAAAGCTCCAACTCCCGCCATGGATTCCCTCAAAAACGTACGTTCTCTCTCTCTCGCATGTCTCCTCGACGAATACTCTTTTTTTTAAAACGATTTATTTTTTTTTTCTCAAAACAGGGACGTCCTGACACGTGGAGGCTGATCAAAGCTCACGGCACAGCTGTCGGTCTCCCGAGCGAAGACGATATGGGAAACAGCGAGGTCGGACATAATGCACTCGGAGCGGGGCGGATTTACGCTCAGGGTGCTAAGCTTGTTGATCTCGCGCTTGAATCAGGGAAAATATATGAAGATGAAGGATTCAAATACATTTCAGAGTCTTTTGAGAAAGGCACTGTTCACCTTATTGGGCTTTTAAGTGACGGTGGTGTTCACTCTCGCTTAGATCAAGTGCAGGTAGCCTTTTTATAACTTAAATGTGTTAATAGTGGTCAGTGCGGTCCATCTGAGATATTAGGGATATTAGACAATTTAATAAAATTTTCAATAGTTATAGACAATTTAATATAAAATTTCAATAGTTATAGACAATTTAATAAAAATTTCAACAGTTTGGAGACGTGAATTTTTATTTTTTAAATAAGTTTGGGGGTTGTGTATGCATTTTTTTTTCAAAAATTTTGGGGGACCTGAGGGAATGTTATGGCCTTAGTTAATTTTTTTAATTTGTTCTGCAGTTGCTGTTGAAGGGTTTGGCAGAACATGGCGCTAAGAGAATCCGTGTTCATATTCTTACTGATGGTCGTGATGTTTTGGACGGTTCTAGTGTCGGCTTTGTGGAGACTCTTGAAGGTGAACTCGCTGAGCTACGTTCCAAAGGTGTTGATGCTCAGGTTGCCTCTGGTGGAGGTCGTATGTACGTCACAATGGACCGTTATGAGGTGAGAATAGAATATCCATGAACGAGGGGAAATGATTAGACTTGACCTTTCAATTCATGATTGCAGAATGATTGGAATGTTGTGAAACGTGGGTGGGATGCTCAAGTCCTTGGAGAAGCTCCCCACAAATTCAAAAACGCTCTTGAAGCGGTTAAGAAACTGAGGGCTGAACCTAAAGCCAATGACCAGTACTTGCCCCCGTTTGTCATTGTTGACGACAGTGGGAAGGCTGTGGGTCCGATCGTTGATGGTGACGCGGTCGTTACGTTCAACTTCCGTGCTGATCGGATGGTGATGCTTGCCAAGGCGCTCGAGAATGAAAATTTCGACAAGTTTGATCGCGTACGATTCCCGAAGATTCGTTACGCAGGAATGCTCCAGTATGATGGAGAGCTAAAGCTTCCTAGCCATTACCTTGTTTCTCCACCATTGATTGATAGGACTTCTGGTGAATATCTTGCGCATAACGGAGTCCGTACTTTTGCTTGCAGGTTAGTAACGTTCAGAATCTCTCGAATATTTACTGCCTTCTATTGGTGTTCTTCATTTACAAGTTTTATACTCTTTTGGGTGTTAGTCTTTAAGAATCTTTCATGGTTTATTAATTTGCGTCAACTTGTATTGGATATGAATTCTGAAACAGTTAACATGCCTTGTCTACTTAGTCGTTAGAAGTCTAGTTCATGCTTGGGGTTATTTGCTATTAGAAACTGGTGAAATGCCCTAGCTGTCGTTTTCTTGATGAGGTTATATACTTGAAGGTAAGGTATGTATGAGTTACTGACCCATTTATATTGGGTGAAACAGTGAAACTGTTAAGTTTGGCCATGTTACCTTCTTCTGGAACGGAAACCGCTCTGGGTATTTCAATGAAAAGCTAGAGAAGTACGTTGAGATTCCGAGTGACAGCGGAATATCATTCAACGAACAGCCAAAGATGAAAGCGCTGGAAATTGCTGAGAAAGCTAGGGACGCTATCCTTAGTGGCAACTTTGACCAGGTGGGCATATGATCTTATCAAACTGTATCAACCCCTTTCAAAATTCGTTTTCTAACCATGGTGTTCAATGGACTTTTGTCAGGTGCGTGTTAACCTGCCAAATGGAGACATGGTGGGTCATACCGGCGATCTTGATGCTACTGTTGTTGCATGTGAGGCTGCTGATGTTGCTGTGAGGGTAAGATTTCAATTAAACATTTGACATGTGAATGTGAGTAGCTACTAGTCTCTGTAGCAATATGACTCACAAGTGCTTGCTGCTCGGTCTGCAGATGATCCTTGATGCCATAGAAAAGGTGGGAGGGATATATGTGGTGACTGCCGATCACGGAAATGCCGAGGATATGGTTAAAAGGGACAAAGCTGGCAAGCCCGCTCTCGACAAGGAAGGAAAGCTTCAGATTCTCACCTCTCACACCCTGAAACCGGTGTGTGCTGTTACCAGAATGGAGCATCATAAAGATTAGACTAAGTATGAGTAGTTTTATTACCAGAAGTGAAATTCTGACATGATGTGTGGTTTGCAGGTGCCAATTGCCATAGGAGGTCCTGGTTTGTCAGCAGGAGTTAGGTTCAGACAGGACTTGGACACACCTGGGCTTGCGAATGTAGCTGCGACGGTGATGAACCTCCATGGATTTGTGGCTCCGGCCGATTATGAGCCGAGTCTGATTGAAGTAGTTGACAAGTAATGATGGTGTGGTGATCGTTGTTCCCTCTGAAATTCCCACTTGAGCTTCCTTCATAAATCATGATTATGTTTACGTTTCTTTTTTTTTTCCTCGTGCTCTTCCTTTAATAAGGCCCTTTGATTTTTGAGGTGGCGATAGTTTAAGACTCGCCACTATCAGCTGTCGTTGTGAGTCAAGTTAAAAACTGCATTTGGATGTTTTGTTTGGCACAAACTGACTTTGATTTTGAAGGTTTAATAATAAAATTAATCTCAAATAATAAAATTAATCGAATTACCTAAATTAAAGTAGAGAATTATCTCAAAAAATTAAGGCTTTGGTCGGTAATGGAATGGCGGAATGGCATGTGAAAAATGATTCTGCAAGAATTTTACCAAACAAGAAAAATTGACAAATGAAAAAAAAATGTAAAATGAAAAAAAATGTAAAAATTTATATAGAGATAATTTTCATTTAGTGAAAAAGTGAGTTTTAATAGATTGTGGTGGAAACTTTTATAAATTTAACACTTTCATATTACTAAATTATATGTTAATATCATTAATAGTTATCTTATTATATAAAGCATAGTTTTCAAAGTTACTAATTAACATGATTGCGACATGTGTCATTAGATTTATTAAGATGGTGACATGTGTCAAAAATATGATATAATTATTTTTTGTTTATGATTTAAAAGATATTTAAAAAAGAAAAATTCTCATTACAAAATATTACTTTAAATTATTTTTTTAGAATTTTAAAAAAGGAAACTACTATTACATAGTCTTTTACATTTCTTTTATAGACTTTTAGAAAAGGAAAACTGTAAGATTGTTAAAATATTTCTTAGTGATTTTCAATTTAAAAAAAAATCTACACAAAAATTTTTTTTTTTTAAAAAGTAAATTTTATTT
This sequence comes from Hirschfeldia incana, assembly GCA_026261945.1. Lineage (NCBI taxonomy): Eukaryota > Viridiplantae > Streptophyta > Magnoliopsida > Brassicales > Brassicaceae > Hirschfeldia > Hirschfeldia incana. The sequence continues at coordinate 272,048 of JABCMI010000067.1, forward strand.
TTATACTATTTTAAAACATGTTGTGACATATTTTATCTTTCTTTTTATTTAAAGAGATTTAGAAAAGGAAAGTTTTCATTACAAAATAGCTTTTTGTATCTTTAAAAAAAGTATTCGAAAAAATTACTCTTGCATAATCTTTTACAATTATATATTGTTAAAATATTTGATAGTAATTTTTTTAAAAGTCGAAACAAAAATAATTGTAAGAAGCTACAAGCAAATATTTAGTTTTTGTTTTTAGAAAAAAAAAATATAATGTTTGTTTCTAAGAATACCAAAGAAATGGATTGTAAAACAAAAATACTAAACAAAAACGAATTGTAAAATTCTACAAGTATAATAAATTATTTAACAAAAAACATGAAGAAGAACTAACTATAAAATAAATAATATTCCTTATTTAAAAGCCTAATTAAAAGAAATTTGTAAAAGTATTATTATTATTTTCTTATAAGTAACTAACTTTCCTTTTTAATAGGTAATTTTATTTTTAAAAATTGTGACCAAAAATAGTTACAAATATTTCACATCTATATTTAGGTTTAATCTTCCATATTATTCTTACATACACACAATAGTATTTACATGAAAATTATGACCTTAGTATTTTCTTAACCAATTAATATTTTTATATATATTTTAAATCTTGACCAAAGATAATTGAAAAATTATATTAATAGTAATTTTTACTTCAAAAAATTAATGATAAACGTGATACTTAAAATTGATTTAATTAAGACAAAAATTAAAAATATTAGTGATACTGACAATAAACTAATTTTTAAAATGACAATTTTTAAAAATACTTAATAGAACTGTAAATAGTTATTTGATAGAAATTTTAATTTTCTAAATTCTAAAATATATTTGTGAAAGATTACATAATATTAATTTCCTTTTCTAAAATCTTAAAAACTGTAAAAGCATATTTGATAGTTGTTTCTCTTTTTTACAAAACAAAATCCTAAACAAAAGAAATTTATACCATAGTTTTCCTTCCTAACCAAAAGAGAATTGTAAAAGTTTATTTGATAATATTTTAAAAAAGTATTTGATGATTAACATGCTACTAAAATTATTTAGTTAACAAAATAAATGTAAAGTTAGTATTGGTACAAATTTTAAAATAGCAATTTTAAATTTATTTATTAATTAATGAAAATAATTCTTCGATATGAATTTATTTTCTTCTGAAATTTTAAAGGGAGGATAATTGTAATATGTTATATGAAAGTAATTTCTTTTTCTAAAATCTTAAACAAAAATGTAAAAGAGTAATTAATGTTATTTTTATTTTTAATTGTAAATAAAAAGGAGATTTATCAAAGAAAATGTTTTCTTAAAAAAATCCTAGCAAAATAAAATTTCAAAAAATTATTTAATAAAACATTAAATTAGTACATAAAAATGTGTATAATGTTTTCATTGACTCCATTGACGTATTTGACTTTCTTTTTTTACTTTAATTCAATTTCTTATTTCAAATTATGTTCAGTTTAAACGTTTAGGTATAGTGTTTTCTTTAATCCTAACTACAAAGGTTATATCAAATCATCTATATACCATGATCATAAAATATACATTTTAACTTGAATTTACATGTTAAAACAGAATTTAATTATAAAATAAATCTCATACAAAATATATATAAAAAAATTATTAAACTATAATAAAATAATGTATTATTTTAGATTTTTATTAAATTAAAACATCAAACAAAACCCGTTGCAACGCAACGGGCTCATATCTAGTTATAAATAAATAGCAATAAATTTTTAATGATAAACTAGATGGTGGCCCGCACACTTGTGCGGAATAATATATATATATATATATATATATATATAATTCAAATTTTAACATTTTTTTCTTTTAAAATTTTAATCTAAATTATTTAATTAGTTTGAAATATTAAATTAATCAAAAAATATATTTTCTATCATTACAAACGTAAAACATATTATCATCATAATAATCTAATAAAATTTTATTAATACTTTAAATTAACATAAAAGATAAATCTATAAAATAAACTATTACCAATAATTATCAGTGAAACTTATGAAATTAAACTCTTCTTCATTAAAGTCTTAATTGCATTTTATATGAATTTTTTTCTTTATTTGAGTTTATACTGACACATATTAACAAAATATATAATAATTAAAAATATTTCTATTAACGTAAAAATTTATAAACAAAAATTAATAAATTATATATGTATAGTAGAACCTAGTTTTTTAACTTTTAACAGCAAGAGTTTGTATTTTTTACCTCATTACCCTTCAATTGAAATTCGCAAAAGCAATATCTCATGCCTAATATAGATTACAAACATCAGACATTCATGATTTTGATGTGAATGAATCAAATTACTTAGCTATTTTTTATATGTGAAATAATTTAGTTGCATAAAAGTGAAGTAAACTTAAAAAAATAAAATAAAGAATATTAAATGATTTAATATTTTTAAAATAAAATCTTGCAAAGCTATAAAATTATTTCTAAAATTTGATAATACTCTTTAATAATAATAATTATCTTTGAGTATAATTAAAATATTTTTAAAATAATCACTAAAATATTTAAAAACTAACAAATCAAAAAGTTATGTATTAAAATTAATGGTTCAATCTAAATTATGGAATATGGCAAATAAACTTTAAAAATAGTAAAACATGACAAATAAGTAAAATATCCTGAAATAATGGAAAATATGATAAGTAAAGAAAACTAAAGTTATCACATAAAAATATTCGAAAATAAGACAAATAAATAAAATTACCAATTAAAGTTATTAAGAACATGATAAATAAATAACTTAAATTATGGAGAATATGATAATAATCAAAACTAAAATTATTAAAAATATGATAAATAAGTAAATTACCTAAAATTATGGAAAACATGACAAATAAACAAAATTATCTAAAATTATGGAGAAGCTGACACATAAGCCAAATCACTTCTCAAATAATAGTATAGATAGATAGTTATTATAAATAAAATTATATTTTTTTTTATAATATTATAAAATTTCAATCTATTTATAAAATGTACTGAAAGATAAGCTAAATATTAATAATAAAAATAAAATAATTATAATAAATTTTATTTATTTTCATATTCTGTAATAATTAGTTTAATTATTGATATTTATTTTTTCATATATAAAGTGTATACCATATAAAATATTTTGATTAATTTAACATTTGTTCCATTATTCCGCAAATTTTAAAATTTTCTGCCGTTTAATTAATTTTTTCCACAGTTTAACTATTTTTTCTACGATTCTGCGATTAAGCCATGGTTACCAATCAGAGCCTAAAATTTAATGAATGTTTAAAATTTCAAATTTCATTAAGAAAATGATTCTCGCAAAACTCAATTCAGAGAATATTCAAATCCATTTATAAATTATACATTATGTACACATGACTTAACATTCAATTAATGCTCTAAGACACCTGTATCTGAAAATCAATGAGATAAAAAGTGTCTTTCTATCGGGTATTAAAGATGATTACCCACTCTCTTCACTCACTCTAGTGAGGAGGAAGTAAAGGCATCAAATCAATGCCAAAAATCTGTTAATTAATCCTCTGTGACAAGTCCAGTGTGTTCCATCCCGAGAGGCGACAAAGGAGGAACCGCTGTTTCAGTCCCAAGAAGGTGCCTTGCAGAGATACCCTGAGATTCTTCGTCCTTTGAAGGAAGGGAATTGCTGATAGATGAGTTGCTTTTGTGCATTGATGATAAGAACTTTTTCTTTGAAAGATTTGTTGAAGCTGATGAGACAACCGAGCTGAAAACACCAGACTCTTTCAATGCCTGTATAACAACCTGCATTATATGATCAAAGTAGTAAGTAACCTTTTACACTTGACTTGCAAGAATTTTGTATTTGGAAGTTTATGTAATGAGTTGATGAATGTGTTCTTACCATTGGTGAATAAATGCGAGTCAGAATACCCTTCCTAAAGAGTTTCGTCTTCACCTCTTTGTCGCCCCACACAACAAGTTCACGGTACCTACACATGATTAGATATATCAAGACCAGCTTTTTGTTTTTGCGTAATCAAAATCATACAAATGGTCAAGGAAGAATGCAATTCTGCGGCTAAGGCTCTTACCAACTTAACGTTTCTTCTTCAGTAGCTGTTGATACGATTATAAATGCCTAAAATGATCATCATCCAGACAACATCATAACAATAGTAAGTGGACTTGGAACACATGTAGTTTAAGAAATGGCTTTAAAGGAATCCGATAGATATATTAGGAAAAAGATGCTTACAGATCTATCAAAATCCAACATAAAACATCTTTCCACGTCTTCTTTTGTACGCTTGCATCCACATCGATCACGCCTCGATGTTAAGTCAGAGAATTTGGCATATGTGTAGTGTAACGCAGCAGCCTCCTTCAACATGATCGCACTTCCAAGAATCAAAAGAGAGTGTATGCTTGTGTACAATGAAACACAAGTACAAAAACAGAGAGAGGAATGGAGAGCTGGCCATGAGGAATGAGAGTGGAGAGGCCAAGCCAAAAGAGAAGAGCAAAATGTCAACAGTTTTATTCAAACCAAAGCTCCAAAATTAAGGTATCATGTAAACCACTTGAATAAAACAAAGGAGACTAGAACACAAAATGAAAATATTTTATTTAAGTAAATAGAATCTAAAAAGGAGAAGAAGAAAAATAAAAACAAATGGGATGCATCAACATGGATTTTTATCTTCAAGAAGAAAAAAATGTTGCATAGTTTGAATTCAGTTGCACTTGTTATATATTATGATTGACTACTTTTCTTGTACGTAAAGTTTGGGCATATTTTTCATATTTTATTTATTTTAACCACTCATATGCACATATTTTCTATTGAAATTATTAGACTGATGATTAAACCGGTTCAACATAATAAAACTATATTATGATCTTAATAGTAGATTAAAGCCATGTTATTGTTTCTCATATGTGCTAGGATATTTTCAACATGACATTTATAATATTTAAAATTTAGATTTGTATTTTTTGTCTTACTGTGTTCACTTAAAACTATATATATATATATATTGGTTGCAGTTATTATTTAGGAATTCATCTTTGGCTCTTTCATTGAAACCAAATGCTCTTCATAGAGACATTTATTATCTTCATCCGTTGACGTGGCAAACAAAAATTCAAAAACAGCAGACAATCAAAACTTTTAAATTAAATGTTTGGATGAAAATCTCGTATATCTTTAAATCTCCTCAGACTTTTAAATATTATTTGCAAACTTTTTCAAAATCTATTCATCTAAACAATATTAAACTTTCATATTAGAAATAGAAAGAGATAGATCCAACATGTATACGTCACATGCAATTCAAATAAACACTCCCGGCTGGGAGATAGCGCTGCTGGGTTCAAAGCCCGGCCACCGGGGCTGGCTTAAATGCTAGAAAACGCGGGCGCCGTCGGCCTCAGGGGGATTAGTCTGACGCCTGGAAAGCGGATGGACCACCCCCTGGTTAACAAAAAAAAAAAAAAAAAAAAAAAAAAAAAAAAAAAAAAAAATTCAAATAAACACTTTCTCAAAGTTACATATATATATATACACACGAAAGTCTATCCAAATTCAGTTATGAAACTTCTAACTAAATCTGACACAGATAAATCAATTTAAAAATATTCAACTTTTTAAGTTACAAAAAAACAATATTCAATTTTTTAAAAATACAATAATTTATGAAAACAGTTAAAATTTTTAATGTAACTGATAATAAATTATCTAAACGATCACTTAAAGTATGTTACAACAAAAATTAATACTAGACTCTTTATATGTCATCAGAAAAAAATATTATATAATATATTTAATTAGACAAACTCATTAGTAAAAAGTTACTTATTGTTGAATCTATAAAAAATATGGATGATATTTTATTATAAATTTATATATAGTTCATCCAAACATAAACTTAAATATCACAAAAATAAATTTTAACAAGACAAAGCACGATGTTTTAGGAAGCACGAGGTAAGCGGAAGCACGAGGTGTTAAGCTAGTGAGCGGCCGAGAAGAAGCTACCGAAGTACATATGGAATTAAGAGCTGAGGCTTGGAGTATCCAAGTATTTTGAAGGTATCTAAGTTTGAAAGATGAAAAACTTCGGTTTATTTAATGGAAATTCGAGGTTGGTCGAAGAAGAACCTAGTTCGAGCCTCAAGAAAACGCTGACAAATTTAGATCGTAGTTGGCCAGAGATGATTGCGGCACAGAAGGAGTCACCGATGGACGACTGCTTATAACAGGCAACCGGCCTCGGCCGACTACTAAGGAATTTGGGATTTTTTTAACCACAACACATTGTAATTCACTCCAGAAACCAACCGACTAGCTCGGCAAATTTTCTCGATAGATCATGTGGAAAATACTTTGATATTCGAAAATCTGAACGGTATCTAATAGACCTGAAATACGAACTAATTAAAACGCTTACCGAGATCAAGCCGAGAGAGTCTAAGGATTGGGAATGACCTTAGAGTCGGAGATATGTTAAACCGCGAGTAAATACCACTAGTTGTTACACGATGTCTTAGGAAGCAAGAGGTAAGCGGAAGCACGAGGTGTTAAGATAGTGAGCGGCCGAGAAGAAGCTATCGAAGTACATATGGAATTAAGAGCTGAGGCTTGGAGAATCCAAGTATTTTGAAGGTATCTAAGTTTGAAAGATGAAAAACTTCGGTTTATTTAATGGAAATTCGAGGTTGGTCGAAGAAGAACCTAGTTCGAGACTCAAGAAAACGCTGACAAATTTAGATCGTAGTCGGCCAGAGATGATTGCGGCACAGAAACAGTCACCGATGGACGACTGCTTTTAACAGGCAACCGACTGCGGCCGACTACTAAGGAATTTGGGATTTTTTTAACCACAACACATTGTAATTCACTTCAGAAACCAACCGACTAGCTCGGCAAATTTTCTCGATTGATCATGTGGAAAATACTTTGATATTCGAAAATCTGAACGGTATCTAATAGACCTGAAATACGAACTAATTAAAACGCTTACCGAGATCAAGCCAAGAGAGTCTAAGGATCGGGAATGACCTTAGAGTCGGAGATATGTTAAACCGCGAGTAAATACCACTAGTTGTTAAAGCACGATGTCTTTGGAAGCACGAGGTAAGCGGAAGCACGAGGTGTTAAGCTAGTGAGCGGCCGAGAAGAAGCTATCGAAGTACATATGGAATTAAGAGCTGAGGCTTGGAGAATCCAAGTATTTTGAAGGTATCTAAGTTTGAAAGATGAAAAACTTCGGTTTATTTAATGGAAATTCGAGGTTGGTCGAAGAAGAACCTAGTTCGAGCCTCAAGAAAACGCTGACAAATTTAGATCGTAGTCGGCCAGAGATGATTGCGGCACAGAAGGAGTCACCGATGGACGACTGCTTATAACAGGCAACCGGCCTCGGCCGACTACTAAGGAATTTGAGATTTTTTTAACCACAACACATTGTAATTCACTCCAGAAACCAACCGACTAGCTCGGCAAATTTTCTCGATTGATCATGTGGAAAATACTTTGATATTCGAAAATCTGAACGGTATCTAATAGACCTGAAATACGAACTAATTAAAACACTTACCGAGATCAAGCCGAGAGAGTCTAAGGATTGGGAATGACCTTAGAGTCGGAGATATGTTAAACCGCGAGTAAATACCACTAGTTGTTAAAGCACGATGTCTTAGGAAGCAAGAGGTAAGCGGAAGCACGAGGTGTTAAGCTAGTGAGCGGCCGAGAAGAAGCTATCGAAGTACATATGGAATTAAGAGCTGAGGCTTGGAGAATCCAAGTATTTTGAAGGTATCTAAGTTTGAAAGATGAAAAACTTCGGTTTATTTAATGGAAATTCGAGGTTGGTCGAAGAAGAACCTAGTTCGAGCCTCAAGAAAACGCTGACAAATTTAGATCGTAGTCGGCCAGAGATGATTGCGGCACAGAAACAGTCACCGATGGACAACTGCTTTTAACAGGCAACCGACTGCGGCCGACTACTAAGGAATTTGGGATTTTTTTAACCACAACACATTGTAATTCACTCCAGAAACCAACCGACTAGCTCGGCAAATTTTCTCGATTGATCATGTGGAAAATACTTTGATATTCGAAAATCTGAACGGTATCTAATAGACCTGAAATACGAACTAATTAAAACACTTACCGAGATCAAGCCGAGAGAGTCTCAGGATTGGGAATGACCTTAGAGTCGGAGATATGTTAAACCGCGAGTAAATACCACTAGTTGTTACACGATGTCTTAGGAAGCAAGAGGTAAGCGGAAGCACGAGGTGTTAAGCTAGTGAGCGGCCAAGAAGAAGCTATCGAAGTACATGTGGAATTAAGAGCTGAGGCTTGGAGAATCCAAGTATTTTGAAGGTATCTAAGTTTGAAAGATGAAAAACTTCGGTTTATTTAATGGAAATTCGAGGTTGGTCGAAGAAGAACCTAGTTCGAGCCTCAAGAAAACGCTGACAAATTTAGATCGTAGTCGGCCAGAGATGATTGCGGCACAGAAACAGTCACCGATGGACAACTGCTTTTAACAGGCAACCGACTGCGGCCGACTACTAAGGAATTTGGGATTTTTTTAACCACAACACATTGTAATTCACTCCAGAAACCAACCGACTAGCTCGGCAAATTTTCTCGATTGATCATGTGGAAAATACTTTGATATTCGAAAATCTGAACGGTATCTAATAGACCTGAAATACGAACTAATTAAAACGCTTACCGAGATCAAGCCGAGAGAGTCTAAGGATCGGGAATGACCTTAGAGTCGGAGATATGTTAAACCGCGAGTAAATAACACTAGTTGTTAAAGCACGATGTCTTAGGAAGCACGAGGTAAGCGGAAGCACGAGGTGTTAAGCTAGTGAGCGGCCGAGAAGAAGCTATCGAAGTACATATGGAATTAAGAGCTGAGGCTTGGAGAATCCAAGTATTTTGAAGGTATCTAAGTTTGAAAGATGAAAAATTTCGGTTTATTTAATGGAAATTCGAGGTTGGTCGAAGAAGAACCTAGTTCGAGCCTCAAGAAAACGCTGACAAATTTAGATCGTAGTCGGCCGGAGATGATTGCGGCACAGAAACAGTCACCGATGGACGACTGCTTATAACAGGCAACCGGCCTCGGCTGACTACTAAGGAATTTGGGATTTTTTTAACCACAACACATTGTAATTCACTCCAGAAACCAACCGACTAGCTCGGCAAATTTTCTCGATTGATCATGTGGAAAATACTTTGATATTCGAAAATCTGAACAGTATCTAATAGACCTGAAATACGAACTAATTAAAACGCTTACCGAGATCAAGCCGAGAGAGTCTAAGGATCGGGAATGACCTTAGAGTCGGAGATATGTTAAACCGCAAGTAAATACCACTAGTTGTTAAAGCACGATGTCTTAGGAAGCACGAGGTAAGCGGAAGCACGAGGTGTTAAGCTAGTGAGCGGACGAGAAGAAGCTATCGAAGTACATATGGAATTAAGAGCTGAGGCTTGGAGAATCCAATTATTTTGAAGGTATCTAAGTTTGAAAGATGAAAAACTTCGGTTTATTTAATGGAAATTCGAGGTTGGTCGAAGAAGAACCTAGTTCGAGCCTCAAGAAAACGCTGACAAATTTAGATCGTAGTCGGCCGGAGATGATTGCGGCACAGAGAGAGAGTCACCGATGAACGACTGCTTATAACAGGCAACCGGCCTCGGCCGACTACTAAGGAATTTGGGATTTTTTTAACCACAACACATTGTAATTCACTCCAGAAACCAACCGACTAGCTCGGCAAATTTTCTCGATTGATCATGTGGAAAATACTTTGATATTCGAAAATCTGAACGGTATCTAATAGACCTGAAATACGAACTAATTAAAACGCTTACCGAGATCAAGCCGAGAGAGTCTAAGGATCGGGAATGACCTTAGAGTCGGAGATATGTTAAACCGCGAGTAAATACCACTAGTTGTTAAAGCACGATGTCTTAGGAAGCACGAGGTAAGCGGAAGCACGAGGTGTTCAGCTAATGAGCGGCCGAGAAGAAGCTATCGAAGTACATATGGAATTAAGAGCTGAGGCTTGGAGAATCCAAGTATTTTGAAGGTATCTAAGTTTGAAAGATGAAAAACTTCGGTTTATTTAATGGAAATCCGAGGTTGGTTGAAGAAGAACCTAGTTCGAGCCTCAAGAAAACGCTGACCAAGATCAGGCCGGGAAAATCTAAAGATCAGGAATGACCTTAGAGTCGGAGATATGCTATTATGGGAGTAAATCATGTGTTAGTTAGGGAAATGTCAAGAGAAAGACTGTATAGCTCCTATTTAAAGAAGCAATGTCTTTAGAGAGTCTAAGGATCGGGAATGACCTTAGAGTCGGATATATGTTAAATCGCGAGTAAATACCACTAGTTGTTAAAGCACAATGTCTTAGGAAGCACGAGGTAAGCGGAAGCACGAGGTGTTAAGCTAGTGAGCGGCCGAGAAGAAGCTATCGAAGTACATATGGAATTAAGAGCTGAGGCTTGGAGAATCCAAGTATTTTGAAGGTATCTAAGTTTGAAAGATGAAAAACTTCGGTTTATTTAATGGAAATTCGAGGTTGGTCGAAGAAGAACCTAGTCCGAGCCTCAAGAAAACGCTGACAAATTTAGATTGTAGTCGGCCAGAGATGATTGCGGCACAGAAAGAGTCACTGATGGACGACTGCTTTTAACAGGCAACCGGCCTCGGCCGACTACTAAGGAATTTGGGATTTTTTCAACCACAACACATTGTAATTCACTCCAGAAACCAACCGACTAGCTCGGCAAATTTTCTCGATTGATCATGTGGAAAATACTTTGATATTCGAAAATCTGAATGGTATCTAATAGACCTGAAATACGAACTAATTAAAACGCTTACCGAGATCAAGCCGAGAGAGTCTAAGGATCGGGAATGACCTTAGAGTCGGAGATATGTTAAACCGCGAGTAAATACCACTAGTTGTTAAAGCACGATGTCTTAGGAAGCACGAGGTAAGCGGAAGCACGAGGTGTTCAGCTAATGAGCGGCCGAGAAGAAGCTATCGAAGTACATATGGAATTAAGAGCTGAGGCTTGGAGAATCCAAGTATTTTGAAGGTATCTAAGTTTGAAAGATGAAAAACTTCGGTTTATTTAATGGAAATTCGAGGTTGGTCGAAGAAGAACCTAGTTCGAGCCTCAAGAAAACGCTGACCAAGATCAGGCCGGGAAAATCTAAAGATCGGGAATGACCTTAGAGTCGGAGATATGCTATTATGGGAGTAAATCATGTGTTAGTTAGGGAAATGTCAAGAGAAAGACTGTATAGCTCCTATTTAAAGAAGCAATTTCTTTAGAGAGTCTAAGGATCGGGAATGACCTTAGAGTCGGATATATGTTAAATCGCGAGTAAATACCACTAGTTGTTAAAGCACAATGTCTTAGGAAGCACGAGGTAAACGGAAGCACGAGGTGTTAAGCTAGTGAGCGGCCGAGAAGAAGCTATCGAAGTACATATGGAATTAAGAGCTGAGGCTTGGAGAATCCAAGTATTTTGAAGGTATATAAGTTTGAAAGATGAAAAACTTCGGTTTATTTAATGGAAATTCGAGGTTGGTCGAAGAAGAACCAAGTTCAAGCCTCAAGAAAACGCTGACAAATTTAGATCGTAGTCGGACAGAGATGATTGCGGCACAGAAACAGTCACCGATGGACGACTGCTTTTAACAGGCAACCGACTGCGGCCGACTACTAAGGAATTTGAGATTTTTTTAACCACAACACATTGTAATTCACTCCAGAAACCAACCGACTAGCTCGGCAAATTTTCTCGATTGATCATGTGAAAAATACTTTGATATTCGAAAATCTGAACGGCATCTAATAGACCTGAAATACGAACTAATTAATAATGTTTAATTATTTAGTCATTTTTACATACATTTATTTATTTATTTAAATAGAAATTAATAATGTTTAATATTATGTTTTTTCTTATACATATTGTTTTTTAATACAACTAGATTTAATAATATTTAATAATATTTAATATTATACTCAAGTTATCCAAATTAAAACTCTTTTTGAATATGATAACAACTCTTACCATAATTTTTATTAAATGTTGTTTCTGATTCTAATGACCCTAAACTACATAATTAGTTTCATATTTTGATACTTAAGAAATTATTAATCGTTGTCTGCATATTCATTCAAATTTTCAATCATATCATATAGTAAACAAAATTTTTGTCGGCATAGTACAATTTTTATATTGTCATTTTGAACTCTCTATTTTTATACAAAATTTCAATGGTTAACCGAGTATAATGATGATATCAGATTATATGCGAATTTCAATTTCAATGAACTCTCTATATTATGTTGCTCGAGAAGGTATGGAACCGAGAAGACATCTAACAGCGACTCGGTGAGTATTTGTGTAAACATGTGTAAACCTGAGATAAATGTCAGTTACATTATTTGAGAAGTTCGTAAAAATGAAGAACCGTTTAATGACAAGGAGAATGGAAAATTTCAGTATTATTATTATAGTTGAGACTGGGAAAACGAAACCTTATGAGCTAAACATATGTTATATAGGAGCAAGGAAAACATAATAGAACAATCAAACAAAGTTTTGGATTTATAACCTCTGGAGAACCTTTGTTGCGTTTCTTATCTTCTCCATAGTAACATATTCATCGGGCTGAGACATTGAGGCTCTAAGCTCAGCCAATGCTACAGCTGCATCTTTTAACAAAACTTTGTTCTCCTCCAAGCAGGTTGTAAGAGACGGTATTACTTGTTTGGCCTCCTCTTTAGTTTTGGGGCTTATTCCAACTTCAACACGTTTTTCAATTTCATCTAAAGTGTGTTGAGCTATTTCTTCCGAGAGAGAGGTCGTAACAATGATTTCTCTCCTAGTACTCATCCAGCAAGCTTCTAACAAGAAAGGGAATCCAAAGTCTAACTGAGAACTACAGCGAGTAGCAGCAGCAACTCCCGATCTGAGTGCCTGGGCCCTAGAAATTAAAGAAAAAAGGAGAGATTCTTTAATACAAAATTTCATAATCCAACTCAACAGATCGTTTCATTGCCAATCAAATTCCTAAGTAGCTTCAATTTCTCAGCAAAGACCATAAAGCTTAAAATAAAGCAAGAGCTTAATTGCATAATCCAATTCAACAGATCGTTTCATTGGCAATCAAAAGCCTAAGTAGCTTTCAATTTCTCTGCAAAGACCATAAATTTTGAACAACAAAACCAAACAAGAGATTCTTACATATGAAACCTTGAAATAATCCGGGAAACAGAGAACATGCTCGTCCGTGTATATGTCCTTGAGAGTATGAGCAATGAGAGCTCTTCCCTAGTGCACTCAAAATAAATATAAATAAAAAATAAAATAAAGTAGAAGAAAGAGAAGAAAAAGTTGAGAACATGTTCTCATGTTTTATGGCATTTTCATAAAAAAAGAAGCACAATTTTGAAAACCCTAATGTAAAGATGACATCATGTGCAATTAATCCTAAATGCTGGGGAAAGAGGAAAAAAAAGAGGAGAGAGTTACATGGAGAGACACATTCTGTGTTTATTTCACGTTCACAGACACATTGTGTTATTGGGACACTTTTCCCTAACACCTGTCTTTTTTATTCCCAAAATACCCTAACGTTGTGGAGAGAGATGTTTGTTCTCTTATTTGTTTAGTTTGTTTGATTTTATTCTTCTGGTTTCATCTATAACTAAACAACTTGCCAGTTGCATTTAATGCAATTAATGAGAAGACGAAGAAGATATATTTATTAACAATTGCGCATGTCTTTTTCGAAGATGGCAACCAAACGATGCGTTTTGGAAACCATGGAGAGGTAAACATGGATGGGTTGGCGTGGATGCGTGCAAAGGTGAAGGTAAGGCGTACGTATTGTATATGTCGTTGGGACTGTGGTGGACAACAGCTGTGGATATATGATGAAGTTAAACATGAGATAGCAATAGGAAAGTTTGATACCAAGAAAACCACGCATATTGAGTTTGTGGCATTAATGTACATGAGTAGACATAAGCCGAATGGCACATTAAGAGCAAAAATAAAAGTGCCCATGAACCAAAAAACTACTAAGGTTATTGTGGGTTGGTAAGACGTGGTCAGCAAATGCATGGTTAGTTGGCGACTGGTTAGCTGTGTGGTCAGAAGTTTGATGGACGGAGAATGTGTGGTCAGGAGATGAGTGGTTACGAAGTGTGTGGTCACCACCATCGTATCCACCACCACTGTATCCTCCACCTCCACCGTATCCACCACCATCGTATCTTCCACCCTCACGTTTTCCACCTCCAATGTATCCACTGACTCCGTATCCACCACCACCGTATCCGCCATCCTCACGTCTTCAACCTCCGCTGTGTTCGCCCCCACCGTATACGCCACCATCTCCTCCTCTAAAATAGCCACCTCTACCAACCACCACCGTTGTATCCACATTCACTGTAGATAAATATAGACGCTTTAATATCTGAAAAGATACAAGAGAATGTAGATGCTTTAAGATCTGAAAACATATCTTTTTATGCCGGAGTGTATTTCGCGAAACACAAATACGAATAGTAAGAAATAAATTGAGAATCGGAGGAGGACAAGTGATAATCGATAAGAGAAGAAACGAGAAGACTTGTGTTTAGCGAGGATAAGGAGGAGAAAGGGTTCGGATTCGTGAAGATTGGAGATTAGAGATTAACAACGGAGTGTGGATGCCCCATTACACTCCGGCGACGGAGACAGTGGATGTCCCATTAATCAACGGCGACGGAGACAGTCGGTGGGATCGGGACTCACCTTCCATAGGGTATCGATGAGGGAGAATGCGGAATCGAGAATCAACGACAACAATTAACGTCTTTTTAATCACGATTAGGGTTTGAGGAGATTGGGGATTTCAAAGCAAACAAGAGTCTGGAGAGAGAAGTAAAAAGTGGAAATTAGGGTTTCTTCGGCGGAAACAACAAAGTGAGCAAAAGGATTTCGAAATTCGAAGTCTAAAAGATTTGAGATTTTTATTTTTTTTAATTGTTTAATTGTTTCAGTTGATAATCGGATTGATTTGGTTAGAATTCATGTAGTTAGGACTATTGTTCTCTTTATCTCTTTCACTTGTTCTGGTTAGACAAAACTCTAAAAACCACTAACAATTGAAACGAAGGCTAATATAGATAATTTACAGACATAAAGTGTGTGATGTAGTCAATGTGTCTGTGTGAGTAATTGAGAAGTATAAATGTGTCTGTAGGAGTAAATTTCTCAAAAAAGAGATGGGTGGAGTGGGAGTAACTCTTCCCATCTGTATTTGACTGTGTTTGGACCAAAAAAAGAGAGGAAAAAACTGGGTCGAATAAAAAGTTGGAAAGAGAAGATTTGACTAGACATGGACGTTTGGGTATTCGGGTCGGGTCGGGTTCGGTTCGGATAATTCGGATTTCAGTTCTTTCGGTTCTTAGGTATAGGATTCGTTCGAGTATTTTTTGAGTTTGGTTCGGGTTCTGGTTCGGATCCGGGTATTTTGGGTATTTTTATTAGGAACCAAAAAATTCTAGTAATTGTTCAAATATTTCTGGTTCTAATAGTTTGTTTACTTTTAAGTACTCGAAGTATTCGAAATATCCAAAATACACGAAAATATCCAAAATAGTTAAGTAAAATATTAAAAAACTACCTAAATAATTTTAAAAATAAATAATATTAGAAATAAAAATAAAAATTTGATTATTTATATTATATATATTAATATAAAACATAAACAATATTTTGAATTTATAATTATTTTGGATATTTTAAGTACTAATTCAGTTCTTTGTTCGGTTTCGGTTCTTTCGGGTACTAAAATTAAGATTCGATCGGGTATTTCAAAAGTTCGGATTCGGGTTCGGGACTACGGGTTCAGTTCGGTTCTTCGGGTTCGGATATTTTGTCCACCTCTAATTTGACAATGAATGTGTTAGTTACACAGTTATTAGGTTTTTTTTGGTTAGAGTAAAAATCAAAATGCAAAAAAATGTTGGAAATATATATTTTTTTTTCGGCAAATGTTGGAAAGATAAGAGCATGTTTATTGCAAGGAAGCTTAAGTATTGCTTAAGTGGGGTCTCATTAATTTTTAAGTATTAAAATTAAAAGAACCAATTTTGTTAAGGAATACTAAACTATGGGGGTTTATTGCAAGTAGCTTATCTAATGTTCTTAAGTAATAAACAAAACAAAATCAAACAAAAACAAAGTCAAACATTATATCATCAGATATTGTCCATCTCCATCTTCCTTTTGGCTTTGCACGCTTGTCTCCATCAAAGTTTGAGGCTTCCGCACCTTCACTACCTACAAAAGGAAGTTGTGATGAAGAAATTGAGACACTATCTTCATAGTTACCAAACGAAACACTTTGAGGTTCGCCCATTTGATGGATCCAAATCAACAGAAAGAAAATAACAAAGTTTAAATTAAGAAGAACACGGTTTGCTCGTGATACAAGATCATTAACACAACAAGGTTTTTATAGACTGAAAAGCAGGAAGAACACATTGTCACAATGCCAAAGACCGATTTATTTGTGCTTTATCCAATTCAAACAAGAGTCATAAATAACAACAACCGCAACTGGTATGAGAAACCACAGAGTAAAAAACAATTCAAAAGATCAAAGGCAAAGCCGCAAAGGTTTAATCCAATTCAAATTTCATTTCAAGCAAGAATAAAAACAACAACAATCGCAACATAACTCACAGACCACCAACGAATATAATCAAGGGTTTAATCTAATTCAAAAGATCAAAAACAAAGTTTTTACCTTTATCAACAAGCGTGAGGATTTGTCTGACAGCGAGAAGGTTTATGTGGATGATGCCGCTTGATCAATCTGTCTGAAACACAAAGACAGCTAAAATTAAAACAAATCAGAGAGACCACTTCTTACGATTCACGAAGAATGACCACAATCTAAGACATGCATAATTGGATATTGAAACATTGAAACAAAATCTCTCATCTTTACCTTTCAATTCGCCAACAGTCACCGTATTTCTTCTTCTCCGAGAGCCACCGCGAGAGGGATCTCGCCGTTTTCCTAGGTCAAGGACACCAACCGAAAGAGGGGATGCTGTCTACCTTCGTCGACACGACCCATCGAGACGGTGTCCATCGGAGAGGAGAAACACGGAGAAGAAGAGAAATCGCCATTTTCGTCGCCTAGGAGAGAAGAGAGAGAAGGAAAAGAAGAGAGAGACGAAACGCAGAGTGACCGAAACACCACTATTCCTCTCTCCAATCAACCTCTGACGCGTGGCTTGTAAGGGACGTGCCTTCGAACGCTTAATTAAGGGGCGCCGCTTAGTGTTTTGCCTATTTAACATTTTTTTTAAATCAAATTTAAGCTAAGCTACCTTGTTAAGGGCCTGCGTTAAACATGCTCTAAGAACACTTATTGTTCTCATTGAGTGTTTTGGTGACTTATTGTTCTCATTGAGTGTTTTGGTGACCAAACGTGTCTCGGTAAACTGAAAAAGAGAAGATTGAAGTGACTAGGAGTGACTATCTTTATTAAAAAAAAAAAAACTTTACACAGTTATTTTTTTGTTCGGTAGAAAAGGATACTTCTCTGTGTTACACAGAGCTTAACACAGAGCTTAAAAAAAAACTCTGCTGTTTGCTTGCGAGACCTACTGGTGGTCTCTTCCTCAACCTCAATGCGGACTGTTTTCAAGTTCGGTTCAATAAGAAAGAGTTTGATAGAAAGGTTAGAGCATCTTAATATCCTTTGTTCATCTTCTATTTCTATCTTTTATACTGTAGCGTTTATATAATAGCTTCTACCCTCTAATCAAACCATCAAAGCACAATTGTTCTTCACAATAAGAAGAAACCTGAGATTCTCATTGTGCGTGAACCGGGGTTATGGTCTCGAATTCGCTATGATTGTGCTCTTCTTTCTTTGGAACATTTTCTTGTTTGATGATTTTGTTAGTATTACTAGTTTTTTGTCTTCTCTGTGTTCTTTTTTCTTTTGGTTTGGCCAGGGGCGGACTCACGTTGATGGGTATGGGGTCACGTGCCCCCTACTGATTATATAAAGTTGTGCTTAATAATAGTGTATATTTCTCATGTATCTCAGTGGTCTTCGTGTGCTTCCGTGTTGTGCTAGTGTGAAGGGTTCGATACCCATATCTGAAACCTTTTAACATAAATTTTGTTTCATCTCATATTATTTTTTGCGGATCCCATTGAAAGAAACATCATTTTTGTCGCCAAAAAAGAAAGATATCATATCCATGTATTTTGGGTTTTGTGCATTTATTTTGTTATGTAAGGTGTTTCAAAAAAAAAAAACTTTTGTTATGTATGATTTTCTTTTTGTTTCTTTTTCTTTGAAACTAGTTTATACTTTTTATACTTTTTTTCTGAGAAAGAAACTAGTTCATATCTTCATTCATTTCTTTTATACTAGAGTCTGTTGAAACAAAATTGTAGAACAATTAAGTTATGTCTTTTGAACAAAAAAAAGGATTAACAAAAACATAAAATATATTATTTTAAAATAAAAATGTAGTATTATCTAGCTAATCACAGTATTATAGATAAATTAGTTTTTGAATTACGAATATATTTATAATATTGTACCCCCGACTAAAAAAGACAAAACAACAAAACAACCCCAACTATTTTCATATTTTTTCTAGAATTTATACAGATTGATTTATTATTATATAAAATAAAATTAAGTAAACTTTTTATAATATAAAATTCACGTGTAGACGACCCAATATTATTAAATAGATAAACATTTTATGAAAATGAGTTTTCTTACAAAAATATTGGAAGCTAAGTTTTGAAAATTTACGGGTCAAATTCATTTTTGAATCACAAACATCCTTAATTGGGACCTTTGGGCTATATGAAAGAAGAGGGTGAAATACGAGAGAATGTAAGAGTTGAGTAAAAGGGTCATCTTAGTTAGGTAGGTAGGAGTGCTTTTAGTTTAAGACATAACACATCTCCAAAATCGACAACTTCAGACATACTCCAACAACAACAATCGAGAAGAATAATTAAAAAAGAAAAAGAATCCTTTCGCCGGAGACACCGTTGTTCCGACGCCGGAGCTCCGTTTTAACCCTCCACGTTCTTAGGCGGAGGAGTTAAACAAAATGAAACGGAAAGGAGTCGGGTTCTTTTGTCATGTATATCACCTTAACCCCCTGCAAGAGACATCGAACTTTGATTACAATGTGCCTCAAATAAAATTATCTTAGTCAAAGTACACCTAGAGGACTAAAAGGCCAGAACTCACAGGAATAAACTCGAGGACTTTAGAAATGGTGGGCGTAGCAGCTTTCAAGGTAGAGACGCCTAGAACTTTATGGTAGAACATCCACGGTAGAATCTGATCCATGTACTAGTCGTGATAGATATCTGTAAAGTGCCCAAATCATAAAGGTAAGAACTTTAAAAAAACCCAAATGACAGAATCTGATAAATCAAACAATCACTTTGATTACAACAGGCAAGAAACCCATTCTCGAAACACTTGAAAGCAATCACCTTTGGCTTTAGATTAGTATCAGCACCGAAGTTCCAATAAAAGAAGGTGAAGAGCTTCGAGCTAGATTCGAGCAATCGGAGTCAATAGAAGAAGATGCCTGGAGACGAAAGAGTGGCTTGGAGAAGAGGAAGATGATGAGGAGGAAGAGATTAGTGAAGCTCTGTGGTGATGCATCGCTTTCATGGCGAATTCGAGGAAAAAGGTTTTTCCTGATTATGAGATCTTAATCTTGTAAAATTTGAACACTATTCTGTTTCTCGTGTTCTTTGTAGATTCTGTTTCCGTATGGTGTCCACGTCAGTTTACAGTTAATTAGAACAGCCAATCAGAACATTTCGTCCCTTCTTCGCTTTTGTTAACAAGCATGGTCCATTAGGATAAACTGGGTTTAATTGATTATAACTAGGACTCGAGACAAATACTCTTTATTTTTGCTTTGTATCCGTTACTTTACTCGACCTGATTTTTCAAGTATTCAGGTATCAAGTTGTTGAGTTTTGCTATTTGCAAATATAAGACATGTAATGTAAGACCCGATCCTGGATTACCTTAATCCAACCGAACCGCAGTCTTACTTAAGATCATCAGTCAGTTCGTTTGGTTGAGTGACAATCCTAAGGCATATTTTTCTAAGTGTTTTACATTGATTGAGGTTCATTCATTCAACATGGTCATTGCACAGCGGATTAAAGGCAAACGTTATCTTTATATATATAAAACAATGTAGTCATACAATCATTCATTCGTTCATACGTTCCAATGCACACTAGGCTAAGTCATAATCACTAAGGTTGCACAATAGGCTACATAAATCCAATGCTACAAAAGACTTGTCTTCCACACACACATCCCATCC
This sequence comes from Hirschfeldia incana, assembly GCA_026261945.1. NCBI lineage: Eukaryota > Viridiplantae > Streptophyta > Magnoliopsida > Brassicales > Brassicaceae > Hirschfeldia > Hirschfeldia incana. Next base: position 292,560 of record JABCMI010000067.1, read on the forward strand.
GCGGCTAGGTTCCTCACGGTTCCTTGGCTTTCCCACGATCACTTTTGCTATCTGGATCCATCAAACAACACACACAAACACATGATTAGATTTATCAACAATAATGCCAATCAATTGCATGGATGGATCCTATCCTAAGCTATCGAACCGTGTCAGACCCAAAAATGGTCATCTCAAATATACATGGAAAAATACAATAAAATTCATGTAAACTCATGATAATTCACAACTAAGAGATTGGCCGAGTCGGATTCCACAGAACCGGTCTCGATCACCACGATCTCGACCTCGATCCACCAAACCGGTCACGACCCAATCCCCTTAGAACAATTCGATCAATACCAATTCTATACATGATAATTCCTTATAAATACTCAATAAGAAGAATCGATCATCGGATCCCCTCAAGTCCATCAGGAACTATGAGATCCGATCACACCTCCCAAACCACGGCCATGGAGGAATTCCTCCGAACCGGCCAAGGCCGAGGTTTGCCTTTACGAGTCTGAACCCATAGACTCGATCAGAATAAAGATGAAGTAAGTTGAATACAAAGATTAGACAGAAAGGATGCTTCCAGAACAATCGACCCTTCACACCAGCCCGGACTTAACCGCGGTGAAGGAAGATGAACCATGGAGAGCATCACTGACCTTAGGCGTTCGTTCTTCAGGAGCCGGAGTCTTCTCCTTCTCCTTATCCTTCTCGTGATCCCTCTGACGAGTCTCCATGTCTTGCCACCGAATGATCTTGCTCCGGTAACCCCTTGGTCGGATAAACCTTCCCACGGACCGTCTCTCTCTCTTTCTCTGTTTATCTCTGTTACGATTTTGCCAGGGCTTCGCCTGAGTGTTCTGATGCCTTTTTCGAAGTCAGAGACTCTCTATTTATAGAGATCTCGATTGCCAACTTCCAATTAGGCGAACCGGTACGAGAGGAGAGAGATCGGACCGAACGGTTGCCTTTGGCACCGTTTCGCGTGTATCCGCCTAACTGTCCCTTTGGGACAGTTCCTAGGCACGGAGGGAACCTCCCCTTCCCTTGTAGGACGTCCCAGATCAATGCGCAAGACAATGGTCCCATCGTCACATATTTCGCATATGTACGGACCGTCGGACCAGTCCGGGTAACCGTCCAGCTCGACCAGTCTGGTCCGGACCCGAATACTCCGCCGAGGTGAGATGAGCTTCCCTCTAGCTGCCCCAGCTGACCCAGCTATCCCTTTAGCTCAGGCGAGCTGGACAAACCTCCGGTGAGCTAACCACACTCGTGATCCAGCTGGATGAGCTCGACCCGGACCACTTTAAGCTTCCGGTTCACTCGTCCAGCTTTCCTTTACCTCTTCCCTTCTGCCGATGGTCAAGTACTCGTCCCACGACCCACTTAACCATCCCTTGGACCATGACACACCTGTTTTCAGGTCTAATGACCTGCCTTAGTGCACCTCCATGCACCATGGTCCGTCCCGCGGTCCTATCGAGGATCGGGGACATGACAAGTCTCCCCCACCAACAAAGGATTCGTCCCCGAATCCAAGTTAGGAGTCTCATCATGATAGAACTGTTTGTACCATTCCGGGTACTCAGCCTTCATTCTTGCTTCCGTTTCCCAAGTGATAAGGTCTTTACCATTGTACTCCCATACCACTTTTATCATGGGAACAGTCTTCTTCCTCATTGCCTTCTCTGATCGATCTACGATCCGAACCGGCCTTGTTTCTAAGGTTAGGTTCTTACCCAGATCATCAGGAATCTCAGGCAGTACTATCTCTTGCTCCGTTAGACATTTCCGGAGTTGGGACACATGGAACACATTATGGAAAGCATCCATCTTGGATGGCAAATCCAGTTTGTATGCCACTGCACCCACTCGTTCAATGATCTTGAACGGACCCAAGTACCTTGGACCCAATTTCTTTCTTCCAGAAATTCTAGTCCGTCCCTTAAAGGTTATCATCTTGAGGTACACAAGATCACCCACTTCAAATTCCAAGTGTTTTCTACGCTTGTCCGCATAGCTCTTTTGACGATCTTGTGCTGCCTTCATATGGTCCTTAACCATACGTATTTTCTCGGTGGTCTCTTCCACAATTTCAGGACCCAACATGCTACGCTCCCCCACTTGGGTCCAGCATAGAGGTGTCCTGCAAGGTCTTCCATACAAAGCTTCATATGGTGACATACCAATACTTGTATGGAAACTGTTGTTGTACGCAAACTCCACTAAAGGTAAGTGTCTTTCCCAAGACTCACCCCAATCTAAGACACATGCCCTTAGCATATCCTCCAAGGTCTGGATCGTCCGTTCAGACTGTCCATCCGTTTGGGGATGATATGCCGTACTCATGTTTACTCTGGTCCCCAAAGCTTTTTGAAAAGCTTGCCAGAAGTAAGATGTGAACCTCGGATCTCTATCTGAGACAATACTGGCTGGAACACCATGCAACCGTACTATCTCATCCAAGTAGATCCTTACTATCTCATCCACACCATAACCTTTCCGTATGGGTAAGAAGTGTGCTGACTTAGTCAGACGGTCCACTACGACCCATACTGCATCCTTTTTGTTCCGAGTGGTTGGGAACCCAGTCACAAAGTCCATTGTAATGTGATCCCACTTCCACTCCGGTATAGGTAGGTTCTGAAGTAACCCACTGGGAACTTGATGCTCAGCCTTGATGAGTTGACAAGTGGGACACTTTGCCACCCACTCGGCCACATCAGTTTTCATTCTCACCCAATGGTAATACCTCTTCAAATCCCTATACATCTTATTCAATCCGGGATGGATCGAAAATTTAGACTTATGAGCTTGCCTCATAATCTCTTCCTTCAGTCCCTTATCATTAGGAACGCTGATCCTGCCATTGACTAAGATGGTACCATTGCTTGCCGTTTGATACTCGGTCTTGTCATTGGCAGCAACCTTTTTAAGGTTTTCATCCAAGTCTTGTGCTTGACGGATTCTGGTAAGGAGATCGGCCTGGTTCACTGCCTCCAACCCCAAAGGTTCTTCCTGACCCGTGAGAGTATCCAGGCGCAGTGATCTCACCATCCCTTCCAGATCATCAGCTTCCTTTTCTGCGGATACATCAGCCCGTCTCCGACTCAATGCATCAGCCACCAGGTTAGCCTTCCCCGGATAATAAGTTATGTCCAGATCATAATCTGCAACAAACTCCATCCACCTCCTCTGCCTAAGGTTCAACTCAGGCTGAGTAAAGATATACTTTAGACTCTTATGGTCTGTAAGTATTTGCACCCTTGCCCCATAAAGATAAGATCTCCATATCTTTAAGGCAAAAACCACAGCTGCCATTTCCAGGTCATGGGTCGGATAATTCCCTTCATGCTTTCTCAATTGTCGAGATGCATAGGCTATTACCTTCCCTTGCTGTGTAAGGACACACCCTAGTCCTGTGATTGATGCATCCGTGTACACTACATAAGGCTGATCCGCCTCAGGTAGTACCAGTACCGGAGCCTTTGTTAACATGTCCTTCAGTGCGGAGAAGCTCTTCTCACACTGGTCCGACCATGCAAACTTTACCTCTTTCCCGGTTAGTTGTGTCATGGGTTGAGCTACACTCGAAAACCCTTTCACAAACTTCCGGTAATAACCAGCCAACCCCAGGAAGCTTCTTACCTCAGTAGCATTCCTTGGTTGAGGCCATTCACGTATACACTTGATCTTTTCCGGATCAACTGATACACCCTTGTCTGACACTATGTGTCCAAGGAACCCAATGCTCTTCTGCCAAAAACTACACTTGCTTAACTTAGCAAAGAGTTTCTGCTCCCTCAAGCGTTCCAACACTGCCCGGAGATGCTTTCCATGATCTTCCTTGGTCTTTGAATACACGAGTATATCATCAATGAAGATGATCACAAACTCGTCCAAGTATTCTCGGAATACCCCATTCATCATATTCATGAAAGCAGCCGGTGCATTAGTCAAACCGAACGGCATCACAACAAACTCAAAGTGACCATACCGCGTCCGGAATGCAGTCTTCTGGATATCAGTAGGTTCAATCGGAATCTGATGATATCCAGATGCCAAGTCCACTTTGGAGAACCACTTGGCTCCCCTGAGTTGATCCAACAACTCATCAATCCGAGGCAACGGGTACTTGTTCTTCACAGTGACCCGGTTTAATCCTCTATAATCAATGCACAACCTAAAGCTTCCATCCTTCTTTTTCACAAAGAGGACTGGTGCTCCCCAAGGTGATACACTAGGACGTATAAAGCCCTTATCCAACAACTCCTCAAGTTGTTTCTTCAGCTCTGCCATCTCGGCAGGAGCCATGCGGTACGGACTTTTGGACAAAGGAGCCGTCCCTGGTTCCAGTTCAATCTTGAATGGATCAGCCCTATCAGGAGGAACACCCTGTAGTGACTTGAACACATCCCCAAATTCCCTAACCAGCGGTATTCCCTCCGGGTCACCACCCCCCACGCACTCCTTAGTGGTGATGGTAGCCAAATAGGCCTCACAACCATCCAACAGCATCCTTTCCGCACGGAGTGCTGAGACCACTTTCAACCCAGGAGTCGAACACATTCCTTGGAACCAGACCGGACGTCCACACCCTGTATCAAACTGCACCCTTCCCCGGTGACAGTTCAGAGTGGCCCGATGCTTTCCAAGCCAGTCCATACCCAATATCACTTCGTGATTCTCAAGGGGGACTACGATCAGATCTACAGGCATCTCCCTGTCCGTGATCAATACCGGGATTCCCTTTACCAGCCCAAGTGAGTTCATAACATGGCCTCCAGCCCCTCTCACTTTGCAAGGTTCATTCCCATCACTCAATTGGAATAATCCCTTTCCAATCATTCCTGGACTCACAAAACTATGTGTAGCTCCAGTGTCAAACAATACGTGTGTTTCCACACCACCAATACTTAAGGTTCCTACACAAGGTCCATTCAAAGTATCCTAAACCGTTCTAGATTCCATACCATGCAATCTACAAATTTAAAAGATCAAGTTTACAGAAACTATTACCCGTGATCGATTGGAATTGTCCAGCCTCATCCGTGTCCTTGCACAGCTCGTACACCCTTGGTGCGGATGACTGGTTCCGGTTCTGGTTCGGCTTGCTCGACTCTCCACGACCCTTATCCATCCCGGGTGGGTTCTTTGGACAATCCCTACGGTAATGTCCCACCTTACCACACCCATGGCAAGTGGCTGAACCACTGTTGGAAGCCGGGTTAGGACAGTCCCAAGCCGAATGATCCATCTTGCCGCAGCGGGTGCAAGCTCCCATGGCTTTCCAGCACTCACCACCGTGGCGTCTTCCGCATTTAGAGCACTCTGACTTACCACTTGAGGTCTTACCCTCTTCAGTCGAGTCTCTCTTTCTCTTCCGGTCACCACCGGATCCAACCGGAGTCGTGTGGCTCCGTGGCTTCAGTTTTGCTTCCTCAGCAATGTTAGCCTCAAGGATAGCCATCCTCTCAACCAGTTCAGACACAGTATGGAAGGTACGAACAGAGCAGTAAGTCTTCAGGTCTGGCCTTAGTCCACGTATGAACCTCCTGACCTGCACCGCTTCGTCCTCCAGTTCCCTTCCCACATACTTTCTGAGACGGTTGAATTCTTCCTCATACTCACGAACCGTCTTGCGTCCTTGGGTTAAATCCAAGAACTTGGACTCCAAACGATCCCACGCCTCAGCAGGAAAGTACTTGTGGTTGAATTCAACCTCAAAGTCCGCAAAACGCTCAATGGTGCCATTGGTCCTTTTGTCCAGGGCCAACCACCAGTTGTGAGCATCACCTTCCAAGAAGTGGACTGCTATGTCCCTCTTGTACTCCTCCGGACAACGAGTGGAGCTGAAGTTCCGAACCAGTCTGCTCCTCCACTCGTCAGCCTCAATGGGATCCACACTTCCAGCAAAGTGTTTGGTACCCAATCTGGATATATGCTCAAGCACCTTAAGGTAATCGACCTTATGGGCTCTTCTCACGGGTGGATCGATTTCCACCACATCCGCGGTACGTCTTGTACGCGTGGCTCTCGTCCGTGTGGCAGCACGAACTGGAGGATTAGCCTGACCCACAGATGAGTTCACCAACGGGGTGAATGTCTGTGTCAAAGCGATCAACTGATCTCCCATGGCCTTCATGGCGTCCAGGACCTCTTTCATGGTTGGTCCCGGCACCACAGTCTCAGGTCCGGTCCTGCCCGCATCCGCAGCAACCTCCTGATCCTCGTGATCACCAGCATGGGAAGACTCAGCATCTTCCTCCTGTTCCAACATGTCCTGATCCTCAGGAATCTCCACACGCGGTTCACCAGGTAGGATTGGTCCCTGTGGTAATCCGGTCTCAGTGTTCACCATTCCATCCGCGGTAGGTAACACAGGTGTTTCAGTGACTATTTCAGCCACCACCGTTCCGGATCCACCAGCAGCCTCCTTTGCCCTCCTAGCCCTCTTCTTAGTTCCCTTAGGCACAACAACACAAACAAGAGATTAGTTTACAACTGTAATACTTGAACCTCTACACGCCTAAAGATAACCAAAATAAGCAATCAATTATTGCTAAACCCATAGCCTCACCGCAAGTACCCTTAGCCGGATGTGTGTGTGCACCATAACCCAACAAATCCTAGAATCAAGCATGCTCTGATACCAACTTGTAAGACCCGATCCTGGATTACCTTAATCCAACCGAACCGCAGTCTTACTTAAGATCATCAGTCAGTTCGTTTGGTTGAGTGACAATCCTAAGGCATATTTTTCTAAGTGTTTTACATTGATTGAGGTTCATTCATTCAACATGGTCATTGCACAGCGGATTAAAGGCAAACGTTATCTTTATATATATAAAACAATGTAGTCATACAATCATTCATTCGTTCATACGTTCCAATGCACACTAGGCTAAGTCATAATCACTAAGGTTGCACAATAGGCTACATAAATCCAATGCTACAAAAGACTTGTCTTCCACACACACATCCCATCCGCGGCTAGGTTCCTCACGGTTCCTTGGCTTTCCCACGATCACTTTTGCTATCTGGATCCATCAAACAACACACACAAACACATGATTAGATTTATCAACAATAATGCCAATCAATTGCATGGATGGATCCTATCCTAAGCTATCGAACCGTGTCAGACCCAAAAATGGTCATCTCAAATATACATGGAAAAATACAATAAAATTCATGTAAACTCATGATAATTCACAACTAAGAGATTGGCCGAGTCGGATTCCACAGAACCGGTCTCGATCACCACGATCTCGACCTCGATCCACCAAACCGGTCACGACCCAATCCCCTTAGAACAATTCGATCAATACCAATTCTATACATGATAATTCCTTATAAATACTCAATAAGAAGAATCGATCATCGGATCCCCTCAAGTCCATCAGGAACTATGAGATCCGATCACACCTCCCAAACCACGGCCATGGAGGAATTCCTCCGAACCGGCCAAGGCCGAGGTTTGCCTTTACGAGTCTGAACCCATAGACTCGATCAGAATAAAGATGAAGTAAGTTGAATACAAAGATTAGACAGAAAGGATGCTTCCAGAACAATCGACCCTTCACACCAGCCCGGACTTAACCGCGGTGAAGGAAGATGAACCATGGAGAGCATCACTGACCTTAGGCGTTCGTTCTTCAGGAGCCGGAGTCTTCTCCTTCTCCTTATCCTTCTCGTGATCCCTCTGACGAGTCTCCATGTCTTGCCACCGAATGATCTTGCTCCGGTAACCCCTTGGTCGGATAAACCTTCCCACGGACCGTCTCTCTCTCTTTCTCTGTTTATCTCTGTTACGATTTTGCCAGGGCTTCGCCTGAGTGTTCTGATGCCTTTTTCGAAGTCAGAGACTCTCTATTTATAGAGATCTCGATTGCCAACTTCCAATTAGGCGAACCGGTACGAGAGGAGAGAGATCGGACCGAACGGTTGCCTTTGGCACCGTTTCGCGTGTATCCGCCTAACTGTCCCTTTGGGACAGTTCCTAGGCACGGAGGGAACCTCCCCTTCCCTTGTAGGACGTCCCAGATCAATGCGCAAGACAATGGTCCCATCGTCACATATTTCGCATATGTACGGACCGTCGGACCAGTCCGGGTAACCGTCCAGCTCGACCAGTCTGGTCCGGACCCGAATACTCCGCCGAGGTGAGATGAGCTTCCCTCTAGCTGCCCCAGCTGACCCAGCTATCCCTTTAGCTCAGGCGAGCTGGACAAACCTCCGGTGAGCTAACCACACTCGTGATCCAGCTGGATGAGCTCGACCCGGACCACTTTAAGCTTCCGGTTCACTCGTCCAGCTTTCCTTTACCTCTTCCCTTCTGCCGATGGTCAAGTACTCGTCCCACGACCCACTTAACCATCCCTTGGACCATGACACACCTGTTTTCAGGTCTAATGACCTGCCTTAGTGCACCTCCATGCACCATGGTCCGTCCCGCGGTCCTATCGAGGATCGGGGACATGACATGTAACAAATATCACAGAAAGATTAATGACTAATTTTGATATTACTTGTTACGTGTTTTACGACTGAAAAAAAAGATAACTAAACCATAGCAAAAACAGGACTCTAAACATATATGTATTCGGCGAGAAAGGAACGAACGGAGCGAACTTTTCTAAACATATCAAATATATGTATTCTGTTCAAATTGGCTTTCCAGGTTGCAATCTATTACATTTGGCGAGAAATGAACGAACGGAGGCATGCTCAGGTTCAGGTTGCTCGGCTAGTGGATCATCTTTACAAGATCATTGACAAGACGATCAGGCTAGTGGAACATCTTTACAGGATCATTGACAAGACGATCAGGCAGAGGATTTCGTCTACACAGTAATATGAGAAACCAAAAACTAGCTGGTTTAATGCAACTTTGGTTCAGTGTTCATATGGAGTAATTTGGTGGTCTAGAAGTTTTTGTTTGCCTCTAATGTTTCTTTGTACATAAACATTTTTTTTACTGATAATCTAAATTTAAAATTTCATAAAATATATATATATATATATATATATATATATATATATATATATATATATTCTGTTCCATCTTCTTATATTATCTGTAAATATTTTATTTGAAATAACTCTAGTAAGTAAAACAAATTTTCATAACCTTTTCTAATAAAATATTGTCTACCAAGTAATTCTTAGAAAATTGAAAATATATCCAAATAATTTATTAGTACTTGTAAGTACTAAGTAATCGAATAAAACAAGTAATTCTAAGTAACATATTTTTGGACAATTGTTCGAAATAACAAATATTTGTTTTCGACAAGTCAAGTACATATTCAAAAATTCATTACTCAAGTATCAAAATTGTAAAAAAGTACTTGCCTTGCGTCCATTCCTAATTATAACTGATTTTCATGAAAAATTATTAAAAAAAACATATTTATTTGTTTTTCATCTAAAATTATATTAAAACTTTAAACTTCTCAAAGAAAAATCATCGTCAAACACAACACGGTTCCAAAATTTTAAATATAGATAAAATGAATAAAGAACTTTGAAACTTATTTTTAAGAAGAGAATAAAAATCTTTGAAACCCAATTTTGGTAGTATAAGAAAAAATCTGACAATGATTTGTTATTTGGTAACAAATCTGACTCCAGCGGTGGTCAACCACTGTATCTTGAAAATTGTTACTCCCTCTGTTTTTAAAAGATAGTAGTTCTAGAATTTTCACATATATTAAGAAAATTCATTAATTTTGATTGTAAATATATTGTTTTTTGCAAATAACAATTTTCAATAACTTTTAGCCAATAGAAATTCAATAAATACCATTAATATTTTTGAAACTTACAATTTTTCATAAAAGCATACATTGAAAAAGTAAAACTACTATCTTTTTGAAACAAATTTTTTTCCTAGAACAATCATCTTTAAGGAACGGAGGGAGTATTTATTAACATTAATTGAAAAGTGAATAAGAGAGTAATTATTAGCAATAATAATAATGACGTGACCACCCTTTAATTAGCAAAATTGCAACGTATAGCAATTTTCCTTACCACCTAAGTTACTTACATCTATTTCAAAAAATCTCTCTTGATATTTGATTTTCTCCATTTACTTCTTCCATTTCCGATTTGCAAGTCCTTCTCCACTCTTTTTCATCTTGTCTCTACCACATTTCTGATTCTTCCCCCGGGTTCTCTTATCGCCAACGGTTCAAACATGGCGGCAACAAACGCCCCCATCACGATGAAGGAGGTCCTGACGGTTAGTTCTTCTTCTTCTCATGGATTTGAACTTGAGTTTGGACGTTAAGTGATGTTTCTTTGATCCCAGTTCACACTGGTCCGAGTTATGCTCGCATCGTTGCACCACTGTCTTTTTCTTAGCGTTGGCTATAAGTTGTGTAATGCATGTTACTGATATGCTCGGATCGGATCTCATTACTAAGTATATGACCTATGTATTTTATATATGTGACATAACGCTTGGTTTTATTTTTATTCCAGCTTCCTAGCGTTGGGATCAATCAGCAATTCATCACGTTTACAAATGTTACGATGGAGTCTGACAAGTATATATGCGTGCGAGAGACGTCACCACAAAACAGTGTTGTGATTATTGATATGAATATGCCCATGCAGCCTCTTAGGAGGCCTATCACTGCAGATTCTGCTCTTATGAACCCTAACTCAAGGATCCTTGCATTAAAAGGTAAATATTTACAAGGTTATTCCAAAGTATGTGTGGTTAGACTACAAATCTTGTTTGCAGTAGATGTTTCCTTGTATTGGCTATTACCTTTTCTTTTGTTCATTGTTTTTTTTTCGTTTTTTATATAGCTCAAGTTCAAGGAGTTACTCAGGATTATCTACAGATGTTTAACATTGAAGCAAAAGCAAAGCTCAAATCACATCAGATGCCTGAGCAGGTGAATGTTGATGCAAATATTATATATAGCTGATTCAGACTCTAATGATCTAGTTTTGAGATATTAATCATCCATTGTTTTTTATAGGTTGTGTTTTGGAAGTGGATTACACCCAAGATGTTGGGGCTTGTCACACAAAACTCAGTGTATCACTGGTCTATTGAAGGTTTTATATCTTTTATCTTACTCCGATCTTCTTCCATGTATATGTGATACTAATGTTGCTTCTGATCATTACCAGGCGATTCTGAGCCAGTTAAGATGTTTGATAGAGTGGTCAAGTTGGAAAACAATCAAATTATTAACTACAAGTGCTCTCCTAATGAGAAGTGGTTGGTCTTAATTGGAATCGAACCTGGCTCTCCTGAGGTAGGTTGAATAAGAACATCAAAAATACGGTCATGTTTGTAATATTCTTGACTGATCTTGTCATTATTTTCGTCTGCAGAGACCAAAATTGGTAAAAGGAAACATGCAGCTATTTTCTGTGGATCAACAGCAGACCCAGTCCCTTGAAGCACACGCTGCGTCATTTGCTCAGTTTAAGGTAAACCACTTAGTTCTTCAGTGAGTTTAATGGTCTAATCTTGAACTGTAGTCTGACTTGTGACATTTATTAATATTAGGTCCCTGGGAATGATAATCCTTCTACCCTTATATCCTTTGCAACCAAGAGCTTTAACGCTGGGCAGATAACATCAAAAGTGCACGTCCTTGAGCTTGGTGCACAACCTGGTTAGAATCATCCTTGATATTGTCACTGATAATTAGTGTTCTTTGGTTACATTTTTTAATTAGTTGGTATTGTCTTTAACTACATTGCAGGAAAGGCATCATTTACAAAGAAGAAGGCAGATCTCTCTTTTCTCCCAGATTTTGCTGATGATTTTCCTGTTGCCATGCAGGTTTGTAGCTGCATTAGAATTTCAATTAAATGTAGTATGTTGTGGTGAAAGTTTCTTTGACTTTGAACCTGTTTTCTTGACAGATCTCTAACAAGTTTAGCTTGATATATGTCATCACCAAGCTTGGCTGGTTGTTTGTATACGATCTTGAGACTGCTTCTCCTATCTACAGAAACCGGATAAGTCCAGACCCTATTTTCTTGACTTCTGAAGCTTCTTCGGTTGGTGGTTTCTATGCCATTAATAGGCGTGGACAAGTTCTTTTGGCTACTGTAAACGAGGCTACTATTATACCCTTTATTAGTGGTCCAGTATGTTATAACTTTCATTCTCTTTTCCTTATATAAGCTACCTTTATAATCATGTCATGCTAAGAAGCTTTTGTCACATAGTTGAAGAATTTGGAGCTTGCTGTCAATCTTGCTAAAAGAGGAAACCTCCCTGGTGCAGAAGATCTGGTATGTCTTAAGAAAATGAAAGCTATTTGGTAATGTGAAGGGTCTCTCTCATATTCAGTTTCTGATTTTGCAGGTTAAAGAGCGGTTCAAAGAACTATTCGATCAAACAAAGTACAAGGAGGCTGCTGAGCTTGCTGCTGAATCTCCTCAGGGGATTCTAAGGACACCTGATATAGTAGCCAAGTTCCAGGTATTTTTTTTACCTTATTCAAGTAACTTATTTTGTGTTGAACATGTTTAATATTATTAAATGTCCATAACACCACTCTATGCTATATAATTGTGCAGAGTGTTCCTGTACAAGCTGGGCAAACTCCTCCATTGCTACAGTATTTTGGGACTCTTTTAACTAAAGGAAAGCTCAATTCATATGAGTCGTTAGAGCTATCTCGCCTTGTTGTGAATCAAAACAAGAAGAACCTCCTTGAAAATTGGTTAAAAGAGGATAAGTTAGAATGCAGTGAAGAACTTGGAGACATTGTCAAGGTAATAATATATATTATAACTGTTAAGTGTGTGATATGATGTCTCATTTTTGTATTTTTTGTGACATAAATATTTTCTGTTACAGACTTTGGATAATGACCTTGCTCTGGAAATATACATCAAAGCCAAGACAGCTCCAAAAGTTGTAGCAGCTTTAGCAGAAAAAAGGGAGTTTGACCATATACTGAGTTACTCAGAGGAGGTAAATAACAAAGATCTAAATTTTTGGTCACCTTTTATTATGGTTTCCTTTAAGTTCATTGTTTCATGTTTTGGATTTTAGATTGGGTACGCACCTGATTACATGTTTCTTCTGCAAACCATACTCCGTGCAGATCCTCAGGTTAATGCAGTGCAATTTTGATACTTGCAGCATAATTTAAACTCTTAAAATTAATGGTTTTCCTAGATATTTTCTGCATAAGCACAAGAAGAGTTCATGAATCAGTTAACTTCTTTTCTCAGGGAGCCGCAAAATTTGCAGTAACGATGTCTCAAATGAAAGGAGGTTGTCCTGTTGACTTCAACAACATCACTGACCTTTTTCTTCAGGTAGGTGAACCAGTATACATTATTACAATGCATAAGCATTGTTTAGTACTAATGTATTTGTTTTGCATATTCTCAGAGAAATCTAATCAGAGAAGCTACTGCTTTCCTTTTGGATGTGCTGAAGCCAGATTTACCTGAGCATGCTTTTCTGCAGACTAAGGTTGAAACTAGTTGCTACCAACTTATATGTTTCTATGCTTTCTCTGTTCACATTCTTATATCAACTGTTGATACAGGTTCTGGAGATCAATTTGGTAACCTTTCCTAACGTGGCCGAGGTGATTTTAGCAGCAAAGATGTTCAGCCACTATGACCGGCCTCGTGTTGCTCAGCTTTGTGAGAAGGCTGGACTTTATATCCAATCCTTAAAGGTTTGAGCTCATTGTCTTTTTTTTTCTTCTGTTTCCTGTCTAAGTAGAATTATATTTCCATCTCCAACTTCTTCTACTTTTGGATTGTGCAGCATTACTCAGAGTTAAATGATATAAAACGTGTCATTGTGAACACACATGCTATTGATCCACAGGTAGTGAATGCTTCTTAGCTGTTAAAAATTCTTGAAAGTGAAGTTGTTAAAACATGACTGTCAAAATGCAATGCAGGCTCTTGTGGATTTTCTTGGCACTCTTTCGAGCGATTGGGCTATGGAGTGCATGAAGGAGCTTTTGCTGGCCAACCCGAGAGGCAACCTGCAGATAATCGTTCAAGTAAGTTGTGTAAAATATGATTTAATTGTTTAATGTGACACTAACGTTTCCATGTAACCACAGGCTTGCAAAGAGTACTGTGAGCAACTTGGTGTTGACGCATGTATTAAGCTCTTTGAGCAGTTTAAATCATACGAAGGGCTATACTTTTTCCTAGGCTCATATCTTAGAACGAGGTGATTTATTTAATCTAAGCAATGGTGATTCTTGTGTGTTTTATGCTGATGATTGATAATGTTTTGTAGTGAGGATCCTGAGATTCACTTCAAGTACATTGAAGCATCTGCAAAGACTGGTCAGCTAAAAGAGGTTGAGCGTGTGACTAGAGAGTCTAGCTTCTATGATGCTGAAAAGACTAAGAACTTTTTAATGGAAGCTAAGCTTCCTGATGCACGACCTTTGATAAATGTCTGTGACCGTTTCGGGTTTGTACCTGAGCTTACTCATTACCTCTACATAAACAACATGCAACGTTACATTGAAGGTTACGTCCAAAAGGTATGAAACTTTGCTACTATTTTTAGAGTTCAGTGTTTCATTGAATACTAATGCGTGTTGTTCCTTACAAAGGTGAGCCCTGGGAATGCTCCCTTAGTTGTGGGACAGTTGCTTGATGATGAGTGTCCTGAAGATTTCATTAAAGGTCTCATTATCTCTGTGCGTTCATTGCTGCCAGTTGAATCTCTTGTTGAGGAATGCGAGAAGAGGTGAATCTTTTTGGTCATCCTTGTTTTATCTATGTTTGTGCCGATCATGAAATTTTAGAGTAATTGGATGACCGACCCTGATTCTAGAAGCTCTAATATGCTTCTGCCTTTTCCAGGAACCGACTACGTCTCCTCACACAGTTCTTAGAGCATCTAGTTAGCGAGGGAAGCCAAGATGTGCATGTCCACAACGCCTTGGGTAAAATCATCATCGACAGCAACAACAACCCTGAGCGTTTCCTGACCACCAACACCTACTACGACTCACGAGTTGTGGGTAAGTACTGCGAGAAACGTGATCCTACACTGGCTGTCATGTCCTACAGAAGAGGACAATGCGATGAGGAGCTCATCAACGTCACCAACAGAAACTCTCTGTTCAAGTTACAAGCGAGGTATGTAGTGGAGAGGATGCATGGTGATCTCTGGGACATGGTTCTTGATGAAAAGAACGAGTACAGAAGACAGCTTATCGACCAAGTCGTGTCCACTGCATTACCTGAAAGCAAGAGCCCAGAGCAAGTCTCCTCTGCTGTTAAGGCATTCATGACTGCTGATTTGCCGCATGAGCTCATCGAGCTTCTTGAGAAGATTGTGCTTCAGAACTCTGACTTCAGTGGGAATGTCAACCTGCAGAATCTTCTGATACTGACGGCTGTCAAGGCGGATCCGTCTAGAGTTATGGATTATGTTAACAGGCTGGAGAACTTTGATGGGCCTGTCGTTGGAGAAATGGCGGTGGAAGCTCAGCTGTTTGAGGAAGCGTTTGCTATTTTCAAGAAGTTCAACTTGAACGTTGAGGCTGTCAACGTGTTGCTGGATGGCCTCAAAAGTATTGAGCGTGCTGCTGAGTTTGCTTTCAGGGTGGAAGAAGATTCTGTGTGGAGCCAAGTTGGGAAAGCTCAGCTCAAGGAAGGACTAGTGAGTGATGCAGTTGAGTCTTTCATCCGTGCTGAGGACGCTACTCATTTCTTGGAGGTGATACGCGTTGCAGAAGATGCCAATGTCTATGATGACTTGGTCAGATACCTCCTGATGGTTAGAAACAAGGTGAAGGAAGTTAAGGTTGATAGTGAGCTCGTCTACGCATATGCAAAGATAGATAGGTTAAGCGAGGTTGAAGATTTCATGCTGATGCCAAACGTTGCTAACTTACAAAACGTTGGTGACCGCCTGTATGAGGAAGCTATGTATGAAGCTGCTAAGATAATCTATGCGTTTGTATCAAACTGGGGTAAGCTAGCTGTCACGCTTGTGAAGCTGCAACAGTTCCAAGGTGCTGTTGAAGCTGCAAGGAAAGCGAATAGCGCAAAGATATGGAAGGAAGTGTGTTTTGCTTGTGTTGAGGCAGAGGAGTTCAGGTTGGCTCAGATATGTGGCCTTAACATTATTATTCAGGTGAATAAAAATCTTAGTATATGATACTTATCGTTATTGTTATTATTATAACAACAATGTATCTCATCTTATGGTGGTTGATAGGTGGATGACTTGGAAGAAGTCAGCGAGTTCTACCAGAACAGAGGATACTTTAATGAACTAATCTCGCTTTTGGAGAGTGGGCTTGGGCTGGAACGGGTCCACATGGGTATCTTCACTGAGCTGGGTGTGCTCTACGCTAGATATTGTCACAAGAAGCTAATGGAACATATCAAGCTATTCTCCACTCGTCTCAATACTCCCAAGCTTATACGAGCCTGTGATGAGCAGCAGCACTGGCAAGAACTTACCTATCTATACATTCAGTATGATGAGTTTGATAACGCTGCCACCACTGTCATGAACCATTCTCCTGAAGCGTGGGAGCACGTGCGGTTCAAAGAGATTGTTGGAAAGGTTGCAAATGTTGAGGTGTACTACAAGTCTGTGCACTTCTACTTGCAGGAGCATCCGGGTATGATCAATGATCTTCTCAACGTGCTTGCTTCGCGGTTGGATCACACACATGTTGTTGAAATTATGCGGAAGGTTAGAAACTGAATTTATGATCTCAGGTTTGATATTTATGTTACTTAACGATCTGTTTCTTTTGATCTCTCAGGCTGGTCAGTTGCGTCTCATCAAGCCGTACATGGTTGCAGTTCAGAGCAATAACGTCACTGCTCTTAATGAAGCTCTGAATGAGATATACGTGGAGGAAGAAGACTATGAAATGTTGCGTGAGTCTATTGATTTACATGACAGCTTTGACCAGATAGGCCTTGCTAAGAAGGTAGACGGCTCTAGTACTCTACTTCACCTTCTATGTCATTTTGTATCTACTAAACCTTTTATTTCTTTCAAATGAATGGTCTGAACAGATTGAGAAGCACGAGCTTGTTGAAATGAGACGTGTGGCTGCTTATATCTACAAGAAAGCTGGTAAATGGAAGCAATCGATTGCTTTGTCAAAGAAGGATAACCTGTACAAAGACTGCATGGAAACTGCTTCGCAATCAGGGGACCATGACCTTGCAGAACAGCTGCTGGTTTACTTCATTGAACAGGTATGGACCGTATGAAAGCAGCGGAAAACTATTGGTTAGAAAAGATGAAAATGAAACTAATATCACTTGTGTTATGTTGTGATGTTGTTATACAGGGGAAGAAGGAATGCTTTGCTACATGTCTCTTTGTCTGTTATGATTTAATCAGACCAGACGTTGCACTAGAACTTGCATGGATGAACAACATGATCGACCTAGTCTTCCCTTACCTTCTCCAGGTGATCTATACTAGGCTCTCATAAACTCTCTAATCAGATAGGAGGCAAAATAATGAACATGCTTAATCCTCTATCTTTATCTTTGCAGGTAATGCGAGAGTACACAGGCAAAGTGGATGAGATAATCAAGGACAAGCAGGAGGCACAAAAGAAGGTGAAGGACAAAGAACAGGAAGACAAGGATGTCATGTCCCAACAGGTAACATAAAGAGCAAGAACTAAAACATCATCTCGGGTCTTTTCTTGACAAAAACTAACTTCGGTTTGGTTTCTTTGTTCATAAAATCAGAACATGTACGCCCAATTGTTGCCAAAAGCACAGCCGATGCTACTTGCTTTACCGGCACCACCGTTGCAACATGCTTTAACGGCACAACAATCAATGGGAGGGATGATGCCTCCAATGCCACATTTGGAATGCCAACGATGGGTGGTTACTAAGACGCTACACACTGTAGTGTGAACAATATTCACTTTCGTTGAGTTTATGTTTACTTTTTTTTTAAGTTGGCTTATGTCTGAATAATAACTCTAAAATTTTATTGTAATTGCGGTTCGAACTCGGATGATAATAATCTACCAGCTTAGTGTTATGGTTGTAGACAAACTAAAAAAGATCACCATTGAACCCTAATCACAATACTACGCATACACTAACTAGTAAGATCACCATTCAATCCTAATTATAAGCAGATTGTAGAAATAAAAGATTAAAAAGAGAACCAACGTTGACACTTTCAGGTAATAAAACATAGTTCTGACTGAAAAACATTGAAATTCAGATAGAAAAACCAACAAAACTCTCACAAATGTCGGTCTAAACTTATTGGGAAAACTACTTAGATCGCTGTCTCATCTTTCGTCTCTTCCTCTTCAACCTCCTCATACGCTTCTTCTTCCACTATATTACCAAAAGCCAAAAATAGAAACAAAGATCAATAACCTAACTAACCACTTTATGTTTCTCTACTGATCTTTAGAACACGTTTCAACATAAGACGCAATGACTAACCTTAGCCCTCATGCTGGGTTTCGCAGAAGATCTGACCTTCCTCTCCTCTGGTTGTGTTGAGATTTCAGATGAAAAGAGAGGCGGAGATGTTCGAGAGATTTATTTATCAAATCTTCAGTTGCATTTTATAAGCCGCGAACCCTAGAAACTCATTTCATGGGCTTTACCGAATCACGGGCCCAATAAAGCCCAAAGACTTTTGTAGCTTCATAGCCCGCCATGTTGAAGATATTTGATAGAGAGATTTTCTCAGATCGTGGGCTTTATCGATACATGGGCCCAAAACAGCCCAAAACCTCTTCATAGACAGCCATGTCGACCAGACAGACAAGACAGATACTTGCCTTGGGGTATATTCGCACGGGAAGAGACAGATCTTCATCATCCAGAAGGTCGAAGGTATTGATTGATTTCATTTCATTAAATATACTCACATGACAGAAGATAATCTCTGGTTGAATACAAACAAAACAAACCCTAAATAATAATAAAAAAAGAAATCATTCTGACTTGCTTTCATCGTCTTCTTCTTATTCTTCCTCTCCAATCATCATCTCTCACACCACCCAAAGGATCTCCTTTTACCTTTTCCTCATGTCGAAGCAAACGTACAGAGTGTGCTTCTGCTTCCGCCGGAGGTTTCGGTACACCGCATCTGAGGCGCCCCGCGAGATCAAAGACCTTTTCGGGAAATACTCGGAGAATGGGGTGATGACGGTGGATCATCTCCACAGGTTTCTGATCGATGTTCAGAAGCAAGGTAAAGCGACGAGAGAGGACGCGCAGTCGATTATCAATGCGGCGTCGTCTCTTCTTCATCGTAATGGTCTCCACCTTGATGCTTTCTTCAAGTACCTTTTTGGTGACAACAACTCTCCACTTGCTGGACATGTGGTAACACTCTCTTGTCTCTCTGTCTTTTTTTTAAAAAAAAAATCCTTTTTTGATCTATGATTGGTTCAAACTCGGATTTGGATTCAGATTATTCGTTTTTGATTATAAGGAGTCCGAGATTTTTGGAATTCGAGTGTTTTCTGAAGCAATCTGTAATTGTTTTTTTTATTTATATGTATAACTACTGTGAAAAGACAAACAAAGATTTGCAGAAAGTAGTAGAAGCTATGTACTTTTCAGACAAGAGTCATGTACTCTTGTAGGAACCCTGACACAAAATCCATTTTTTAATGTATGATTGATTCAAACTCACATTTGGATTCCGATTATTAAGCTAAGGAGTCCAAGATCTTTGGAATTCAAGAACTTTTTTTGAAGCAAATTGTAATTGTTTATTTTCTTTATATGTATACATATTGTGAAAAGACAAAACAAAGATTTGGAGAAAGTAGTAGAAGCTATGTTCTTTTCAGACCAGAGTCATGTGCTCTTGTAGGAATCCTGACACTAAATCTGTGCACAATTAATTAACTGAAAATTGAGAGGCAGGTTCAGGTTCATAGATGTTATTGTGTTTATATTATGCTAGCTTTTTTTAAAGATTGGTTCTTTATAAATTTCTGTAATGAAATCATTGTATTTAATGTAACAGGTGCATCAAGACATGGATGCTCCTATATCGCATTATTTCATATTCACGGGTCACAATTCTTATTTGACCGGTAACCAGCTGAGCAGTGACTGCAGCGAGGTACCTATTATTGATGCATTGAAGAAAGGTGTCAGGGTGATTGAATTGGATATATGGCCTAACTCCAACAAAAATGATATCGATGTTCTTCACGGAAGGTATTAATTTTACTGACATTTAATATAGTGAAGTGAAGGGTTAAGTGCAGTGTAAACAGACTGAACCATTTCTAACAGGACTCTCACTGCACCTGTGGAGTTAATCAAATGTCTAAAAGCTATCAGAGCACATGCCTTTGATGTCTCTGACTATCCTGTTGTTGTGACTCTTGAAGATCATCTTACTCCAGAGCTTCAATCTAAAGTTGCTGAGGTAACCCTTCAAAGATTTTTTGTTTTCTGTTTTGGTAGATCATTAACATTGAAGTTAGAGTTGCTTTGTTTTTTTTTGGTGTATTTTAGATGGTTACACAGATATTTGGAGAAATCTTGTTTACTCCACCTGTGGGGGAATCCTTGAAGGAGTTCCCATCGCCTAACTCTTTAAAAAGGCGGATTATCATCTCAACAAAACCTCCCAAAGAGTACAAGGAAGGCAAAGATGAGGACTCGGTGCAGAAAGGTAAATCCTTGGGTGATGAAGAAGTTTGGGGGAGGGAAGTTCCGAGCTTTATTGACAGGAACAAAAGTGGTTACAAGGTTTGTATTGAGCCAAAGTCATCTTTCATCAGTCTTGTTAGTGTCCAGTTGCAGGCGTTCAATTTTCTTTGGTCTTGCAGGATGACTTAGGTGATGATGATGAGGAGGAGGATGATGACGAAGATGACGATGGAGACAAGTCCAAGAAGAATGCACCACCGCAGTATAAACATTTGATTGCAATCCATGCTGGGAAACCAAAAGGTGGAATCACTGAGTGCTTAAAGGTTGATCCCGATAAGGTAAGACGCCTTAGCTTAAGCGAAGAACAACTTGAAAAGGCAGCAGAAAAATATGCAAAACAGATTGTGAGGTAATCCCATGGGTGATGGACAGTGACATCTTTGACGCAGTCTGTCATGAACCCTGTTAACCATGGTGTGGTGCAGGTTTACTCAGCGAAATCTGCTGAGGATTTACCCAAAAGGAACTAGAGTCACTTCATCAAATTACAACCCGTTGGTTGCCTGGAGCCACGGTGCTCAAATGGTGGCTTTCAATATGCAGGTTCTCCTCTTTTTGCTATATCACTATTCACAATCTTTTCACTTTACTGGACAAGTACATCAACCTTATTCTTCAGCTAAGTCTTTTATAATATCATTTTTCCCATATACAGGGATATGGAAGATCATTGTGGCTAATGCAAGGGATGTTTAGAGCCAATGGCGGATGTGGATACATCAAGAAACCTGATATTCTACTGAAAGGTGGCTCGGACAGTGACATCTTTGACCCAAAAGCTAGTCTGCCTGTAAAAACAACACTCAAGGTGAGATAGTCTCTCTGTTTGGTCTTATATCAATGCATTTCAATAAACTCATTATTTCCCTTATGCTTAGGTAACTATATACATGGGAGAAGGCTGGTACTTCGATTTCCGCCACACCCACTTCGATCAATATTCACCTCCTGACTTCTACACAAGGGTAAAATTCATTTCCCTTAGCGGTAGAAACTCTTCTTTGGTCTCTTTAACAAGGTCATTGCAAATTTATTCAGGTTGGGATAGCTGGAGTTCCAGCAGATGTAGTTATGAAGAAGACAAAGACGTTGGAAGATAACTGGGTACCAGCTTGGGATGAGGTGTTTGAGTTCCCATTGACGGTACCGGAGCTGGCTCTACTGCGATTAGAAGTGCATGAGTATGACATGTCAGAGAAGGATGATTTTGGAGGGCAGACATGCTTGCCTGTTTGGGAGCTAAAGGAAGGAATAAGAGCGTTTCCTTTACATAACCGCAAAGGGGAGAAGTACAAATCCGTCAAGCTTCTCGTGAGGTGTGAGTTTGTGTGATGACGGTAATGGGTCGAAAAAAAACTCTTTGAAAGTGGTCCGCTGAGTATTTAAGTACCATGAGTTTGTGAATTCGAAGGATTTGGTGTGTGCATGGGTGTGAGTTTGTAACATTGTGAGGGAGAGAGAGAGAGTGATTGCTTTATTTGTTGTGTGTAATATATGTGTACAGACAGTATAACTCGAGAGAGATACTTGTCTCCTGTGTTGTATTGTATGTTATATACTGTATTTCTTTTTCTGATCAAAAAAAAAATACTGTATTTCTTTTAGTAGCTCCCGGGTAACATTGTATTTGAATCTATTTTCTCATGTTTGTGGTTTACTTCTTTTGTTTACCTTTAAACTAACAAAGATTAGATACGTTTCAATCTTTACTAGCTATTTACAAGCTCTGATCTGAAAATAACATTCTACCAGAAAGCATATTGTCCGGAAGTAGATGGCAGATGGGGGACATGCAAGCAACAGAATATGCAGACCTGAGAATATGTAAAAATAAAAAGATACTTTGAACAAGCATGTTTCTTATTCCCTGGTCACACTATATTACCCGCAGCAAAAATGTAAACAAAGCCTTTTATAACCAAGTCATGTGAAAGAGTTTCAAATTCTGAGTTTCTGTTCAGTAGGCTAAGATATATGTTATGGCAGTATATAGACTAATAGACGAGAAGAGAAGTAAAAGAAGATAGTCATGACTCATGTTTCCATTTATTGGTATTTTTTTGAGGCAGCAAAACGTATAAGAACATATAGAATACAAAGAAAAATGTATGTCTTGTTAGTCTACCATCCGAGAAATGTAAGTCCAGAAAGGGTGAGAGAAGAGATGATCATGACTATAGACGTTCCTGGAAAACAGGAGGCTTCTCCTGTCTGTGTGACACTCGGTGTGGACGTCTCTGAATCGTAGTGTAGAGAGGCCGTGAAGGCAACGGAGAGTGTGGTTATGGCGAAAAAGACCATCGCTGTGTAGTGATTTGTGTAAGCCATCACCGTTTACTGAATCTGACCTCTTAAACAAAAAAAATAAAAAAACTCTGTCACTTGCCTAACGCTTTTGGCTATGAGTATGACCATTTGTCTGTTTTATAGGGAAACAATAAGTTCGTGGAGGCGTGGGGACGTGAGGAGCATAATCCGAAGCCGTTGGATAATAGCGATAGAAGAGCATAATAAGAGCATCATCATCAGATAATCTCTCTATCCGAGTTTCTTACAGTTGTTATATCAGTTTTTAAATATAATTTTATCACGCAATTAAATTTTAAGGTTGAAAATATTGTCTAGTCAGAAAGTGCCAAATGGAATAAGCTTTTCTCAAGTTTGTTTAGTTCCTTCTCATTCTTATAACTTTTGCTAAAAGATCATAATATTTTGTTATCGACGCAGATGCTTTAAGATCATCTGTATTAAGAATTTACCAAAAAAAAATTCATCCAGATTTGTTGTTCAAATATAAAAAGATCCCTCGAGATCAAGAGTTTTTCAAAAAAAAAAAAAAATCTTTAAAGAATTTCATATTATAATAAAAATACACGGGGGCAGATTCTCTAGTTGAGAAAATCCCAATGGGAATATCCTGAGAAGCTGTTGGACAAGTCAACCAAGCAATAGAGAGGATTGAGGTAATCACTTGATAAATGTTTGTGGACTTCTTGAAATCAAAGAGTTTAGGTGAAAAATCAAAGTGTAACTGAGGAAAGGCCTAATAGAGAGGACAATGAGCCCAGTGGAGGGCATGTGTTAGGAACGTATCGTTTTCTTTTGTCAATGTAATTGCTAGGAATGAGTCGGCTTGTTATTTCTTTGTTACAAAAGAATTAGATTTGTCTGCCATTTGCAACAAAACAAGGGTAGAGAATTGAATTTATGAGATGAATGATGATTGTGTGCTTTAAGATGGAATCGTGTAAAACTGTATTTGAATATATATATTTGAGCATGGTTGTGGTTTGTGTTTTGCTTCTTCTTGTTTCCCTTAAAAATGGATTATTACTTTTCAATCTCCACTATTTACGAACTCCGATCATCTATAACATTCTATAAGAAAGAAAAATATTTGTGCTGAAGTAGATGGCAGATCGATGCGACATGCATGCTACACATTATGTTAAAAATAAAATACATTGAAAAACGCATGCAACCAATTCCCTGGTTATACTATATTTACCCCAGCAAATAAGTCATAACCAACTTATGCCAAAGAGAGATTCAAAACGTAAGAACATTTAGGATACAAAAAAATGAATTTCATGTTGGTCTACCATCTGAGAATGGCAAATCCAGAAAGGATGAGAGAAGAGATGATCATGACTATAGACATTCCTGGAAAACAGGAGGCTTCTCCTGTCTCTGATGATGACTCTGAATCGTACTGTGCGGAGGTGGTGAAGGCAGAGGAGAGCGTCATTGTGGCGAAACAGGCCATGGCTGCGTAATGATTGTAGGAAGACATCGCTGTTTACTAAATCTTCTAACCTCTCAAACAAAAACTTTGGCACTAACCTTTGGCTTTCGGCTATTACCAACTGTCCATATTTTATAGGGACATAAGTCTTCATGCCAACGTGAGGAGCACAATAAGTAGCTGTTGAACAAAGTCCATCAAGCAAATGGAGGAGCATTACCTCACCCCTCAATGCTCAAAGACGAGTTCAAACCCAAAAGGAGGTGAGAAATTAAAGTTTGATTAACTAAAGGCCCAACAGGGAGAGCCTGAGAATAGTGAGAGCTTATAAGGCCCAAATGGTATCATGTGTGGCATAGATACTATTGGAATGATCAGTTTCTATGTAACATATTTGTAGATTTTTTTTTGTTGACTCTCTGTTTACTAACTAGAATTTCCGAAACATGGTTTTATGTCTATATGTTTTGTTTTCTGCTATGCATGCTTGTGAGTTTTTCGGGGCATGATGCATCAGTTAACGAATAAGTGATCGTAGTAAGGTATATTTTCTTGTTGGTAAAGCCATCAATTTTTGATAGACGTACCATCTTTTTTTTTTTTTTTTTTTTTTTTTTTTTTTTAAACATACCTCTTATTTATCTTATATCTTACACCTTACAACCTTCCCTAATGGGATACCGTTTCAGAAATGAGAAGGGAAATAATAAGGATAGGAACCAAAAAAAACACATGTGCAACAGGAAACTTTAGAAGCAGAGAAAATGAGCAATCAAGATGGGAAGTTGTGGAACCATAGGTGAAGATATCTGTCCGTCTGATTCGAAAATGATGGGAGGAGCCGTCTTGTGTTCGCCACAATCTGATCCATCCCAAACAATTTTGCTTTCAGGATGACCTGAATCTCTTTAATGATGGGTTGAGGGTGTCTTGCGACCGAAGTGTGCAATCTTTTGTTTCTCTCATTCCAAATTGCATAAAGTGAAGCCTGCAACAATAACTTGCAAATTGTTCTCATCTTACCCGGTGGCGTAGAGTGATGAGCCCACCTGATAACTTCATCAAAAATATAAGGCTGATTCAAATTCCCAGTGGTGAAAAAGAAATCCCAAATCGTCCTGGAGAATGAGCATTCGAAAAATAAGTGGTCTCGAGATTCACCGGTTGTGCCACAGAGCAGACAGGAAGGAGATACACTCAAACCCCAGCCTATCAGCCTGTCCCGCGTCGGAAGCCGATTTCGAGCAGAGACCCACGCATGGAAAGCATGCTTTGGAATTCCGAATTTGAACCATACAGAAGAATGCCAAGGAACTGAAGGCTGTGCAGGGTGCAACGACTTCCAGGTTTTAGCAGCTGAGAATTTAGCAGGCGGGTTATCAGGAGATGTTTTCCAAAGGAAGAGATCATTTGAGTCAGGAGAGAGAGAGGGTGGATGAAGAGGAAGGCAAGCACGCAGCAACTGAATGATTATGTGCCTGCCTCTCGTCAACCTCCACTCTCCTTCAAAAATAGCTTGGGAAACCACAATTGACAACGGCAGACCGGAGACTGTAGGACCATTTGGTCCAGTTATCTCGATCAAGGGACCCAGACCGGTCCAATTGTCGTGCCAGAACAGAGCATTGTCTCCAGAATGAATATTACAAACGAGGAATGGTCGAGCAAGAGGCCGCAGCTCCATCAACCTTCTCCAAATCCAAGACCCCAAAGCAGAAGCAGAGAAGTCAAAATCCCAGAACAACCTGTCGGCAATGATATTGTGCCTAACCCAAGCAACCCAAAGAGATCCCGTTGCCGCAAATAGCAGCCAAATGAGCTTAAGACTGAAAATGTTGTTTGAGTCTTGCAGCCGACGCAAGCCTAGGCCTCCTTCTTTTCTTGGAGTACAAACCGAGTGCCAACTGACCTTGGCTCCTCGAGCAGTCTCCGAGTCTCCCGTCCAAAGAAAGGCGTTGCTAAGGTGTTCTATTGCATCAATACAACCTTTAGGAAGAGGGAATACTGAAGCCCAAAAATTAAACATACCATAGAAGACGGACTGAATTAATTGTAGCCTGCCAGCAAAAGAAAGATTGCGAATAGTCCAAGATTTGATCTTCTTTGTGACTCTGTCTATCAATGGCTGATAATCCTGAGGCCGCAATTTGTGAGGCGACAAGGGCACGCCTAAATAACGAACAGGGAGGCACCCTTGACTCAGACCAAACGTGGCTGCTTGCTGTCTAGTGATTACATGATTTCCCCCATCAAGAAAGAGACCAGTTTTGGCTAAATTCAGCTGGAGACCAGAGCCAAGATAGAATTCATTAAGGAGGAGAATTATTTCCCTCAGTGATTCCGGAGAGCCGTCGAAAAAGATCAACATATCATCAGCGAAGCACAAATGAGTAATTAGAGGATAGGAGCAACGAGGATGAATCCCATAAGAGCTGCTACGAGCTGCTGCATCCAATTTCTTTGACAAAATGTCCATTGCTAACACAAACAGAGATGAAGAAATCGGATCTCCTTGACGCAAACCTTTCTCTCCTGGAAAAAACCCCACCAACTCTCCATTGAAAGCCACCGAGTAGTGAGGTGACGTAACACAGGCTCTAATCCATGTAATAAACATCTCAGGAAGGTCGAAGGCCTGAAGAATGTTCAAGATGTACTGCCAATCGACGTTGTCATATGCTTTGGTGATATCAATCTGTAAGCATCCTCTTGTCACCTCTCCTGGTTTATTGAAGTCTGCCACCAGCTCTGAAGCAAGCAAAACATTCTCACAGAGGAGACGACCCGATACAAAACCCACCTGGTTATGCTGCACTGCTAGAGGAGTGATGAGTTTCAACCGAGACCCAATAATCTTTGAAATAATTTTGTATACAGTGTTACACAGAGATATTGGCCAAAACTCTGAAAGCCTTGCAGCTCCTGGAACTTTGGGGAGAAGGGCGATGACTGTGGAATTGACCTGACGGGATAAAAGAGGATTTACGAAAAAATCTTTCACAGCTCTGATCAGGTCAGCTCCTACCAATTCCCAAGAAGACAGGAAGAATTCGACTGAGAACCCGTCGGGGCCTGGAGCTTTACTCTTTGGAAGAGCGAAAATAGTTTTCTTAATCTCTTCATCCGATGGAACAGCACAAAGCTTAACAGCTAAATCGCTCGAACACCTATAAGGATGAATATTCTGAATCTGCTCAACTGTGAAAGGTGAGACACTCTGATTGGCGGTTCCCAAAAGACTCTTATAATAATCCAAAACCATTCTCTTTAGGGTGATGGAGTCGTAAACCCTACCACCCAAATCGTCAAGCAGGAAGTGAATTACATTCTTTGAAAGGTTAGCTCGAACTGCTTTATGAAAGACTCCAGTATTAAGGTCTCCAACATTTAACCAACGGATTCTGCTCTTCTGATATAAGAACGACTCCTCAGCAGCAGCTAAGAACAACCAAGTAGCCCTAGAAGTGCTTTCTTCTTCAAACAGCTGAGGAGAGGGGTTAGTTAAAGCTTGTCTCTGAATATCCTGAAGAGCCGAGAGAGACTCCTTAACCCTGGCTTGAATATTGCTGAAGCTGTTCCTGTTTAGAGACCGACAACAAGATTTTGCATTCCTCAGACGCTGATATAAGGAGAACATGGGACCCGATGCTCTGATAGGAGCCGTCCAAGCCTCTTTCATTAGGTGAGAATAATCTGGATGAGAAGAGAACATTGCAAAGAACATAAATCGAGATTTTCTTACTGATAAATTATTCGATAGGGACAGTAAACAAGGACAATGATCCGATGTTCCAGGAACATCAAAGAAGGCGTTTGAATCCGGGAATCGATCCAGCCATGCTTCATTTACCAATGTTCTGTCTAGCTTCCTGGCTTTGGGATCAGTTAAGCTCTTATTTGACCAAGTGAAAGGACAGCCCCTGAAAGCCAAGTCGAAAATTCCACTCTCTGACAAACACTCTGAGAAATCTCGGATACCTTGCAGACAGACGTCAGAAGGGGAAAAGGAGTATATCTCTGAAGTAGATAGAACCTGATTGAAATCCCCTAGAACCACGAGAGGAGAATTACGCAAAGCCGTAGACTGAGCCAACTCTAAGATCTTCTCCCACAGGACTAACCTTTCCTCTCTAGTGTTTCTGGCATAAATGAAGGCCGCTGTAAAAGATTCGTTTGTCTGAGGATTAAGAATACCACAGAGAACCAACTGAGCCGAGGAGAAATAAAAAATCACTGAGATAGAGGGATCCCAAGCCACGACGATACGACCATTCTGAGCTTCCTGTGAATAATTTCCTTCAAACCTCCAACCAGGAACGACTCTGCTCATTATATGCTGAAGATTAGACTGTTGCACATGTGTTTCCAAAAAACCACCTAGAAGTGGACGGTTTGATCTAATCCAATCAATAACCGTAGAATGTCTAGTATTGCCATTCAGGCCGCGCACATTCCAAAAGAAACTCTTCATTGAGAGACAAAAAAGGGGGGGGTGCTGAGCACTAAGCTTCCTGAGAGTGAACAGACCGCGAAGGTGCCTGCTCACCAGAAGCTAAACCAAACTGTTTCTTCTTTGATGAGGTTGCAGTAGAGGTGATAGGACCATCCCCAGTATCACCAGAAGACAACAGATAGAGTTGCTGTCTAATCTTCTTCCTAGCACGCTTTCTAGACAAGGATGCCGAGGGTTCAGGATTGGAGGAGCCCACAGCAGCTAGACGAGCCCTTAGAATTTTCTGAGCATTAGAAATGAGCTCTTCCTCTTCAGCAAATTTAGAATTTGAGATTGGAAGAGGTGATCCTGTAATAGCAGGCGGCTCCCTTACACGAGGACTAGAGCGTTTCTGAACTTGCACCCAAACCGAGGACGACGGCTTGTCAGCCCCAGTACCCTGAAGAGACGGAAGACTCCTGGAACGAGGTAACTTGCCTGGCTGTCGAACTGCTAAAGAATTCGCATTGGAGGAAATTTGCTCGACTGCCTCGAGTTCTCTCGATTTTAAGGTTCGATCAGTAGGTGAACTAGAAGATGTTCGTCCAACAGAGGCTCCGCGTGGAGCCGGAATATCCTGGACGCTATTAATGTCTTCCACCACCGGAATATCAGGTTCAGCTTGACGCTGCAGACCTCTCTGAACCTTCCTAGGCGCTACCGAAGGGACTGGGCACCTCATTAAGAAATGACCAAACTCTCCGCAACCTGAACATTTTGGAGGCAACTTGGGAAACTCCGAAGATACAAGAACCGAATTCCCCAACTTATCGACGATCCTAACCGTTGCTGGACGAGGCTTGTGAAGTTCAATAACCACACGAAGCTTTATGACTCCATTCGAATAAGGCTTCAAGTCTGAAAACTCTGAATGTACCGGAAACCCCACTGCTGAAGCCAGAGTATTAAAACCTTCAAGAGACCACAACTCACGAGGAACCTTCCGGAATAAAACCCAAACTGGAGCGTGAACCAACTTCATCGACGAAAGGTTTATTGAAGGATACCAAGCGGCGACAGTGAATGAGCAGTTTCCCGAATGCCAAAACCCGACATCTAAAGCCCACTTCCGAGAGATAACACAGGGAATGTAGATAAGGTAACTGAATTTTGAATGGAGCTTAACCGAAATCCTGCCGTTGGCTCCCCAGATCGGATTTAAATCGTTGAATACTTTCGCCGCGGAAGGGGGAGTTCCATGGAAAAAGGCCACCAAATGATCCTTCCAGAGATCCGAAGGGACTAGAGAAATAGAATCTGGAGCCTTAATTGAAGGAATTCCGTCATCGGCCATGAACGGCGAGGCAACCTTCGACAGAGATTGAAAGGAAGATTTGACTTTATCAACCCAAAGCACGGGCTTTACCGACGAATTTCCCGATGGGTGAACAGGACCAACGACCTCTGCTCCGAAAGGAGAAACCAGAGGAGGAGAAACCAGAGGAGCAGTAAAACCACCCATCTCTGCTCCGTGAGGAGAAACCAGAGGGGAGGATGAACCCAGGTGAGTCGCCTTGGAAGAAGCGGGAAGCTCACGGTGGGGCTCTGGATCTGAAACAGGTTGGAGAAAAAGAAGATCTGGAGGCACAGGCGGAGGGGGAAGAACAGGGGCTGAGATCTGTAAAGGCATAGCGGCAGGAAAACGTTTTCGACGGAGAGCGTGAGGCGGCTCCGACGGCGGCGGTAGGGAAACCCTAATCACCTCTAAGATCGCATAAGAGCGTTACTGTTACAGAGCGCTTAGTAATACTACTTCGTTGCTAGTAAGTATATGCTCCGTACCATCTTTATTTTTGTCACTATAATTGGTAGGAACGAGTCGGCTTGTGATTTGCTTGTTATAAGAGAAATAGGTTTGTCCGCCATTTATAACAGAACATGGGTAGAGAGACTAGAGAGAATCGGATTTAGTTAGCTTCGGCATGTGATGCACGAGTTAAGATGTAGTATGAATGTATACTCCATGCTCTCATCAACATTTTGATGTTATCTATATCCTTTATCAGTTGAGCAGGCCATATTATTTCTTGCAAACGTTTACTGTATGCACATTATTATCTTTACTTTTAACTTTTAAGATGATGGTTTTATACGGTTTTTATGGCACGTGAAATTTATGTGAATTTATCTAAATGAACAGAGAATGTTCATTCACCTTGCAGCCATTATCTTTACTTTCAAGATGGTTATGTGCTTTAATATGGAGTATCAATGTCTCATCAACACTTTGATGTTACCTATATCCTTTCTCTGCTGAGTAGGGCATGATTTTGTTTTGTTACAAACGTTTATTTGATGCACATTATCTTTATTTCAAGATGATGGTTCTATATTGTTTTGTGTCACGAGGAAATTTATGTGAAATCCCCTTAAATAATCTAAATGAACAGAGAATGTTCATTCACCTTGCACATATATTCATCTTTCGTTTTTTTTTCATATCCTCTTGACCATATATATGCTATGCTTTTGATGCTATTATATTTTCTTGTCTCATCAATTCTATAATACCCTATCATGTTCTATACTTTTGTCGAAGGATCTTTAATCGCTTATAGATATACTTTATTTATTAGATTTGGTTGATTGTGTCGTAAAGTGGAAGTTGCTTCAAAATAAACATGTCTTGTATTACTGCCTTTTTTGTTTTGTCGGCAAATACAATATTACTTTAGATAGTGAAAATTGGTCATTAGTTGTTGTTTAGAAAGAAATAAATTCTAGGAGAACAAAATTAATCAAAAAATACTCGTAGGCTAAACCTCATGTAAGTTTATGTATATTTGATGCTTCAAACACACGTGTGTACTGTGGGGGTGAGAGAGAGGTTGGTCTTGTTCTTGTCTTTGACTCTAACCAGTCTTTTTCGATGCATTTTTCTTCACTCACAAGTCTATCATCATGTTTCTAACGAAGACATATTTATTTATTTTTATTTTATGCACCTCTTGCTTCTTCTTCACATCCCTATTTCTTCTCTCTCTCTACTCTATTCTACCCATCAATCTCAACAAACACTTCTCTCTTATCTCCTTTTCATATCCATTACACATATTCATATCATTCCAAAGCAATCCCCACAAATCATATCATCCTCTCCATCCTTCCTTCTCACAATCTCTCCAAACTCTAAATCTCTCTTTGTGTAGTCTTACTTCAAAAAGACTCCACAAGTCCAAATGATGATGAGGAATCCGGACGTCACGACGACCAGAGACAAGAACAAGACAAATAATGCATGTGGTGGCAATAACAACAAACCGAAGCTAAGAAAGGGACTTTGGTCTCCTGATGAAGACGAGAAGCTCATAAGGTATATGTTGACCAATGGACAAGGATGTTGGAGCGACATTGCTAGGAATGCTGGTCTCTTACGTTGTGGAAAAAGTTGTCGCCTTCGTTGGATCAATTACTTGAGGCCTGATCTTAAACGCGGTTCTTTCTCTCCTCAAGAAGAAGATCTCATTTTCCATTTGCATTCAATTCTTGGTAACAGGTAACTTTTCAAAATGCAAAGCACATAAGTTAGATTTTAGAGCAACCGAGCCTCAGAATGAATCTTATATTTATTTTCATAGTATAGCCTTTCTTGGTAACAAGTAACTCTATCTTCGTATATTTTCACATGAAAACACAACTGCAAAGTTTGAAATGGTTAGGCGGTACAATGAGTCTCATATTTGTATCCTAAAAACATTTTCAGGTGGTCTCAAATAGCTACTCGGCTTCCAGGAAGGACAGACAACGAGATCAAAAACTTTTGGAACTCAACATTGAAGAAGAGGCTTAAGAACAACAACAACAATACTTCTTCAGGTTCATCACCTAATAATAGTAATAGTAACTCTTTGGAACCAATAGATCAACATGTGGACATGGGAGGCAACTCAAATCCAATGATGGATAGCTATCATCATCAAGATGACAGGGTGATAGTGGGGAACACTATGCAAATGAATTCTTCCTCATTCAGTTTTGCACCCGTGGTTAGTGGTGTGGGCTTAAATGGTCTTGATCATAACCAATATCAACAAATGGGAAACACAGGGACCAACGTTAATGGATTAGGAGATTATGGAAGCGCAATTCTTGATCCGATCAGCAATAGAGCATCAGTAGAAAGTGAATGGTTTCTTCCCCCGTCTGAGAATAACAATATCATTGCTTGTACCACAAGCAATAACCTAAACTTAGAAGCCCTTGATCCTTGCTTCAGTAGCAAAAATATGTGTCATTCAGAAAACTTCAAAGTAGGGAACATTATGGGTATGGAGAATAGTTCTTGGGAAATAGAAAACCCTAGAATCGGAGATTGGGATTTGGATAGTCTCATCGATAACAACTCTTCTTTCCCCTTCCTTGATTTCCAAGTTGAATGACAAATATCCTCTCTTGGATTCTATCTTCTTTTTACTCATTTTGGTCAATATTCATTCTTCAATTTCTTCTATACATATTTTTTTTTAAAGAGTTATTCTTGGGTTCACCCCCTAGGGTGAACCTATAAATTCACCAACCAATAGCATTTAGTTATTTCAAATTTGACATCTTTTAAAAAAAAAAAAAATTTGTCATCTTTTAAAAAATGAAAGAAAATATTACCAAATTATATTACGTTTTAAAAATAAAAAAGAAGTAAAAATAAATAAAAATAATACTAATTGCAAAAAAAAATATTTTTTTCAAAAAAAAAATAATACCACAAAAAAAACACTAAACTTTAAAAAATACTATTTATAACACAATCAACAAAAAACTATACCCTAAATCCTAATCCTAAACCCTAAACCCTTGGGTAAATCATAAACCCTTGGGTAAATCCTAAACCATCGGATAAATTTTAAACTTTTAAATTTAAGATTTATCCAAAGTCTTAAAATCTTTTTTTTTTCAAAATAAATTCTTTTTTTAGATTAAAAAGTATTGTTTTTGGTGATTATTATAAACTTAAAAAATTAATTTTAAAATAATATTTTTTTAGAATAAAAAGTCTTGTTTTTTGTGATTAATATACTTTTTATTTTAATTTTTATTTTGAAAGTATAATATAATTCGATAATATTTTGTTTCTTTTTTAAAAAATATTAAATCTTAAATGACACAATCCTATTGATTGGTGAATCTAAAGATTCACCCTAGGGGGTGAACCTAAGAATAAGTCTTTTTTTTTTATTATCAGCGACGGCTATATTCCTCTTCTATACATATTTTTTTTATCAATTTCTTCTTTCCATCAAATTTGGTTATTCTCTTCTTGTCCCTATATTCTTCCATCACATGTCTATTATTCACAATAAGATTGTTCTTGGAAACGAGAGGTATATGCATAAATGGTTAATATCTATAGGAGGAGGAACTAGTCACAATGCATGGTTCCTTTAGTACATAAAACGTGAATAGGAAGGTATATCGAGACTTTATTTGCTGCGGAAGTACTTAAATAATGATGGTCCACGCAATGAGTTGATTAGTTGGTTTATTTGTATAGCTTTGTTTTCTTGTTCAATTTTTCTTTTGTACAAATCCGAGTTTGATGTGTAAAACACGGTTCGTAATAAGAAAGCATTATATCTTTCACTCTCTTTCTACATAAACTTGGAGTTATTTACTACGTAATAAAATATTTTCAATTGCTTGAGATATTGTAAACAAGATAAGATACACTCCTTGTACGAAAAGAAATTGTTATTTTTATTATGTTTTAGAGAATGAAACAATAATTCGGTTTTATTTGGATTAAAAATATTCAATCCAGTTATCGTGTTGGTTTCGGTTTGGTTCGGTTTTTTTGGTATTTCGGTTAGTAAATATAACTACCATTCTTAATTCATATTTAATTCGGTTCGATTCGGTTTATATACTGTTGGTTTTCAGTTTATTCAGTTTTATACCAAGAAATATAATTATTTAATTTGAGATCATATTATATATTATACGATTTAAGAGTTATGTTGTCAAAAAATCATTTATTAAAAAAATATAAAAATTTAAATACAAGAATTAAAACCCCAAAAATTCTTTTCTCATCTAATAAAATAATTAAATCTAAAATTAAAACAAAACATAAGCACAATTTTTTTTTCTATTCTTTCATATTTAGTGTTCATCAAATTAATATGTCTTTGATGGAAAACAACTCTATTTGTTTAAAGATAAAAAAAGTTAAAAAGAATTTTAACCAGTTGTTGTCTATCAAATTTGTAATTTTTACTTCAATTTAGTCAATGTTAAAATAAAACAAAACAATAAAAAAAACAAAACTAAGAAAATAAGAAACCTCAGTTGGAGTGAATTGTTATTTAATTTAATTATAGTACAAATGATTCAAGTGATTTACAAACTATAATTATAGTTCAACTAATATAACAAATAGACATCCATGTGTCGTTATAAATATATAGGGGATTTACATTTTTTCTACTTTTGATCGGTTTTGTTCAGTTTAATCGGTTATAAACCAAATCATATCCAAACTCTATGATTTTTATAAAATCACATCAATTCGGTTTGTATGATATATACCAAAACAAAATCATATTATTTATTTATATTTGGTTTCGTACTGTTCGATTTTAGCATATTGAACATTCCTAATTTGGGTATATGTTGGTTTTGGATTGTTTTTTTATGTCTTAATATCTTATTGTAGTATTAAATTTTAAATTCATTTTTTAAATCTTAAATGTGAGTTTTATATTAAAAACACAAAATATAAAATACCTAATATGAATACATTTATGTAGAATGTAAAAACATTTATGTAAAATATCAATGCATTTTCAAATTCATTGTGAGACTACCACGTGTCCATTGTAATGGGAACACATTTTTTCGAAACACATTTCTTCAAAATGATCGTTTAATATATAGGGGATGAATGGGAACACATTTTTTCGAAACACATTTCTTCAAAATGATCGTTTAATATATAGGGGATGAACTCTCATCTGTTTTTGTTTTCATTAAAGTAACAAAAAAACCTATCACTTGACTTGCCTTTATTGGTATGGTTAAGCTAAAAAGAAATATTAATGTTACGTAGAAAATTAAAGATGACTGCTTTGTAAATGATAAAATAAAACGTATACTTGAAGATACCGGCGTAGATTAAAACAAAATGTGTTTTGGCTTTAAATTATGTCTATCATAATGAAAACAAATGTTTATATCATAAATGTTCGATTATGAGTTGGACCTGACTACTTCGTACTTAAATGACTTCATGGGCCAATAGAAGCTCCAAGCCCAAAAGAAACATTACGTCTGATTGTTCGGTTTGGTTGAGTCAGGTTTTGGATTGATTTTACGAGGTTCAAGAAATTCGTTCCTTTTTTTCCATCTGATGAAATTATATTAGTCATGAAACAACGTTTTACAATAGCCTTATACTAGGGAGACAGAGCCGGCGGAACAACCATACATCCCCGGAAACTAAGCCAGCGGAACAACTATATATCCCTGGAAACAACAGCCCAAACAAAGCAACTATTAACCAAACTAATAACAAGAAATTCGTTCCTTATAATTGATAGAATAATTTATGAGTACTCATTATTTATTGCCCATAAAAAGAAACTGAAACAAAACTAACTATAAAGAGAAATTTCGTAAGATAAATTTAATAAAATAAATACTTCTGTAGAATTACGTTACGTATAATGTAAAGTACGTACTACAAAAAACTAATTATATAGTTGCCTAGGTAGAATGATTGGTTAAGTAATTATCACCTATATATTTAAACTTAAGCGTGAAGGCTGAAGGGTATTTGATTACAAAAACAACAAACCCAAATCATGACTTGTGTAATTATAGTTTTCTCCACCATATCATTTAAAACGCCATAATTGATGCTTAATTTACTCTACATCAGTAAAACATTTTTTGAGAGAAACATCAATCATATGATTCGTATGGGAATTATATATGAACCCATCAATCACAGAATTTTCTACCATCACACTCAAAAAAAAACAACCCAAAAAAGCATCAGGACATTAGGTTATTAATGGAGAGAAAAGAGGAGGAACATTACTCAAACTACTTCGTCCAAAGCCCTTCATCGGGTTTCCACGACCCGGAATCCGAATTCCAGTCCCCATGCCATTATGACTCAGTGCCATTGGTGTTAGTCCGCCTGAATGAATCCCCTAAGTACTCAGATTTCCTGAAATACTCTGAAACCAAATGTGTGGTTGAGGATGATAATGATGATGGGAAGAGGTTAACACCATTGTGGAGCCTCAACTCGGGTTGGTGGATTGTGCTACAAATACTGTGGAGGTTTCTGCTAAGTTTTGGAGTGGCATTGCTTGTCTTCTACATTTCTACTAAGCCTCCTCATCCTAACATTTCTCTTAGAGTAATATGCATATTCTCTTAATTTCCTAGTACCAGCTTTTTTTAAAGCAACCTCATTATGCTGGTCTAATAGTTGAAGTAAGCATTCATGGAATTTGAAAGCTAGCTTTTCCTCTGGGGTCTCAATCATTGTGAATATTTTTAAATGACAAGAATACATGAATCTTACATAGGATCTGATGATTAGTATGAGTTTTGGTTCTAGATCTCCCAAATATGAATCTTGAAATTTCATTTCTCACAACCAGAGCTATATTTGTTTGCTCTACCTAAAATGTATGTAATTTCACAGATTGGAAGGATCAATCAGTTCTTATTACAAGAAGGTGTAGATTCACATGGAGTGACGACTATGTTACTCACTTTCAATTGCACTACCAATCTCATAGTGGATAACAAGTCTAATGTCTTTGGCCTTCACATTCATCCTCCATCTATCAAATTCTTCTTTGGCCCTCTCAACTTTGCAAAGATGAAAGTAAGTCTTTTGATCTAATAATAGATGTAACATTCAGTATCAACTTACGCTACATAAATTCACACGTTGATTGTTTCTTCAACTAGGGAACTAAACGGTATGCGTCAAGCCATGAGACAACAACGTTTCAACTGTACATAGGAACAAAGAACCTGGCTATATATGGGGCAGGAAGAGAGATGGCAGATATGCTTCAATCGAAAGCTGGATTGCCTCTAATTCTACGGATGAACCTAATCTCTGACTTTCGAGTTGTCTGGAATATCATAAACCCTAAGTACCATCACAATGTGGAGTGTTTATTGTTTCTTTCAAACATAGGGAGACACAACCAAGCTACAGTGGTAAGAGAAAAATGTAGGTTGGTATCTTAATTTATCAGAGATTGTTCTTCCTAAAGGCATTTACAAGTACTGGAATCATGCAGATGAGATGCCATGATGAACTTGCAAAATAATTTTTCTTGTGTTTATTTTATGTCAGCCACATATCTACATCTTATCAAAACCGTGATGGTTATATATATATATACAGAACGAAATCAAAGTTAACCAAAACAACTTTTGCAAATATCTCTAGTTTCGTTCCCAACTAATCAATTATATTCATCTACAACTATAAACTCACTTGGGTCCA
Source organism: Hirschfeldia incana (assembly GCA_026261945.1). Classification (NCBI taxonomy): domain Eukaryota; kingdom Viridiplantae; phylum Streptophyta; class Magnoliopsida; order Brassicales; family Brassicaceae; genus Hirschfeldia; species Hirschfeldia incana. The sequence goes on from JABCMI010000067.1 coordinate 330,960, forward strand.
TAGGAGCACAAATGTCTCCCACCTGATTGCATCCGTTCTCTAAATCCATACATATCCAACTGGTTGATATTAATTTAATTTAAATGAAAAAATGTGACTATTACAGATTAATTTGGCATATTAATTCTATGTGCTGCTGCTGATACCCCTCTTCTCTTAGTAGCTAATGAATGTCAATTCCGTATTACATAAAAGTTGATATTTAACATATAAAAAGATACTAACAAAGCAACCAGACATTATATAAATATAGTTGTTCGTGTTATTGGGCGTGTAGACATAATGGTGTCATTCTGGAGTACTGTTGATGTCTTTATGATTATATAATTTCCGATAGACGTCAAGTGTTTTTCTATGAAATATTTAAGGCATGTAAATTTGTACCTTTTCATGTTCTCTTTATAGAAAGTGTTGTGTGTTGTCAAATAATTATATCTTTTGAATTTAGAGTGCGCATTACATGACTAAAATTTCAAAAAGAAGTTAATATAATAACCTAATATTTTCATCCACGAATCATTTTGCATTCCATCTGCCAATTGTTTGAGATAAGAATCACATGATCAACGCACATTACGATTATAAAATAATAGTAAACATAGGATCAATACTAGATGATAAGAAACGTGAGGTATCAAATGTAGTTGAATGGGTATCATCGTGATGGAAAAAATATTAGTAAGGTGAAGGCGCATAACAAGAAAATATATTTACATGTATATAAAACTGTATTAAGTATTAACAAATGCGAAAGAAAAGACTAAAGGATGTTAATTAAAATTAATGATGATTGTTGCATTTGGGAATCCTACGTAGCCAGCTTTTGTTTTATAAACTGATTGGTTTCAGACGCATATCGAATACTACCTATTCATACTCCACTTCTCTTGGCCGGGAATTTTGCCAGAGTTTACAAATTGTTGATTGCTAATAATAATCAATTAGTGACTCAACGACCGCTTAAGTGGGTTACTAATTCATGTGATCCACTAATCCAGAGTCAGAATTGTTTTTATTTGATACGGGTAAAGCATCTTGCCTAGAACAAAATCAATAAACACACGCAATTTTGAACATGATTTTTTTTGGCCAATTAATTCAGAAGCAATCAACTTAGGTGAGCTAAGACGAGGAAATAATGATGTACATCTAAGAGCTTCCCATGTGTTTACTGGTTAGATTCGTTTTAGTGTTACTTCCTATGATAAGTGATCATGCCGTCCGTTCATCTTTATCTTAACCGACGATGCGAGTATTGTGTTTTTTTTAATACTAGGAGGTTTGGGTCGAAACCTAATTTCTCTAGATCCAAAATAACATTATATATATATGTAATATTAGTTTGTATCAGCGAATCAAAACCCTAATCCCTCCAAACTCATAACTACATCATGTACTATATTAATTTAGTTTGAACTGAAGATTTCTAACACAATAATCATATTTTTTTCAATCGAACTAATGGCATCTGGTGTGTATCGTATTATATCTTCTTTTTTTTTTGAGCAACTGTATTATATCATTATAACAAGAAAAATGCATGCAACTCCGAAAACTTGGATGCATATATTTACAAGTATATTTATAAAGTTTCCAAGTATCTTGTAGGAAAATTGAGGATATTGATGTGTTATATACAAAAATTAGAAAGCTGCAAAACTAAGTAGCATATACGTTAATTTCCACAGCTGAATTACCCAACGATGAGCAAAAACTAATATACAGCTGAATTACCCCAACGTTGAGCAAAAAATAATATACATTAAGTAAAGTAGAGTGGGCATTGCTTAATAGATAAAGCGAAGTTCGGAAAATATGTGGACAAAAAGATAGAAATAATGAGTGGATTTCACTAACAAAAAAAAAATGAGTGGAATTTGTGTATAAATTGGAGCCAAGTGTTGGCGCACACTTATTAAACTGGAGCCAAGTACTCCTACTGGCACAAGTCTATTGATTATCCAGTTTAAACACTCTCAAACACTCACTTGTATCACCACTCATATGTCAGGTTCACGTGATTGCTTATATAAACGTTGACTACATACAGGTAAATATATTCTTCGTTCATATATATCTCATAGCTAAGTTCTTTCGTTGCTTCTTAGTATAGCATCTATATTCGCTATCCAATTTATATTTGTGTATAAATTGGAGCCAAGTGTTGGCGCACACTTATTAAACTGGAGCCAAGTACTCCTACTGGCACAAGTCTATTGATTATCCAGTTTAAACACTCTCAAACACTCACTTGTATCACCACTCATATGTCAGGTTCACGTGATTGCTTATATATAAACGTTGACTACATACAGGTAAATATATTCTTCGTTCATATATATCTCATAGCTAAGTTCTTTCGTTGCTTCTTAGTATAGCATCTATATTCGCTATCCAATTTATATTTGTGTATAAATTGGAGCCAAGTGTTGGCGCACACTTATTAAACTGGAGCCAAGTACTCCTACTGGCACAAGTCTATTGATTATCCAGTTTAAACACTCTCAAACACTCACTTGTATCACCACTCATATGTCAGGTTCACGTGATTGCTTATATAAACGTTGACTACATACAGGTAAATATATTCTTCGTTCATATATATCTCATAGCTAAATTCTTTCGTTGCTTCTTAGTATAGCATCTATATTCGCTATCCAAAAAGGTATATATACCTTTACATAGGAAGGGCATTTGCCGCATTTCCATGACTAGTTATACACATATACGCTAAAACGTCTTGTTAATTATTGTTAGCTGTTAATCTACTTCCTCCGTTTTTAATGTGTGTATAAGATTTTGGATTTTTTACATAGTTGGGTTGACATATTCACAACGGTCAGTAAATCAGATGACTACGATATTCCAGATGTTAGACGTTAAAATGTATCTTCTTCTCCTTTTGTTTTATTAATGGTGCTAAACAATCAATAAACTTATAAATAAACACAAATATATTAATTGTTACTAAATCAAATGTATTATACGTCTATAGTTGATGGTTATTAACACATATTACAATCTATAAAATTGTAACTAAAGTGTCCTTTTTTTAAAACTAAATCACAGAAGTGGTAATTAATGTTGGCAATTGCATCGATACTAACGAATAATGTTCCAAAAAAACATGTTCCAAAAAAAACAATAAAAAAATGTTGGTAACGAAATAGACGTGAATGCTTTGGGAAAGATGGCCTTATATTACTGAACGCACTATATACAAATCACCTGTGCTGGTCTGTGTTGCCATCTTTTATGTTGTTTGTTTTTTTCAACTATCGACTTCCTTTAACTAATGTTATTATGTTAAAATTGTATTTCAAACACAAAAACACTTGTAAATTTTTCTAAAACTGTCGAAAGAGGCTTTCAAAATATTAAATCTATTTAATGATAAAGTAACATTTTTGGCAACTAGTAAATTCCAATTATGAAAAATGATTCACTTTTTAGTGGAAGATATCAAAATTAAATGAATACATAAATAGAAATTAAAATTCGTTCCCACTAGGATTAATACAAGTAATAAAACTGGCAATGAAAAAAGGAGATCCTTTCACAGTCAGCTTCAGTACCATATTTTGAGTTCATGTGAGGACCATATATTTCCTACTAATTTAATGAAACTGTAGAAAAACCTTTATTAGAAATATACGATTTCATTTCTACTTTCATACAGTAATATTCATATAATCGGTGCCTTAGTTGAAAGACTTAAGAAAGGAAACCTTTATTTCAACAAATATGTAAGAAAAAAAAAATTAAAGTATGAGACACTTCTTTCAATTTTTTTTTTGTCGACACTTCTTTCAAATTAAATACCAAAAATATGCATGCGTTTTAGCAAAAAAAAAAAATGCATGCTCATCGCGTGTCTATATATATACATACGTTTATTTGTACATAGTCGCTAATATAAACAATCCCTTTGCTTATTCGATTCTTCGAAAACATTTACAGACACGACAAACTAACACAGACAGTCTCCAAGGAGAAGACTGATCGATGACAGAAGCTGGTGATCTTACTTCCGTTCCAGCCAACGTGATCAGGCCGATCCCATTTCTTGTTATTTTCAAAGATATAACGTAAGTGTATGACATGACATGACATGGTGAACATTAAGACTTAAAAAAACAGGAGCGGCGCATAACGTTTATATTTATTTGAAATTGTAGACATGTATTCAGTATGGATGCAATTGGGCGAGAGCTACTAAGCATAGCGTTTCCGGCGGCTTTGGCTTTAGCTTCTGATCCAGTAGCCTCTCTGATTGACACTGCTTTTATCGGACATTTAGGAGCGGTTGAGCTAGCAGCGGTTGGAGTATCTATTGCGATATTCCAACAAGCTTCTAGAATCACAATATTCCCAATTGTGAGCATCACAACTTCCTTTGTCGCTGAGGAAGACACATTGGAAAAAATGAAAGAAGAAGAAGAAGAAGCAAAGAAAGCCAAGGATGGTCATGCAAATACTTTGGCTGTTCAAGATTCCTTGGAAAAAGGTATTGCGTCAACCACAAGTAACAACAAAAACGAGCCGCAGCAAACGCCAGGTAAATCCCATTAATTTGCCTTTGCATTCGCTTTTCATTTTTTGACAAAAAAACGATTAACTTTATCCAATTTTCTGATATACCTGTGGTTTTTTTCTTCCTTGTTTATGTATGTATTTTAGAATTAAAACATTTTTTGAGGCATAAACGACGAATGCAAACCGATTATTAGCTTTCAGTTTTTTTTATACACCTCTTGTAATCTTGTATTTAAGTTTACACTTCGCTAAATATATATATTATTTTAAATTGAACAGTGTTTACGAGAAAAATGTAACGAATTAGTCTTTTTTTTAGTTGATGTGAAACTAACTTCGGATACAAAGTCAAACAACGGAAATAAAGCTAATAAGAAAGGAAAGAAGACTATCAAATCGGCATCAACGGCCATGATCATAGGGTTGACCCTAGGCCTTGTGCAAGCTATTGTCTTGATTTTCAGCTCGAAGGTGCTTATAGGCATCATGGGAGTGGAACCGGTATAAAATTATATACATAAATAGACATGCAGATCTTTGAACAAAAAAAAAGAAAAATAAATAGACATGCCGATCTAGTTGGATAGCCAAAATGTTTGAATAATTTGAGTTCACTTCCGATGATCAGAATTCGGCAGTGATGTCACCGGCGCAAAAGTACCTGATCATACGATCATTAGGTGCTCCTGCATTGCTTCTGTCGCTTTCAATGCAAGGTATCTTTCGTGGCTTCAAGGACACCAAGACTCCTCTCTATGCTACTGGTAAGTTGCTAATTTTATCATCTTTAAATAACCTTCTTACTATAACATATTACCATATCTCGAGTCTAATATAAAATATTTCATATTGATACATGAAACAGTCGCATCAGATGGTCTCAATATCATTCTCGACCCCATTTTCATCTTTGTGCTTCATCTTGGCGTCAGTGGTGCCGCCATTGCTCATGTCATTTCTCAGTAAGAAAATAACTTTTTCCACTTATGCAAATGTTAAACTGAAACTAGTAAACTCAAGACTTGCTTTAATCGAGTCCCGTTAGGCACATATATGTTTCTGAGAAAACTATATGAGAATTATATAGATTAATGGACTATGAACCTTAATCTCTAAAGAGTAAAGAGTGTGTGAAACTAAAAATTTTCACATCGGAAATTTCGATAAGACATGAATAATATATAAATTATCTGAGTTAATGCACTTATCGGCAATTTATTTTAATTTGAAAATTCAGGAAACTAAACAAATTAGGCTAGATTTTAAGATTTCCGGTCACAGAATCTCAACGACACAAAAGTAAAACTAATTGTTTCCTTTGTGTTATAAGGTACTTCATGCTTCTTATATTGTTCATCCGCCTCGCTAAAGAAGTTAATTTAATGCCACCAAAATTTAGAGACCTGCAGTTCGGAAAGTTCATCAGAAATGGTAGGGACACATTTAATAAAGTTGTTTTTCTTGCAATGATCAAAGTAAAAGCTTATTACGAATTAAGAAAAAAAAACTTTTTCTAAAGTAACGTGAAAATATGATTTGTTTGTTTTTCAAAATTTTCAATTATGCTTCTGAAAGATAAAATATTCAATTTCATAGGGCCGTATATGGTTTTACTTTTTTTATTTTTGAAGTAGTGACGGAAAGTATTTATCTACAAAATATGTATTAAAAACAAACATGAATGTGGTTTGTGGAGGTTTGTGGATATCTAACAAGTTTATGCACACAAAAATGAAGGGGGATTAATGCTGGCAAGGACCATAGCTGTGACATTTTGTCAGACCTTAGCAGCAGCAATGGCGGCTCGGCTCGGAACGACACCAATGGCTGCATTTCAGATCTGTTTACAAGTCTGGTTAACATCTTCTATGCTCGCCGATGGTCTTGCCATTGCTGGTCAGGTATTTTCAAATTATTAAATTTATCATGCTTGCATAGTGTATATAATAAGGTTTGATTTAGTAGCATAGAGGATTAATAATTTAAATCTTTTGCAGGCGATTCTGGCCTGTAATTTTGCCGAAAAGGACTACAACAAAGTGACTGCAGCTGCATCACGTGTTATACAGGTTAGATATATCTTCATGTTCTTTCCTTCTTACAGTAATAGTTCTAGAATGACACCAATTGTTCTTCTTAATCTTTTTTGAAAACTGTAATTAAAACAAATGAATTTGATATGCAGATGAGTTTTGTGTTAGGACTTGGACTGTCCGTTTTTGTCGGACTGGGTCTATACTTTGGTTCCGGGGTTTTCTCCAAGGATCCTGCCGTTGTTCATCTCATAGCCATTGGAATACCGGTACTTATATTACCATTACACTAAAATAAATACTAATGAAATAAATCCACAATGTTATCATACTCTAGCTGAGGAAAAATACTAATTAAGAAAAATAAAAAGAATTGACCCCAGTAATTAATGACTAATAAGAGGTGATATTACTTTTGGATACATCAGTTTGTAGCAGCGACACAGCCAATAAACTCACTCACTTTTGTATTGGACGGAGTAAATTTTGGAGCATCTGATTTTGCTTACACTGCATACTCCATGGTACACACTATTTTCATTAATCAATATACTTTATTATATGTTGCGAAATGTTTATCTCTTTATTCATTTTCGCATATTTTTCTTACATTTTGATGTATTTTTTCTTCGTTAATGAAAAATCAGGTAGGAGTTGCGGCCGTAAGCATTGCAGCAGTAATATACATGGCGAAGTTCAATGGTTTTGTAGGAATATGGATAGCTCTTACGATCTATATGGGTCTCCGCGCTATTACAGGAATTGGCAGGTATTTTAATTGGGCCTTTACGGGGCCCCTAGTGAACTGTATTCAGTGCCCCATTATAGTAGATGACGCAGTCTTGGACTTGTGTGTAACTATGCAGGATAGCAACTGGAACAGGACCGTGGAAATTCTTGCGTGGACGAACCCCTTCGTCTTCGTAGGACATAGTTATAATGAGATGCATCTTTTTCGTTTTTTTTTCTGTTTATATTTCTTGTGTTTCTTATCGTGTTCTCTTAAACAGTTTCAGATAAATAGTTGGTTCAAACGTTTATGTGTTTCTGCATATTGATGCATAAAGGAGCCCTGCCGGCTTGACTAGCCATTTTCTTTGTGTAAAGGTCTTTGCTCGGCTAGGTGCTTCAGGAAAGTACCAACTTATCTTTGGTGATTACCAAAGAACATCAAAGAAACTGTTACATCCTTGGGGTTGTTAAATTAGTTATTTCCCTCATAAACATCATGAACACTCAATAGTCAATACAACCATATCAAATTTGGAAAAGTTATGAACAATATCAAATTGAAGAACTCAATCTAACCAAATCTAAGTTTAATATTTCGTTAAGCACAAAAAGGAAGTCTGATTTGCATTTTAATTGTTTTCTAAGATTAAAGGTTCCCATGTTCTTCTTTCTCAGGTTTAATATTTTTACATTTAGAAAAAGGTTTTCTAAAAGTTTTTCAACTGCTTCGACTTTTTACACTTTTATGATTACAAAATTTCTCTTTAATTTAAATTTTCATATAATGATAATCTATTCAATAGCTAATGGTTTTGTAGCACTTTATTACTTTATATTTAACTCAAAACTTATCATATCACAATTCATCATTAGTTAACTATAATTTAATTCCAAAAGGAGCAAGACATACAAAGCAAATAACCAAGTCCATAAGCATCTATCCAATAGCTAATGGTTTTGTAGCACTTTATTACTTTATATGTAACTCAAAACTTATCATATCACGATACATCATTAATTAACTATAATTTAATTCCAAAAGGAGCAAGACATACAAAGCAAATAACCAAATCCATGAGCAGAGGCAAAAGCCGAGAATAAAAGAGCACAGGATGCAGTGGTCACAAAGCTTACAATCGATCTACGCAACATGAGAAACCACAACCTGATCAATTACAGGTCCACAGAGAGATCTCATATCCATTTTCTTCATATGGTAATAAGTACTGAAGAAAGTAATCCTAGTTCTTGCCCCAATCGCCTTGAACTTGAAACTCGCCATCTTAAATTGACCTCCACCGACTGAAGTGTGCGGCACTTTCAGCGTATCTCTCGCTGCAAAAGCCTCAACCATCATGGATCCATGGCAGTCGTTTTTAGCATCTCCAACGGCAAAGGAGAGGCTGTAGGTTTGACCAGGTGAAGTTCTAATGACTTGCGCAATGGCACTTTCTTTCCCCGCAACGAGCTCGATCGCGGCTTGTCCAAAGGGGACATTGAAGTACTTGGAGTCGATGAATTTAACTGCCTTGAGTGACTCAATGATCCATCCAGGTAAGGGTGATGTGAGATCTTCTTGTTTAGGTGGGAGAAGAACTCCTTGCGTTGAATTCACTAGACGGTGAGGACCTTCTTCGAATCCACCGTTCTTCACCAAGTTCCCTGCATGTAACCAAATTATGAGACAAATCGTACAAATAGATATGAAAACTGAGGCAAGGATAGACAATATAGGCCATGTCGCAACTACATGCAAACACTCATGACCAGATCATTATTGCTTAACCGAATAAACCGGTAAAACCAAAGACCCAAACTAAACTGAAATAAAACCAAAGACCGGACCAAACTGAAACTAAAACAAACACCCGAACCAAACTGAAATAAAACCAAACACCGAACTTGAAACCAAACCAAAGACCCCAACCAAACCAAACCAAATCAAACAAAATCAAACAAGATCAGGATTTTTCGACAGCCAAACAAACAACATTAGTAAGGGATAGCATCTACATGCAAACAAACATGACCACACCATTATTATAGCTTAACCGAATAAACAAGTAAACAAAGACCCGAACCAAAATTCAACCAAACCAAAGACCGAACCAAATTGGACCAAACCAAAGAGCGAACCACATTAAACCAAAGACTCGAACCAAACTAAAATTGAACCAAATTGAAACTAAAGCAAAGACCCGACCCAAATTGAAACCAAATAGAAACCGAACCTAAGAGAGTTAACAGTATACCTTTGGTGTACATTGGATGAACAAGCTCTTTAATGGCGACAGCATCCAACAAAGGACCACAAGCCGGATCCTCTTGAACTCCAGGATTATGGAAAGTCACCGTAACCACAGAAGTCTTGGCGACGAAAGCCCAAGCGTACACGTCACCACCGAAGCTGTTGTAGAGCGTCTGAAGCGGCAAGTCACCGGACTGAGGAGGCACAGAGACACGAAGGACCTCTTCTTGCGCGCAAGTCCTCGACGCGCCGAACGTGAGCGCGTAGAGAGAGCCCGGCTTGACTTTAATTTTCTGAGAGATCTTGGCCTCGTTGCCGAGCCTCACCGCGTGGATGCCGTGAGCCACGGGGAAGTACATGCCTCCCGGCTGAGGACCGCCGGCGATGTACTCGACGAAACCGGTGGTTACCCACTCGGGCAAGGCGGTTTTGCCGAGCAGGACTGTTTTTTTCATGTCGGTCTTCTTTGGTGACACCTCGAAGTTGCCATTACGAAGAAAGCCTGAGGAAGTAAACAGAGCAGAAAAGAAGCTTAGATCTACGTACAAAGATTGAATCTTTTCCTCCAAGAAACACCAAATCTTGATTCACATTACTAAGCAGAGTAGACCCAGAGAGGGAGAGAGTGTTTACCTTCGTAAGCAGGAGCTCCGAGAGCAGCAGCACATAAGACTAGTAAGAGAGGTAGAACAATGACTTTAGGCACAGTCATTTTTACTTTTTTAGTTAGAGTAAGAGTTGAGTGAGGAGCTTCAAGTGAGGGGGTTTGTGAGAGTAAAGACTATCTCGAGATGCTGCGGCTTTATAAAAGAAAAGTGAGAAGAAGAGAAAGGTTTAAAGGGAGTTGGGAAAGAGATAGAGTAAATCACGTTGAAAGAGTCAATGTGAATGGACCCCACTGATGCATTTTTGTCTGTATGTATCACTGCTCTAAAACCGAGTTTCTCCTTGATTCATGCTTGGCTTCAGAAATTTTCCCACTTACCCACATTTGAAGTGTATGTAAATCTATGGACAAGAACAAAATATTTTGTTAATGTTCTGACAAAGATCAGGTACGTAATGTACAGGACTTTTTGTTCTTCTTAGCGCGATTTGCGGTAGATGCAACTGTATTTAAGTAGTTAATGGAGTGAGAGAAGGATTGGACAATATTTGGCTTTGGCTGGTTCCAATAATAATTGAAGGATTTAAATGAATTATCCCACACATATGGGCAAGAAAAACCAGACGCATGTGCAATATTTCCTACATTATTTATGACTATTGGCTATGTTATTGTCAGTGAACGCATGTGACATCCATCGCATAATTGCGTTTGTGTGGGGTCAAATTCCCATTTTTCATCTATTGATGATATCCAACACTACGCCATATATGCCCACGCGGCCTTGTTTGCAACTATTAATTTCCAAATACTCTTGTTTTATTTATCTTCTTCTTTCACTTGCATTTCCATATTTTTCCAACGGATTAAATTGTTGTAACCATAAAGTTTTACGAGGAATATTAGATGCAACAATATCACTTTTGTAACACTAGATATTGACTAACAATGAAAACATAGATATTTTTTTTTGTCAACACAATGAAAACATAGATAGAACTCATAAAAGTAAAGCTAGTTTAACAAATGCTTTGTATTGATGTTGTGTTTCTAAAAAGGCCCAAAACTTAATATCAGATGGGCTCAGAAACAATGCTGGTCCGTAATACTATCCTTTTGGTTTCGAATTCAAGCAGGCTTAGAGAAATTCACAATTCTACTCTGTTACTTAATGGAGAAACAACATAACAAAAACTCTTTTATTTTGAAAAAAAAAAAAGAGTTGGAACATTAGATCATGAAGTATAGTATCGAGATCCTTGTGAGACGAGTTATAGCGATACCTCAACACTCGATTCCTTCTAGCTTCCACGTTCTTCCTCGTTTTTGCTCCTCCTCTTCTTCTTCTTCTTCTTCTTCTTCTTCTTCTTCTTCTTCTTCTTCTGCGTCACCCAGTTCGAAGCTATTCATTGGAGGTTCGAATGAGTTTATATAGTGTGTGGCACAGTGTACACATTTACATGATAACGACGATTTTGATATTATACCACAGGATTATCTTACTCGGTGGACGAACAATCTCTCAAAGACGCTTTCTCTTCCTTCGGAGAGGTCAACGAAGGTAAACCGCTTTGATCGTTCTTTGTAAACTCCTCCAGGTGTTCGATGAAATGTCTTAATGAGTATTTTGGCTTGGACTTTTGTCTTCTCTTTTGTAGGATGTGTGTTAGTTTGTTAATGGTTTCGTAAAAGCTTCAAGTGCTCTCACTTTGACAATGAAGAGCTTTACTTACCACTACTGTCTTTAATGTGTAATGTATGTGTGTTTTCAGTTAGGATTGCTTACGACAAGGGAAGTGGGAGATCAAGAGGGTTCGGTTTTGTCGATTTTGCTGACAAAGACGATGCTCTATCTGCAAAACACGCCATGGATGGGAAGGTAAAGAAGCAAAGAAGATTTGTTTTTGCTATCACTATATGAATGATGTTATTAAGTAAGAAATCTTTGTTACAGGGATTACTGGGACGACCGTTGAGAATAGGTTTTGCACTTGAGAGGGTGCGTGGTGGTCCTGTGGTTGTTCAACGTTTTGGGAAACCCAAGAGCGACAGAGATAAGAAGGGATTCAAGTGATGTAACTGCATCATCTCATAATATGATCTTTCACGTTTCATGACTCTCAAAAAATGACAATAGTCAGCCTTGTTTGTATACACTCATGGTTGAGTCTTTGATTTAGTATTGTGGTTGTAGTGTGAAAGGCTTGACGCTTATATGATTATAAAGATTTTACACAGTGGAAGAAGAGTAGCTTATGATTTGTGCTAAACAGTTAAATAATCTATGAATGAAAAAACATTGGATTTATTCATGAAGAAGATGAATAAGGAAAAAAAAAAAGAATAGGTATATGAGGAGGAGATCCACTCAAGGTATGTTTTCAGGACATTGGCATCGGTTTGTTCTCTAAAAACGCTCTGAAAATAATAAAGGCTTGACGAGGACGATGTAGAGGCACCTCATGACCAGCTCCTGTCACTGTCACCAGTGTAAGCCCTTTGTACACTTGACTCCATCCACCAACCTACACATTACAAATATATTCTCCCTCAAAATCCATTTCTGCGTTCTGCATAGATACTAACTAAGGAGAAGCTCCATTCTTTCTCACCTTGCCATGATCATACCACGGGTACCAGTTTGTGATGGTTGCCAGCTTCAATGCATCTATAGAGTATCGAGTTGCAGTTATAGGAACCACTGCATCTGTATCTCCACTGCATATTATTATAGGGAAGAAGAATGATCAAGCAACCTTCATTTGCTATTAAGGGTAAAATCAAAATACAAATTGGTACCTGAAGACCCAAATTTTGAGTCCTGCAGCAATCAATTCTCTGTAGATTGGTAGCATAGAAACAGGTGAATCTGTCCAATAGTTTCCTACAATGTCACTGCAAGAGACCAAACGTTTCAGTCAATATAGACATATAAGTTTTGATACATATCAGAAATAGAACTTTTCTAGACCTGCATGATTTCCAAGGGTACGATAAGCGAGTGACATTTGCATGTAGAGCCTTCTGAACTTCCACGCGGTTAAAGTACACATTCGAATACCTCTCTGTACAAGGATCATAAGCTCTTGACATCCATGGCTGAGTTTATCCAACGCAAAAGTGTATCATTAACCCCCCAAAAAAACAATCTGAAATGCTTTCTGATGCATGAAAACTTACATAGCGACCCTTTAAGAAGCTCTTGAGCTGTACAGTATTGTTGCAAGGTTTTGTGAAAATGCTGTAAGGATCGATATTTCCTTGCTCTAGCTCAGCACTTCTCAAAGCTTCCATACACTGCAAGGAAGGATGCTGGGAGGATACTGAGTAGCAGGCCTTCTTTAGTTGGTGATAAGTGGAATCAGATATGAGACCATGGTTCCACCAATACTCGAATGTTCCTATGTAATCATGATAGTCATCTGTAACAGCATTTCCCACCTGAATAAGCAAGACATAGATTTACAATCTTTGTACAAAGTTCGTGAATTGTTATTTTTCAGATCTTTACCATAAAACCTTTGAGGTTTATTGCTGGGTTCTTGAAGCCTTTGTTTCTTTCATGGACAAGCTTAGACAGCTGAGGAACAAAATGACCTGCATAGCTTTCTCCTACAATGTAAAAGTCCCTATGTTTGTACTGTGGAAACCTCTCAAACCAGTTGACAAGAAACCTATATGAATCTTCAGCTGCAGATTCATCAAAGACAAAGACATCAGTTCAAGGCACCAAGACAGCGTAGAGAAACAAAGAGTTGTTACCAGTTCTCTGATCACCGGTTGTGTAAAGATCTGAAGATGAGTTTGTATATGAGAATCCAACTCCAGCTGGAGACTCCAAGAAGAGCAAGTTCGCCACTGAGAAAGAGAGAACAAATCTGAATCAGAATTTGTGAAGAGAGTAGTAGTTCATTTGGAGAGATTTTGAAGATCTTACATTTGTTCCAAGCATAGAGTTTAGGATGCAGAGTTTTCCCATCAGACCCAACACGAAAAGGACCAACTTCTTCAGCAGCACCATAAGCAACAGAGGAACAACCTGGACCTCCATTGAGCCACAGGACCAAAGGTCTAGACTTTGGGTCACGGGTGGTCGGAGACTCGACCAGCCAGTAGAACAAAGCCCTTCCACGTTGTTCATTCACAGTGACGTAACCTGAGTACTGTCTGAAATCGACATTACTAGGTTGTCCAGGTAACGCAGTGATCCTGTCTTTCTTTTGTTCTTCTACGTATGTGGAAGAAGAGACAAAACTTGAAGAAAGTGTGAGTAAGAGAGAGATTAGAAGAAGAGAGCAATCCATGAAGTCAGATCTAAGAGATTTAGATCTAGAACTCTTTTGGATTCCCCTCACGATTTGGAAGATTTTTCAAGCGAGTGTCGGAGACATTTAATGTTTCTCGAAGTCAAACTTACAGCTACTTAACAGATCAGTTCACCACTACTAGCTAACTGAGACACTGAAATACTTTGACAGTTTGACCAAAAATAATTATATTATTGTCCTTTTCCCTTTTTTGGTGAAAACTGAAAAGGTGTATTTTGGTAAAACAAATTTGCTTTTTCTCCTTTTGTTTTTGGGTAAAAGAATATGTACTTTAGAATTTCAACAACTGTCATTTTAATATTTTTGTTAGAATATCATTTAGAATTTCAATACAAATTATAATAATTTTAAATTTAATATTAATTGCAAAGTGCATCAATTTTATAAAAAAAGTATTTATCTTAAATATTATTGGTCAGATAAATGTAATTAATAAAAATACATATGTTTTAATTATTTTCTTAATTTCTGTAAAATGTCACTTTGAATTTTTTTTAAAAAAACAGAGGATATATTTTGGTGAGACACAAAATGTTTTGGCAGTTTTTTTGTTCTTGTTTTAAAGAAGTGTATGGACGGAAGCACGACTAATCCATCAGATGAACATCATCAACGACTAATCCGATTCTGAACATCATAAGATATAGTTTCAGTAGAAGTAGGATACCATTGCTCTGTTGAATTATTTGATAGTTAGTTACTTGATTTAGTTTAATTACTAGAATAATCTTAGCTCTCTAATTAACTTTTATTGAATGATGATACTTCAAACATGGTCTATATATACACAACTCACGAGTCACGACCAAACTGCAATAATATAAGAGAAAACGACCAACTTCTAAGTGGTTCTTAATTGGGTGGGGATCAAAAGTTATATCAAGTGCAAAGAGGAGAAACGTGTCCTTTTGTGTCCAACTTCACATTGGAGCACGAAGCTGTCGAGACGACATCTTGTTGAGTTTGGTCGACCAGTTTAACGTTTTGCATTGAAATGCCCCGACATGGGATGCTTTCGCTGCACTCAAATTTTACAGCTACGGGTCTTGAGCTCGTCCCTTGTATGTTTTTGTACAGCACATTGCTCACTTGCACCGCAGATTTCTATCACAATATTTCTCATATCAGTTTTTATTGTTATTGTTACTCTAACTGTGTAGAAAAGGATCTGCTTATTTGGTTCAAACCTGTTGGGGACATGATTCAACACGGTCACAATAGTCCTGGTTTATGATTATTGGGTTTGTAACGTTTTTCATTATAATATCTTGGAATATGATGTTCTTTGCTATTCCATGTCCTCCCTATCCATGAATAATGGTAATAATATTTTGTTAATTCAAATCATCCTTAGTTAAATTTATAAATAATAAAAATATTGTTAATGTACATGTTGGAGATTTACCTGCCAAGTCTTGATTCTCACGCCATTAGTGGTTCCTATAAGAGTGGCTTTGTTGACTACCACATTTGAAACATATGCTTCTGAGTTATTTGCTCCCAAACTCCCAATGCTATACAAAATAAACAGTAATATTCAGATATTACGTAGTCAAAACATGGGTTTAACCTTATATTCTATAAAATTTGACATATATATAGAGACCAATAAAATGCTTGCGTTCGAGCTCCTAAAATCATTTTATAAACATTAAATTAAGTTTACTATATATTTTAATGAACATGTAGCATCGAATTAGTTTGAGCATCTCTTCTTTTTATATTTATTAAAATCGTTGGTTTCAAGTTGATAAAAATTAGTTGGTAGCTCCCCAACAAAGAAGTTGACAAATAGAGTATTGGTATATAGTATGTTTGCTAAAGATAAGATGAAAACGAAAAATTTAGGTGAAAATAAGGAGAGAGATGGTTAGACCTGATTCCATGACCCGGTCCGCATGTGATGCCCGTCGCTCTCACATTCTCCGACCCACTCACTATCGATATACAATCATCACCTTTGTCACCAGAAACAAACCCAACACATTTATTTATTATCTCACATTTATTCACTTGTTTTCCTTACTATATGAAACAAATATATTTTAAAAAGAAAAGCAATTCGAATGTAAAATATATTATTTCCTTTAGTCAAAAAAAATAAATAATAATTTCCTCATATTGCAAAGTTAATAATAATAACGGTAAACAGAAGAAGAGAAGTTCGAAAGTAAACTGTTTTATAGAAATATAATATACGATTTATTTATTAACTATTTGAAAAATTTGACAAAACGATACGAAATAAGGAGTACATAATATCTAAAAATAATTATTACCAGTACGGATGATAGAGTTTTGAATGAGGATATTGCGAGTTCCTGTAACGTGAATGCCATCGGTGTTAGGACTATCGCCCGGAGAGGTGACCATGAGATTCAAAGCCTTCACGTTTTCGCAATCCTGAAACGTCATATGCATTTGCTGGGCGTTTTCCAACCTAATGTTACTTACCATCAAGTTCTTGCACTCCACAAACGTAACCGCCTGCCACATTAGTTTATTTAATCACATTAATTCATTATTTAATATTATAAGTAGCAATAAGGTAAGTGCGTTTGAGGTTCTCACCGTCGGAGCACCCAGACATGGCTGGTTAACAAAAAAGAAAATGGTATTCAGTATCAGTTTCTAGAGCTTGAAGTCCTTTATAAGGAAATTATCCAAATTAAGAAGAACTTACAAGATTAGGATTGATCTTGCAAGAATTTGGCCACCATTTATTTCCATTACCGTCAATGCGTCCACCGCCTTCAACACGAAGGTTATTGACAGCTTCAAATACAATCCAGAGCCTACGTTCCTTGTAGGCTGATGGATCTTTCCATGCCTCAATCTTTCCGTAAATCTAATTCACAATAAATAAGATGATGAAACTGTATAATGAAGCTTATACTTGCATTTGATTTATATATCACACCTTAAATACAATCAATGATGATTTGCATGGACCGGAGAATTTGACCGACTTAAGAGTGTAAGCTCTACTTTTCGGAACCACGACGTAAACTGTCCCGGTTGATGAACAAGCTGCTTTCCAAGCTTTCTTGAATGCCTACGATAACATTTCATTTTGCATTGATTATTAAATATTTTGATTGTTGTTTGTTGCTATAGAAATAAACATTATTAACCTGAGAATCGTCGTTTCCGTTGGCTTTGGCACCAAAAGCTTTGACGTTAAAAGCTCGAGGAGAAGATGTAGGAGCATATCCATGGCGATTTTTAATGTGATTGTTGCGTGTGATGTGCCCATGTAGATGATCGGTTTCAAGATACAGATCGGGAGACATAGACGGATCATATCTAGGATCAAAAGGGTAGCTGCTGGAACAAGAACGAAGAGACGTTAAGAGAACTGCTAATAAGATTATAGTCTTTTGATACATTTTTGAGGGGTATCTCAAAGTTAGATTAAGGTTGGGTTTGACGTAGAAAAATGATGAGGGAAGAAATAAGTGATGTGTCATAGAGAATGCAAAAGTTCTTATATTTATAGAGATGAAAGAGGGAGACAAAGAAGTAAACAAGTGGAAAGAGATTAAGAAGAAAATGTGTTCGTTATAATTCCTCACTTTCATTACTCAAATCGTTTCTAAAAATTGTACAGTGACGTTTATTTTTGTTTGGTTAATATACACTAAAGACACTTTGACAGAAAATTAAATTAAGATACAAGAACTGTTCACATTCCTAACGTAAAATTTATAAGCAAATTAAATCTTTTGCGTTTTTAGGATGAAAAATAAAGGAAACTCAAAGTTGGTCTTTACAAAACAGGTTATTAGATAGAAGTTGTTTTTCGGATGTCGTACGCTCACTTACATCTCACAGCACTTCTTTTGGACTTAGTTCACAGTTCTGTTTATTGGATCGTTTTAGGGCACTGGACTAAAGTCAAAGGTAAGGTTTGAAGTACGTGGTTTGTTATTTTTTTTTTGACTAAGATAGTTGTTTCAAAACTTCAAATTTTGTTTTTTTTTTCTGATAACCGAATGTCCTAACCCCACCATGATGGTTCAGACTAGAGACCAAACCTCACGTGGACGCTATACACCCAAAGGTGCAGTACTAGCGGGGCAAACACGATCTTCGGTTTTGGGAGCCAGAGCAAGTCTGCATGTAAATTTTCTGGTGGCCAGTGCGAATCGAATCTGGGGCCGTACTTGCAGCCGCAAGCCGTACACCACCAGACTAACTCGTCCTGGTTTGTTATTTCATTTACAAAAATTTCCAGAGATGGTTTTATAAGAACATGCCCTAGGTTTTTGTTTGGATTTTAAGTTAACCATGTTGTAATTAAGCATTATACTTAGTTATATTTTTTAATTATTGGTTTGAAATGTATGTTAAAATGACTATATTTACTAACCAATATTCGAAATAGTCATATGTAATTGCTTGATCTGGTTTCATAGTAATACACTTTTAACTTATGATTGGTAAAAGCTCCGTAAATCTCTTAAGTGATGGGAAAAAAATTGCTAACAATTTGAAAATGCTGGTCATATCCCAAAATTCATGGGTAAGATAACATGAATGTAAAGGATTTCATATACATATTTGATATTTCTTTTCTAAGAAAACTGCAATGGAAGAGCTAATCTCGGCCTAAACAGAGAAAGTAAGTATTGACTTTGGGTTTGAGTTTTTTTTTTTTTTTTTTTTTGATCAAATGGGTTTGAGTTAGGTTATCTGCAAATAACTGAAATACAAGTCTGAAGTAAAAGCAGTTTTGTTGGTTAAAGCTTTAACTTCAACTTTGTTAGTTATTTCTTCAATCCCCTTGCAATCTCATATCATTTGAAGTCCAATATTCGTAGCCTATTAGAAAACATTTGAAGTCGTATACTTTGAATTTTTCCCCCTTAATATTTGTTGTGCTGTGGTCAAAGTACGCCTTTGTGTTTTCGGTAACGAACCAAATTCACCTTTTTCGGTGTTACCTCTACGGTGGAAAAATAATGTCCCTAAACAAGAACAACTGCAACAACGTTCTACAATTTTATACTGCAAAATAATATTTTGAAATAATAGCAAAGATATATTAATTGAAAAAAAAAACACTATATCACGTCGTGTATGAATAATCACGATGACCAAATTGCATATGAGTGAGTTAAATAGAAAAAAATAAAGTAACATGTTTCTTTTGGAAAGTAACGTACAGTGACAGTAGTAGGCAGAGCTAACATAAAAGTAAGAAGATGGATAATTGGTAAACTATGTCAAAGGTTAAGTTAGAGAAGGTTTAGATTGTTGCATCAGATTGGGATTTTGCGTGTGATACTTTTTCTTACTCTGCACTATTTGTGTTGCGTTAGGTGATAATATCAAATATTAAATTAAACGGTGTTTCAGAAAAAAAAAATCAATATTAAATCAAACCAGAAATAACACTAATGGAGGTGTTTGCTTAAGAGCCTTCAAACTTTTCATTTCATCTCCTGTTTCAACTCTGAAATTATATTTGTCAATTCTTTACTTTACCTCTTTTAGGATCTATGCGATATATTGCAATCAACATTAGTACATTACAAAGAATAAACTGATCTTCTTAACTAGTTTCGCGACGTGATTGTTCTGTTCCATACAAAAGAGATTGAAACATTACCTGACGTGGTTAACTTGTCGAGGCTGACGTCATTTCCTATTTCGTTTCTTTTCCCTTCCCACTGAGAACTTCCCACGGAAACCAAATACATACGGTTATAGTGAAACAAACATAACAAAACTGGAGTAATGAAACATGTATAATAAAAATTATAATCTCTCGTCCAAAGAAATTTGTTTCTGGTTAAAGAAATGCACTAATTTCTTTTAGCTGTCATAAGAATTTACTGAGAAGCTGATCGGTTCTGTCTATACTAAGCCAATTTCATTAAACAAACAGAAAAAAAAACAAGAACCCACACAACTTCTTCAACAAAACTAGTTGCAGTCTCTCCACTTAAACGCTATCCAAAGCATCACTCTGCAACTCATCTTTGTTCCTTGGAGGAACCAACCTTTCCGTTGCAAGTCTCTCCTCTAGAGCTCTTGCTCCTCTTTCTCTGCAACAACATGATTTTTTTTTAAAGGTCAAAAGAAGGTCGTTTTTTTTTCGGAGAACCAGTAGTTCTCTCTTTGGATTTTGATAGAAATGATGATGACAAGCCCCTACTATTTATTCTCTTAGAGTTGAATGAATAGGATCATTCTTCATTACCTAGGTTCGCATCAACCAAATCCTAGATTAAGTTTCAACAATGTCTAACCAAGAAAAACGGTTTATACTAAAGGTTGAAGAAATGATCTGCATTAGGCCACAAATAGCTCTGGGCATTTGCATCTAATTAACCATTGGAATAGAGCATGAAAGAGATTTAGAAAAAAGAAGTATTTTACCTCCTCCTGGAAGCTTCAGCAGAGTCAGAGCCGGGTAATGGAGCACCGCTGGTAGTATAACCATGGTCTTCGCTGGTCGCATTTGATCGTCCACAAAGCATCCGGTGAAAGATTGAGGCTATAGGATCAATTATCGGTCTGCATTTTATTGGGGGAAGAGAGCAAAATTTACAAACAGCCAGTACAGGAAAGTGTTACTTTCTGAGGCAACACGAACGTGAAGTAGAAAAGAAGAGAAATATTCTTTCACCTTAGGAATTCAGGAAAGAAAGTGGAGAAGGCGAAGTCATCGCTCGGATCACCTCTGAGCTTTGTCTCTGGCCTCCTTTGAAAGTATCTGAGGTATAACCAGCCCATATACGAACCAAATATCAAAGTAGGGAGATATGCCGCTGAATTTAGTGTGAAGAAGCTTGAGGCTATTGACAAAACCACCATAATAGAGGGCAACCACTGCACCACCATAAACCACAAGCAAGAATAGGATGTGAGCATTTCTTCAACTAGCCCAGTTTAAACTAAGAAAACGTCAAAGCTTTTATCCACTTCTTACCTTTGCTTTTATCTTTATGAGCAATACCTCCTGGTCAGGTATTATTTGCTTAATCCCGACAAGAAGGCCTGCCAAGACACCATGAAAACCTGCAAAAGGCATATATCTAGCCACAGAGACAGCATACAAAAGGTTATATAATTAAAACATCCCTTCATATATTAAAGTGAGAGGATATAACAAACAAGAGAGAAACTTAAAAGAGTACTCACAGGTAGATTTCGAGCCTGGTGATGTAGTATAAAGCAATGGCTGTAACGAAAACACAGAGATATGTAAGGAAGTTGACAACGAAGATGAACTTAAGGAACTCCTTGGAACCCCAGACGGGTTCAAGGAACTTCCCCATAAAGAGGAGAGAAACGGTGCTGAAGACAACCTACAACATTGCAAACAGCCACTCAAGCACTAGAGAGATTAAGATAGGAACAAGTAGAAGCAGAGAAACCAAAACAGAAACATACGCCATATACTGAGAGTTCAAAATAGCCGCTAGTAATCAGGTTCCATCCAAAAGGAATAGTCCTACAAATGAAGAGAGTCGCAACAAGTCAGGGACTGCCATTGTAAATAATAGTTGAAGTCCTGATTACACTATTCAAAGGAGCATCACGGTGGAAATTTGAATTTGATCATCAAATTCACATCCTAGGTACTGATTAAACCCTAATCGGAACCCTAATTGTCTTCAAACAGTGGATCAGCAATCGGTTTAGCGCAGGCAAAATCAAAAATCAAAGTCAGTACGGAGGAGTGTACCTCGCGGGAATGAGAGCAAGGTACGTGACGGTGGCAGGAATGAAGTGAACCAAGACGTGTCCCACCACAAGCACGAGAGCAAGTCCTTTGCAGAGCTTGGTGAAATTCGTGAACATACTTGCTCCCTGATTCATCATCAACAATGTAAGAAAAGGTAGATCAGAGACACGACGATTCGATTCCAAACAAAGAAAAACGGAATCGATCAATTCTCGTAAGATCTGCCTTCCGTACCGGAGAACTCATATCGCCGTCGGAGTATTTAATCTGAGATCTAGACGACGGATCTCGTCGACGCAGCTAGACCCTGGAGCCGGAGATTATTATTTAGTTATATACTAAGCGTGTTACCAGACTTGTTGACACATGAATAAATAAAGAACACGGTAATTATTTTGAACATCCAAGTAAATTTATTCCTGTTAATTCAGACTAAACTTATTATTTAACCATCTTGTTATTTATTCCCTCAGATTATTTAGAATTTAGTAGATAACATTTCGCTGATTTTTTTTTTTGTTTCAAATTACAGGAGGTTTTCAATTTTCATTGTACGATTTTGTTAATTTTTATGGTAAATGATTTTTTTCTATTCTGCTGATTGTATTTCTATTGGTTGAATTATATTTATTTAAATACATTTTTGTTTGGAAAATTGATAAAATTAATTGTTTGTGTATACAACTCCAAGAAGTCAAGTAAAAAAAATGGAGAGAATATTAATCTTTGTGCTTGGATTATTATTGTGTTCTAGGTAAAAAGCTATCCTCGATTTAAGCTAAATCTGATTTGGATTCATCCTGGTTTTAAGATGATGTTCTAATTGAGAATCATTAAAAAAAAAAAAAAAACACACACACACACAATAATGTATCGATCTTTAGACATATATATTACACTGAAAAGGTACCTTACATTGTGAAAAGGGAAATCGGATTGAAACTCTTGATTGTTTTTCATAATTTGGATTGGTTCTGAAGAATCTTAAATTAAGTTATAAGTTGTTTTTTACATAGGGTTTGAGGTGGATCAACAAGAAACTAGCTTATCTAAATAAAAACAACAAAAAAGAGGGAGACAAAAGGGTGTTGTTATCATTGAGTGAGAGGAAGACATTCAATTTGTATCTCAAGAACACCTCTCTCCACCTTTTGAAGCCTGAGTGATATGTCTTGTTTCACTCTGCCTTCTTCCTGTGAGATTATCCCATCGCTCACCAGTGTGTTCTCCTTGCTCGCCACCAAACTCCCCATCTGCATCGGTTCTTTTATGCTCGATGTCTCGTAAGCTTGTGCTGCACTCACCAGTGGTTGTATGTCTATCTCTGCCTCCCCCATGAAATCATCTGTGGTGAACGTATCCTTGTCGTACACTAGCTGCAAAAAAAGTTACATTTTAAAGAGTTTGGTATAACTTGTTGTACTAGTGTTTGACCTAGCTACTTTTCTAGTAGTTACAAACAATCAGTTACAAGTTGGTTTTTAATACATGTGCACTTACCACTTTGAGAGGAGGCATCTGCTCAGGTATCGAAAGCATCAGCGTCTCGTTCCACACGGGATTCAAGTTGTTCTTTATCACCCTTGTTTTCACCGACTTCAACAAAATAATGCGAAAATCAGAACAAGTGTCCATGAGAGTTAAGTTCTTAAACTATACAAGCGTAGAGAGATTTTGAAGAGAGCTTACTTGTTGTCCAAGAGAGAGGATGACATAAGGATCGCTGGTCATCACATCTCGAACCGCAAGATTTGTTCCTTTAACAACATTAACTTTAATCAGTCCGACAAACTCAACCATACCTGCCTATAAAACACACACGCAATAAACATACATCAGCAACATTTATCACCCAAACGTTTATGTACTGATTGTTTACCAGAGAGTTGCTCTTCTTTGAACATTTGTGATCGGATTCTCTTCTTCCCCAGCTATTCCTAAATGCACAACCAATACGGTTTTTTGCTGAACGGTGGCTAGCACTAGCAGAAGAACATAAAGACGCTGGTGAATTATTTATTCTGCTAGGCTGCTGATAAGTAGACAAAGCACCATCTTTAGGATCCATAAATTGGTGCAGCTCATATTTCTTCCTGTAGATTCAAGATACAAACTATGAGATGAATGTACATACATAACATTATAAGAAAATTATTAAGTACAAAATGCCACCTGATGAAATCATTGCGTTCCTCATTATTAGAATCAGGTTTAGGTTTCTTTAGCTGGTCCATGTTGCAAGCTTCAAATCTCTGGTTCACTGCAGTGTTTCCGCCGTACCCTACAAGAATATCAACTTGCTCATCTGTCCACTCATCTAGCTTAACTGAAAAAACCTGTGATTAACGGCCAAATTAATTAAAAGGCTCTATAACATATGGAAAAAAAAATCAGAGAGAAGTCAGGGTGTTGATGAGAAATACAGTACCTTTGATATATGAACTCCAAGACTTCTGTGTACACCAGAACACTTTATGCAGATAAATACACCGAGGCTTAAAGATCTACGCAACATCATAGGAAATGAATCAATCCATCAATAGAGAAATGTATAAGTGCTCTAGTTCACACACGTATATCAATCAGCTTACACCCATTTAGGTTCAGGAGATCCACAGTCAGCACAATACTTATTACCAGGTTGCTTCAGCAACTTCTCTAACCGGTCTCGGGGATCTGAAAATGCCAAACAGGACATGAGATTATCTCCAACTAGCACTAGAACAATCTGTAGATCCTTCTTTAAAGTTTAGGTATTACCAGAAGTTGATGTCTGCAAATCCTTTTGAAAAGTCCCTCTTGGTGTCTCTGAACATAAGAGGTCATATAAACAAGCATGCGACCCTGAAAAACAAAAGCCAACAATTTTGGAACCCTTTTTAAAAGGTTCTCATAGGAAAAGCCTTGGAGGAGATTAAAATGGTTGTGTTGGATACCAGAAGAGACTTCGACAGGATTGAGATTTGCTTGGCCGAGAGACATTTCCAAGCTAGAGCCGATAAAACGAGAACACGCGAGATGTTCAGAAAAGAAGTTGGACATTCAAACAGCTATTGTCAGAAAGATTCCACTAAATCCCCTGAAGAGTCAATTGCATTTCTTCAGACAACAAGAATCTTTATAAAAATAAAAGGACAAAACATTTCAATTTTATTTAAGAATCAGTTGAATATTTTGGTAGAAGAGGGAGAACAACAACAGATTGTGTTTGGTATAACTACCAGAGCAGGGGAAACGTCTAACCGAAGAAAGAAACAACAAAATTACGTAATAATTTTGGAGGAAAATAGTCTGAAAATTTGCATCATCCTGCAGACAATAGATGGAGAAGCCTATGATTAGAAGTGTTTTTGTTTTTATTTGTCGGCCAGAGATGAGATGAGAGGATAAAGAAACAACACCCAACGAGATGAGATTTTTTCTTTCAGTTTTCTTTTGTGAAAATGTTTGTAATTGACACGTCATAAAACAATTATTATTTGCAAAACAACCTCACAAATCTCTTTATTTAGAAGCACGTCATGACAGAACCACATACAAACACAAAACCAGTTTGCATATAGACCTAACTTACTGCACAAGCATTATTTTCTGGTCAAAATATACGACAAAAAGTTGTTCTTGGTGTTTTCCATTTTCTGGTACAAATATTAATAAGTATAAAATTTTCTCAAGTTCTTTAATGAGACATGATGTCCTTTAGTTTAACCATAGCATTAGTTGACTCATCTCGTGATTATTATTATATAGTGACTTGGTATGGTACCTAATCTAAATCTCACCTACCTTGTTTCTTTGTATTTTTGTGCTCAAGGAAGTTGCATAGCTTTGACACTCAGTTTTTCATGGGCCAGCTTAGGTGTTATGACAATATTGAACACATAAAAATTCCATAGATTATATACCCAAATACACTACCAATTTTCAGATTAGTCAAAGTTAAAGACAAAGAAGATCTCTTTCATTTACAACTTTTTTCAATATTGGTGACACCAAAGCCAGCGCAACATATAGACATAAACAATGCAACTAGCACAATGTGTACTTACTCTAGCTTATTTGATATCTGGATATAATTGAACCATGACTAAACTGTCCAAACGGGAAAAAAATATATGAATCGAACTCGGAGACTTACGGTTTATATTGGTTTTGTATAAAGTCGGTAAATCTGTTGGCCATGCCCGGAAAGGCAAAATCCTTTACTGTCCTAGTGAAAAAAAAGAAATTTAAAAAGCGGCGAGAGGGCAACCGCAAAATTATTATTTTCCGACAGAAACACACAGCAAAAGCAAAAGTAACTGTCTTAAAACCTCCCAGAGAAACTAGTGTTCGAAAGATGGCGAGAGAAACTAGTTGTTTGACCAAAGTCACTGCCGGAGTTGCCATCGGCGGCGCAGTTGGCGGTGCTGTTGGTAACTTATCTCTCTCTTTTCATTTTTTTTGTCTTTCTCACTCAGGAAAAGCCCTAAATCCCTAATTTCTATTAGTTTATCGATAGATAGATTTATACGAGTTTGTTGACAAAATCTTGTGTGTGTGTTGCCCAGGTGCTGTCTATGGAACTTACGAGGCGATTAGATTCAGGGTAAAAGGGATTCCTACTTTCAGATTACTTCTTTCCAAGCTTAGTTGACTTATGCCTCTGACTTCACTTTCGAGCATTAACTAATTGACCTATGCATCTATGTATTAGAGACTAAGTCTCCCACATAGGTAGTCTCTAATACCATGTCACCACCATGTTAGAGAATTTTAATTTGGTCTAACGCTTAAGTTATGGTTTTGTTTATTTGTGAGCTGGAGAGCATGTGAATTAGAAGTCTTGACGCTTTATGTCTAAGATTAGGTGCTCTTGTCAATATATGCGTAAACAATTGTGAAAAAAAACAATCTCAACCATGTGGGAAATTCATACAGGATCACTGCTTGATATGATCATTTCTTCCTTTTTTGGCCTGCAGGTCCCTGGGATTATGAAGATAAGGTACATAGGGCAAACAACACTCGGCAGCGCTGCAATTTTTGGGCTTTTCCTAGGTGCAGGCAGTTTGATACACTGTGGAAAATAATCTTTTAAGTTTGGTGTGTGTGCCCTGCAAAGTTTCCTGGTGAAAGATTTGTTTCTTTTCTGTAAGACTTTAAGCTTTTCTATTTAATAAGCATTTTTCTTAATGAATCATCTCGTGTGTTTCTGCCTCTGTGTCAACCAGTTTAATAACCTCTTTGGTTTTGATGTTCTGTTTTCCTAGTATAAGCTTGTTGATGAAAAAGTAGGATCTTAGATTCAGAACAAAGCATATAAAATGGTGTAAAAAGAGCATATTATATCCTTTTATTTCAGATAATAATCGTATGTGCAACAACAAAAAAAAAATAAAAGGTTTAAATAGTGGGAGTGGTTTGATTATTGCACATACACTCAGGAACCGGGTACTTTGTAACATCTCTTCCAGCTTTGCTAACCCTTAGTTCTGGTTGTCCTAGAGATTGTCTGTGTAGTTTCTTTATCATCTTCTCAAACTCTGTTTCAGTCATTGTTTTGTTCAAAAAATATGGGAGCATTTGCCTTTTGTTCGGTGTTATAAGCTTCTTGTGTCCTTCATAAGCTCTGTGACCCTGCAAGATTAGTTCAATTGTGTAAAACACAAACATTACCTTTGAAACCAAGGAAAACCTTTAAGAGTGTGTGTGTACCTGAATCGCCCGGCCCATGTTCCCTCCATGAGATGCCATGAACACATCACTCTCCTTGCATACTATATAGTCGATTGCTGCCATTATAGAAGCTCGTTTTGCGAAAGGTTTGAGTTCATGGGGCAATGCAATGTCGTATTTGTTGTAAAGATGTGGGAATTCACTTGTCAACGGTCTCAGAGCTTCCTTTCCGCCAAGAGGTTCCCCTCCTGCCCAGTAGATCCTTGCATCTCTCGGTGCTCCAAGTGCTCTAAGCAGCCTAAACACACACACAAAAGTAGAGTTGAAAACCAATGTCTCTCTTAACACATAAAACGTATCTCACACACTCACCTTGTTACTTCCTTGGCATTTAATGGGCAGAGACCTGCGAGTTTCCTCTCAGTAGGTGTCATGTTAGACTTGGCTGTTAAGAGCTCAGGCCGCTTAATCCCTTCTAGTCTCGCAATCTCATCATACTTTGAGCTCAAACCAGTAAGGCAGCCTGTTCTCACCCACACGTCTTTCTCCAACCGAAGATGAAGCGCAATGTAAGGACCTTTGCTCCTCATCCTCTCTGCAAGCTTCTTCCCCATCTCCATAACCCTTGGTGAGAACTTCAGTGCTTCAAATGCTGCCTAAAACACACATATTGTTAACCGAGGAGGAGAAAAAAGAAACCAAACAGATTTTTTTAGCTTCAGAGTCAGAAAACATACCTTACAACGGAGCTTCTGGAGATCAGCAGGTAAGTCTTTAGACAATCTTGAATCCAATCTCCTTAAAAGCAGAACTCCATCCCTGTTAAACTGCAGGAAACAAAAAAAGAATCTGATAAGATAACCGAATAATAGAAGAGAGTTACTCAAAGGATAATGATGTATTAATTTTACCCGCTTTAGATAGTGTGAACGGATCCATTGAGGAGAGGCATTGAAAGCCATGCCACCATCTTCTGTTGGTCGGCTCATTATTTTATTTGCCGGCAGCAAAGAAACTATCTTCACATCATCTGCTAAAACACTCTTGAATCTCTCTAAATCAAATATATCTGAAAACTCACTGCAAACAGAAAAAAAGGAAATACAATCAGAACATTCTTATGATCCATACCATTATCAAGTAGTTGTTAGACTTTTTACCTCTCGTCTCCCCAGATGAGATTGACTTGCAAGACTGGGACGACAAGAACAGCACCAAGAATCCTGGCAATCACAACTGCGTCCACAATCTGATTCTTCTGCTGGTTCATCCCACCAGAGACAACCACCATCAGATACTTCTTCCTCTCTCTAACAACCTTCTTGCTCTCTCTCCTGTATGCAGAGCTGAAATCCAGGCATGGCTTGTATCCTAATCCATCAGGCTGTTTCCAGAACTCATCGTCCAAAACATGTCTAGAGGTAGTGATCAGCTTTGGATCACCACCAAAGGTCTCGTTCTTCTCCACAACAACCACTGCTGGTTTTGGAATGCTATCTAAAGATCCATCCTTCGCATTCGAAATCTCAGCATGAGTGCGGTTTGATCGGGTCTGAAGTTGACTTTCTTGATGTGAACGGGAAGGAGAAAGACAAAGACCAAGTCGTAAATAAATTCCCAAAACAGAAAGTGAGAGGAGACAAAACGCCCACAGCTTTGGGTTTCTGAGGAACAGAAACAAGAACTTAGTTGTTGTGTTCTTCTTTGAAGCTTTATTGTCGAGGAGAGATGATAATGAAACTGACTTTATGATCTGAGCTGGGATTGATATGTAGCAAATTTTGTTCTTGTTACTGTTTTTCTTCTTCCATGTTCCCATCACAAAATTTCAAACAGACGATTCCTTTTGCAAAGATGGGGAGATTAGTTACGGCGGGAACACAGAAGGATGAATGTCTTTGTCGGGTACAACCTCCTTTGCATAACAGATTCGCTTGCAAGAAGATTCTCCTCTTATTTTTATATTCGTGGTGGTATAGTTCAATAATGAAAATTAGTTAGGAAAAAATATTTTTAATCCAGGAGATAAATTAGAAATTAATATATAGTTTAATGGTCAATATAGTGATCAAACGAATGAAAGAAAATAGTCGATTCCTTTTCATTACTTAAATTTGATACATTAATAAAAAAAAATATTTTCCTAATTTTATAGAGTAAAACAATTCTTATCGAACATAGGATATAACAACAACAATTCCTATTATTACTATTACTCTGACATAATTATCTTAGAAATATTTATTAGTATAAACATTATCAATTCAAAAATATATACTGTAAAAATATTTTTAAGTTTAAATATTAAACTCAGTGTATAACAGGTTTTATATTATGTACAAAACTTAAATATTCATATATTCAAAAATATCTAGTAAGTATTATTCTGAAAATAGTCAAATTTTATATGGATTTTATTTATTGTAAGTCGATATATATATATATATATATATATATATATATATATATATATATATATATATATATATATATATATATATATATTTATTAAGTCGATAAAAATATATTATTAAGTTGATATTTTCAGGTATGTTATGTATTTGTTTTATACTTGATTAATTTTTTATGATTAAAATAACTATTAAATAACATATCAATATCTTTAGCAAATTTTAACGTAAGAACACAAAACAAAACAAAATTGTATTATGGTAATTATGGGTTACTTTTTTAATTATCACTTTCAAAGATGCACGAACAACACACTCAACTTACGTCAATCTTATTATATAAAGCTTAGTTTTCAAATTTACTAATTAACATGGTTGCGACATGTATCATTAGATTTATTAAGATGGTGACATGTGTCAAAAATATGATATAATTTTTCTTTTGTTTATGAATTAAAAAATATTTAAAAAAATAAAATTTTCATTACAAAATATTACTTTAAGTTCTTTTTTTTAGGATTTTAGAAAAGGAAACTACTATTACATAGTCTTTTACATTTCTTTTATAGAATTTTAGAAAAAGAAAACTGTAAGATTGTTAAAATATTTCATAGTAATTTTCAATTTTAAGAAAAAAATCTACACAAAAATATTTTTTTAAAGTAAATTTTAATTTTTTACTAGTTGACTGAATAAACTATAGACCAAGCTATATATTTCATTAATATCAACTTTTTGTCAACTATAATATCTTATAAATAAAAGATATACATATATATTATTTATTAGATAAATCTTTTAAATATGGAAACTCATTCGAATAATTTCAGATAAAGATTGTATAAAGTTTATCAACATTTTAAATATTCATAAAATAATAATAAATAATAATAATTATTATTATGTTCAAAATAATAATTATTATTATCGTTTTTATTTGTGAGATATACATCTTCTGATCTTCGGTGGCTCAGGATTTGATTTCTGGTATGAGAGAATCAGAGGATATAAACCGAATTAATGTGTTGATGAGATGGGCTAAGAGTTGTTATAGGCCCGAGAGTCTTGCGTCTGATCCAGTAGAAAAAGTGCTCACTCGAGGAAGTCGTTAACAACAATATACCATAATCCCTCAGATTACAACGTATCAAGTTGTATCTTAGATCGATTTGGAGATATATATATATATATATATATATATATATATATATATATTTCACTGTATTATTTTCTTTCTTGTTAAACACTTCACCAAAAATCAAAATACACAAATCTTTCAAAAGCTTCCTACTATGTACTAACATCGCGTTGGTGTTTATCTAGGCAGTAGGCATGAGATTATAAGTTCAAGTGGAGTAGCTGCCATTTTTATCAAGCCTCTAAGACTCAAATTATTAAAAAAGCCAATTTTGTATGTACAAAACCGATGATCACTTAGACTATTATCTTCTTCACAGTCACAGTGGCATTATTAAATTTTAGTAATGGTGAGGTTGTCTTGCATCCTACCGGCAAAGTTCAATGAATGCATGAATGCATCCTACCGGCAAAAGAAATAAAAATAAAAAATGAATGGCGTAATGATATTTTCTGGTGTGTATATCCTGAAGATCAGATCTAAATTTTGTAGATTTATAAAAAGAATAGCGATTTTACGTAATAGCAAGACTATACGTACGTCTCATTAAAATGGGTTGATTAACAAAGTGAATACATAATCTAATATTGCCATAACGAATTGAGAGGGATTAAGAATGATTAGACTTTGAAATGCAAAAAGCTTTCATTCAAAAAAAAGGAATGAATGCAAAAGCTTCCATGGGTAGTGGAGTCGTGGACTCACGTATCTTTTAAGCAAATCTGATTAAATAATTTCAATTATGATATACCATATCTTAACCCCCCATGAGAGATTATGATCCAGTTATATATTAAAGTTTACCGTATAAAATTGGTCGTGGCGTTCTCATATGAACACAAATTTTATTCAATATTAATATACATAGGCTATATGAGCACTTCAGCACGTTTTTGCCGTCTTACGTTTTAAAGTTGTTTTAACGCATGCACGATTTCAAAAACTGAAATTTGAATCTTCGAATACAACCCAATCATTAGCTCCACAAGTCTTGATGCTATTCAGTTAAAAAAAAAGTATTGATGCTATTCGAAGCGAAATGTAAGTTAATATAACCCGAAGGAATTAGGCTTTGGACTGCTGAGATTGATCAGCTAGACAGACATATATTCGAGTGGATCATGTAGCTCTATATAGGAATGTATCTGCTCTAGATGGAAATAAAAGAGATTCCTTAAAATTAATTTTCACATCTGAAGTAAAAATGAAATCAATCAAACGTACAAAAGGGACACCATTTAATGTGTTTATTAGCTTTAAACAATATTTCTGGTCATCATTTATAAATGTCCTCACTCAGACAAGGACATAGCTAAAGACCAGACAAACGTTTAAGGCCAAATTTGTCTTTTATCGAGAAGAAGGATAATTTCAATTCGTAAACCCATGATTCAAATAAACCCAAGTCACTACATTAACTACTCTTCTCCAACGTTTCAAAATATCTTCATGAAACTATACAATAACCCCATTATCTTCATGATATTATACAATAACCCCACTTTTATCTCCCTGAGATAGATAATCTATCTTCCTCTCAAATCTCAATCATTCTTCTCTGTTGGAGAGACGCGTGATTTCAATTCAACGCTCCTCTGGATTTTCCATTTTCCCTTCAGTTAAACAAAATTTCCTATTTATTCAAAGGTTGTGATCTCACCCCCCTGTCTTTCCATATTTAGTCTCATTGCTCCTCACGAGAGAGAGAGAAAGATCGAAAGTAAAAAAAAAACGTTCTTCTTTTCTTTTTCTGAATTTTTAATTTCACAAACAAATTAATTTGACTGCGTAGAGGAGAGAAGATTAGGTCGAGATCGAGAAAGAGAGAAAGCTTCAAGGCGATAACGTTTGCAGAACGTGACAAACATTTAAAAAGTTTGGTCTGAGAGAGAGAGAGAGAGCTCGTGCTTTGGTCTGAAATATTAACAAATCCAATTCCGACAAACAAAAAATCCCTAAAAAATCGGGAAAAGATGTTCGGGATCCAAAACAGGAGAGACCTAACGATGGAGCTCCAATCCCAGATCCCTATCCTCCGCCCCAGCATCCACGCACGACGAGCCAACATCGTCGTCAAGTTCCAGGACCTCTACGGTTTCACCGTCGAAGGCAACGTCGACGACGTGAACGTCCTCAACGAGGTTCGAGAGAAGGTGAGGAACCAAGGGAGGGTCTGGTGGGCTCTGGAAGCTAGCAAAGGAGCCAATTGGTATCTCCAGCCGGAGATTCTCATGATCGGCGACGGTATCGCCTTGAAGAAAACGTCTCTCAAGATCTCGACTTTGACCAATGCCATTACGTTGAAGAGGTTGGTGAGGAAAGGGATCCCTCCTGTGTTGAGGCCTAAGGTTTGGTTTTCGCTTTCTGGTGCTGCGAAGAAGAAGTCTACTGTGCCGGAGAGTTATTATAGTGATTTGAGTAAGGCTGTTGATGGGAAGGTTACGCCTGCCACGCTGCAGATTGATCATGTGAGTCCAAAGTCGAGCTTTTTTTTTATTGAGTCTTTATTTGATTTACAGAATTTAGTACAGTAATGCTAGGTAACTTAAGGATTTTGATTCTCGTTGATCCTTTTGTGTTAGGATTGATTTGGTGTGTGTGTGGGTTTAGATCTGTTGTTCAGACAAAAGTAAGAGACTACTGTTGGAAACTCTGTATAAGCCTATCTCTTGTAACTACTGTTGTAGATAGATGGTCATAGAAGACTACTTGAGGCTATGAAATAGTTGATTTCATCACCCCTGATCTTGACATTATTTTTCAGTAATTTAGGATTCTAGTCGAATTTTTGTTTTAGAATTGTTAGATCTGTTGTTCATTCTTCTGTTATTACTGGTTGGTTGATCGTATTCGAGAATTTTTAATATTATAAGTTGATTCCAATCATCTTATAGTGCCTTTTGACATTGTGTCCTTCCACGTTTACAGGATCTGCCACGGACGTTCCCAGGCCATCCTTGGTTGGACACTCCAGAAGGTCATGCTGCTCTACGACGTGTGCTTGTTGGGTATTCTTTTCGTGATTCTGATGTTGGCTATTGTCAGGTAAACACACACTCATCCTTTTCTCATCTACATTGTCTCTATTCAGTTGAGTTCTCTTTAATCTTAATCAGTGATGTTTTTTTTTGTGTGCGTGGTAGGGGCTAAATTACGTTGCAGCCTTACTATTGCTTGTCATGAAGACGGAAGAAGATGCATTCTGGATGCTAGCAGTCCTTTTGGAAAACGTATTGGTCCGTGACTGCTACACAACCAACTTGTCTGGATGCCATGTTGAGCAGCGGGTTTTCAAAGATCTGCTCGCCCAGAAGTGTCCTCGGTATTTTTTTTGGTTCTTAGATCAAAATGTTTGATTATCTTGCTGTTTGATCACGTTATGACAAAGAAAACACGTTACGTTTTTGCAGAATAGCTACTCATCTTGACGATATGGGCTTTGATGTCTCTCTTGTAGCCACAGAGTGGTTTCTATGCCTCTTCTCCAAAAGCTTGCCTTCCGAGGTTCTTATAAAGAAAACACTTATGTTGATTTCTTTGGCTTTCTAAACTTTTGCTTTTATTAAGTATACAGAGAAATTTTGTTTGCAGACAACTCTGCGAGTTTGGGATGTTCTATTCTATGAAGGAGCAAAGGTTCTTTTCCATGCAGCTTTGGCAATTTTCAAGGTTCTTTACTTCTATTCCTTTGATCAGCATCTTCCATAACCTTTTCACTCTTGAAGATTAAGTATCATTCAAGGATCTCTCGTTTATTTGCAGATGAAAGAAAACGAGCTGCTAATGACTCACCAGGTCGGTGATGTGATCAACATAATACAGACCACCTCACACCAGCTCTTTGACCCGGATGAATTATTGACGGTAAGCCATATTACTAATCCGAAAAGAAAATGATCCGAGTTTATCGGTCTGACATATGTTTTTTTGCAGGTGGCGTTTGAGAAAATTGGTTCTATGACAACCAACACCATATCAAAGCAGAGGAAGAAGCAGGAGCCGGCTGTGATGGCAGAACTTGACCAGAGACTTCGCAGACTCAACTCTCTTAAAGAAACTGGTAAGGACACTTGAATAAATAAAGTAAACTGTTGGGACTTGGGGAGAAGATGAGAGCCAACAAAAAAGTGTACAACAAGGAGGGAGTCCAATGGTTTGTTTACTTACCTCTCTTGATGGTCTTTTTCTTCTTCTTCTTATGTTAAAAGAGTATATAAGATAGGAATATTATTTATGAGAGAGCAAAACTAAAAGACGGACAAGTTTTTATTTTACTGAGATGGTAAATGTCAAAGTTTCTTTCTTTGCTTTGTTTGTTTTACTACCCAGCCTCTCTTTTTGATATAAATCAATTGTGATCTTCATGTTATCTTATAAATTAATTTTCAATTCTTTCATCTTTGCTTTTATAGTAAAGTGTTCTTCTCAATACTAATTCTTCAATACTTTGTTATCAGTTTTAAAGTTTCACTGTTTGGCTGTTTTGAATGATTAGAATAACAAAACAAAATTCAAATATATGAATCCCACTTTCTAGTTTTAAATAATAAAAATCAGACAAACGCACGCACACAACGTCACAACCATATGAGAGCGACTCTGTATCAAAAGGACGCGGTTCAGTTCTAGATAATTGTTCAGATCGGTGCTCACGTTTAAAACTAGGCGGGTCCAGTCTAAAAGACATATGGGCCTTCATAAAACAGAGTTAACATGATGACCCAAATCTACCTTTATTTATCCGGTTTGCCTTTTCTAAAGACAATTTTAAAAATTCAGACCACCATTTCTACTGGTACAGCTTCGGAAACGACTAGAAAAATGGCCAAAAATTGTACTACATGGATAAAGTATAGCGGTTCAGTTGATGGGGTACAAATAAAAATTCCTTCTCTTCAAAGCCATATGACGAATAAAGACGATGCAATGCTCTATCAAGCAAATACCTTTTTTTGTCTCTTCTTTAACGTTCATCTCTTCAGCTTTTGACTGAGACAATTAATCACTATACATCTCATGATCTTAACACAATCATATCCATCAAACACATGTTAAGAAGCTGAAGGAACAAATTAATTGACTTGAGAACAATCACCGTCTTTCTTACTGGACAAAAAAATCAAGACCAAAGACGAAATAAATGTCGCTCTTGTTCTACGATGATAACCGGAAAAAAAAAACGATTCACAATTATATGTTCAACGATGAGAAAAGGAGATAAGGAGTGAAAAAAAACACACAACTTCTACTGACAAACACTTCATCTCAGGAGACTTGTTCTTGAGTTTCATTTCAAACAGCAGCCCATTCTTTACGGATGTCGAAGCTGTAGTTGATCTCCAAGTAGCACTTGTTATCATCATCAAGAAACTGAAACAAGAGTAACTTTAAGTATCAACATAACCAAAGAATATCTATCGCAGAGTTGGATTAAAGAATGCCACCACTATCTGACCTTAGTTCTAGCAGAATATGATCCTCGAGCAAACATGCCAGAAGGAGTGGTCTCTTCAGGCATCACGTGGTTGTATGGCTCCAACTGTGGACTAAAGGTTCCTAGCATTTCCTTTCCTCTGTCCACTGATTCCAAAAAAAAAAGGAATTAGATCCCCTATTCATAATCTCTTTAAAACAATTAAAGAAAATGAAAGACACCACTTGTGTGTTGTTGTTTTTGTTACCTTTAACACCGGTCTTCCAAACAGTATTGGTGTACCTAAGACCAGAGACAATGTTGTTGTTAACCTGAAACGTGAACTTCAAGTTATACTTGCTCCCTTCTTTCAAAGTAAACCACGTTCCCTTTGGATTTCCATTCTCCGGAACCATAAGAACAATATCTGGTCTTCCAGGGGATAAGATGGCCAGGCTAATGATCTTCACTTCAGGGTCAAGCGTCTCTGCACATATAAAAAAAAAATTCAATAAAAATTACAAAAAATAAACATTTGTGAATCTAAAAATTATGTATACATATAAAACGTATTAATCAAGCAGTGCATAATCCAAGATCGTGTTCATATTTTGAAGGTAAACAACAACCAAACAGATCTAGTCTGATCCAAACATGAATCAAACAAAACACTATGAATCTAACGTTCATTACCTCCAATGTTGGTGACATCAACACTTCCAAGAAGCTGTTCTTTCCACTTCCTCAGACTCTCATCATCCTAAAACATCAGATTCATCAGAGAATTCTTCAAAATTTTATAATATTTAATATTAAAAAAAATGACGAAACCTTATCCTTCTCGAGATGTTCCTTGATAGTGTACTGAGGACCCAATTGTAATTTGGAATCATCGTCTTCTTCTTCCTCGGCAGCGCTAAGAGAGGCTTCGCTCATTTGCCTCCCCAAGGATCCTCCAGCGCCCTCGTCGTCGGTGCCCTCGTGTTGATGAGACGACGCCATTTTGGATGTGTTTCCGTCGTCTCCATCTTTGTTCTTGTTGTTATCGTCGAAACCCATGTTCCTGGAACCAGATACAGCTCCAGACATCAAATCAAATCAGATGAACTCGTCTTCCAAACTCCTCCCCCCTCAAAAGCTTTGAGAAGTTTGTTTCCAAAATGTATGTTTTGGGGATCTAATCGGAGAGAGAGAAGGAGAAAAAGACCGAACCTTTAGGGGAGTTTGGTTCTGTGTTTTAACGGGAAGGAGGAGGAGATAGAGTCATGTGGTGATCCGAGTTATAGGAGAGAGAAAGAAAGAGAGAGATCGTGAGGGTCACTAACGAGAATTTCACGCGCTGAGGAGACAAAAGCCTCGAGACACGATAAGACAAATCTCTCTTTATGTTTTTTTTTTTATTTTTTTTTAAA
The DNA here is from genome assembly GCA_026261945.1 of Hirschfeldia incana. Taxonomy (NCBI): domain Eukaryota; kingdom Viridiplantae; phylum Streptophyta; class Magnoliopsida; order Brassicales; family Brassicaceae; genus Hirschfeldia; species Hirschfeldia incana. The sequence continues at coordinate 369,175 of JABCMI010000067.1, forward strand.
TTTCTCGAAATTCAAAATAAAAAACATTATAATGTTAATTATTCGGTCCGAGTTAGTTAGTTAGTCTTAACCGGTTTGATAGTAGCCGGTTTCATTCGGTTTGATAGTAGCCGGTTTCAAATCGAAACGACTCCACCTCAGCATCTCGACTCCACATGGTCTTCACCACTCAACACGACGTATGCTTCAGAAACTACGTCAACGACTGCTTCAGGACGGACATCTTATATCAACACCCCATTTTCTCACCGTTCCACATTATTAATGATGGAACCAATTAATATAAGCTCCATGGACTGAGTATTAATTTGGATATGTGAATAGAAAAATTTTATAAGCTTAATGACTGAGTAAAATTTAAAAGTTTATGAGAAGAGATATGAAGAATTTAGGATCTTTTTATAAGCTAATTAGGCTGAATAAATTGATCCACTTATTGGTATTGAATCCATGATGAGAAAGGCTTAGGCCTTAAAAGAAAAACTTGCTAACCAAGTTAGCAACCAAGCTAAGCCACCTTGGTGACCAAGTTTGGCCAACTTGGTTTCCAAGTGTAGCTAACTTGAAGACTAAGTTTTAATTCATTATAAAGATCCCATGATCTCTCCATAATCTCATACACTCTTATTTCACATTTGATCTCTCTCACTACCACTTTCTCTCACTAGATAAAAATACTATAGATTTTTTTTTTAAGTTTGTGTCTCGAGAGTATATCGTAGTAGATAGTTCGTAGATTTCGTTTCGGGTGTTGCAAAACGATCTCATCACGGTTGTACCCTGGGATTCAAAAATCGTATAAAAACCGTCACACATTACGGGTGATTTATTGAGTTAAGGAAAAAGATCAAATCTCGACTCCGTGTATTCGTCTATTTCCTAACGATTTTTTAAACATTGTAAGTCTTTATATTATCGTTTATATGCTATTTGTTTCGTAATTTTTCAATCAGGATTTTCGTGGTCCTACAATCTTAACTCAATAAATCTGCTTCATGCTTATCGCTTGAATCAGATTGAATATTGCGAACAATATTTAAGAAAAAAAAACGATTTTATAAAATGTTTTTAAATCGATCTGAAATAGTTATAAGAACGCTTTTTAGCTATTCTTTAGAACGTTTTGATCTGAAAAGACGAATCAAATTTAGAAAATGATTTACGCGACATTCTTTAAAAGGTTCGCGATCTCATTTTTTCTAAAGAAAATAGCGTTTAAGAAAGCCTTCTGACAAATTCTAAAGAACGACTATTAAAAAAAATCAAGAACACTTTAATGTGATTCCTTGAATGATTATTAAAAAGTTCAAGAATACATTTACGTGATTCTGAGAACAACTATTAAAAATTTCAAAAACACTTTAATGTGATTCTGAGAACAACTGCTAAAGAAAAAAAATAGCGTTTAAGAACGTCTTAGAGACGATTTCTGGGAACGACTATTAACGTTTAAGAATGCGTTACGTGAGTTCTGAGAACGTTTAATGCGATTTAATAGTTTTAATCGCTGATTTGAATTGAGTTCTTAATACTTACTGCGATTTGTATTTTGTGAACATATTCGACAGTGGCTTATGTCCATGTGTCAAAGGTTAGTTCAAACAGTGAGGAGACAGCCCAAAACGGAAATGGTCTACCACTTAGAACGCAGCCTCACAAGTTCTGGTTGTACCAAGCAACACAATTGGACTTTATCCAGACAAGTTCAATGAAACTGAACTTTGAAATTATGGATAAATCTTATAGGATATAGTCCATAATATTTGGATAAATATTAAGTCTCAAGATTGAATCTAAATAACTTTTAATGCATAAATTAATATCTAAAGATTGTATCTTTATTGATAAATCTTTATTTAAAAATTGTGCTTAAATGATGAAAAAATATTTATTTATGAATAAATCTAATTTATATTTAGATTGTTTTCAAATATTTTTCGTTTGAATAAATCTAATGATTAAAGATTGCGTTCAAATGATCATCAAATATTTTGTTATACGAATTAAACCAATGAGACGACAACCCTAATTGGGAATGGTCATCCATTTGGATTGTCTTCATGTGAAGATTTTTTCTATGTCTAGTAAACTATTATATAAGTCTATAGTGAGTTGAATACTTTCATAGATCTTTGAGTTTTCTTATGGAAAAAAAAGTTTAGAACACATGCTCAAAGAATTTTGCAATGACAAAATTTCTTTTGATGAACTATATGTTTATCATATAATAGTCAAAGAGCTGTGGATTTTTCTGCAAGAGAGAACGACTGCATGTATATCTATTAATTTGATATACTAGGTCTATAGGTAAATTGGATATTTCCTGTAAAATCTATCCCTTACAAATGATATTCACAATTGTGAACATAAAAAGTGATTGTGCAAAAGAACTAGGAAAGCCTAATGTTCATATGAAATTATACATTAGCTTCAGAAAGCAACATGCTTGAAAGAAGTTCAATAGATAATTTTAAAAAGCTAACACACATCGCAGCAAGGCTGACGAATGTTGTAGGAATATTGGTTTAGAAAGAGACAAAGTGAAATCTCAAACCAAATTGATAAAAACTAGCACACGAAGTGTAGTTTTGGGTCAATGTTCCATAATACAATGGAATAATTATATGTGTAGCAACTTAAACGAGAATAAATGTTTTCTTAAAAGAATTAACATTATTACTCATAAGATTTGCTCCTTATTCACTAGAATCCAATGAAGTTGCGGAACAAAGTTCTAAACTCATAACGGATGAATGCAAGCATGTATGATCCTGAATTAACTCAGGAAATGTGGGGGGGGGGGGGGGAGTGTTGCTTACCATATTCAACATTGGTAAAAAGCTATGTACTTTGAAAAGGTAATGTAATTCATACAAATACCTCAAAGTGTGGGGGTGTTTAGCAAAATTTGTTGTACTAACTCCTAAAAATGTGGAGGTGCTTTGCAAAAGTCGTTGGACTAACTCCTAAAAAGGTTCCAACTGGACCGAAAACTGTGGGTTGTATTTTCATCGGATATGTAAGTAAAATAGTGCTTATAGGTTTCTGGTTCATAAATCAGATATACCTGACATCTATGCTAATATGATCATGGATTCAAGGAATGCATCATTATTTGAACATATATTTCCTTGTAAGGATAAGCAATATCCGAAACGCACTCGTAAAAAAAGAGATGTGATGACTTCTGGTTATAAGGCAAGTACTTCTGACACTTCTGTAATCGAAGAAGAAGAAATGATAGGCGAACCTAGACAAAGCAAAAGAGCTCGTGAGGAAAAGTCATATGGTGAATATTTTGTAATGGTAGTTCTTACTAAGAATAAGCCAAACATCCTACCAAAATCATGTCTACACCTGACGCACCTTTTTTTTGAAAGGAAACAGTCAATAGTGAAATAGATTCTAAAATACAGAGCCGTACTTATGAGATAACTGAGTTACCTCAAAGTTTTAAGACATTGGGGGTGTAGATGGCTATAAAAACCAAGTTGAAACTTGATGGCTCAATTGATAAGTACAAGGCTAGACTTGTGATGCAACGAAATAGACAAAAAGGGGTCTAAATTTCTTTGACACATATTCTCCTGTGAGGAGAATAGTTTCAATCAGTATATTGATTGCAATTGCTACATTAAAAGACTTGAAAATCCATCAAATAAATGTTTAAACTACCTTTCTAAATAGAGATTTAGAAGAAGAGTTTTACATTAGAAAACCCGAAGGATTCATAGTTCAGGGTTAAGAACACAAAGCCTGTTGACTTGTGAAGTCATTGTATAGGCTTCGAAAAGCTTCGAATCAATGACATAAAAAGTTTGGCAATGTTATAATGTCAAATGAATTCAGCATCAATGAATGTGATAATGCATATACTTCATGTGTACTCCACATGAGTATATTGTGTTGTGTCTGTACGTTGATGAAATGCTCATCATCGGCAGTAGTGGAGATATCATCCAATAAACGAAGAACATGTTTCATAGTCAGTTTGACATGAAAGACATGGTTCTTTTGGATGTTATTTTCGGTATTAAAATCACAAGGACTCCTGACAAGATAATTTTATCTCAGAGTCGTTATGCTGAAAAGATACTTGAGAAGTTTAAAAACTGCTCAAGTGGTTTGCGAAATCTCCTCTAGACACTCAGCTGCAGATGAGTCAATAGTGGAGCATGCAAGGGTCATTGAAAGTCAAATGTACTTAGCCAATTGTAAAAGACCAGATCTAGCGCATACTGTCAACGTATTAAAATGATATACAAATAATCTTTATAATGGAAAGTCGCATTACATAAGACGACATAAAACCATTATATATACTGTGATTTCAAAATGTCAGCTGACAACTTTGTGAGATTAAGTATTAAAATCATTGAAGGGAATGAGTTCATTGCCTATGATTAAAGGATGTTTGATGGAAACCCTATCAACGTGACTGGAGATCCCAAGAAGTTGGTTCAAAGGGACAACTAAATCAAACAAAATCCTTTAAAGCACTGAAACCTACCCATATCCCAAGATTATAGTAGTGCTCCTGTAAATTTAAGGTTAAGCAGTGGCTTTTAATGAGATAAGACCTCAACCTTCATATACATGTACATAAAGTATTGCAGGGTACTTTTTGTGTATATGATAGGTACTTGTGGCAATCACCTAATGAGTGTGAAATGAGGTCGTTTCTAGGAGAATGAAGTTTAGGCTATATTCTCCAAGTTCACTCATGACCTACCAGACAAGTTCACGGCAAAAATAAACACAATAGAGAACTTAACTCTACGAGAAAACGCAACTGTGTCATATATGTTGACTCGGTTTACATAAACTTTTGGGCGGTTCAAGACATCATGTTCACCACCTGAAAAGTAAATCCGGCAGATATTAACAATGAGTAGTTTAAGGCTGAAACATGCTACTACATCATATACAGTTAGTTTTTCGTTTATACTCTCGAAAAGTCCATCTGTTTAGTCTAGTGTTAGGTCTAGTTATATAGTCTTTCTAGTCTAGTGTTTAAAGTAATTTCTATTCATGTGGGGGATTGTTGGAAACAATTAATATAAGCTCTATGGACTGAGTATTAATTTAGATATGTGAATAGAAAAATTTTATAAGCCTAATGGCTGAGTAAAATTTAAAAGTTTATGAGAAGAGATATGGGGATTTTGAGATCTTTTTATAAGCTAATTAGGCTGAATAAATTGATCCACTTATTGGTATTGAATCCATGATGAAAAAGGCTTAAGCCTTAAGAGAAAAACTTGCTAACCAAGTTAGCAAACTTAGCAACCAAGCTAAGTCACCTTGGTGACCAAGTTTGGCCAACTTGGTTTCCAAGTGTAGCTAACTTGAAGACCAAATTTTCATTCATTATAAATACCCCATGATCTCTCCATAATCTCATACACTCTTATCTCACATTTGATCTCTCTCACTACCACTTTCTCTCACTAGATAGAAAATAATCTTTAGATTTTTTTTAAGTTTGTGTCTCGAGAGTATATCGTAGTAGATAGTTCGTAGATTTTGTTTCGGGTGTGGGAAACGATCTCACCACGGTTGTATCCTGGGATTCAAAAATCGTATAAAAACCGTCACACATTACGGGTGATTTATTGAGTTAAGGAAAGAGATCAAATCTCGACTCCGTAGATTCGTCTATTTCCTAACGATTTTTTAAACATTGTAAGTCTTTATATTATCGTTTATATGCTATTTGTTTCGTAATTTTTCAATCAAGATTTTCATGGTCCTACAATTAAAACTTTGTAACTTGACCATTAGGGTGCTCAAGCTCAACGATTGTGTCTTCGGGTTTTCAATTCCTTAGCTCAGGTGTTGAGTGACATAACAACTAGGTCTGGTCAGGTCAACAATCCAGAGGCTGTTATGTACTGATTTGTGATCAACAGATTATCAGGCCCGTGCCAGCAGCTCAGCCCAGCCCATCCGGACATATCACAGGCGTGTGATACTTAGTCATTATCTCTTATGTACTTAGGATTTATCTCTTGTATTCCTAGTCCTTATCTGATTCTAGATAAGGACATATGACTTGTATATATACTGCCTATTGGCGAGATTAATGAGATGCGCTTTTACCTTCGAAACACAACACGTTATCAGCACGAGTTGTCTCTCAAAACCCTAGCTTAAAAACCAGAAACCAAAAGAATTTCCAGGCGACCACAAAACTTTTTACTCGGCCGCAAATTCAGTTCTTGTCTTCTGTACGAGCAGTTCCTCAGCTCTTCTCAGCTTCCAGTAACTTATCAGACCGATCAACCCATCATACAATCAGAATGAACAGAGTAATGGATACATTTGTGGTGGACAGTGGAACCAGCCACACCATTCTGAGGGACAAACGATATTTCATTAACCTGATTAATAAATCAGCAAACATCACAACCATAGCAGGAACAGCTAGCATGATTGAAGGCTGCGGCCAAGCTAGCATTTTATTACCAAATGGAACACACCTAGAAATAGATGATGCACTATATTCGCCTAGCTCCAACAAGAGCCTGTTAAGTTTTAAAGATATAAGGCTGAATGGTTTTCATATTGAAACCAAAGGGGAAGGAAACAAAGAATTCCTTCAGATTTATAAAATCACCCAAGGTAATAAAATAGTCCTTGAAACTATACCTGCGTATGGAACAAGTCTTTACTATGCTAAGACCAGCCTGGTTGAGGCTAATACCGTGATGAACAAAGAACTCAAAGAAGAGTTCACACTTTGGCATGACCGGCTGGGACATCCCGGGTCAGTAATGATGCGTAAACTTATAACATATACGAACGACCATAGTTTGAAAACTAAGAGGGTCATTCCCAAATACCTTACATGTGAGGCATGCTCCAAAGGTAAATTAATCACTAGGCCTTCACCAGCAAAGGTGAATAAAGAAGTTATAAACTTCCTGGAAAGAATACAAGTTGATATTTGTGGACCCATACACCCACTCTGTGGGACGTTTAGATACTTTATGGTCCTAATTGATGCATCTACAAGATGGTCACACGTTTGTCTCCTATCAACTCGTAATTTAGCACTTGCTAGGTTGCTGGCTCAGATCATAAGACTTAGAGCACACTTTCCAGATTTCCCCTTAAAGACTATACGTCTTGATAATGCTAGTGAATTCACTTCCCAAGCTTTTAATGACTATTGTATGTCCATGGGAGTCAGTGTGGAACATTCTGTACCACATGTCCATACTCAGAATGGTCTGGCCGAATCCTTTATAAAAAGGATCCAGCTTATAGCACGACCACTTTTAATGAATACCAAACTCCCAATATCAGCTTGAGGACATGCAGTGCTACACGCAGCTGAATTAATACGCATCAGGCCATCAAGTGAGCATAGATACTCCCCATCCCAACTACTTACGGGTCATGAGCCAGATATATCCCATTTGAGAATTTTTGGATGTGCCGTCCAAATGCCTATAACACCACCACAGAGAACAAAGATGGGACCTCAAAGGAGGATGGAAGTATATGTTGGATACGATTCCCCCACTATCATTAAGTACCTTGAGCCGACCACTGGAGATTTATTTAAGGCCAGGTTTGCGGATTGTCATTTTGATGAATCCAAGTATCCAGCATTAGGGGGAGATTATGGTAAGCTGGTACAGGATATAAAATGGAATCAAACATCCTTAACATGGCAGGATCCTCGGACTAGAGATTGTTATCTAGAAGTCCAGAAAATAATACATTTACAAGAGCTAGCCAATAAACTGCCTGATTCCTTTGCTGATCCAAAAAGAGTTACCAAGTCATATATACCAGCTGTGAATGCACCAATAAGACTTGAAGTCCATGAGGGACATAATCAAGCTGCTACTACGTCTACACCACAACTAAAATGTGGCAGACCTTTAGGTTCCAAAGACAAAGAGGTCCGGAAGAGAAAGGGTGCAAAGAAATCTGACCAGATTGAAACCCTTGACATGGAAATGGAAAGTCATGTACCACTAACAGATACTTGGGACGCCAAGAATCATGGTAATGATATTCCTGACAATAATGAGATCTCAATCAATTATGTCATGTCTGGAAGGGAGTGGAACAGAAAACATGTCGACATAACATATATATTTGCTTATAACGTAGCACTTGAATTGATGGATAATGAGGATCATGAACCCACATCTATATATGAATGTATGCAACGACCAGATTGGTTGAAATGGAAAGAAGCCATTAATGTGGAGTTAGAATCATTGAGAAAGAGAGGTGTGCTCGGCAAGATCATCCGGACGCCTCATGATATAAAACCAGTAGGATTCAAATGGGTCTTTGTAAGGAAAATAAATGAGAAAGGAGAAGTCGTGAGATATAAGGCACGACTCGTTGCACAAGGATTCTCACAAAGACCAGGAATAGATTATGAGGAAACATATTCCCCTGTGGTGGATGCTACGACCTTAAGATTTCTAATAAGTCTGGCTGTACAAGAAGGTCTAGATATGCGGTTAATGGATGTTGTAACTGCTTACTTATATGGTCCACTGGATAATGAGATATATATGAAAGTTCCAGACGGTATAGAATTGAAAGACAAAGAGAGTTCACGTGAGCAACATTGTATAAGATTGAACAAGGCTCTTTATGGATTAAAGCAATCAGGTCGTATGTGGTATAACAGACTGTCCGAATATCTCCTGAAAGAAGGATATAAAAACGACCAGATTTGCCCATGTATTTTCATAAAGAAGTTCAATAAGGGCTTTGTAATCATTGCAGTATATGTAGATGATTTAAATATCCTAGGAACCTCTGGAGAAATTTCCCAAACTGTTGAATGTCTCAAGAAAGAATTCGAGATGAAAGATCTTGGAAAAACTAAGTTTTGTTTGGGCTTGCAACTTGAGTATGTGAAAGATGGAATCCTTGTGCACCAAATGGCATATACAGAAAAGATACTCAAGAGATTTTATATGGACCAGTCTCACCCATTAAATAGCCCCATGGTCGTGAGACAACTTGGTCAGGACACGGATCCATTTGGTCCGAAACGGGACGATGAAGAAGTCCTTGGTCCCGAAGTGCCATATCTCAGTGCCATAGGAGCTCTGATGTATTTAGCTGGCCATACACGACCAGACATCAGTTTTTCAGTAAACCTATTATCTAGGTTCAGCTCTTGTCCGACCCCAAGGCACTTAAACGGGATAAAACATATATTTCGTTACTTACAAGGAAAGAAAGATTTGGGTCTACTATTTACTAACAAATCTAAGGAAGGTTTAGTTGGTTTTGCTGATGCAGGTTATCTATCTGATCCACACTTTGCTAGATCTCAGACTGGATATGTGTTTACGCATGGTGGGACAGCAATGTCTTGGCGGTCCATGAAACAGACTATGGCGGCTACTTCCTCCAATCACGCAGAGATTCTGGCCATGCATGAAACCAGCCGTGAGAGTGTTTGGCTAAGGGCCATGACACAGCATATCCGTACCACTTGTGGTATAAGCAAAGGGAAGGATCCGGCTACTGTTCTTTATGAGGATAACGCAGCATGCATTGTACAGCTTAAAGAAGGATATATTAAAGGGGACCGGACGAAGCACATTCTTCCTAAGTTCTTCTTTACCCACGAGCTACAAAAGGCAGGAGAGGTCCAAGTGTTACAAGTACGTTCAAGTGAGAATTCAGCCGATCTCTTCACCAAGTCACTGCCAACCTTAACTTTCAAGAAGCTCGTGCAACAGATTGGCATGCGTCGACTGAAGGACCTTCAGTGATGCATTCATCAGGGGGAGTCCATGTGTTGTACTCTTTTTTCTCTCTATGGTTTCTCATTTTGCCTTATTGGTTTTGGGGTTTTCCTAGAAAGGTTTTAATGAGGCAACATCAAAAACATGGATGAACCCTGAACCGGATGTGTTGATCAAGGGAGAGTGTTATGTACTGATTTGTGATCAACAGATTATCAGGCCCGTGCCAGCAGCTCAGCCCAGCCCATCCGAACATATCACAGGCGTGTGATACTTAGTCATTATCTCTTATGTACTTAGGATTTATCTCTTGTATTCCTAGTCCTTATCTGATTCTAGATAAGGACATATGACTTGTATATATACTGTCTATTGGCGAGATTAATGAGATGTTCTTTTACCTTCGAAACACAACAGAGGCTGCATTTTGGTTACCATATCATATATAATATAGACTTCGAAAAGGCTTGTGAAAGTGAACGAAACAGACGATGCTTCTTCTAGACCCTTCTTGATCACATATACACCAATACCAAGTAGTCCGAAGATAGTACGAACCGTATCAACGTCACTGACGCCGCTCTCCATGTTTTTCTTATAAGTGTTTTTTCCTCGTATAGTCTGAAATATAAACAAAACGTTAGAACTCGTGTTTCAAGAAAAAAAGTGTTTCAAAAAAAAACAAGGGTAACGTTTGAGTTATTATTGGGTTAGCCAACCTATAAATTTACCAACCAATAAGATTTAGTTATTTCAAATTTGATATCTTTTTAAATAAGAAACAAAATATTATCAAATTATATTACGTTTTTAACATAAATGAAACTGATAGTAGTTGCAAAAAAGAATTTATATTTTCAAAAAAATGTTAATACCATAAACAAAATACTAAACTTTAAATCTAAATCCTAAACTCTTTGGTAAACCATAAATCTTTGGATAAATTTTAAGTTCTTAATTTTTTTTTAAAAAAAAGTATTTTTAACACAATCAACAAAACACTAAATCATAATTCTAAACTTTAAATCCTTAGGTAAATTTTAAATCGTAGGATAAATCCTAAATTTTTGAATAAATTTTGACCTTAAGATTTATGAATTATCCAATAAAATAGAGTTTATCTAAAGGTGTAGAGCTTAGGGTTTAATATTTGTTAGCAGTTTTGATTTTTTTTTTTGCAATTACAAATTTGTTTTTGGTGATTAATATAATATAACTTGATAATATTTTGTTTTTTTTCTAAAAAGATATTCAATCTAAAATGATGTAATCTTATTGGTCGGTGAATCTATAAGTTTATAATTTTAGTGGTTGATAATATAACTTACAGTGTCCAAGAAATATCGTAACGTTTTATTTCATCGTTCGTCAGCACACGAAGCCCATCAATTATTATTCATGTTTGGGTCCATTTACTTAATTGTCGTATAGTCTAATCTAAGCCCGTTAACTATTCTTCATCATCATCGTCCACAAAGCCTTCATTTTTATATACAAACTCCATAAATAGAAACGCACCAAGTCAATAGGATCGTGCATGATTCTCTCATCTCAACATGTTCTTCGATAGTATTTTTAGCTAGTTAAGGAGTTTGTGGTTTCCAGACTCCTTGTGATGCTCTATATAACGAGCTCTCGACTCATCAGAACAAATCAGAAAACTAAAACAAAACACAAAAAAGAAGATAACAAAAAAAAAGAAGCTAAAAAATAATTCCAAGTATTAAAAAGGTAAATACAATAAAAAAATGGTGGGCTTGCGTAAACCAAAGGCGTTGCTTTTTGTAGTGCTAGTGGTTCTGGCCATCTCAATAGCATACGCTGCCAAGGATCTCAAAGAAAAAGAAGATGTTGGAACCCCAAGACTGTTACATGAAGAGGAGCAACCAAAAAAAGAGGAAAAAGGTAAAAAGGATGAAAAAGAGGAAAAGGGTAAAAAAGATGAAAAAGAGGAAAAGGGTAAAAAAGATGAAAAAGATGAGAAAGAGGAAAAATCTGTTGGTTCTAAAATAAAAGACAAAGTCAAAGGAGCTGCTGCATCGGTTGCATCAGCTGCATCCAACGCATCTTCTGCCTCAGCTGCATCTGTGGCTTCTGCTGCCTCTGCTGCATCAGGTAAAATCAAAGGAGCTGTTTCACCTATTGGTGATAAGTTGGGACTCAAAGGGGGTGCGCCAGCCGGTCCATCAATTGATGTTAAAACATGTGGAGCTAAAGGTGACGGCAAAACGGATGACAGTGCGGTATGTATACCAAATCTTTTTCACATTATTATATACGTTTTCTCACTCTTATTATTTACGTAAAGAATAACGTGGTGCGGGTCGATGATATGGTATATATTTATAGGCATTTATGGATGTATGGAAAAAAGCAATTGCAGCAACAACACCAACAACAATTTTAGTGCCAAAGGGTGACTACTTGGTGGACAACTTAGAACTCACAGGTCCAAGCAAATGTGCCATCACTATCGAGATGCATGGCAATCTTAAGGCTCCATCTGCTGTCACTACCCGTAAACCGCATAGTGGATGGATTGAATTCAAAAAACTGGAGGGTTTGGTTTTGAATGGAAACGGGGCCATTTTTGACGGTCAAGGCTCGGTGGCTTGGAAGGTCAATGACTGCAAACAAACCGGCAAATGCAACAATCTCCCCATCGTAAGCACTTTCAACTAGGTTTTAAATATTCTTTTTTTTAAATGTGCTTTTTTAAATATTCGTTTACTAAGTATGTATGTGTGTGTGGTTTGGTAACAGAACATCCGACTTACCCAACTCAATAACTCGAAGATTTGCGCTATAACATCAACAAACAGCAAACTATTCCACATGAACATCCATCAATGCAACAACGTAACTCTTCAAGATGTTCATATTGATGCACCTCCTGAGAGTCTCAACACCGATGGTATCCACCTCGGGAGGTCCGTAGGTGTCACCATTAGAGGGTCAAAAATTAAAACCGGAGATGACTGCATTTCCATTGGACACGGTACTGAAAATTTACTTGTCGAGGGCGTAGAATGTGGACCAGGACACGGTCTTTCCATCGGAAGTCTTGGAAAGTACCCTAATGAGACACCAGTGAAAGGAATCACTATTCGTAAATCCATCATCAAGCACACCGATAATGGTGTTCGTATCAAAACATGGCCTGGTTCTCCCCCTGGTCTCGTCTCGAACGTTCTTTTTGAAGATATCACCATGGACAATGTTAGCTTGCCCGTTCTCATCGACCAGGTGTACTGCCCTCATGGCAAATGCAAAAGTGGGGTATGTAACTGAATCAAAATCCTTGGTATACCCGAAACACACTTTAGTAATCATGGACTTTCAACTTACAAAATCATTTATAGTGAAAATTTGACCAAGCATTTTAAAATCTCTACTTAATTAATATATGTGCAGCCATCAAAAATTAAGTTGGAGAACGTGAACTTCAAGAACATTCATGGCACATCATCAACAAAGATTGCTGTGCAACTAAACTGCAGCCCAGGCTGTCCTTGCGAAAATGTTTGCATGGAAAACATAAACTTGGTCAGCAACAGTAAAGAGGGAGCAGCTGTCTCGGCATGTTCGAACGTCAAGCCTATTGTCAAAGGGAAAGTGATTCCAGCGGCTTGCACCGAACAATGTAAAGCAGAGAAGAAGAAGAAATAAAGTCGCTTGTCCACCATGCATCCATCCTATCTGGTGGAGATGATTCCATTAGATGGAATATTATATTATGTCTGTTTTTTTCCGAATAAATAGGTACTACTAGTCCCTTTAAGCTTGGATTTACCAGCTAAAGAGTGACTAATGATTTAGTAGTAATTAATGTACGATTCGAAGCATGCGACAATGTTTCAAGTTTTGTTTAATAAATAAAGATGTCATTGAATATTTTAGTTCTTATGTTTTTAATATTTCTAATACATTAATTTATAATCAAACACAATTCTATAATATACTCCCTCCGACTCAAAATAAGTGAGTTTTAAGGTTTTTGCATGTTGATTAAATAACTACAAATTTTTATTTCATCTTTCTCGTTTGCCTAAAAACAACAATGATTAAAGTACTATATATCAACCAGTAAACAATTATATTATAGAATATTAATAATTAAATATATTAAAATATATTTAATTTTTATCTAGAAACTTGAAAACATCAATTAAAATGGGACAAAAAAAATTCTCTAAAACTCCACTTAAAATGGGACGAAAGAAATATCATTTTGTTAGTTTGAAATTTTTTTGTAAGAGACCTGCTGGCGCACCATCCGCAAAAGCCTACCATGTAAACTCTAAAGTCTACCAAATGCGAAAATCTAACACTCTTCGTGCATATGAAAACTCATGATGGGACTCATTAAGCATATTTCTCAAGAAGAATGCACTTAAGGTGTCACACTACATCTAGTAGCTAAGCAAAGTGCGTAAACTTCCTTTGCAAGTTCGCATGTAGTAGAAAGATTTACTACAGTGCTCCTTATGCTGCAACGCAAATCCTACAAGTGCAATAATCTCACCAGTCACCATCATCTATTCCAAGTCCTAACGCAGTAGATATTTTCTTGTAATAAAAACACTCGTCGTAACGTTTAGAAAGCAATATCTCAACCACAAGGAAGTTGAAATTCCAGTGGTTGCTATAGACTCTTTGTTGGATAATGCTGCTTCCGACCTCCAACAAGATTGTGTCACTACTAAGGTGCCAGAAGAGAGTAACAAGGCTACTGACATCGTAAGTGATGGGCTGTCTTATCAAGCAGTAGATCAGCTATCAAGAAAGGAGCTTGGTCCTCAACATATTCCCTTTCAATTTGGGAATCAAGGAGTGTCTTCAACAGGCGTTAATTGTTCTTTAGCAACAACAGATTCTTTGCCTCTTAAGGTAGCTATTTCTCACAAGGATAGTTTTACTACTTTTGGTCAATCATCTCCGGATGCAAAGGTTACTCTCTCTCCTTCACATTAGCAGGTTCATCATCTGCTCACACTTCTCAACAGGTTATGGACAATGTTCCATCAGAAATTATCATAAATGAGGGTTCCAAACTCTCAGGAAATGATCATTCATACTTGATCCCTATGTCAACCAAATCCATCCAAGATCTTAGTAATATGGAGAGTGATTTCCATATTACTGTACAAATGGACGAATTTGGAAATATGACAAGAAGGGGTTGGTTGATCAAACCGACACAAAAATACCAAGAAATGGGATGGTTGACAGCTCGTGGGAGAGGGAAAAAATGCTGTAGAGGTCCAGGTTCCTATCAACCGCACTAACACCTTCTTAATTTGGTTCAGCTAAAGAGTTGTACTAAGTTCATCTTATGTTGCTTACTTCATGTATCCAACTTTCTCAAACTATGTGATCTAACAAATCACATGATCACATCTTGTCTTTTAATATGAATGCCCTTTTTAAAAAAAAAATTCTCACGTTTGAGAGAGAATGCATGCTTATTCGTAAAAGCGTAATAGCTAACCCCTCCTAATGCTGACAAAAGAAAGTATCATAAATATGCCTTGCCATATATATATATATATATATATATATATATATATATATATATATATATATATATATATATATATATATATATCTGTTAACTCTAGTTCAAACCATTTTTGTACTTGAGAGTCAAAGATCTTCGCAGAGCATCTAGTGTTCAAAGTAACATTGACCGTTTCTTCATGGCGGTGACAGGCGAGCCTTGATCGAAAGCAGATCAAGGTAGTGTTTTAGAGGCCATTTTGTATTAAATAGTTAGGGATATCTTATATTTGATGTTGAATCATATAAATACTGATAATATTCTTCTCATTTTCATTAATTATTCAGCCATTCTAATTTATTAGACATTGTATGGTCCCTACACTGTAGTCACATACAATCACATTTAACCAGTGTTTTGAAAACCGGATTGGACAGGTCGGTCGGACCGTGACTCAGTCTTCCGAGTTGTACTAAAAATCGGATTTGAGTTAAACTGGAAAACTCGGTAAAAAACCCGCCAAACTCGGTAAAACTGGTGATCCGGTTCAATATTAAAATCTGATTTTCTCAACTAAAATTAAAAACAAAATTAAAAATTGCAAATTTAAAAATATTTCATTTAAAATCATATTTTTAAAAGTATAGTTCCAAATAAATTAGTTTTCATTATATTTTTATATATATTAAAATTTTATTTATTTATGTATCAGTTTTAGTTATATTCTAGTAATGATATCAATTTTTATAAAAATATATATATATATATATATATATATATATATATATATATATATAATTATTTAAATTTAATTATAATTTAAAATCCGGTTGAACCGGTTAGACCGATCCGACCATTGATACAGTTACAATGCCGAGTCAATGTCCGGTCCGATTTTCAAAACATTGCATTTAACCAAATGTATATTTTTAGTATCAAGTTCCTAAACCACATGTAAACATATCATGCATTATACACAATAATATTACCTCAGTAAAAAACATTTTATCTTTAAGCAAAATTTAGCTGAACTCAAACCCAACTCAGACAAATGCAGTATAACTTTTTAAAATTAATAATATATAAATTAATACACTAAAAATTTCTATAAAATAATACAATGTTGTAGTCTCAAATTGAATTTTTGGTTCAATTAATATTTCTGTAAATTAATAAAATTTATATTTTTTGGTATAGTCCGAACATTATTAATTTATAGAGGTTTTACACTATAATATACCTCAGAAAAAAAAATGTTTTATGTTTTATGTTTTAAGCAAAATTTAGCTGAACTCAAACATAAGTCAGACAAAAAAGCCAAACAAAATTGCATCAACTTTATAAACCAAATTACAACTTTTCTCTATTTTATGTATTTTATAAAACCAAACAAAAACTAAGTCATAAACTAGAGTGTCAAATATACTAAAAACGTATATTTACGTATATTTTTAGCTATATGAAAAAATGGAAGTTATATGAACATAAATAACATCCTGTATGGAAAACGCACCAAGTCAGAACGATTATCGTGCATGATTTGCTAATTCTATATCATTCTATTTTTAGCTAGGTAAAAGGAGTTTGTGGTTTTCATTTCGTTCTGTGCTGCTATAAAATGGAGTTTCGTCTCATCATCAGATCAAAACAGAAAAAAAAAACAGAAAAAAAAACAAAAAACAAAAAAATAAGCATCTAATATTTAATAAGACAAAATAAAAGAGAATAAAAATGGTGGGTTTGCGCAAAGCAAAGACGGTGCTTCTTGTATTAGTAGTGGTTATTTCCAACACAATAGCAAACGGGGCACCCCTTGATCCAGGACCCAAAGGAAGCGGCCCAGCTGCACCGCTTGGCCCTCCGGGCACGGGGGGAGCCAATGCTGCTGCACCGGTTGGAGCTGCAACAGGAGCCGTAGGAGGCCCTGCAGCTGCACCGACAGGGGCCGCAGGGGTCGCAGGATCACTTGACGTTAAAGCAGCAGGAGCCAAAGGAGATGGAACAACCGATGACACTGCGGTACGTACCAAATCTGATATTTACATATATACGTTTATTTTCTCTTGTTTTACTATAATTTGCATGGTTTTATACATAGGCCTTTCTGGCTGTATGGAAAACAGCGTGTGAAGCAGCAGGACCGAGCACGATGACAGTGCCAAAAGGTGATTATTTAGTGAACGACATAGAGTTCTTAGGTCCGTGCAAGGGTCCTGTCACTTTGGAAATGCACGGCAATATGAAGGCTCCGACTACGGTCGATGCGAAGCCTAACTGCGGATGGATTGATTTTACTAATCTTGCTGATTTCACTTTGAATGGAAACGGAGCCATTTTTGACGGTCAAGGCTCCCTCGCTTGGAAGGCCAACGACTGCGCCAAAACTGGAAAATGCAACTCTCTCCCCATCGTAAGAACTTTCACATGCATCGCTTATAATTTAATGTTGTTATAACTATTAGCAGTTTGGTGAGTTTATATGCGTTTTTGGTAACAGAACATACGATTCACGGGTCTCACAAACTCAAAAATTATCGGCATAACACTACAAGAAAACAGCGACATTCCGAGAGAATTCCGAGGGCAAATGATGGTCCTCGGAATTTTCTGAGGAAAAACCGAGGACATTTCGAAGATACCCGATTTCTGGGTTTCCTCGGAATGTCCTCGGAAATTTCTGAGGAAATTCCGAGGAAACACCATTTCCTCGGAAATTTCCGAGGACATACCGAAGAACTGATGTCCGTGGGAAAAAACCGACGGATATTTCTTCAATTCCGAGGACTTTTTGTAGCCGTTAGAGAGCCGTTGGGAGAGCCGTTGTGTGATTTCAAAAATTCCGAGGAAATACCGAGGATATGTGAACTTTCCTCGGAATTTCCTCGGAATTCCGTCAGTATGTCGGTAGGAATTCTTCTATAAATACAGCCATCCCTCCTCCTCTTCATTCACCCCATTTCTTCTTCTTCTCTCCTAGTATCACGAATTTTAGATCAAAAAAACATGTCTTCTTCAAATTATTTTCGTTTTTGGATCGATCGACCTCATTTGGATCCGGAGACGAGATTGCTTACGGAAGAATACCAACAAGGTTTAACCGAATTCATGGCGTTATATCGCTGACAACCGGAAGCACAAACAGGTAAGTTAAGATGTCCTTGCTCTAATTGTAAAAATAGAAAAGTTATTAAAGAGTGGGATGTTTGGACTCATTTATTTTTGAATGGGTTTACACGAAGTTACAAAATTTGGTATCATCATGGGGAAACTGGTTATGAACTTGGTAGTACTAGCGAACCTCAGCCGGCGGTTAGATTAGAAGAACCAATTAGAACGGATTTAGATTATGGTGTAGGTACTGAGCAGATGGTAAATGATCATTTTAGAGGGGAAGATTTACCCAATGCAGAACTAGGAGATTTTATGATATGTTGGATGCTGGAAAGCAACCTTTGTATGAAGGTTGCAGAGATGGTCATTCAGCTTTATCATCTGCTACAAGACTGATGGGCATTAAGACCGATTATAACTTGGCTGAAGTCTGTGTGGATGCGATAGCTGATTTTGTAAAAGGTATTCTACCTGAGGATAATGTAGCTCCAGGTTCATACTACGAGGTGCAGAAACTCGTATCCGGTGTTAGTTTACCGTATGAAGTAATAGATGTATGCAGCGATAACTGCATGATTTATTGGAGGGCGGATGAGCAGCGGATTACATGCAAATTTTGTGGGAAGCGTCGTTACAAAGATACGAGTGGAAGAGTTCCAGTGCCATATAAGAGGATGTGGTATTTGCCTTTGAAGGAAAGGTTGCAGAGGTTGTATCTTTCGGAACGCACAGCGCAACGAATGAGATGGCATGCGGAGCACTCAACAGATGGTGAGATTAGACATCCTTCAGATGCAAAAGCGTGGAAGCATTTCCAATCATTGTATCCCGACTTTGCATATGAGAGAAGAAATGTCTACCTTGGATTATGTACTGATGGTTTCAGCCCGTATGGGAAGAGTGGAAGACAATATTCTCTATGGCCAGTCATTGTTACACCATATAACTTACCCCCAAACTTGTGCTTGCGACGAGAGTTTTTGTTTCTCTCCATTCTCGTTCCCGGGCCAGAGCATCCTAAGAGATCACTTGATGTGTTTCTTCAGCCACTAATATATGAGTTGCAACAACTATGGGCTCACGGTGTTGAAACATACGATATTTCGTGTAAAGAAAACTTTCAAATGCGGGCAGTACTAATGTGGACAATAAGTGATTTTCCAGCATATGGTATGTTATCTGGATGGACAACGCATGGGAGGCTATCATGTCCATATTGTCAAGATGACACAGATGCTTTCCAACTAAAGAACGGAAGAAAAACGTGTTGGTTTGACTGTCACAGACGATTCCTACCACATGATCATCCATACCGTCGGAGTAAGAATTTGTTTAGGAAGAACAAACAGGTGTTTGATGGTCCACCTGAGGAAGTTAGTGGAGAAGGTTTGAAGACACAACTAAGAGATTACGGTGCAGAAAGGACCCCAGACGTTGGTGGACATGAGCATTTTCCGGTAGATGCTGTTGGAGATCTACATAACTGGCACAAAAAAAATATTTTCTTTGATTTGCCATACTGGGAGCATCATCTGCTAAGGCATAATTTAGATGTCATGCATATTGAGAAGAACTTTTTTGACAATCTCATGAACACGATCCTTAACGTTAAAGGTAAAACAAAGGATAATTTGAAGTCAAGACTGGATTTAGTCGATATATGTGCTCGTGCAGAACTTCATGTTGATGAGAATGGTAGGGCTCCTTTTCCCATATACCGATTGGATGGAGAGGGAAAAGATGCTTTCTTTGATTGGATTTCAAACGATGTGGAGTTTCCGGATGGTTACGCATCTAATTTGCGTAATTGTATCGACAGAAAGGAAGGAAAGTTTATTGGCTTGAAAAGTCACGATTGCCATGTGATGATGCAGCGCCTCCTTCCTTTTGCCTTCAAAGAACTATTACCACGAAAAGTTCATGAAGCAGTTGCAGGGATAAGTGCTTTCTTCCGCGATTTATGCAGCAGATCAGTGACTCTTGAAGGTATTACAAATTTGAAGACTAACATAGCCGTGATTCAGTGCAACCTTGAGAAGATATTTCCTCCCTCATTTTTTAATGTTATGGAGCATCTTGTTATTCACCTGGCAAGAGAATTGGAACTTGGTGGTCCTGTGCAGTATAGATGGATGTATCTGTATGAACGGTATATGTTCCATTTGAAGAAGATGGTGAAAAATTTTAGTAGGGTGGAAGGTTCTATAGTCGCACAGATGATCAATGAAGAGATTTCAAACTTTGCCGAGTACTACTTTCCGGCAGAAGTTCATACCAAAAACAGAAGACCTGCTCGGCATGATGATAGAGGCGAACGGGCAACATATCATGTTAAGGTTCCAGACATTTTCACAGATGTTGGACGACTTAGCGGAAAACCAAAGGACCGTCGACTTACTGACCAGGAGCGTAGTCATTTGCAAACATATTTGCTCACCAACTGCGAAGATGTTCTTCCATATGAGAGGTAAGTTTACTACTAATTTAAATTTTTTTAACAAATAAACATTTAAATTTTAATTAATAATATTATTGTTATCATATGTACAGGATTTTCATGGCAGAAAAGCGGTTCGAACATAGATACGCCACAGAGACGGAACTTGAAGAAATGAAGCAGAGAGAATTTGCTGGATGGATGTTTACTTATGTGAGTGCTTTAAACTTCATAAAATTTAATTTTTCACATTTTTATACTAATTCATATGTGCTATTACACAGGTGTCTGCTGGTTTGGCCAGAGGTGAAATATTTGACGATTGGATACGCGATATGGTGGTTGGCCCAATATGTGTTGTGAAGTCATATCCGAGATTTTGTACTCGAGGATATTCATTCACAACTGAAAAGAGGAGACGTTCGCGTACGACCTATGATGCTGATGTTTGTTCTGCATCAGGAGATGATGTATACTACGGACACATACAAGAGATTATGGAAATACAAGAGATGCTGGTGTTTCCTCGGTATTTACCTCTAGATTTAGGGATTTGATTATTTTGTGTTGTTCCTCGGTATTTCCTCGGAAAAAACCGAGGAAATACCGAGGAAATCCGTGATTTTCTCGGAAAATACCGAGGAAATACCGAGGAAGGCAATGATTTTCAATACTTTCCTCGGTATGTCCTCGGTATTTTCCGAGGAAATCCCGAGGAACTGGGTTTACGGAACCGTAAACAACGTTTTACGGATTGAATAACACGTATATAGCCTTCATTAAGTGTCTTAACCATATTATGAAGTCATACTTAGGTGTTTTACACAATAACAAACACTTTTTACGATTGCTTGAACGAAAACCACACAGCATAAGATAAACACTTATACACTTTAACAAACGTTAAACGAGATACTTACAATCATTTCTGAAATTTTGTTTTTTTATGGTTTATGTTCATCTATACAAAAAATCCTCAATGGTATGCGTTAAATTTGAATAAGAAATGAAAATCGGGAAAAAAAATTGGAATTTGAAACCCCAAATACTTGTTTCCTCGGAATGTCCTCGGTATTTTCCGAGGACATTCCGAGGAAACAAGTGGTCCTCGAAATTTTTTTATTTACCCGGGAAACCCCTAACCGCCAAACATTTCGTGAAATATCGAATATTCCCATACCGAGGGAATTCCGAGGACATATTAAAAAATACCGAGGGAATTCCGACGGAACTAGTCCGTCGGACCCCTCATAAATTAGGGTAAACGCGATCTTCTTCTTCCCCATTTCTCTCTTCCTCTCCTCTCTTCCTCTACGCGGCTCCTCCTTCTCCTCCATCGATTTCCGGCGATTCCCACCGTTTCTTTCCTCCATTTCTTTGCCAAATCTCTTCCCAATCATGTAAGAACTCTATATCTCTCTCTTTTCTTCCAAAATTGTGATTGATTAGGAATGATGGGATTAGAATTTCGGATTTTAGGGTGTTAGATGATAGTTTAAGATTGCATGAGTAGTTTAAGTTAGGATTGTGGGTTTGATTGTTGTTTTTCATTGATTTGGAATGGTTTTTTTTTTTTTTTGGTTAAAATTCTAAACGTTTTTCTATTTTTAAAACGTTTTTTGATTTTTTAAAAACAATTTTCTAATTTTAAAAACGTTTTTTAAGTTTCCAGTAATAATAAAACGTTTTTAAAATTTTTTTAAAATTTTTAAAAAACTTATATATATTTTTTAAAGCAATTTATTAATTTTTTCTTAATTTTAAATGTATTAAAACTTTTTTAAATATATTAAAACTTTTTTTAAATATATTAAAACTTTTTTTAAAATTTTTTTCAAACTTATTTCAATTTTTTTAAACAATTTATTAATTTTTTATACTCATATAAATAAATCATGTAATCTAATAAATTATAAATTTTTCTTAATTTTAAATATATTAAAACTATTTTTCTTATATTAAAACTTTTTTAAATATATTAAAACTTTTTTTAAATATATTAAAACTTTTTTTAAAATTTTTTTTCAAACTTATTTCAATTTGTTTAAACAATTTATTAATTTTTTATACTCATATAAATAAATCATGTAATCTAATAAATTATAAATTTTTCTTAATTTTAAATATATTAAAACTATTTTTCTTATATTAAAACTTTTTTAAATATATTAAAACTTTTTTTAAATATATTAAAACTTTTTTTTAAAATTTTTTTCAAACTTATTTCAATTTTTTTAAACAATTTATTAATGTTTTATACTCATATAAATAAATCATGTAATCTAATAAATTATAAATTTTTCTTAATTTTAAATATATTAAAACTATTTTTCTTATATTAAAACTTTTTTAAATATATTAAAACTTTTTTTAAATATATTAAAACTTTTTTTAAAAATTTTTTCAAACTTATTTCTATTTTTTTAAACAATTTATTAATTTTTTATACTCATATAAATAAATCATGTAATCTAATAAATTATAAATTTTTCTTAATTTTAAATATATTAAAACTATTTTTCTTATATTAAAACTTTTTTAAATGTATTAAAACTTTTTTTAAATATATTACAACTTTTTTAAAAAAATTTTTCAAACTTATTTCTATTTTTTTAAACAATTTATTAATTTTTTATACTCATATAAATAAATCATGTAATCTAATAAATTATAATTTTTTCTTAATTTTAAACTCAGGTCTTATGACGATGATCAGACCCGACCTCCTCGACAGCGTCGTGGTCGTGGCTCGGGGAGTGTCTCCGTTCAGGATTCCCAATCGCCCCGCAGCTCGCACCAAACATCTCCCTCTCCATTTCCCGAAGCTCCTACTGGCTCCGGTGCTGCACCCCCTATTCCTCCGACTTATGTGGGTCCTCCGGAACTGGTGAGGGTTGCGGAGTATGTTCGACAGCCGGGTCGTGAGCGGCTGCCGTTTCTCACTCCGTATCCATCTGGACGGCATCAAACATGGTTCGACCGATCCGCGAACGGGATCAGCACATGGCTCAACCATATGATGTACTCGTCTTTGGACGAGGGACATCCGACTTTCTCGGACTTCCCTACCTGGAAGAAAGTCCTGTGGTTTCAACAATTTGCGGTAAATTTCTCAATTTTTTTTTTTATATTCTTATTCTTAATATAATTTTTCTACTAATTATGTATTTTTTGCAGCAAGAGTTCAACTGGAATCCCGACCTTACGACGTTCATCTATTACCACTTCGTCCATAAAGTCATGACGAACTACTCGTATCAAATGCACGAGTGGAAGAAGAAGTGGCAAAAAGACAAGTTTTTTTTAGTATTTTAAAAATTTCTTAAATTTATTATTAAATTTTTTAACTTATCTAACAATTTTTTTTATAAAGGTCCCAAAGTCGATGAACATGACGGTCTGGGCGGATTTCTGTGTTCATTGGAGTAAGGATGAGACGAAAGCTACTTCTTCCACCAACTCCACGAACCGCAAAAGCGAGCGTCAAGGGAAGGGCGTCTTCAAGCACAACTTGGGTGCTCAGTCTCAAGCAACTCTCAGGGATCGCATGGTAATTTCATTTGTTTATTTTTCAAATTTTAAAAGTTTCAAATTTTTATTAATTTCTTCTAATTACTAATTTTTTGTTTAATTTATATTGATATCAAGGTGGAAGCAAATGACGGTCAGCCGGTTGATGATTTCGTCCTAATGAAGAGGGCGTATACCAACCAGAAGACCGGCGAGATTGATGATGGTCTTGCGAGAGATGTGGTCAACCTCATCAGCACTCAGCTTGAAGAAGCAGCGTCTCAGCTTCCAACCGACGACGACGATTCGACGGGTACCCAGTTGCCTCAGGCTCGGATCAACGAAATCGTTCAATCGGTAAGTTTTTTTTTTTAAAAAATTTCATTTCATGCATCTTAGCTATTGTTTAACTTTGTCAACCTATTGTTTAACTTTGTCAATTTTCTATTTCAGACGGTTCCAAAGAGGAAGGGACGTTTGTTCGGTTTGTCTCGTCGGGCCCAGTCAGTTGCATCTTCAGCCGCACCACCGCCTTTTGTTGATACCGAAGTACTCCTTGGTCAGCTGCAAGACAAGGATACTCGCATATCTGCGTTGGAGAACAAAATGGCGACTCAACAAGAGAGGTTCGAGGCTCAGCAAGCGGACTTCGAGGCACAGAAGAAGCTGAACGAGCAGATGATGGAGATGATGAGGACGTTGCACCCGAACGTGACCTTCCCGACTCTGCAGAACCCGAACCCCCAAAACCCAAACCCCAACCAGTAGTTTTTTTTTCTTACAACTTTCGAATGTTTTTTTATTTGTACTAATTTGAATTTGAATTTGAATTTTATATTTTCGAAATTAAATTTCTGAATTTTAATTTTCTATTTTCGAAATTTAATTTTTTAATTTTATATTTTCGATTTTAAATTTCTAATTTTCATTTTTTTTTTAAATTAATTTTTTCCAAAATTCCGAGGAAACAGTCCCTCGGAATTTTCCGAGGACTCTTTCCCTCGGAAAATTTCGAGGGACTGTTTCCGACGAATATAGTCCTCGGAAAATTCCGAGGGAATGTTTCCTCGGAATATTCCGAGGGACTGTTTCCTCGGAATGTTTCTCGGTTTCTAATCCGTAATCCGATGATCGTTTTCCTCGGAAAGTCCTCGGTATATACCGACGACCCGTCCGACGAAATGTCGTGCTCGGTATGTCCTCGGAATTGTTGTTCCTCGGAATTGCCTCGGAAATTTCCGAGGAAATTCCGAGGACTTGCTAAATACCGAGGCCATTATTCCGAGGGAAGATATGCTCGGTATGTCGTCGGAATACCGTTATTCCGAGGACATTCCGACGATATTTTCCCTCGGTATTGGCCTGTTTTCTTGTAGTGTAACATCAACGAACAGCAAACTTTTCCACATGAACATTCTCAACTGCAAGAACGTAACTCTTGAGAACATTGGTATTGATGCACCCCCGGAGAGTCTCAATACTGATGGTATCCACATTGGAAGGTCCATCGGCGTGAACTTACTAGGGGCGAAGATTAAAACAGGAGATGACTGTGTGTCCATAGGAGATGGTACTGAAAATCTCATTGTTGAGAATGTGGAATGTGGACCGGGACACGGCATTGCCGTAGGGAGTCTTGGAAGGTACCCTAACGAGCAACCAGTCAAAGGAGTCACTGTGAGGAAAAGCCTCATCAAGAACACCAGTAATGGTGTTCGCATCAAGACATGGCCTGGATCTCCTCCTGGTATCGCCTCCAACATTATTTTTGAGGATATCACAATGGACAATGTTAGCACTCCCGTTCTCATTGACCAAGAGTACTGTCCTTATGCGGACTGCAAAGCTGGGGTATGTAACCAAATCAAATTTTATTAACCAAAAAAAACACGTTATGAGAAACTATAAACTTAAAGATTTGTCACATCATATAAATCGAACTTTTAAATATAGCTTTCTATTAATATGTGTAGGTGCCATCTAAGGTAAAATTGTCAGACGTGACCTTCAAGAACATTAAGGGCACATCAGCGACAAAGATTGCTGTAAAATTAATCTGCAGCGTAGGCACGCCTTGCACTAATGTTGCTCTTGCTGACATCAACTTGGTCCACAACGGTCCAGAAGGACCATCTGTAGGGGCATGTGCTAACATGAAGCCTGTTCTCACTGGACAGATGATTCCACCTGCTTGCACCGAGATTG
The DNA here is from genome assembly GCA_026261945.1 of Hirschfeldia incana. Taxonomy (NCBI): domain Eukaryota; kingdom Viridiplantae; phylum Streptophyta; class Magnoliopsida; order Brassicales; family Brassicaceae; genus Hirschfeldia; species Hirschfeldia incana. Next base: position 395,678 of record JABCMI010000067.1, read on the forward strand.
CTAAACCGGGTCCTTGAATCATATAGTCGCTTGTCCACCATGCACCCATCCAACCTTGTTAATTAATATTGATTAGGCTGCGATGGAAAAGTTTTGAAATACTTCTTTTGTATTTATTTTATTTTTTTGGACATATAATTATAATTAAATGATGTGGATATCTCTAGAGAGTGTGACACACAATTTTGTATGATTCTCAATACGTGAGATTTGCTTTAATATCTTAACCCGCCCGACTGGGCGGGTCTATGTTTTTATGATATATATATATATACATTTTGAAAAACAAAAAGTTAATGGGCGAAACATATACTACTTTTGATCAAGATGATATATTATTTTATATTTAATAGATAGATTTTTATAACATGTATACATTATATTAGCTTGGATATCAAGATGAGATAATAAATATTAGTTGCGTATTTGGAATTAATTTATGTTCAAAGAATATTTTTTTGTTATTTAGTGATATGTTTAATTTAAAATAAATGTAAAAATTAATTCAGTAATTTAATAGGATGAATATCCTTGTTTCCAAACAGAATTTAATGAGATAGATATCTTTGTTTCCAGACAAAATTTTTAATATAATAGTAATCTTGTTTCCAAACAACTCCAAAGTGTACTTCAGCTTTAATAAGATATATATTATTGAAAATTTTAAAAGTTTTTTTTTGGATTACAATAGCTATTTTTTAAGTTTAGATATTTTCCACTTCCAATCCCGACTACATCGTCCCATGGATGGAAAAGCATACTGGCGGGTAGGGAGATTCTGCATAAAGGACTGAGTTGGGCAGTGGGTGATGGTGAAACGATCCGGGTTTGGGACGATCCATGGCTATCCTTTAAATCACCAACTCAACCGATGGGACCTCCTTCTATGTCAACGCAATCTCTGAGAGTCAAGGATCTTTTATGCCCTCTTACCAATAAATGGAGAATGGAGGAGATAAGAAGATTACTCCCTCAGTATGAGGATACTATCCTGTGTATAAAAACTAGCTCTACCAGTTCACCGGATACTGCGATCTGGCTCAAGGAAAAATCAGGTGAATACTCTACAAAAACTGGATATGGAGTGGGGATGATTGAAAGGCTCTCAGTCGAGACTCGTACTGGTAATACAGTTAACTGGCCAAGAGATGTGTGGAATGTTAGTACCAGTCCGAAATTGAAAGACTTTTTGTGGAGAGTACTTAAAGGAGCTATCCATGTTAGCTCCAATCTGGAAAAACGAGGTTTCCCTAGCTTCAATTGCAAGAAGTGCGGGGCTCATGAAGATGACATACACATGTTTCTCACTTGCCCTCTGGCTGATGCGGTTTGGAATCTCGTTCCGACGACGCAGAGACCGCTAAACTCAGTATCCTCTGTTATAGAGCTTATCCAACTGGGAAAGACCTTTGTCCCACTGCCTCCTACAGGTCTTAATGCACCACTATGGCCATGGGTGCTATTGAATTTGTGGAAAGCTCGAAATAAACTGGTTTTTGAGAACAGAGGTTTCACAGCTCCGGAAATAGTCCTCAAAAGTATCACATATGCCAAGGAGTGGAGTAATGCCCAAGTTAAGGAAGCAGGTTTCAACTCCTGTAACACCAACCACGATAACCCTCTCCTCCAGGCAACATCCTATCACCCAACCTTCCCACCGACTACACTTGTTTGTAAAGTTGATGCGGCCTGGAACTCATCCACCGAAGGTTGCGGTATTGGGGGAATTTTCTCAGGTGCAAATACCTGTAAACTTGCTAATGTATTCGAAGCTCACAGCCATGTTTCCTCAGTGTTAATGGCGGAAGCGATTGCGGTTCACCGGGCAGTTGCCCTTGCTGTTTATTCGAATGTCCGATCTCTGGCAGTTCTATCTGATTCCCTATCTCTGATCAATTTGTTGAAAAGGGGAGGGACACAGCCTGAACTGTTCGGCATCGCATTCGATATCTATCACTTTGTACCTTTTTTTGATGTAATTTCCTTTCATTTCATTTCTCGCAATTTCAACGGGGAAGCTGACGCTTTGGCTAATTCAGCTCTCTCCCTCTCTGTAATGAACTCCAACTTTGGAGTGTAAACTCTATCCAGCAATGAAATCTATGTTTGTCCAAAAAAAGATATTTTCCACTTATACTCAAAAGTGAACAAGTTCAGTAAACACAATCATCTATAGATTTAGATTAACCACTAAAGGTGAACAAGTTCAGTAAACACAATCATCCCATCCACACAAAAAAAATGATCAAGCAAATGGAGCCTAGACAAAGACCATGAGATACATAAGCCAGATAGAAACCGGAGTCATAAGCAGGACATACACCGGAAGCAAAGAAACCGCAACTAAAACATAACGTAAACTTAGAATCCAACTTTCACCTTGAATCACTTCCAAAGTTCCACCACTATAGCATTATGAACACGGTCGTGAAGCTAGAATAAGTACCCCACCTTCATCAATATCCAAGAAGCTGGAAAGCAAACACAAGGCTGGAAAATAACTTCGGACTAGAAGTCTAGAACCCACCAACAAAACCACTCGCAGCTTGGCTGAAATCACAAAACGAGAACAAAAAAGCCCAGAACTTGAAGAGAAGCCATGCCCCTTGCTCAAACCAGAACCTCTCAAAAAGATACAAACCACGCCGCGAAGAAATGCTTGATACAACAAAGCAATAAAAATGGAGCGACAAGAATCCGGATACACTTCATAGGTGACTAGAACAAGATTCCAAAACTGACGCCAAAGCAACTCTCAAGCAGAGCCAAATCAAATATCCTCAGCATTGGTCAAAAGCTCATCTGTGTAAATCACAAGCACACGAAGAAAGAAAGGTTGATCAATGTACGAACTATCCAGCTCATATGTTTGATACGACTAACAGATTTAGCTGTCTCAGGATGTGTGCTATCACCCGCTAATGTAAGGAAAGGATAAAATCAATGTTTTATTATAAATGTTCTAAGTTTGTAAACGTTAAAACACAAGTTGATTAAAATTTTTCATCTTTGTCTAGCTCTTCTTCTCTGTTCTTCTGACTCCTTGGCCAAGAAGAGCCCCTTGTATTCCTCGTGAGTTCAAATTCTACTGAAAGTATGTGTTACAAAGAAAAACTAGATTGTTCACACTAAGATGTGATACACGTTTTTTTACAGTTATGATGGAAGTATATATACATATAATAATATAAGTATATTTATGTGTAAATATACTTGCATGTTAGAAAAAGAAAGCATGTTCACGTATATTTTTAGCTATATGAAAAATATGGAAGTTAAATGTACATAAATAACACCCCATTTATAGAAAACGCACCAAGTCAGAACGATCATCGTGCATGATTTGCTAATTCTATGCCATTCTATTTTTAGGTAGAAGGAGTTTGTGGTTTTCATTTTCCTTCTGCGCTGCTATAAAACGGACTTTCGTCTCATCATCAGAACCAAAAAACAAAAAAAAAAACCAAAAAAAATAAAATAAAATAAACATCTAGTATAAATAAGACAAAATCAAAGAAAATAAAAATGGTGGGTTTGCGCAGAGCAAAGACGGTACTTCTTGTATTAGTAGTGGTTGTTTCCTACACAATAGCAAACGGGGCACCCCTTGATCCAGGACCCAAAGGAAGCGGCCCAGCTGCACCGCTTGGCCCTACGGGCACGGGAGGAGCCAATGCAGCTGCACCGGTTGGAGCTGCAGCAGGAGCCGTAGGAGGCCCTGCAGCTGCACCGACAGGGGCCGCAGGGGTCGCAGGATCACTTGACGTTAAAGCAGCAGGAGCCAAAGGAGATGGAACAACCGATGACACTGCGGTACGTACCAAATCTGATATTTACATATATACGTTTATTTTCTCTTGTTTTACTATAACTAGGTAAGGAACATGAACTCATTTTATGTTTAAACAAATTTAAAAATTATAATAGAAAAATTTATAAAATTTATCAAAAATTATCAACTATTTTGGTCCTAAAAATATATTCAACCATTTTTGAATCTTTAAAGTGTTTACATTATTTATTTCAAAGTTATTTTATATCTAATATTTCATAATTAATATATAGATATATATTTCCATTTGTATCTTTTTCAAAAGGAATGAATCAAAAAATTATGATTGTTAAAACATAATTCCATCATCTTTCATTTTTTGTTTTTATAATATGTTAATATATGGATGTATATATATATATAGACGAAAGAAATAATGAAAAATATGAAAAATAGACGAAAGCCGTTCTCATAAAAATTATATTTGAAGTTTTTTTTCATTTTAATTAATTTATAGTAATATAAAAAAATTATAAGACTATGCAAAATAAATTTTTTGTTGAATAATAATGGAATAATAAATCTTTGATGATGCAAAATGTATTAGACACTTTTCGTACTTTTGAAAATAGATATATTATACTGAAAATTAAAAGAGAATTATTAAAGTTTTGATCTACATTTACCGAACGTTTACTTATTTGATAAATAGAAAATATAAGATATGCTTGTTTAAGAAATAGAAAAACAATGGAGTTTTAGACAAATACTATATATATATATACTGAAAAGATACAAGTAATTGATACAACTTTTCATATCGATGGTCGTAACTATTAGATGCACATTTTCATGATAAAAATAATAAAAATAAATACAAAATTTTAAAATAAAAAACTATCAAATGCATCTTTTCACAATTCAGTTAAAACAGTTTTTTTACATTTTTAAAAAGTTGCAATTGTATACACCCCGAAGGATGCAACTTTTGTGACATTTTTCACAACTCTTAAATTAAAAATACAACTCTTCACATTAATTGAGATTGCTATTACTAACATCTACTTCTGTTAAGATAACAACGACATACAAGCAAACCTTTTCATCTAGTAGAAGAAAATTAAGACTAATAATTCCATTGTTCCGTTTAGGACTTGTGGCCATCCAAACACGTAAAACTCTTAATATTTTTTATTGACAACGTTCCATTTGAACATCTTCAAAAAAATTGTAACCAAGTAACTTCATAGAACTATTTCTTTTCACCATTTTACTATCAATTAGATTAGCGAAAATTTTACTTTCAGAAGTATATAAACATAGACTATTTATAGATTTTGAAAAGCTCTCTTTGAAAAGTCACATCTTTTCAATTTAAACAGTTACAGCTTTATCAAAGAAGAGACACAACATTTTACGTAGTCGCATCTTTTCATAAAGAAAAGACACAACTTTTTAACGAACAATCGCAACTTTTCATAAGATTTAAGCTACCTATAAAAACACACACCCTTTTAATTTAAACAGTTGCACATTTTATCGAAGAAGAGACACAACCTTTTAAGTAATCGCATCTTTTCATAAAGAAGAGACACAACTTTTTAACGAACAATCGCAATTTTTCGCAAGATTTAAGCTACCTATAAAAACACACACCCTTTTCAATTTAAACAGTTGCAACTTTTATCGAAGAAGAGACACAACCTTTTAAGTAGTCGCATCTTTTCATAAAGAAGAGACACAACTTTTTAACGAACAATCGCAACTTTTCACAAGATTTGAGATATCTATAAAAACACACATCCCTTAGAATTAATCAGAATTTCTATTATTAATAGATTTGCATGGTTTTATACATAGGCCTTTCTGGCTGTATGGAAAACAGCGTGTGAAGCAGCAGTACCGAGCACGATGACAGTGCCAAAGGGTGATTATTTAGTGAACGACATAGAGTTCTTAGGTCCGTGCAAGGGTCCTGTCACTTTGGAAATGCACGGCAATATGAAGGCTCCGACTACGGTCGATGCGAAGCCTAACTGCGGATGGGTTGATTTTACTAATCTTGCTGATTTCACTTTGAATGGAAACGGAGCCATTTTTGACGGTCAAGGCTCCCTCGCTTGGAAGGCCAATGACTGCGCCAAAACTGGAAAATGCAACTCTCTCCCCATCGTAAGAACTTTCACTTGCATCGCTTATAATTTAATGTTGTTATAACTATTAGCAGTTTGGTGAGTTTATATGCGTTTTTGGTAACAGAACATACGATTCACGGGTCTCACAAACTCGAAAATTATCGGCATAACATCAACGAACAGCAAACTTTTCCACATGAACATTCTCAACTGCAAGAACGTAACTCTTGAGAATATTGGTATTGATGCACCACCGGAGAGTCTCAACACTGATGGTATCCACATTGGAAGGTCCGTCGGGGTGAACTTACTGGGGGCAAAGATTAAGACAGGAGATGACTGTGTTTCCATAGGAGATGGTACTGAAAATCTCATTGTTGAGAATGTGGAATGTGGACCCGGACACGGCATTGCCGTAGGGAGTCTTGGAAGGTACCCTAACGAGCAACCAGTCAAAGGAGTCACTGTGAGGAAATGCCTCATCAAGAACACAAGTAACGGTGTTCGCATCAAGACATGGCCTGGATCTCCTCCTGGTATCGCCTCCAACATTATTTTTGAGGATATCACAATGGACAATGTTAGCACTCCCGTTCTCATTGACCAAGAGTACTGTCCTTATGCGGACTGCAAAGCTGGGGTATGTAACCAAATCAAATTTTATTAACCAAAAAAAACACGTTATGAGAAATTATAAACTTAAAGATTTGTCACATCATATAAATCGAACTTTTAAATATAGCTTTCTATTAATATGTGTAGGTACCATCTAAGGTAAAATTGTCAGACGTGACCTTCAAGAACATTAAGGGCACATCAGCGACAAAGATTGCTGTGAAATTAATCTGCAGCGTAGGCACGCCTTGCACTAATGTTGCTCTTGCTGACATCAACTTGGTCCACAACGGTCCAGAAGGACCATCTGTAGGGGCATGTGCTAACATGAAGCCTGTTCTCACTGGACAGATGATTCCACCTGCTTGCACTGAGATCGCTAAACCGGGTCCTTGAATTATATAGTCGCTTGTCCACCAAGCATCCATCTAATCTGGTTAATTAAGACACTTCGATTAATTAGTCTGCGATGGAAAAGTTTTGATATATCTCTCTCGGATTTATTATATTTTTTTTGACATAAATGATGTGAATATCTCTAGAGAGAGTGACACATGACCAAGTAGTAAAGTTTGTATGATTCTCAATATGCCAGAGTGCTTTAATATCTAAATAAATTATTGAAATTTTATAGTTTTTTCTTATTGTATTTTCCTATAAATTTAATTTATACATTTCCCAGTTATACTCATTCTTATTTATGCAAAAAATATGGTTAAAAATAACACAAATATTTTTGTGATCTTAGTTTTGTTCAAAGCCAAGGTAACACTACTTCTACGAATGTACCAAAAACACTACTTCTACGATATATTATGATAATCAAATACGTATGTCTTTAGAGCATAACACCGAAGACACTAGACAGAATCTAGAGAAAGTCCTCTCAAGATTTTAATCTTTATTAGGATTTTTTTCAATTTGTAACACAATCTTTATTACGATTACCTAAGAACTTTAGAAGCTAGCTGCTGCGCATCTCATAGTTAAAAACAAGCATTAAAATAGTGATTACTAGCTTTGGTTTAAGCAAGCATTAAACAGCAAACATGATTTTTTTACATCAGTTCAGCGCTGGCCAAACTAATTCAAGCATTAAACATAGTGATCTACCGGAGAATGTATATTTTATAGTTTTGCATCTTAAATGAAGATCACCATTTCACATAATATAAAAGCAATTTGAGTGTTATACTGAGATCATTTTCTTTTTCATCACACATCCTCTCAACTTTCATGGAAATTCTCAACATCAACGCCAATGGTAATCAAAGAGTATGATGGGTAGAGGAGTATCTCATACAACTTAAATGTTTTGTCATTCATTGTAACTTTTTCTCTAAAATATAGCGTATGAGAAACAAAATAAAACATAAGAAATATTTTTCTATAAAATAGAAGTACATGAACATAATAAACGAGTTTTTGCTTGCGTTCGCATAAGACATACAAACAGCACGAGAAGGAAATAATCTCAAAAGTGATAAAAAAAGACTTATTCTCGAAAGCCCTACAATGGCTAAATCCTCTTTGCAATATTCTCACACTATCAAAAAGACAAGAAAACAAAAGAAACATATAACATCTATTACAATCTGCCTCAAAACACCAAACCTTAACCTCCAAGAAGAAGAAGAAGAAGAACCATTACAGGACAATAAAAGAAAACTAAGGAAGAAGGATCATTCTTGTTTTTTTTTTGTTTTTTTTTGTTTGAACTCTTCTTATGTATTACTGCCTCGCCGGAGACTGACACCAGTTTCTACTGTCCCTCATTGAAAGAAAAAAAAACAAAAATAGGAAAAAAAGGAAAGCAGAAAAGAAAGCCTATGAGGAGGGAGGACCAATGAATTTAGAAAACCAAACCATGAGGGATTTTTTCTGGTTAGCTCTAAGCTGATGATGATATGATCAAAGTTTTGTTCCTCATGGGCTTTTGCTTTGTATGAAGATAAATCTAAAAGATTCCAGATCGTTCACCTTGATGGCTCGCCTACAATATCGTGGTAAAAACAAAAACGAATGTACTAAGTAGCAATTCCTGCAACACAAGGCGAAGATATGAGACCAGTCATGTTCCTCTACTTCCCAGAGACTGTGGTGTGAGCAATGCATATAAGGTTAAGCTAGGTTCCTAGCTCCAATGAGCGCATATCTAAAGCACGGAAAGAAACTGGCTACTCATTTTAGCAAATTATGAATGCAGAAAAGTTTATGTTTGACAGGAAAAGCTAGTTTACTATTAGTTCAAGACCCCAAACCATGGTTTATTCCAGAAATAAGAAGAAGAAGAGGATCATCAAAATCTAACCATCAATAGTTTTATTTGGAACCTATTCAGGCTTTGTATTAGGGACAATACATTCTTATTCTATTACCATATACTGATCAACTAGCTCATGTCATTTTCTAAGCACAAAGAAAATTACCTCTGTTTGGTTGTCTCTTGTAACTGCCAACATAACCAGGAGATGAACTTCTAGCTGAAACATCTGAGGAAGGACCTCCTCCTCCTCCTCCTCCAATCCCATAGCTAAAAGAAGCAGGCCCTTCTGCCTCAGGAGTAGGTGATCTCCACGTAGGATCACTATAGACCGCACCATTCCCATAAAACTCTGCAAGTCCTGCTCCATCGTAACCAGTGTTGTTGTTGGCTGCCGATGCAGAAGAGAATGAAGATGATGCTGCTGCCGCCTTGCTAGGCCCTATGTTCCTTGCTGCATATCCACCAGCTCCCAACCCAAAGCCAGTTTCACCGTTGTTTCCTCCATAGCCGAACTTCACATTCTCGTTACTACCAACAGCATTGTTTCCACCTCCTCCTCCAGGAGCACCCCAGTTTCCAAACGGGCCGCCGCTAAGCGTGTTGTTGTTCCCACTCGTTGATCCGCCTCCCATGTATGCATTGGAGTTTGCGTTTGAGTTTGTAACATTGTTATTGTTATAATTAAGACCACCGTTGTTTCCCCATAGGTTCCGTGTAACCGAACTGAAGAAGGACGAGCTTCCTCCTCCTCCTCCTCCATTGCCTCCTTCATAACCAACAGCAGGACCAGGACCAGGACCAAACCGGTTCGTGTTCCCAACGTAGTAAGGGCTCATCCCTCTCCCATAGTCAACATTTCCATTAAAACTAGTTCCTCCAGCGAACCCTGTAGGCAACCCCTGATCAAAGTTCATATTCATCCCATAGCCAGAACCGAAATTAGCAAACCCGCTTCTTCCAGCACCAACCGGACTAAACCGGCCATCCATCCTAAGCCCGTAGCCACCAACCGCACCCGGATTAAACCCTTGAGCATATCCATTCAAGAGATTATTAACCCTATTAACACCATAGCTGTAACCAGCACCGAGAGGACTACGAGCTGGACTAGGAGACATCTCCTTGGGCACAGCCCTCTTCACCTCAACCATTTTACCATTAAGCTCATGGAACGTCTTTAGCAGCACTTTATCAACCGCCTCCTCGGAATCATAAGTTATGAATCCGAAACCTCTAGGCCTCTGCGTGTTGTGGTCGTACATAACGACCACGTCGGTGGTCGTCCCGAACTGCTCGAAGTAGGTCTTGAAATCGCTCTCTGTGACGGAGGAAGGTAAGCCTCCGACGAATATCTTCCTTGTGCGAACTCCTGGACCAGGACCAGGTGATCCTTGGATGCTGCTGCTGCTGCTTCTCGCTACCATGTTCTGGTCATCTCTAGGAACAGCCTTCTTGGCTTCAACCTAAACAAAAGTACAAAATTTAAAACTTACTTAGAAAGGAAACTTTAATTCAACACAAAAAGTGATAACTTTCAAGGCTTGATTGCATAAAGAAGCTTCGGAAACAAGTTACATTGTACAAAAACATTACCAATCTGCCATCGATGTGGTGCTTCTCGGTAATGACAAACTCAGCAACAGCAGGATCAGCAAAGACAACGAAGCCGAAGCCACGTGCGCGGCCCGTGGTGCGATCTTTCAAGATCACAGCTTCGATGACTTCACCGAATGTGCTGAAATACTCCTTGAGACGTTCCTCATTGGTGTCCCATGATATCCCTCCGATGAACAGCTTTCCATTGTCGGATTGCATTTTTGCTCCTCTGCACACAAAGACAAAACCGAACACATAAGCTTTGTCAGATTCAAAAACATAAAGATTTTTTTTCAGATTTGATCGATTCTCGGAATCTGATCAATCAATTACATCTAACAACGACTAAAAGAGCAACTTTGGATTCAATCTAGGAACAGCAGATCCGGAACAGGAGATCCTGTCGGAGAGTTTGATCAAAAGGATTGTTTCCAATAAAAAAAAATAACAAGAATCAAAATCTCAGATCAAAGAAAGAATCAAAACCCACCAATCAGATTAAGAAAACCCAGATGCTGAATCTCGAATAGGAAAGGCTAAGATCTGAGGATAGGCACGATTTGAATAGAGGGCATAACTCAAACCTGCCCCCTTCACAGAAACGAGAGATTGAGAAGAAAATCAAAATGATGATGGTTCTGTTTCTATCCGATTCAAACCGATTTAACTCAATTTCAATGGCGTCAATCTAAAACGTACTGAGAAAGATAGAGAGAGAAGAGAGAGAGAGAAGAGAGAGATGTAGAGAGATAGAAAGACAAAGGCTTTTCGGGTGCAAGAAGAAGAAGATATGTCTGTCTCTCTGTATTTATATATAAAGGTTAAAAGCTTTTTTTTTACACATTTACATTACAGAAGCTATGTGCGTTTGTTTGTAATAAGGAAATTGCGGAGTTTTGTTTTCCCCTTTCCAAATTTTATTACACGCAACTTTTTTCTTTTACTATTGTTGCCAAAAAGAGAAATATGATTGGTTTGGAAAAATATTTAGTTTGCACTTAATTAAACAAAACAATAGATTTACTAAAATATTGCCACTAAGTCTAAACTAACAATGTATTGAATAAAAGATTGCAGCTGATGATGTTTTCTTGGTCATCTGATGATGTTTATCCACATAATTATTATGTAAAAATTTGTAATTGTTCTGCTTTTATATTTGTATATTTATTTGGTTTCGCCGTAAAACCAATCGTTATGAATTTATTCTTTTTTTTGTTACTTTTAAATTAAAATTAAAATTTCACAAAATTAATATATTTAAGTTGGTAAATTATATCGAATTTACCGGTTATAAAGAACATTAAAATCTGTTAAATTGTGATTTTTGTATACGTTATGATGTAGACGCAAATCTATAAATCATACTTTTATAAAGTTTATATACAGTTTAAACATAGGCGTTACTGACTGCTTTATCAGACTAAAGAATATGTTCAACAACTTCGATTTTGACGGATATAATTATTAATTTTTAAAACTTGGGAAAGATACAAAATAATATTTTCTAGATAATATGACTTTTATGGAAAAGTATGAATAACAAATCTTTTGACAAGAGTAATTGAAATGCAAAAGGCATTTACACAATGCTAAAAAAAAAGAAAAAATTGTGGAAAAACCACACACACAGAAATTAACGAAGTAAAAGAGTTTTTTTCACATTATTACCGAAAACTAAACATTATAAGTAGTTTTTTTTAGTGTGAATCGAATTCTAGTGGCGAAAGTTACAATTGTAACCTTTTTACCATTAGACACTAGAGCTGGTTCGTTCTGGTCTGAAAGAGGTTCATTTCTCCTCCATTGTCAATGGGGTTGATGCTCATTTCTGTCATGTCATGCATGACAGTGTTGTTACGTCGACAGAGCTTGTAAGGAATCCATCACTTTTTCACGACAAGAAATGAAGAAACATCAACAGAAATGAAAAGCGCCTTTATGTGTATCTCACATTTGTATATGCAGAATTTGAAGTTTAGATTTGTACGGTAAAGTGCATGATAAATATAATTTGGCAAAAAACTTCTCTCTAATCTAGTGAAAATAGTGTCGACACAACATACGAACCGTTGTTCACCACACATTTTAAAGAATTCAACCAATATAAGTTTTCCTTCTCGTTTTTCAAGATTAAGCAAATCTTAAGGGCAGTAGATATAAAGTCAGCTCGAAATCATCTAAACAACCCTGGAAACTTAACTCACCGTTCCCATCAGTGATTTAAAAAAAAAATTACATATTTGATTTCCAGTAATATTTTATTTTTGTGATATAAAATTATCACCACGACCAAAAATGGTGAGTTAACCTAATGATGTTAGTTAACAGAAAATAAAACACTAACATGTTTGCCTTTAGGGCCGATAAAAGCCTAGGACATTTTGGGCCTAAGCCCACATTTAAATAAAACCGAATACGATATTTTCAAACGTCTTTGTCATTTTCAAAAGTCCATGTGTTTCGGCTTTATGAAAAAAAGACTCCCTCCAAAAACGGTTTCCCTCCAAAACAAAATGTCCAATATTTCAAAACCCTTACCTTCTCCTACAATTCTCTTCCTTCTTCAACAACTACGTCTCTGTTATATATACCATCGACAACCTATTCATCATCCCTACCCAAAACCACAATCAAGTTTAAGGCTCCGATTGGTGACGGCGGAATTGGTATTAAAAACGGTGCGGAATTAAAGTGCGGTACGGTTCAACTGCGGTTCATGCGTTTTGTGGGATAAGTGCGGTTTTGAAAAAATTAGCGGTGCGGAATTGTGTTGATTGGTGAATATATAGTTTGCGGTATTGACAAATTATTTAATTAATATAAAAATATCTTACAAATATATATGTTTTTTAGTAATTTTGTTTAAAAATATCTTACAAATAAGAACATTTAGTGACATGATTTTCTAACAAAAAAAGTTAGTGTTAATATAAGAAAATAATAATTTAGTATTTTAAATGCTAGAAGAACTTTATTAATATGAATAACACACATATTTATTTCACATGAATGTTTAGAGTTAAAATTATTATTTTATTTAAAAAGTTACTGTATAGTGCGTAATTGGAAAAATCCGCTGCTTATTACACACCTAGAATTTCAAGTGCGTTATTTTGTACAATGAACTAGTTTACATGCCTCGAATCTCGTGTGCGTATTTCTAACTGTTCCTAACAAAAACGCAGATGCTTTATATTGTTTGTGTGATTGGTGTTGCATGTGCGTTTTTTAAATACCGCTTCAAAATACGTACCGCACTAAGTCGCCAATCACTACCTAAGCCTTTCTCCTCCTACTCACTATTTTCTCTCTACAATGACGACCCTCAACAAAGCTTCGGTTTTGGCCCAATCCGCCGACGAGGGACTTCGCGGATCCGGTGCTATTCATGTTATCACGGGTCCTATGTTTTCTGGGAAATCCACCTCTCTCCTCCGCCGAATCAAGTCAGAGATCAGCGTCGGAAGGTAATACAATTGCAACCATCTCAGATCTTTGATCTGTCCGAACCGGATCTGGGTTTTACGGTTCAGTGATCTAATTTAATTTCGATTTGGTTTGTGTAGAAGTGTTGCGATGGTGAAATCGAGCAAGGATACGAGATACGCCAAGGATTCGGTGGTGACGCATGATGGAATCGGATTCCCTTGCTGGGCTCTTCCAGATCTCATGTCGTTTCCCGAGAAATTCGGACTAGATGCTTACGACAAGGTTAGATCTTTTGTCTTTTTTGTGTTTACTTTGTCTTAATTGTGAAGGATCTGCATTTAAATTTTTTTTTAATTGATTGGCAGCTTGATGTGATTGGTATTGATGAGGCTCAGTTCTTTGGAGATCTTTATGAGTTTTGCTGCAAAGTCGCTGATGATGATGGCAAAACTGTTATCGTTGCAGGCCTTGATGGTGATTATCTAAGGTGCTTGATTTGACGCTTTTTACTTCAAATCTTTTAATGAACAGTAAGTTGAATGTGTTTCTTTTGTTGGCCAAAAATGCAGGAGGAGATTTGGTTCTATTCTTGATATTGTACCAATAGCTGATTCTGTGACAAAGCTAACTGCGAGGTGTCAGGTTTGTGGGCAGAAAGGTTTGTTCACTCTGAGGAAGACTTGTGACACCAGAACCGAGCTCATCGGTGGAGCTGATGTCTATATGCCTGTTTGTCGTAAGCATTACGTCACTAATCAAATTGTCGTCAATGCTTCGAAGAAAGTGTTGGACTCTGACAAGGCAGGAGCTGAATCTTGTGTGGAGACAGATGCTACTGCTATGGTCTAACTATGGATTGCTGTGGAACCAAGAACACATATAGTATAGTGAGATTCTGTTTTTCATTTCCAGTGTGTTTTTGTTTTATACTTGTCTGAGTTTACTATCCTTCAACGTTGTCTTTGAAAAACACTTGTGATGCTTATTGTATAGAAAATATTTGTTTTTAATGATTTCTCTGAAGCTAGCTTCTGATCCATGTTTGTATCACGAGTTCTGCTGGTATCTCGTCGATTTTTACACTTTCATAAGTTTAGTACCCAACCTACCCGCTTAGCCAAGATACCAGTTTCCCTCTAGGGATACTTGAAAGTTGAAACAACCTTTATAAGGGTCTGCTCATGATTGAAAGAATGGGTGATTCGTCTGTCAAGACTGCCAGACAAAGTCTCCACAGATTGTGAATCTGAATAACTCAAAACCACTCTTCAAATAGTCCTCAGAACAACGCTAAAGGATCCTGATATCTCAGGCTATTTCATGCTTGCAGTGAAGATTGGAACGCTTGTTACAGGCGGCCGGCCATATCTACTGACAGTGTAAAGATAGACAAACATGAATGCATAATAAACATCAAGCAACTCCAAAGCACGTGGGGAATGCAAAAGCTGAAGAGAGAATAATCATGAGCATGATACACACAAATGGGTACTGATATAAAGAGAGTAACCCCAGACTTCACGTTAAAGGACATCGTGATGATGTTATAATAATGAAGAGCAGTAAGCGATGATTAGCCTGAGAGGAGAAAAGGAGAAACTGTAGAAATCAAAATTACAAATGCAAACGTAGATAGTGTTCCATTTGAAAAAAGTCAACAGTTTAGTACATGAAGACGCATCTTTGTCGCCTCTATGAGCATCAAAGCATTAAAACATCATATAAAGTTTTACAACATTAGCACAATCAAGGCGACCTTGAACCCGGAGTAATCCTATCTTTCCCAAATCTCGACACACTCTTAGGCGTAACAGCACCAGGACTCGCTCCACGATAACTCGCACGAAGACTCTCATCAACGGCACCAGAAGACTTCCTTAACGCCCGTCTGAAAAACTTCTTAGCAGCGGGCGAAAGCATCCGAACATTCGGACTCGCACTCCCACTTCGATGAAGGTGAGGAGAATACGGCAACGGAGGCTTCTTGAACATACTGTTCGACCTCTCTCTCAGCTTCCTCGACGCGTCCCTCGACAAAGAATGCGCCCTCACGTCCCTAGCAGGCGCATAAGGAATATTATAGCGAGGTCCATCAGCGCTACCACCAATATCAATAGGCGTATCTTCAGGATCTAACCGCATCGGTGTCCCTTCGATCTCACCCCATGTAATAAACGGTGACTCATCAAGACCAGGCGCAGGAGACGGCGTTTTAACATATCTATACCCGTTATCCGCTCTCTTATCAGACTCCACGTAGAAAGGATTCGGAGTCTTCCTCAAATCATCAAGATCATACCTCGTAGACTTGTCTCTATCCCTAACCTGCATAGGAGAAGAACCTGCGATAGGAGTGTAGAGAATCTCAACAGAACCGTCCTCCCTCGGCCTAGAATCCATAGTCTTCCCTTGAAAACGAGTGTTGGCTTTAACAATCTCCTTGGTCAGTCCAGCCAACCTCACAGCCCTCTCCTCCGCCGTCAACGGCGCCTCGCCGCGATCAGCTGGATGGTACATTAAAAGATTCTTCGCTGTATACTTCCACCCTACTAAAGTGCTCGGCGGCTGATAAGAAGTACCGTAACCATCAGTAATCCTATCTCTCTTTGCATCCTCAATCACATTACCTTCAAGAAGATAGCCATACTTCTCCTTCTTCCTCTTGTTTACCTTCTCCAAGATGTTGGAAAAGCTATCGTTATCCTCGCTAGTATACCTTCTAAAGAACTGATCTAACGACATATTAGCTACATCTCCATCACCATCATCAGCAACTACTTCTAATAGCTCTCTATGAGTTCTAGGGGTTTTACCATCGAACTCATCTAAAGGAGTGAAATTTCTCAAGAAAGTGGATCCAGGTGTTTGAGTTTTACTCTTACCCTCCGTGTCCCCAATTTGATGATGAGTAGCTTTCTTCCCACGCCTCCTCTCGATGATCTTTAACTGCGCGTCTCGGATCTGAACCGGGTCGCGGGTTTTCACAGCCTGGATCCAATCGAGACGGTCTTTGAGTTTGGATATGTCAGGAAAGTAATCTCGCTCGATGATCTTCTCGATTGCTGCGACGTAATCGTCCTCGTCGAGGACTCTCATCATCCGTTTCCTAGGGTTTCGGGGTGTGATCTTCGAGGAGGAGATGCGGAGACCATCGTCGGAGTAAGAAGACGGCGACGGAGACGATAGGTGACGTGGAGAGTGGCCGGGCGATAGAAACATCTTGAATTCAGAAACGAGATTTGCAAAAAAAAAAACAAAAAAACAACCGATTTAGGCGAAAATTCGGAAACTAGGGTTTGTTTCTGGTTCGGACAGGGAAACACAATGATGGATGGCAGATGAATGCATCGGTAAGGATTTTTTTATTAATGGGGTTTTATACGCGTTTAACTTTGAAAGTATTACACTTTGCCCCATATATTTTAGATTTTGTCAAATTGTAGCCCCGTAAGATTATAAAATAGGTTTTACAGCCATGGATTAGAATTTTATTGCAAATAATTATTGTGTAGTTCTTTTTTTTGTCCAAAGAACATAGCATGATGCATATTTGCTTAACCAGATTGTTTACAAGTCCAAATTATTAATCTCACAAAGAGATAAACAATTAGTATAAAGAAAACATGAATCATATTACAATTATGTCAAAATTGATGGAGAAAAAAAAACAGCAGCTCCTCTGCCACAGGTCGATTGTATCTACTCTTGGTATGACGGGGCATTTGTATCCATGAAGCATTTGTCTGATGTTTAACGCCTCACCACCACTTTCTTGCTCTTTTATCTTTTCAAAGAGATATTGTTTATCTCTGCCTCTACCTCGCTCAGCCTCTGTTTCAAGTAGTTACTCAAATACTCCTCCTCTGTCTTCTCCTTTTTCGCTTTTAAAATCTTCTCAAACCTCTCTGCTTCCAGTTTCGCCTCGTTTGCTTTCAGCTGAAAGATCTCTGTCTCTGCTTCCCTCAGCCTCATTTTCCTCTCTATCTCTTCTATATCTCGTCTCTTCTTTTCCCTTTCCATTTTTATTTCAGACACTTCCTTTGCTTTCTCTTTCATCTCTCTCTCGTACTCCTCGAACTCCAACAACGTTTTCTTATACATCCTCGTCTTTTCCTCGCTTACCATCTCCATCTTCCTCAGTGTTTCTTTTACAACTTCAGCAATACGGTTGCATGCATCTTGTGGTGCTATTAGTCCCTCGTTTTCAAGGCTCTTTGGAGAGTACAGTCCAATTTCTTCACACGCAAAACATTGTCAACACAAAGAAACCTCTATTATGATTATACGACATTCAAGAAATAGCTAGACGGTAAATATGCACTTAATTTGTATAAACTTATAGACTAGATTAATGAACTATTCATGTATTTATTATTTATTTATATTAGGTATTTTAGATTTAAGTATAAGGCTCCGACTGGTGACACTTCTAAGAACAAAAGGAACGAGTGGAAAAGGAATGTGCAGTAATAAAATAACTGGAACGAAAAGGAATGATGTTCCTTCTCAAATTCAATAAGAAATAGTTTTACTCTTCTAATTGGTAACCATAACAGGAACATAAGGAATGAATAGGAAAGGAATGAATATGAATAAAATTTAAAGAATGGTATTCCTTATCATATTTAGTAAAGAACAATATTGTTCTATATTTCTCTGCAGTAAAAGAAATGATAAGGAATGAAAAAAAAAATATGTTCTTTATAAATGGTAAAATTTTGTAGGAACATTAGGGAATGCATTATTCCTCGTCATTCCTTGGTCACCAGTTAGATCATTTATTTCTCTATAAAAAAGGAATGAGAGGGAATGAATATGAAAAAATATTTCCTGTGAATGGTGAAATGTTTTGGGAATGATAAGAAATTGAATATTCTCCTCCATTTCCTGATCACCGTTCAAAGCCTAAATCTTTTTGATGAATTATAAAAATTAGATATAAAAAAAAACAAAATCAGATAAATTGTCGCGACTTATACTAACATGGTTAATTGATTTAACCAATTTACACCAGTTTGGATCAAATTAAAGAAAATTAAATCGATTTTAGAAAAATCATTTCCGTTATAACCTACAATCTAGGCAGAAGTCTGGGTGCCGCCTATACCAATTTTTAGAACATAAATGATTGTATAGATATAACAGGCGAATGGGCCTACCTTGGAAAAACGTCAGCATCAATTTGGCAGCTGTAGCTCCTCCCATGCCACGTTTAACCTTGTCCATAAGTTCCTCACACTTGCAGAACAGTTTCTTACCTCTTGTATCTTCCCCTCCACGGAAAATCCTAATCACAAAGTCGAGTTCCTTCACGAAAGCCTCCCTATCCCAGTTCGGTGCACAGTCCTGAAACACACCTACAACCCAACCCAACAACTCAGAAGTACGGTTGCACGCTCGACACTTGAACAGCATTTTTTCCTTGGAGATCTCTCCCTCCCTAATCGCGCAGTCCGCATGAGTCCAATGAGAACACGAATCGCATCCGATCCAGCGGCATGTGTTGACTTCAAAGTCGAACTTGCTACAGATCACACACATGCAAAGGTTGCAGAAGCCTTCCCTATTGGCACATATCTCGCAGGGACAGTCGTCAGCCGGGAGTTGGTTTTGGCAAGATGGGTTTATGCATCTCTTGTGAAAGATGCGGGGAGGATCCGAAGGTACAAGGGAGAGAACAGTTTGTAGTTGCTGGCGTGGAGGTAGCATCTGGTGAGGGAGAGGGAGATTGGATCCTGATGATGTGCCCATCTGCAGACGCCGAAGAAGCATGGTTAATGCCAAATTCATATTTGACCAAAAACACAAAAAGTATAAACAAAGGACACCAAAAAAATAAATTCATAGTGAAATGTAATTTGCAGTGATCATAATATTTGTAAGAAAATTTTTACCAGTTAAAATGGCGTTTTGAACATAAAAAGCTTTATTCATCCAGAAAAGAAAAATAATCACGTTTCATAATCCCTCCCTCAATGATAGACAATTACAGACAAAACTACATCCTAATTGAGCTGAGATCAAATCACTAGTGGAAGGTCAAATACACAAAGACAGGACCTAATAACACAAAGCAGAAGCTAGACAAAAGTTCATCAAATCTTTTTGGCTCGTCATTTGAACGCTAGAAAAAAAAAGTCAAAACGCAATGCACGGGAAGGAGCACCGGAAAAATCTAAAGACTCACCGGAGATATGATGACTGGAGAACGTTACGAGCCGTAGAGGACGAAAGAAGAAGAAGCGTGAGACACAATATAAGCTCCTAATTTGTTTACTTTTATTCTCTCTTGAAGACGCTACAGGTGCAGGTTCTGAATGACTAAACGATTAACCTGACTAGATGGTAACCGTCGATTTGTGTTGAGCGCTGACTTATGCCTATCAAACACAACGCCCCTATATTTAATAGACAAATAAACCCAGTAGTGCGGAATAGTCTTTAGTTTCGCGCAGTAAAGCCTCAAACTTTTCCTTTAAAAAAAGATTTATCCTTTAAAATTGAGGAGTCAACGCTAATAAGATTATAAGATTATACCAAGGTACAAATTAATTTAGTAGCTCAACATTCTTAATCTGTCCACCAACATATCTAGAGAATATCATTGGCTAACTGCCCCATTGACGCTAAAATGCAAAACTCTGTAGTTCTACTTATGCTGCTGCTACAAAAAGAAGAAGAATATGATGATATGAGACTTTGAGAATCGTTGCAGGACGGGGGATATTAGGCTTCTATTCATTTCTTTCCATCTACTTCCACTGGTTCAACCACTTCAGCTTCTAAGAGCTCTGCATTATGAGAATGTGCCATATGCTGCTGCGGCTGCTCGACCTCAGGACTTGACCATTTCCCGGAAAGGGCAATACCCATCATCTCATATATCTTCCCACCGAGCTCTGCTGGATTCTCAGGCTGTAATGTATTCACAGACAACAGACAATGTTTTTACTAATGTTCTCACACCTCATTTTCAATAAAAAAAGTGGAAAGAATGTGTTGTTATAAACTGAAAAGAAGAGGCTTACCGTGAACCCACTAGAAACTAGTGCTGCATCATACATAAGATCTATTGCTCTCATGGCGTCTTCATCATTTGGGTTACTCCGGTAAGCAGCCTGTGGATTGGACAAAACAACCAAGTCATATCACATAAGCGGCTCATAGATTTATTTCAATAGCCAAGACCAAGTGATGATTGGTGACTTCACATTTATGTTCTTGATAATTGAGTGTTCAGGATTGATCTCAAACACTCTTCTCCCTTTCATAAACTCCAGGCTTGTAGTGTCACCAGATGATTGTGCCTTCATTAGCCTGTCGAAAATATTCTCTGTAAGTTCACCAGAGAAAAAACAAGAGAAGTTCTTACCTAATAAAAAGGTTAGGTCTTACCTCTCCATGTTGGCTGACCAACCGAATTTACCAGATACAAGAACACAGGGAGATGAACTAAGCCGGCTCGAAATTTGAACACTAGCAACCTTATCGCCCAATCGTTTCTTTATCCAATCACAAGTCTGCCCAAACTCCTTTTTCGCAGCTGCCTCTTTCTCCTCGTTCTTGTCTCCTGTCAATACAAGATCGAAGCCACAAGGTAGGTGATATTAGTAACGAAGTGCGAATTATGTTAATCAAGGGAATTGCAGTGAACACTTGCCTAGGTCTAAGTCTTCCTTGCTGATGTCGATAAAGTCCTTATCCTTGTAAGATTTTAAGCTCTGTATGGCAACTTCATCAATGGGTTCTACCAGATATAGTACCTATAATCACACAAAACAGAAATAACAATCACCTCAGGATCAAACTCAGAATAATAGGAATATATGCATGTGAAGTACAAAAGTGTCACCTCGAGTTCCTTCTCCATAAGCTTCTCAAGGAACGGAGCATTCCTAGCACTTGTAACGCTGTCGGAAGCAATGTAGTATATAGCTTTTTGTTCAGCTTTCATATTCTCGACGTATTCATCCAAACTGATCATGTCATTCTCACTCTGGGAGGAGAAAAATCGAAGCAACGGAGCTAAACGCTTGTGGTTCTCGCGGTCCTCGATGCATCCCAGTTTCAGATGTTTGCCGAAATTATCCCAAAACTTTTCATAGTCCTGTTTAAGTTAACACCGTCACATTGTCATTCTCCTTCGTCATGGCCGTAATCTCTAACGAGACAAATAAAGAGATAAAATGTAAGCAGAAGGGATCAAGAGCTCTGAAGCATACCTCTCTGTTTTCACTTAAGGAAATTCCCAAAATCATATCAAAAGCTTTCTTCACCAGACGTTTCTTCATGATACGCACCTTTGAGACACAATACAAAAGCGTGAGCTTAACAATATATGACACTTACACCAAAACAAATCAGACCATATATTTGGAAGGCATTGCATATAAAAATGGATATTAGCTCTTACAATGCGACTTTCTTGAAGAATCTCACGCGACACATTAAGTGGGAGATCGTGTGAGTCCACAACACCCTTGATAAAGCTCAAGTACCGAGGAAACTGTTCAAAAAGCACCAAACAACACGATAGTGGATATCAATATTCAAAACAAAATAGAAAGGCATGTATCTTGAAAGACCACACCAAGAGAATTTTCTCTAACCAGCTCTCCGTCAAAATCGTCTGAAATGAAAACTCGTTTTACATAAAGCCTTATGTTCTTTGTCTTTTGATTAACCACGTCATCCTTCCCCATTGGCGAGACAGGTGGCACGTAGAGGATGGACCTAAACTCGACCTCACCCTACATTAAAATTAGTATCAGTAAGAGACTCTAAGAACCAATAAATCATTAGTGGAACAATGCGGTGTCAGTGTCACCGCTTTTCAACTACTTTAACAGTTTTTTCCCTCGAACGTACCTCTGTAGTGAAGTGGGATGATGCCAACGGGTCCAAATACTCGTTGAAAGTTTTTCTGTAAAACTCATTGTACTCCTCTGTCGTCACCTCCTTAGAGTTCCTGAGCTGCAATAAATAGAACCAAAACTCTTGAAATGATTCCATATTTTGTTGATTCTTAGTACACATAAGTGACATCAAGCAGTCCTTAGACTCCTTACCCAAATTGGCTGCGTCTCATTAGTAAGCTCCCAATCCCAGTATCTTTCAACAACCTTCTTGGTCTTCTTTTTTCTCTGTTTATGTTAAAAAAAAATCATAAGCTCTAAGCCAACTATCCACGCACATCAAGCTATTATCTGATTCTGATCATGATGATCTCAGAAGAGAAAAAAAGATAAACAAGTATACCTCAGTTTGGTCATCCTGGTCGTCTTTCTTCGACTCAGCTGGATCATCATCAACCTCAACCTGTATAAGAGAGAGCCAAACATACAAAGCTGGTCAATACGTTAAGAATCTAAATTTTATCTTCTGACAAGAAACTATATATATATATATATATATATCATTTTCCCTAGTAGACAGGGTAACTTGGCATTTTATGAGTTCAGATCTATGCCATTACGTTGATCATACCTCTTTTGTGTATCCCTTCTCCTGCCACGTGTATATAGGAAACGAAACAAATTGAGAATAGTTTTTCACGAGCTTCTGAACCCGCTCTGGATCTGCAAATCCTTTGTCATCCCGCTACATTAGACACCACGAGAAAAAAAAAAGAGAGGAAATTTTAGGATTTCGATATTTTTTTATGACAGAACGTTTACTTGCTTTGAGTTACAAAAGAAATACAAAAGCAAAACGAACCTTAAGATGCAAAGTAATACGTGTTCCTCTAGGAATGATTAACTGAGGATCAGTCTCTTCCTTGATTGTATAACTGCTTGAATCTGCTTCTGATTCCCATACATATTGCTTATCAGACTTTGGGCTCTTCGTTGACACCGTAACCTTCAAAATATAGATAAGTTACACATTATTCAGTTAATAGAGAGGTGGTCATAACAATGTTTAGATTACACCGAGATCACAACAAAAGAACCTACCCGATCTGCAACCAAGAATGCTGAATAGAATCCCACACCGAATTGACCAATTAAATTGTTGTCACCACCTGCATCCTTGTTATCCTGAAATTATTACAACAATGCTTAGTTGATCTAGTGATTCCCTGAAAAAAAAAGAAGAGAAATTTCGGAGATAGTAGAATCAGAGAACCCAGTAGGACCTTTAAAGCTTTCATGAACTTGGCAGTTCCACTTTGAGCAATAGTCCCAAGGCAGTCAACTAATTCTTGTCGTGTCATACCGATACCTGAATCACTAACAAAGAGAAAAAAACACAGATAACAAGGTTATTACTCCATACTTTCAAACCGAAATCTATATTTTCAAAACAGAAACCATTGTATGACTTACGTGAGAGTAATAACTCCATTCTCCTTATCAGCATAGATGCGTATATCAAGATCAGCAGCATCCTTCGAAAGCTCAGGGTTCGTAACGCTCAGATAACGCAGTTTATCCAATGCGTCACTAGCATTGCTGTTGAAAAAACAGATCCAATGTATATTGTTGAAAACGAAACAGAAGAAATCAAACATCAAAGAAAAAGGGTATAAATCAGGACAGAAGATACCTGATAAGCTCCCGAAGAAACACCTCCTTGTTGCTGTACAGACTGTTAACGATGAGGTCCATGAGGCGACTAACCTGCCAAAAACGAGCAACACACAGGATTGATCACAAGAATGAAGTCAACTAAACAAAAAGTTATAATACACAGAATTGATCACTAAACAAACAAACAAAAAATGAACGTACTTCAGCTTGATATTCAAATTTCTCAACAGGTGGAGGAGCCTGAGACGAGGAGTCTGATGCTGCTGCGGCGCTGGACTCGTACCGGTATCCCATAAACCAATTGGTTTTCATGTTCAAATGAGCCAAGGACTCGCTTTTCCTACATTTCCCATTGGTTAAGGATGAGTACCATCTCGGTTCACTCTCACCTCTTATCGAATCCTGAGAACCAGATAAAAAAAATGAATCAGAAACGACATTGTGAGTAATCCAATCGCTCACTTTATTGCGTCTTTTTTTTGACTAATACTCAATTTTTTTTTATTGTTACACATTGCATCTAAGGTGTTTGTGATAATTATCCGATCGATAATACAAAAGCCAATCGGCTATATAGCTCGAATTCATATTCAGAAAGTAATTACATCTACCGATAAGAAACTAAAAGCTGAGCAAATGATTAAATGAGGGGGCATCTGAAGTTGATACCGTGGTAGATGATGGGGAAGAGCGGGATATGGAAGTGGCGGCGGCAACGACGCGGAAGCTTCTGTCGCCGGAGCGTAAGAAGGTAGAGACGGAACGCTTCGAGAGCCTGAGCATATTCGCAGCTTCTAGAAACTCTTAGCAAGAGAAAGGATGTTCTGAGATGAGGCTTGAGAGGTTTTAGTAGGGTTCTTTGGCCAAAGGCGAAGCTTCTGGATGTGAAAGGTATATACTCTCTCCGTTTCTTAATAAGTGTCATTGTAGAGAAAATTTTTCGTTACAAAATAAGTGTCGTTTTAGATTTTCGATGCATAATTTATTGATTTTATTCTGCAGATGATTTTTCTATTGGTTGAAATAGGAATAAGTGTATGGTTAATAGTGTTTTTATATGGAAAACATGCAAAATTAAATGATTTCTTAATCTGCGTGAGTAATGTCAGAATGACACTTATTCAGAAACAGAAAGAGTACTGTTTAAGGCCAATTTCGTCATTAACCAAAATCGAGTTTTAACTTTAAGACATCGAACCCGGTCCCGAGTATGCGAGCCGGTTTGAGATTTTAATAAGCCCAATTGGCCAATATGCTTTGGATGATCCGGTATTGGCTAGTATATGAAAATGAGCATCAGAGATATAAAGAAAAGACACCAATATCCAAACGATACCACAACAAAGACTTGTAACAACGCTCATGAAAGGTGATATGCCCAGCTGCGATGACATATGCCATCGGTTGATTAGGCCATACGAACATGACTTCATTTCAACATTGAAGAGAATGAGGCCAAGAATGTAGGTTTAAATGGAACTGTCAAATAGTATGTGTCTATCTGAAGATATAACGCGGACTCAATGAAGAGACTTTCAACCAAGAGGATATTTAATAAAAAGTGCTAATCTCCAAACAGGAAACATGGAATGAGCTACATGCCAAAAGTCTTATCTCAATGATATTCTTGCTCCAAACATCTGGACCAAGTGAAATGGAAGGAGCAACATACAAGTTTAATCTCTCTCTCTTCAAGGGTGGTTTTTCCACATATTTGTATAATCAAATTACTATACTAGTACTATCTGTCACATAATATATTTAAACATCTGATGAGCAAACTTTGTATACACCGAAGTACAAAACAAACAAAAAAAAAAACATAATGTTTTCCCCCACCTTGCAAGATTTTAAACAGCATTTTGGCTTGAGTTTGTTTCTTCCTATTGCATATGTGGCTTTTGATCTCCACAGACAAACCCCAAAGCAGAAGAAAAAAAGAAAAAAAAGAAAGAGAAGAGATAGAGAGACAAAGTACGTACGTACATAAACATCCAAAGTGTAAATGTCAAGACTCAAGCTTTAGAGATACAACACGAGACTGTCGGTTGCGCTTAGCCGCCTTAACAAAGACTACTGAGAGGCAAGAAGGTGCCCACCATGGCCGTCGAACTCTCTGTTCACCTTTCAGGCAAGCCACTGCCAAAACAAAACACATTTCTTTACCTTTAGTCAAAAGTTCTGCAGCAACTTTTAGCTAAGAGTAGAGAGAGAGCGAGAGGGAACCTTTAATCCTTCTGAGTTCTTTGCAGAGGGTGATGAAGTCTCCCCATTTCATGTGATGCCTCCTTATGAAGTGAAGGATCTGTTCGGTTGTGAACACAGACATGCTTTCCAGATACTCTCCGTTGACACCATTCTCTTTGAAAATCAGGCGGTAGCTTCCAAGGTTGATCTCCTCAAGCCAAGATCCAACGTCCTGTTACAAGAAAATCAACAGATCCTCCTCATCAACAAGAAGCTCGGTAGACATAAAAAGTACAAACCAAAAAGAGCCATAGCAGTAGCATCTGAATGAACCCAAGTGTGACTAATTCTACCTATCATTCACGAAACAACTTTAATAAAGATCTTCCTAACAGGCACATGTTTATCTTCAGTTTTCATTAACTAAGCAAAACCATTTCCAGAGTAAATTCACATCAACAAACACAGATGGACAAAGGGTGCAAGTAAGAATCTAAACCAAATGACCACTAGTGAGACTGGTATAGCAATCTCGAGTTTCCAATCAATGGTTAAACCAATTAAAGGTTCAAGATTTGCTATTCCAGTAACCAAAATAGCAACAAAAAGTAAAAGTACACAAGGTTCCTCAAGAATCATCAATCCTGAGTGAATTGGATCCAAGAAAGAACAACCCTTTGGGGGGTCATACCTGAGATTAGATCATAAGGAGTGAAATCAAAATCAACCCAGTTAAAAGGGGTTGATTCAGATTCACACAAAGACGAGGATTGTGATTTGATTGAAATATACCTCAACAGTCCAGATGAAGAAATCAAGAGGCTCAGGTGGATGATCTCTGCTCATCGTCTCCTCTACACAAAAGTCCCAATACAATTCGCTCACAATCATCCTTTTTTAGTTTACACACAAAAAAAAAGCAAAAACATCTAATCGAAAACTAAGGAAGGAAACACGTATTCGCTCCAATCTGATTTTAGAAAGAAAGAGAAAGAGAAAGAGTACGAAACTTACCGAGGAGACAGCTGTAAGTTTAAGATCCGAAATTTAAGCTTCGATTCGAGTGTGAGAGTTTCTCGGAGAGAGAGAGAGAGAGAGTTTGATTCAGCGAACTTTGCAAGTGCCGAAATGCGTGAGAGGAGGACCCTTTAGGGTTTGTTTCAAGATTATGAGAAGAGGTTGGGGACAAATGGGTCCATTAAAGTGAAACTTTGCTTCTCTTTTTCTCTCTCTCTCTCTATTTTGGCGCTTTTCTACACGCGCCTCTACGCGCCACCGTCTCTCTCCGTACAACGACTTCTTTGTTAATGTGTTTATTATTAGCAGTAAATGACAAACGGTTACCGGTAAAATACATGCATTCACTTAACAAAAATAGCATTATTTGAAGCATGTTGTTTAGTGCTTAATTCATTGATTACACGCTTTAAACTAATCTAGAGAGGAATAAGATAATAAGATCACGAGCTAATATGTCTAAAATGGAAGATTGTTTTATTTATCAGAGATCACAACGAACCAAAAAAAATCAAATGTCTATCACATGGATCAAAATATCATAGCTAATTGCTCTTTTGTGTGTGTTGTCAATAATTAATGAACTATCTTAAACTAACAAAAAGTTGAGAGAGCAGCTGCATTGTTGATAAAGTGGTAAGGGACACTGTTTGTGTATGCTTGCTTTTCAGCCATAAATAAAAAAGGTACCACTCTTTTTTTTCACAGAATGGTACAAAATAGTGAATATAAAACAAACAAAAAAATCATGAGCTTTTTCAATCAACTTGTAATGAACTTTTTTCTTTTCTAAATAGTTTACAAAAATTAAATTTCCTATCAGATTTGCAAAATACTTTTAAAATTGGAGAAAAGAGTTGAATTTTTCAAAGTCATTACCGAACCCCAAAGCTGAGATAAACACGTGATCATCACTGGTCTAACACACACATGAACACTATTTAATCTGACCTTTGGGCTTAATCATGGACCACAAATCTTCTCTTCTTTCAAAGTCCACTAAAACTCTCTTGCTGACCTCATCTCACTTCTCATGTCTCTCCTCCCAAAATATATCACAAATCCTCTCATGTAACTTGTTATGTCTTTCCACTTTAAACAAAGATCCATAAACAATGGAGTCAAAAGAGAAACTCAGTCTTTTAATATAACAGAAAAAATACAGTCAAGACTCGTCTTCGCAGGCCTCTGCAGCTGAAATCTTAGAATCAAGACTGTTCATCAGAGTCACTGACGCATGCTTGGCCACAGAGATCATGTCAAGGATAATGGTCGGGTCTAAACCTGATCCACCTCTTTTGGCTAACCCACATATATGTCCCGCCCGGTTCACGGATATAGATACAGCTGAGCTCATCTGAGACTCCTCTTCCTCTGTCGCATCAACTATGTAATGATTCCCCACCTAATCAACCGAAGATATGCATTTACATGGATGTTACCAGCTTAGTAAACTTTATCTAATGCAGATGTGACTCGAGAGAATTAAGATATGTTACTTTAGTTAACGTGACTATGACTGGGACACTGGAAGTGTCAAACTGTTGATACTCTTCGTCACTGATGTCAATCTCTGGTTGCTCATCATCCGCCACTTCAGCTGAAACTTGGACTTTTGGTATGGCAGTGTTGGTTAAAGCAGCCTGCAGGGAAGCATTAGTCAACAAGTGGCATTACTATATATACTCACTACCGTTACATCTCATGAGAAACTACCTTAATGGCAGCACTCAGGGCATCCAATAGATTCCCATCAGAACTAATGACAAGCCCATCTATATAAAGATCCCAGCAGACTCTTCCTTCTTGAATCAAAAGCGAAGATAAATTTATCCCAGCGCCTGTTACCACAATGGAGTTGCTAAACACATTACAAGCTGAAAGTGTAACAAAAGAGACTGTATAAACATGATTGCAAACCTGCTCCGCTTTTGCCACCTAAAAGACATTTTTGAAGAGCCAAAGCAAGCTCAGAAGACAATTCCTCACCCCCTCTCCCCTGAGTAACAGCAGCAAGTCACAACGTATTAACCACCTAGAGATTTAAGACCATAAAGCTTGGGACTTTGTTATGAATATGATAGCCAATATCTCAGATTGAACAAAGCTATGATTCCATTTGAAAGATACACACCAGGAGAGCCAGAGAACAGATGTGACAAGTGCTAGATAGAGCCAAAACTAGGCCATTTCATATAAAAACTCACCCCGAAGGTAGGTTCTGCTGTTGGACTGCAATCAATGAAAACCGCAACCTTTCCTTTATCAGGTTGGAGCGAACTTGGTCTCCCAATCTCAGCCTGCAGATCATTGGGTTAACATTCAGTGTACACACAGAAGCACGACTGATTGCATTGTAAAGGAAGTACCTTTACACTGGCAATCACGTCAGTTCCACCAATCCTAACTCTCGCTGAACCATTAGCCTTAAACCCCAACAACAAAAGAGTAAAGAGAATAAGCAACATTACTACATCATGGACATTGCGAGAAACAGAGGAGCTCTAGGAGATCACATTACCTGCGGGATAACACCTGTTTCGACGTAGATAGATCGGTAAGCCAATCTTTTCCGACCATCGGTTCTAAGTTCCTGAGCAATCCCACCTTTAAGAAAGTGTTGCTCTCCAACAGAACACGCCACCATCACTACTACACAGTTTTAAAGCAAAAGTACATATCTTTTACGCAGCCACAGGCCCACAACCAAAAAGAATACATAACTAACAAAATCTTCTTTACCTTTCCCGGCCAACGTAGCAGCGGCAAGTTTTGATTGGTTAAAAAGTTAGTCAACTACCGGTAGGGTTTAAAGATGGCACGAAGTTAATAACTGAGTTTTACTAGGGGTAGTTTGGTCATTTACGCCTTTTTATTTCCGCACTCTTTTATCAGTTTTTTTTTTTTTAATTCTCTCTTAATCAATTTTCCGGGAAGAAGTGCGACCGAGCGAGGGAGCTTTGGTGTCGATGGGTCGTTCGAAACTAGCTTCTCGTCCTGCTACCGAGGACCCGAATCCTGGGTTCGTTTAAAGTTTCCATCTTTATCCGTTTCTTAGCTCGAATTAGTCTTAGGGTTTGCTTACTTGTCTTTGCGAGTAAACATTTCTCTGTAATCCAAATTCAATTGTGCTAATTGCCATGTTTGAGACTAACTGAAACGGAGTTCTAGCTTGTGGGTTATTCAATTTCATGCTGCGACCTTGTCTTTATCCTAATGTGTTGAGTTTTCGTTTCTTCAGAAAATCTAAAAGGAAAAAGTTGTCCTCTGGTACTGAGAATGCACCAGTGCCTTCGATTTCAATCGGTATGTTTCAGTTTTATGTGGTTTAGTGTCTGAATTAATGTATTGTTTCCAAAAGTTCTTAGCTTTTTGTATATTTTTGCAATTTCAAATGTAGGAGGTGAAGGTGGGAATGAGAGGAAGCCTGGCCTTTACTGTTGTAACTACTGCGATAAAGATCTCTCTGGTTTGGTTCGTCTCAAATGTGCTGTTTGTCTCGACTTTGACCTCTGTGTGGAGTGTTTCTCTGTCGGTGTTGAACTTAGTCGTCACAAGAGCAGTCACCCGTATCGTGTTATGGTTAGTTTGAAAGAAAGAAAGAAAATATTTTTATGGTTTGTTTTTGTTTGTTTGTTTGTTTGTGGTTGAATGAATCTTCTTCCCTTTTGTGTGTGACAGGACAATTTATCTTTTCCGCTTGTTACTTCTGATTGGAATGCGGACGAAGAGATACTCCTTCTTGAGGTAAATCATCATTCAAAACGTTTTCTAACGGATCTCGTTTTGGTTTTGACTCTTGGGAAGTTTCATCTATTGTTTTCTAGGCCATTGCGACATACGGATTTGGGAACTGGAAAGAAGTTGCGAACTATGTTGGCAGTAAAACGCAGACTGAGTGTATTGATCACTTCAACTCTGCTTACATGCAGTCACCTTGCTTTCCCCTTCCGGTAAGGAACCCATGACCCTCCAGATAATGGGCATTGTCTCGTTTATTTATTTACTCAAGCTCTTGGCGGTGTAGGACTTGTCTAGTACCAATGGAAAGAGCAAAGAGGAGCTTCTTGCTATGAGTAAAGAGTATGCCGTGAAAAAAGGTCTGCTTGATGATTTGGGACTCTCGTATATTATTAACCTTGAAAGAAGAAAACTGACAGCTCATTTTTTGTTTGGTTGTTACAGAATCACCTGCACTCGTGATGAACCTATCTCCAAAAGAAGAGCTGCCAATATCAGCTGAAATCAAGTACGTACTTCTGTATGTAACAACCATTTTCCTTAGTTTACAATGTGGAATGTACGTAATCGAATACTTTTGTGCTTTAACGAGCAGAGACGAAGCTTCAGGGAAGGACGATCCAATAGATCAACCTCTGCCTGTGTTAGCTGGAGGTATGAGCCACCTGTTCTAAATAACTTGTATGATTTTACCTATTGCCTCTAGATAAATTTGAAATTGTAAGTTGCTTTTAGATTTTTGGCTGAGGAAACAAATTATCAGTCTTTCATACTCTTAACCTTAAAGTAATACTTTTTTGGACAGTCAAGAAGAAAGCTAATGTACCACAGAGTCAGGACACCATCAAGTTGGAAGGTTTGTCTATTGTGTAACATGTTTGGATGCAAAGTTATATTTGAAAGGAAACAAAAGGTAAAGGTTGTTTAATGGCGCTTGTGTCTCAGCTGCAAAACAACCATCTGAGAGGAGTGTCGGGGAGAAGAAACCGAGACTTCCTGGAGAGAAAGTTCCCTTTGTGACGGAGTTATATGGATACAACTTAAAGCGGCAAGAGTTTGAGATCGAACATGACAACGATGCTGAGCAACTACTCTCCGACATGGAGTTTAAGGATTGTGACACGGATGCTGAGCGTGAGCAGAAGTTGCAGGTTCTTCATATTTACTCCAAAAGGTACATTTTTGTCACATGTTAAATCTAAATTGTTCTGTCATGAGCCAATCCTACAGCCAAGATCTTGATTTCGCCTTTTCTGTGCAGGCTTGATGAGAGGAAGCGGAGGAAGGAGTTCGTTCTGGAAAGAAACTTACTGTACCCTGATCAGTTTGAGCTGAGCCTTTCAGCAGAGGAGAGACAGATATACAACAAGTGCAAGGTCTTTGCACGGTTCCATTCCAAAGAAGAGCACAAGGAGCTGATTCAAAAGGTCATTGAGGAGCACCGGATTCTCAAAAGAATCCAGGATCTTCAGGTTTGATGCTTATAATTTATCATAAGGACTTGAGAACTGATTACAGGAACTAAGGGTTTTTGGTAAATGTTGTCAGGAAGCAAGAGCTGCTGGTTGTACGAAAACTACCGAAGCAAATAGGTTTATAGAAGAGAAGAGAAAGAAGGAAGCTGAAGAAAATTTGCTAAGACTAAACCATGGTGGTGGACCAGGCAGTGTAGCCGGTAAAGCACTAAAGAGTCCAAGAGGGTTACATAGAAATTTACAGCCCTTTGGTTCTGAGTCGCTGTCAAAGGCCACGCTTCCGACAGTATGCAGCTCACTGGACAATTGGGACGTCAGCGGTCTCCTTGGAGCTGACTTACTCTCCGAGACCGTAAGTAAACAATATTTTCAAATTTTGACATTTGTTTCCCTTTGGTTTGAGAGATTGAAGAAGCTCTGTGCTTTTGTGCAGGAAAAGGAGATGTGCAACGAGATGAGGATACTGCCTGCACACTATTTCAAGATGCTGGAAACCTTAACAATCGAGATAAAGAAAGGGAAGATAAAGCAAAAGTCTGATGCTTATAGCTTTTTCAGAGTAGAGCCGACTAAAGTAGACAGAGTGTATGATTTGGTGATTCAGAAAGGAATAGGCGAGTCATCATAACTCATGAGCCCTATGGTTTAATCCATCTAGAGAGGAGGAGTTGTGTGCCTCTTGGGTTCATGATCCTAACATGTAATTCTCAAACAATGTATTTAGCCATGTACATACATAGGAAGTGTGTATACAAGATGATGCTGATGTTTGTTCCCTATCCTGTTCTCCATTAGTTTGAAAGCTTGACAAAGGATGTTTCAGATCTTGTTCTCTTGCTTTTTTTCTGCTTGAGCTTTGAACTCAGTGTCCTCGTCCTCAATCTGCTAACTCAATTAAGCTGCTGACTGCTGAATATGTCATATGAGATCAACACTGAGACATTGCTCAAGAAAACAAGATTCTTGGGAGACAAGAAACTACTCTAAAACATTACATCAGTTTAACCAAAAGATTGACCTACCATCTTCTAATGGTTGTAAGCATTACTCTCTTTGTCTAAGCTTCTTCTTGTTCTCTGGTAACCAAGGCTTGAAAGCACCAGGAAGAGAAATATTCTCCAAGTAAAAGAAAAAACCACGCAGCAACTCCAATCTCGCCTTATCATCACCATCCGCAAGCTTGTATTCTTTATCGAAATCACAGACCTTCTCGAGATAAGACAGTCCCAGTTCAGAAGTCTCATAACTGCTTTCTCTTCCCATTCTCAGCTCTCTGCATCTACTCACTCGCTTCTTCATCGATGCCTGACCAGACAGCAACCACAGCTCTCCTTCATCGTATGGTCTCTCAAGAACATCCATTAGCTTCTTTTTAAACACACTACTACTACTACCACTTTCGTCTTCTGTACTGTCTTCCTCAAGATCAATCACGTTGTTACTCTTGGACACCACGAAAGGTGTGGTTTCTCCATCTGTGAACGGAGTATCACTAACCTCAACTATATCATCATCATCAGACCAAGACTCAATCTCAACCTTTACTTTCGACAATAGATCCTTTTCAGGGACAGTTGTGGGATGCTTAAGAGAGTCTACAAGCCATGTGAGGTAACTCATGTAGTCCTTATCTACAACCTCTTCCACACTCTTCTTCCTTGCTCCTTGATAACTTTGTGTCTCCTCTACAGCCTTATGCTCAGTAACTCTATGTACTCGCTTCACAGGAAGAGCCTTAGTTTCACAAACTCTCTTCTTCATTCGCTCAGACATCACGTTGTCTCGTTGGATAACTTCTTTGGTTCTAACCAAGGGAACATCCCGTACAGTGTCAACCTTTGACTCTAGAAATCTCCTACGTTTGTTGCCTCGTTGTGTGACTTCTTGGGCATTAACCAAAGGAACATCCCATAAAGTGTCGTCAACCATCGTTGACTCTGACAGTTTCCTAGCTTTGCTGTCTCGTTGGATGACTTCTTGGGTTCTGACCAAGGGAACATCCCATGAATTGTCGTCGTCAACCATTGACTCTGACAGTTTCCTTGCTTCGTTGTCACGTTTGATGACTTCTAGGGTTCTAAACAATTGAACATCCCATAAAGTCTCGTCCTCATCCTCTGATGACATGTTACTAGCTTGGATGTTCACTTGGTTTCTAACTAAAGGAACAGCACCTGCAGCCTCTAACTCGGTTAACTTCCTCTTTGATCTGTTTGCATCATTAGTAACCATGCTGAAGTTTAGTTTACGAGTTTCAGATTCTCCATTGTCATCTTCAAAGGGAGGGAGTAAAGCGTTGTCATCAGTGAGATGATCACGGAACAACTTGTAGTCCTCATCAATCTCAAGATCATCATCATCATCGTCAATAGAAATAACTGGGACATCAATTTCTTCAGACATAGTTGAAGAAGTATGATGCTCGGTAACTACATTCACCATAAACCTTCTGCAATCATCATCATCACTATCCATAACTGAGTCTGCATTAGGAAACATCGTTAATCAAAATTGAGTTTCATAACAGTTCAATGCAATAAACGAGGAAGGATAAACTCGCAGGGGAATGAATCAGAGAAGAAGAAAAACCCTAAAAATATCCAAGCGGTTGCCGTTAACAGTTAACACCATAGAGATTCCTTTAGAAGTTAGAAAAAAAGAATGATGAGAGTAAAACGTAGAATCATGCATACCGTTTTGGAGAGACTATGTATGCTTGTGAACATGAACTCCAGAGAGATAAAGATCCGAGACGGACAGAGAAAAAAAAAGGAAACAATGATTTTTTTAGGGCGCAATTGCATATGAGAGACGAGAGAGACTAATCAGTCAGAGTTTAATAGACGGACGGACCTAAAGGAGAATCGAATCTTACTTCATGTTTCAGCTTTATCATAATCCACGTCATATATTTCCTTATTTGTTTCCTAAACATCTATTGGCTAATTTATCAATAAAATAGTTTTGAAGCAACCAAGAAAATCATAATGAAGAAAGAGACTTTCTACGGATTTGTGTGATTGTGGGATGCAGAGAAGTGCCATGCATTGGTTGAGTCATTGACAAGGCAAGTAATAGTATTAGAACATAGATTGCTGTGTGGAAGGAACAGTAACCAAACCTTCAACATCTTTTCATGCGTTCCCCCCAAAACGAAATACTATTGAGTAATAGTAAAGGTCAAATCAATGTAGCTTAAGTGGATTGGTTTTCTCAAAATAATTTTATTGAATTCAACTGATAGACCTCTGATGGAAGTGTAACTATCTTTTAACTAAAAAGAAACGGTCTATGCATTTAAAAAAATCGGTGTAGACTTAAAACTGCTGGCTAATGATTTATAGAACATTTTGCTTATTTATGATTCTTCAATGATCATTCAGATTTACAAAAGCGTAGATAAAACATAAGCTTCACCCAAACAGAAACAACTTAGTAACAGACTCATGGGTTAAAGCTCACAGAATCAAACATTGGACTCAGCAACAAAACCAAACCAAACCAAACCAGACTTTAGTTACCAATCACATTAGTAAGAGTTTGGAGTGAAGAAGAAGATATCACCAAGCCTATCATTACTCGGAGAGTTCCCTCCATAAACCAACAACCCTTCCTTACCATCCCTTTCCCCAGCCGCAAACGCACACCATCCCCTAGCCCCCGGATGCTCCTCTGTTCCAAACCCATCTTCCCACTTCCTCCACTCCAACGTCTCCGTATCAAGCCCATAAGCTTCAGCCGTGAAACACCCTGCTCCCATATGCCCCAAGTCGCTAGGATCAACCTCCCCTCCAAATATCACAATCTGCTTCCCAACAACCGCAGTCGAAAACACACTTCTCGCAGACGGTTTCTCCCCCTTTGTCTCAACCTCTCTCCACTCTCCTTTAGCTATGTCGAAGCAATGAACATCGTCTGCTTCATCTCCTGTGAATCCATACACAACCCATATCTTCCCTTCCACCACCTCTAGCCCCGGACCTCCTCTTCCTTTACACCCCTCTCCCGGAGAAGGGAACTTAACCCACTTCCCATCAACAACGTTGTACGCCCAAAGATCCTTCAGACGTCCATCGACTCCACACCCACCAAACACATACACGTTCTGAGAATCCGCAGTAACAGAGTGGTAGCTTCGGTTTTCAGCACCTGAGGGGAGAAGCTTCCACTGGTTGGTGGAAGTGTCGAAAGAGTAGAGCTCGTTGAGCTCCTTGTGATTCTCGTCCCGGCCACCGAAGAAGTAGATGGTGGTTCCTACTGCAGCCATGGCTACGCCTACTCTGGGAGGAGGTGCGTCCCCTGAAGCTTCTTGGATGGACCATGTTAGAGTGTTGAGGTCGAAGACGTGGAGATGGTTGTCTACGGGGACACGGGGTTGGAACTCGCCTCCAAAGGCGTAGACTTTGTTGTCAACGAGAGCTATGGCGTGAGAGCTTCTTGCTCCTGGTCCAGTTCCTTTCTGTTTTAGCTGGAAAAAAACAGAGAAAGACAAAGAACACAAAGATAAATTATTCAAATAATCTATAAAGATTAAACACTCAGCTTGTAGTTATCAATCAACAGAGTCTTTGCTCTTTTTTTTTTAATGAGCGTTACGATAAGTATTAGCTGAAAATTAATCGCAAACAAACAAGAGTTGAGTCAGCATATGATATAAACGCTTAAATCAGTAGTGACGAACTCAATGTCCACTAATCAAATAAGCTAGTAATATTTTACTTTTAAATCTAAAACTACAAGCAAGTGATCAAACTGTTCAACCTTCCATCATCATCAATAATCAAACTATCAACATAAGTTTTCTCCTTTTCACTTATCAAAAACAAATAAAGCTTTATCCTTTACTTTGTTCTAACTCATTAAAGTAAGTATTAAGCTGAAATCAATCAAAAACAAAGAAGAGACAAAACACACAATAAGATGGACAATCCTGTTAACTGATGAATATAAATCAATCACAAATTCACAAGTACAGTTAATATTATAAGATTCTAGGGAATGGCTAGATCGGACGATTAGAATCCAGTTGAAAATGGGGGTTATAACGATTGAAGTTGACAGATTGAGAAGCTATGCTGTAGTAAAAAGCAACCGGATTCGTCTCTAAGAGAAGCATAAAAGTAAAGAAGAAAGATATTTTGATAGAACCTGAACCCATTTGCCTTCCATTGGAGTTGCTGCCATCGTAGTCGTTGCTGCACTGCTTTACCACTGAGTGATGATGATTTGGCAAAAGGACTAGTTTTTATGAGTTGGTTCGTGTTGGGTTTCTCTTCTTAGTCCTGGTGGGTGTCCCTCTATATAAAGGCCCAAACATGATGTGGAAGAAAACGAATCTTCATTGTTTATTTTAATTAACCATCTTATGAAAATGCGTCCTTGTGACATAGCATATGTGTTAGTTTAATAAACGCATGGAACCAATACAAGAAGCGGCATGGATTTTGCTGTATCCTAAGCAATAAACAATTTTCTTTATTATTTTAAACAACAATTTCAACATAAAAATGTTTTATATATACATCAACTTGGATCAAAAAAAAAAATGTTGTACAATTCCAACCTGGCCCTAATTTCAACAACATAGAATCATCGTCAATGTTATCATAGTACATCAGTAGCTACGTCATGAATAGTCTGGGCCAGGTTGTATCTAGTAGACAGGTATTTGAGCCATATCTGTATCTAGCTGGTATTAATATAGTTTTATTGCTTGGTTTTGCATTTTATCACTGATTTTTTTAACACAACATCGAGACTTGATTAGACAAACATTTTGCATCTGTACAAGTTCTCTCTCTACTAACATGATGCACTGAGACGAGAATATGTTTCAGTGTTTAAGTAACCATGCACAGAAGCGAATCCTTCAGAAGTCGAAGAGCCTTGGAGTTGAAGCTAAGAAAATGCTTTGAGTTGAGTGACTAGTGGAAGGATTTGCTTATAGTTCAGGAGATGTAATTCGAGAGCAAGAAAACAAACTTTTCCCATATGCAACATGGCATGTGGTTTGGTAGAAAGAAATAAGATTGTACTGTAGTACTATTCTTTCTAGTCGATTGGATAAATGGTTTAGTGATGACAAAAGAGAAAAATGTTTTTTTTGTAGACAAATGAGATTCAAAATAGTTTGGAGAAAATCATATTTACACCTGCGTAATGGACCATATGTGAATGTAGAAACTAATGTGTCAGCTTCGTAATTCTTTTGATTTGGTTAATCAATCTCTCAAATGAATTATTAGAATTTAGCTAATTACATCCTTTTAAAATTAATAGCCAGTAAACTAATAAAATCAAATAATGCGCGGAACACACACTGCCGACTGACCACACAATAAACGTGAGGAGGCGAAGCTGGACACGCACCTTCCATAACTCATTTTTGGTTCTTGCTAATCTTAGGACACAAAAGATACCAAAGATTCTTTTCCTTTTGTCTGATCAAAATCCGTATTTAACGCACAAAACTTCAATAAAAGGACAAGACTTTATTTTCCTCCTTTGGAAGGTAGAAAAAAATTCAGAGAGGAGAACAACACACGTCTCATCATAAGCACAACACCATCACGCAACTCACTCGGTTACTCCTCCTCTCTCTGTTCCAAGAGAGAATCCTCTGCTTTTACACAGCAGATTCTTCGGTTTCCTCTTAACGAAAAGAATCTGCGAGTCTGGGTTGATTTCTTTCACACACAAGTCAACCCAATTCAAGACTCAACTTAAAGGTTCCATTTTTTTTCTGATTTTCTACTTCATGTTCTTCAAATTAATTGTGTTTGGTATCATAAGCTTGATTCAGAAAACGTTAGCCTTTCAATCGTTGTGATTCTCTTACAGGAGTTGTTGAAAACTCGATGCTTTAACTGACGATGTAATATAATGTTTTTTTTACTATAGCCTTTTAACTGATTCCTTATG
This sequence comes from Hirschfeldia incana, assembly GCA_026261945.1. Classification (NCBI taxonomy): domain Eukaryota; kingdom Viridiplantae; phylum Streptophyta; class Magnoliopsida; order Brassicales; family Brassicaceae; genus Hirschfeldia; species Hirschfeldia incana. The sequence continues at coordinate 435,367 of JABCMI010000067.1, forward strand.
TACTGTTTAAAGTTCATGATCATACTAGTGATGCTTGTTGCATAGTTATCTCCTCCTCCTATGCTTTCCTATTTTTTATTGTTACTTTCCTACTAAATAGCTTTTTTTTCTTGTAAATTAGGTGGGAATGGCTGCACTATTAGCTTCTCAGAGCTGCTGCTACGGCAGCGAGACCACAAGAACCACCAAAGCTATTGGTTTCAGTAGCTCTCTCGAGAATCCATTCACTGTGGAATCATCAACTCACTCTTTTGCCACCAAGTCCAAGAAGTTCCGTATTGAGATGAGACGTTCAGAGACTCCTTCCAAGCCTGGAATCAATGGACGTTCTGTCAAAATGGTTCCAGCCAGTGAGGTTGTGAAAAGAAAAGACGGTGTGAATAATGTAAACGGTTCGGCGGGGAAAGCTGTTAATGGAGCGAGTTTGGTTACTAGTAGAAGAAACATGAATGGTTCTGCGTCTTCTTCTTCGACTTTGGTCAAGCCTCCCACTAAGCAAAGAACAGAATCTATCCTTCCTCCACCTGTTGAAGGAGTCAGGGTTCTTCCTTCTGATGAAGGCTTTAGCTGGGCTGATGAGAACTACAGCTCGTTTCAACGCAGTGTTGATGTTTGGTCGTTTGTTCTTGCCCTGAGGATTCGTGTCTTGTTCGACAATGCCAAGTGGGCTTACGTTGGAGGGTTCACAGAAGAAAAACAGGTATGAGTTCATCATTGTACTCTAGTCTCATTGATTGGTTCTTATGAGTTTTTACCTGTTGTTGTTATGTAACCAGAAAAGCAGAAGAAGAGAAACAGCTTCTTGGTTGAGAGAGAGTGTGTTGCAGCTTGGTCCAACGTTTATCAAACTGGGACAGTTGTCTTCAACTAGGTCTGATTTGTTTCCACGTGAGTTCGTTGATGAGCTTTCCAAGTTGCAGGACAGAGTCCCTGCCTTTTCTCCAGAGAAAGCAAGGCGCTTCATCGAGGCCGAGCTTGGAGCTCCTATTAGTGTAATGTATAAAGAGTTTGAAGACCAACCCATAGCTGCAGCTAGCCTTGGCCAGGTATGTGATACTCAGCCACCCACCTTTGTATCTTAATTTCTGCATTTCATCTACATATTGATGTTTGTATTTTAATTTTTACAAAGTTTATTTCATTAGGTACACAGAGCTGTGTTGCACAATGGAGAGAAAGTGGTTGTGAAAGTTCAAAGACCCGGACTCAAAAAACTCTTCGATATTGATCTAAGTATGTAACATATAATAAAACTTATGGACATGGATGCTTGATATAATGCTGAAAATGGTATATACTTTCTTATCAGAAAACTTGAAGCTGATTGCTGAGTATTTCCAGAAAAGTGAAACATTTGGTACAAATGACTGGGTTGGTATATATGAAGAATGTGCTACGTAAGTCTTTATTACAGAGAAGTATTTATAACTTTTGTAGTTCTAAACCATGTAGTACTTATCTTTCTTTCCCTTTGGTTTTTCAGGATTTTGTATCAAGAGATTGACTACATAAACGAAGCCAAGAATGCAGACAAGTTCAGGAGAGACTTCAGGAATATAAGCTGGGTCCGTGTACCGGTACGTTTCATTTACTAACCAAAACTCATGAGGTTTCAAGTTCTTGTAATAAAGAAACTCATATCTTGTTTTCATTTGTAGTTGGTCTATTGGGATTACTCTGCCATGAAGGTCTTGACTTTGGAGTATGTACCAGGTCAGTGTTAACACTACCCAATATGTTTTTTCTTAAGATTCATTGTATTTACTCTCTTAATGATTGGTGCAATTTAGGTATCAAGATCAACAATTTAGACGCCTTAGCTGCACGTGGTTATAACCGTTCAAGAATAGCATCACGAGCCATTGAAGCTTATCTTATCCAGGTTTATAAACAATAAGGCTGGCTAGAAAGTTTTATTCAAAAACTTATGGTTTTGAAACTTGTGTTTTATTTTTCTTTGGCTGTTTTGTAGATACTCAAAACCGGCTTCTTTCATGCTGATCCTCACCCAGGGAATCTAGCCATTGATGTGGATGAGTCAATCATCTACTATGACTTTGGCATGATGGGAGAGATCAAAACATTTACTCGGACTAGATTGCTTGATCTCTTCTATTCTGTATATGAAAAAGATGCCAAAAAGGTATTTTACTTCTTTCACTGACTAATCCTCAAACTGAGGGAGAGTGACAAGAGAGCTATACTAAATGTATTTTACAGGTCATGCAAAACCTTATAGATCTCGAAGCACTCCAACCCACTGGAGATCTTTCATCGGTAACCTTAAGAGTCTGACTCTTTTTCTCTATGTGAAAATAAACAAATGTAATCTCATTGCCACTTTTGTTTGTGTTTTGTGTTAGGTAAGGAGATCAATTCAGTTCTTCTTGGACAATCTACTAAGCCAATCCCCAGATCAGCAACAGACTTTGGCAGCTATTGGAGAGGTACTGATCAATACTCAGGCCATTCTTGTGGCTGTTACTCTTATCATTTTGAGTACTGAATGATTCCCTCGTTTCTATGGCAGGACTTGTTTGCAATTTCTCAGGATCAGCCATTCCGTTTCCCATCAACTTTCACATTTGTCATCAGAGCATTTTCCACACTTGAGGGTAGCCCTCTTCTTTCTTTCTCTTCTTTTTCCAAAATCTTTGACAAAGCTCACCGTTTTATGCTTCATTCATTTTGCAGGTATTGGTTACATCCTTGATCCAGACTTTTCCTTTGTGAAGGTTGCTGCTCCCTATGCGCAGGTGTGCTATTACAACCTTTTCTCTCCACTCTTAAAACCATATCTTATACCAGTCTTCTCTCTGCTCTTAACGCTCATGAAACATCGGTTTTAAAACAGGAACTCCTGGATTTAAAACAAAAGCAAAACTCGGGAACCCAACTTGTCCAACAAATAAGGAAACAGGCGGACGATGTACTAATGCTTTCTCTAAATGCCATCTCCAGTCTCTCTTGTTTTGTTTAATGTTTGTTACTAAACACAGCTTGTAAAATTTTACTGGAACAGGCTAGGTCTTCTACTCTGTCCATGCCATCCCGAGTGCAGCGCATAGAAGAGTTCGTTAAAGAACTTGATTCAGGCGATCTTAAACTCCGTGTTAGAGTTCTTGAGGTGAATACATTCAACACCCTTGTATCGTTTTTGATACTCTTTAACGCTATGTAGTATACGAATCACTGAGAATCTCGGTTTCTTTAAATGTTTTAGTCGGAAAGAGCAGCTAGGAAAGCGACAATACTGCAGATGGCGACAATGTATACAGTTTTTGGAGGAACTCTGCTTAACATTGGAGTTACATTTAGCAACCAAGGAAGTCAGCTTGTTGCCAATGGTTCCTTCGTTGGTGCAGGTATTGGATCACACTGTTGTACACGCTGCAAAGTGTATATGTTTGTGGTGGTTAAATGTATTTTCTTTTGTGCAGGGATATTCATGTTATTGGTGTTGAGATCTATGCAAAGGGTAAATAAGCTTGATAAGTTTGAGAAGATGATATGATGATGATTCTTTTGAAGCTTCCAAAGTCAAATATAGAAGAATTGTGATGTATAGCAGTATAAAAATTATAAATGTATAAAAAAGACTATTTCAAAGACTCAATAAAAAAAGAAAGTCAAAAGGGTACCTGAGACTGAGTTCATCGCTGGAAAAGTACATAACTTACAACTCTATCTGCGCTTTGTATTTCTGATAAGGAATTTCACAACTATATATATCAATCGTCAAGATAACAAACTAGTCTGCACCAAAGCCTACTAGAGAAACTTATACAAAAAGGGCCAACTGGTGCCAAAAGCCTCAAGGCTGCTGACCAAGAAGCGATGGCTGGAAGAAGAGATGGCTGTGAGCAATCTCGATGAGTTCACGTGGGTCATTCATCGTCTCATCCCTTAGCGCCTCAAGAACAGCCTCACATGAGAACTCCCTAACAACAACAACATCAAAGTGTAAATTATGATTTCCAATGGGTTCAAAGCTGATTAGTTCTTACAAGTTAGGGAAATAAAGAGACCTTGTTATAAGAATTCTGTAGAGCATCTTCAAAATAGGACATAACTCAGCAGGAGTTACAGGTTTGCCTTCTTCAGGGTGTTGAAGACTTAACGAGGATTGGTTTAATAACTCGAAAAACGCTTTCACCGCAGAAACACCCTTTGAACATTACATCAAAACCACTTTCATCATTACCTAATCTATAAGACATTCTATTTGCAGTTCTAACGGTGATCGGTTGATGCATATAGTACCTGGATCATTCCCTTGCCTTTGATGCTATCACCCATTCCAAGGTTAAGTTCTCCTTTCGCGAGCTTCTGACCATACCACGCATTACGACCTTTTAGCAATGTTACATAGGTATCCGCGAGCAGAGGCCCCGCAAGCTTCTCTGGCTCCTTGGCCAGTAAATGAGTAATAAAAATCATCTCTGAAGTACAATGCGCAAAGTATACAGATTTGCTTGTAGCACTTTCCTTTGTCAACGTATCCACCATTCCTGCAAAACACACAAAAGCCTGATTCATGAGCTTTTCACCTAGATAACATATTAGAGATGTGGATCCATCATTACCTGCGCCAATGGCATACACATTTTTCAAACCACCCATTACTTCATGAGTAACAAGGTCACTGTTGTCCCACACTATGAAATGAGACTGCCTTAGAAACTTCCCCAGAGGCTTCCTCCATTTCTCAGACCCACAGATCCGCGCATTAGCGTACTCTTTGTTGTATACCTCGGAAGCAATGTTAGGTCCTCCAAGGTATAGAATGTTCTCAAGAGGGATTCCAGCTACATAAAAGGATATAACATTGTCTTAATCACATGAGAGACATTTACAACTAGCCACCTATGCTGCTTAATGACACTAACACACAATCAAGTGATTTAAGGAGGAGGAGGAGATATCAACTATTCATCTAGCAAACAGATAAAAAAAAAAGAAACATTTGGGAAGTAAAATTTTTTTACTTGCTCGGTAGATCATTTGAGTAGGAGTAACAATCCTAGGATGAGGTTCAAACTCAGCTTCCACACCTTTAGCCAAAGAAATAATCACAGGAGCCGTAACCCTCTCCTTCCAGTACTTACTAATCTCACTAAACACCTGAAACGTCTCGGTCGAAGGCAAACCATTCACCACAACATCAGCATCCCAAACTGCCTCCTGAAGATTCGTCACCACTTTCAAAGGACACAAGGGAGTCTCAATCATATTCAAACAGAACCCATCTTTCAATATCTCATCTGCGTATAACACCCTATCTCCTAGCCTAGCTTCCACGTACTTGAGATACGCGCACCGTCTTATCAGCCTCCTGAGAAGCTCCTCCCTCGAGTTGATCACTTCGAAGAGATGCTGCGCCGTGCCTTTATCGATCGCTCTCCCTCCTCTTCTCCAGATTCGAATGCTTACTTTCTCTCTGAAGGCTCCGTAGTTTTCTTGTAGCATTGCGATGAAGACGCTTCCCCAAGCGCCGGCTCCTACGCCTACGATCTTTAACGGATCGTCCTCGGCTTTGCCTAGTAATCTACGGATCTCGTCGAGCCTAGCTTCCACCAAATGCTCCATTATCAACCAACAAAGAGAGGATTTAGATTTGTAATGAGTATCTTCAGTGGATTGTTCAGCAACAAGACAACAAGCTGTGGAATAAGAAAGGTTTGTTCTTCTCGACCAACGAGGAACTGATCTTTTCAGGAAAGTTTGTGTCTTTTTTCTTCTTTCAGGTAACTTGTAAAGATCAGACAATTACGTCGGCTTCTCTCTGTTCTGTCTTTATCTAACGTGGGCTTACTTACGGCCCACTAAACCTTTTGCATCGCCTTTACGTTATTTCATACGGCTCACTGAAACTTTTGTATATCGCCTTTTCGTTATTTTATCGTATCCAAGGTTTCTTGTACATTGAAAAATTGAAATAAAGTTTTTGACCCCAAAATTTAAATGATCCGCCTGGATACTAAATGTGATTTTTTTTTGGTGTCAATCATAAAAATTTATATTTTTAAAATTGTTATAACTTAATGGTTGAGAATTTTTTAATTTTCAGTTATTTTAATTTGATATAAAATAAAAGGTAATTTAAAACTAATTAATATCACCTACCAAATAATATAAATAATATTAAAATAATAATTTATGATAAAAAATTTAAAATTTGTTCTAATTTGTTTACTCGATAATTTTTAATTTTTTATTTTAGTTTATATTTAAAATATAAAATAAATTTAGAACCAATTAATATCACTTCCCAAATAATCTAAATTATATTACAAATAATTACTTATGATAACTAAATCTTGAAATTATTAACGTTGATCAATTTTTTTTATATTTATAAACTAAATAATATGATGAATGATTTTTATAATTTTAATTATTTTAAAAATATATCTAAAATAAAAAAAGGTAAATCTAAAACTAATTATTATCACTTGCTAAACCGAAATGATATTGAAAATAATAATATACGGTGGTTAATTTCAAAATTATAGAAAGTGTAATAATGTTTGAGAAATTCGTTTTATATTTATAGAAAGTGTAATAATGTTTGAATAGAAAACAATTTTGTAGAAATTAATGTAATTATTTTATACTCATATAAAAATATAGTGATATCTACGATAATTATTATCTTTTTATAATGTCCATATATGTTTTATAAATAATTAGACTTTTAAGATTGGATGATTATATTTAAAGAACATGTGTGAGAACTTCGATTAAAACATTTTTTGCACTTAAATCAAATAATAAAGTGAGTAAAATAGTGTTATAATTGAAAATAATTATAAAATTAATTTTTGATTCATGGATTGTATAATTTGTATTACTACTAAGAGAGCAATAAATATTTGGCAAAAATATGGAAAAATTAGGAAATCTTTAGCAAAAATTTAATAAAAATACAATGTATAAGTACTTCCATACGTTCAGAGAAAATATGTTGTTAAATGCTACTGTAAGGAAATTGTTATCGTGGTCGACGACAATCCGAGCTCCACCTTCTGCAAATACCCAGAAATAAGTGAAGACCGGTTTATGTTACCAAGAGGTTTCCTCTGCCTCTATGTCTTTGTTTGTTTGATTAGATTTACTTTTTTCTGTTTAAGGAGTTAACTTGTGGTAGATTCGATTTAAAACTCAGTATTAAACTCATGTTATCAATAATTGTTATATTTTAAATTTGGTAATAAACTCATGTTATCAATACCCCTTCTGTATATTAAATGAAAATTTATTGAAGTGACGTTTTCTTATGTGTCAATTATAGAAATTATTTAATTTTTGATTTACTGATTGTATAATTTGTATTACAAATTAGATAAAGAAAATATTTGGTAAATAATATGTAAAAATCAGGAAAACATTAGCAAAAAAATTAATAAAAGAACAAAATAATAACAGAAAAAAATAAAAATAACTGAAGACGATGCATAAATATATGTTGGATAAATAAATATGATAACTACAAATATAATTTCACAATCATTTGTTATTACTAAATACTAATCTGCTTTTTTTTTGATCAAATACTAATTTCTATATCAAATTTATGAAAACTTTACGATATGCTATACATAATATATACATTTTTATACAATATTTTTATGTCTGTGAATTCGCAGCAACTACCTAGTTAATAAATATTAAATATGTTTAGATTATCTAACCTCCAATTACTAAGAAAAACTTGTGTATTGATTATTTAATCAAAATCCCTAATTGTTTTAAACGAAATGAATCTAAACCGGCCCTGTGCTCCATCATCCAGAGACAAGTAATTCTCTGATTCATCCAGAGACAACACTTTTATCACTCAATTCAAACGAACACCCTTATATATAGAGAAGCTTTATGTTCATAATGTAAAAAAGGAGACTAATTAAGTCATAACCATTGAGTGGGTAATTTCTTGAAACATGAGAAAACGCAAATCATCCAGTGAACTAAAAGTTGTGTCTGTAAAAAAAGAGCTAAGTAAATATTATATGGTAACTTAGGAGGCAAAATATTATTCAGACACGAGACATGCCGAGTTTGCGTTCAAACAAGCGACGCAGAAGGTAAACTTGGAGGACACTTGCACCGATCAATGCAAACGACTCGAACAAAGCTTTGTGTACTGCTCTTTTGCTCATGTTCTCGTTAACTACAACAAACAAGATCAAACCATATTAATCTCTCGCAAACAGAACAAAAAAAAAACAAATGAGTCTTATAGAAAAAAATGTTACCAATAGCTTGACGATCGGTTTGAGCCTCTAACCAATGTTGTTCGAACTGGATGTTGTAAAGAGCCTCCTCTAACTTTGATATTTGCTCCATCAAGGGAGTGAAATGCTCTGCACATAATCATATTTTCAGCTTAATAAATAACTCAAAACGACACAAAAACATATCAGACAAACGCTCACCGTCCTTTGCGTGCTGATCGTAGTAAGCAAAGTGACCAAGCTGCACATCGAAGTCAATGGTTTCATGATAAGGAGACTTGTTAGTGAAACAGAATCGGTAAACCCCTTTCTTTTGGACAACAAAGTCGTGCTTGGCACTTATCTGCTCCCGGAAGTCATGGATCTGTTCCCCTGTTGGGCCGTGTATCTGTTCCAATATATAATCACCACACATGGTTGGTTATATCATTCAACAGAACACAAGAGATAACATTTTGTGTAATTCCATGTCCAAGAGAATACATCATCACTACTGGTTACTCAAACATACAGAATTGTAACTACGGCAAAAAAAATTAACATCAAACGCACAAGGTACAAGTTTAAAAAAAGAAATAATTTTCTATAAAGAGGATTAGAGATTATCTACCAATAGCATACAGAGCTAACATTCAACAATGGGGATTCTAAAGATCATCACCTACAGTTAACAATTCTAACGATTTGCGAGATTGATATGGAGTAAGTAAGGCGTACCACGAGATCTACACCATCCTCGTTAAAATGCCACTGAGAATCAGATTTGATGACGACGAAAGAGACATGAAGGGTATCGCCTTCGTATTCAGCCTTGTGGGAAAAACATTCTTCTCTATCTATCACGAATCTAATCCCTAAAGCTGCCTGGAAGCTCCACACGAGCCCTAGTAATAGGATCGTAGCCTTCATGCTCATCTAAAACAGATACATATTTAATTTTATTTCAATTACAAAAAAAACGTAATTCAATCGTTAATAAGAATCCACGATTAGAGATTTCTCCAAATACAATTGAATTGATTCGATTTCGATTCTTACGAGGTGATGATGGATTTCAGATTGAGAGACTTACCTTGCAAAGTATCGAGGGAATTAAACGAAGAGGAGTGGTAGATAGATGGACGGAATTTTTCGATCTGGTCGATGAGAGATTGATCGGAGAGGAAGACAGTGGGGAGAGAAAGGAGGGAGTTCTTTCAGACTCGGACACGATGGAGCCTTGTTTTGACTGAGGAGGAGGAGTTTCGTTACCCGACAAAAACATAATCAACTCTAAACGACGTCGCTATATTCTTCTTTTAGTTATTTGGTCAGCGGCTTTACGTGGCAGATTTTCATTGGTGCTTAACACCTTTAATGCCACATCACTAAATACCATATCATCTCTAGGCTTGGATAAATATAGAATATCCGAGTTTTTAAAATTGTGATTTGCATCGTATGTTACGAATATCTAATTTTACGATTTGTTTTGCTTTGGAGAAAAACGGATATTTGAAAAGTAATTAGATATTTGCGAATATTTACAAATATTTACGGATATCTAATATATTTTGATTAATACAAATAATTTTAAAAATTTGATTAAAAAATTGTTTTGTAAAATTTATTTTTTCCATGATATAGAAGATAAAAATTAAAAGAAATAGTAACTTAGTTAACAGTTATAAGAACAGAGAACTTTAAAAAAGTATAATTGTCATAATTTTTTTCTCTTCTTTTTATGCAATATTTTTGTATAAGTAATAATATGAATATAATTTGTTAAATCATATGTTAAAATAATAATCATATAATTTTATCTATTTAAAAATTTAAATCTAATCAAGATATACATGTATTTATAAATTGCTGGATCAGATCAAATATATGTTTCCTAAAATTTTAATATTTGTGAGTTGCTTCTATCTTAGCAGATATTGATTTTTAGTATTTGATTTGCTTTGAAAATTTACGCATATCCAAAATTTTCGGATCAAAGCAAAACAAATAACGAATCGAATCAAATTTAACGGATAAAATTCATAAGTTCAACTCCATAAAATCTTCGAAAAAAAATCAAAACTTTTTCACGTACCCAAATACAAATAATACAATTATGATGTGCACCAAAAAAGAAATAATACAATGATGATGTTTCATAAAACTCTCTCTAAACAAAATCATTAGTCGAATTTATTGCAACATTATGATGTTCTATGTTAATTATACGGGCTTATTGGCCTTCCCAATATAATTTTAACCGCTTAAGTAAAAAGAAGATAAAGCCATCATTGTAATTATCAAAAAAAAGGATTAGAGATTCATCATGAATTAAGAAGAGAGAGAGAGAGCCCTACGCTTCCAAAAACCACACTCCATAATTTTTTTTGATATTTCCCCTTTCTCGCCCCCCCTCTCCCTCTTCTCTCCATCCTTCTTCTTCCTCACCTGCTCATTCATCACCCGCGTATTCGCATACATATATACACACAGGAGGGCTAACTCAGACCTTCTCGGTCTGGTCCCAGATTCAATTTACCAGAAAAGCGAGAGAGAGAAAGAGGATGGTTGTTGGGAGTGGTGGTAGGGTTTCGATTACGGCGGAAACGAGGAAGACGATTCAGACAATCAAGGAGATCACTGCTGGGAACTACAGTGAGGATGAGATTCACGCAATGCTCCTTGATTGCAATATGAATCCCGATGACGCTGCTCAACGCCTTCTTCTTCAACGTAATATCATCATCTTCTTCTTCTTCTCTTGTTTCATTATCTGATTTGGGTTCTTTTGACTGGATCCACGATTCGATTTGGGGGTTTTAAACTTAGGTTTTAGCTTCTGTCTGAATTTTCTGGGGTTTGATAACATCGGTTTCGTTGCCTGTTCATATGTCTTAACTTAAATCTGTTTCTAGTTGTTTATGTCTTAGTGCCTTGTTTAAGGATAGAAATGCATCAGAGTTTTGTAATGCTGCATATAGCCAAGAGTTATTGTGTAATTTGGAGACAGTTTTCTAGGATAGATAGATTTTAAGTTTTAGGTTAAGTTTGAGCAGTTATTATTCTATACTATGTTCTGAACCAATTTTTAAAATTTGTCCTTTGACTTTGCAGATCCATTCCTTGAGGTTAAGAAGAAGCGTGATAAGAGAAAAGATGTATGTGTGTTTTTGTTGAACTTCTTTTGGTTTCACTTCATGTGTGAAGTGTGTCTAAGACTGCATTAATGGTGATTGACATTGTTGTAAAATTGCAACAGAACCTTAGCACCAAGGACTCTGTTGAGCCACAGTGGAGATCTGGTGGTGGCTCAGGCCGTGGTAGCAGGGGTGGTCGGATGAACTTCTCTTCTCGTCATTCATCACATGGTAAGCATCATATGAAATAATTGTTTACGTTGGTACATTTCTTCGCGTTAGTATACTCTGTAAGGTGTTTACTTGCGGTCACTATCCTGTTTGTTACATATTGCAAGTGTTAATGGATGGGATTTAGTGTGTGCCCAGTGAAATTATGTTATATAGAAGCGTCCCTAGTGGAAGTCCAAAACTCATAGCTTTTATTTTTATTCCAGACGCTGATGAAGTGTCTGTTGTGAATCTTTACTTTTAATCAGATGGTTCTGGTGCAAAGAATTCTTTCAGAAAACAAAATGGTCCAAAGCAGGTCGCTGATCCATCAACTTCGACCTCTCAACAAATAAAAACTAAAGAAGATACCTTGGTGTCAAGGTGAGCGTCATCCTATACTACTATGTACTATTTTCATTGATTCTATATAACACACAGGTGGATGTATGACATAATGACACCCTTAGTGAAAGCAAGGGGTGGGCCCTTTTTGGTCCAGCATCGATATACCCTATAGATGAACTTTCTCATGATCTTCGTTTTCTTTTTTGTATTGTTGTCAGCCTTCCCGCTGTGATGGATAAAAGTTCTGTTGGTTTGACATCAGGAAGCTTTGATGGTGCACCATCTGCTGTTGAATCAAGCAAAAATCGTGTAGCATTGGGCTCTAACGATGTGCATACTGAGCAGAAGTCGGCTGATTCTCTGCCACTCTCTCGTCCATCCTCCTCGGAGGTTCGATTCACTTCTTCAAATTCCAGATCACTGAGCGAGCAGCACCTTGGACAAAGCAAGTTTCAAAACAGATCCCGTGGTGTGGGGAAGACTTCCGTGAATGATGCTTATGTTCCAAGGCCTGCTTCATCTCATAGCAACAGCACGGGTAGCCGCCCTCCTTCTAACTACGGTAATCGTTCACAACAGACTGTTGGTCCTCAAAGAGGTAAAGGAAATAGTTTTTCGTCTTACAGTTATTTTTAATTTGCATTTGTAATCCTCTGACATCACCATGGATGCTTGTTTGTAGGTAAGGAATGGAAGCCGAAGCCAGTGAACCATAACACTTCTCAGGGTTCTGGTGCATCAGCTACAACTGAACCTCTTGCGGTTCCTGCTGAAGCCAGTGAAAAATCTGTTAAAGATGTTCCTTCTGCAGAGGACACATCTAGCTTGCCGAGGCAGCTTGAAGACCTGCAGGTCCAACGTCAGCATGTTATTATTCCAAACCATATCCTTGTTCCAGAGACTGAACGAATCAAGTTAAGCTTTGGAAGCTTTGATGCTGGCTTTTCTATAACATCAGGTTCAGTAGCTTTTCCAGAGAATGAAAAAAGATCTGCACCTCTCTCACAGAATTCACAGGAAGTTGTCGTTAGTTTGAAAGAGGACGAACTTAGGTAATCTATCTGTCTCTGCTTTTGTTAATTCTGTTGTTGAGCGGCTAGATATTCTCAATATAAGAGTGATATTGAATTGGAAAGAAATTGTAGTTTGCTAGTTTTCCTTAGTAGCATAATCAAAACGCGAAACTTACAAAGAGCGTACTTTAGATTCTAGATGTAACATAGCATATATATTTTTGACATGCTGTAGGCTACCCTGTTGATCTAACAGTGTGAGTGACTAAGTGGGTTTTGTTTCTAGAAACAACTCTTAGTCCTCCTTAGCTCTTAAGTTCGAAATAGGAAGTAACAACTTTTCTGTATTATGATGTTTAATCTTTACGGCACTGAATTTCTGGAAATCATATAATCTTTCCACTAGAAACACTTGCAACACGAAACCCTTTTTTTTGGTCATGTCGAGGTATTAAATTTTGTCTTCTAGAAACCTTGATGTGTCAAACTTTACCAGTGCCTAAAGTGTTCTCTTTTTAATGGATTCAGCAACCCAAATGTCCATTCGACTGAAAAGGACGAGGAGAATAATGTTTACTCCGAGTCGCCTTCAGAAGTCCCAAATGATATGGCTAGTGAAGGTATTGCTGGAACAAATGCAGCCCCAGTGTATGATGTCTCCAAGCAAGAGAATATGTTGGAGTCTGAGAACAATCAAAACCCTTTTGACCACGTTCCAAGTAATATTATCGGGCCTGTTCCTCCAGCTCCTGGGAGCCAGCATCCACAGTTTGAGAATGCAGACCCTCAAGCACGTGATGCCCTTCGTGTTCCTAACTTTCTGGTATGCCTTCAAAATTAATTTGATCAACTTGTTAAGCTAATTTGATCAACTTGTTAAGCTAATTTGATCAACTTGTTAAGCTGCCATATTCTTGATCGCCTTGAACCATTGATTATGCCTAGCTACTACTCTTCATTGATCATAATATTTTGATCATTACATAGTTTTTAGGCATTCTCATCTCTAGATTGTCTTTTAAAATGACTATACTTTTGTTGTTCGAAGGTTCCGCAACCATTTGATACAGCGAGTTACTATGCTCAGTTCTACCGATCAGGCCCTGACAGTGATGGCCGTGTTTCTCCCTTTGTTTCTCCAGGGGTTGCATCCAAGTTTAATGGAAATGTTACAGTACTGCCCCCGCATTCATCTCAAACCATGCAAGAGGTTAGTGCAGCTTTTTGGTTAAACTAGTTTATTATATAATCCATTCGACGCCTTGCGATTCTGGTTTAGAAGCTTTCTTAATCATGTTTCTGTGTCTGAAATGCGTAATCATGTTGATTTGTAGGGTGGAAACAACTTAGTTCTGTCGACAGCTAGTCCAACTCCACTGGTAACACAAGCTACTGGGCTGATGCAGAACTCTATACCTGTCACGCAGCAGCCTGTTCCTTTCTTACGCCCCCCAGGATTACACATGTCACATTATCCACCGAACTACATGCCATACGGACACTACTTCTCCCCATTCTATCTACCTCACCCGGCAATGCAACAGTTCTTAAGCAATGGTGCATTTGCTCAGCAGCCTCAGGCAAGCAGTGTGTTTCCTGCTACTCCACCCCCTGGAGCTGCTGCAACAGGTGGCAAATACACACTACCTCATCACAAGCCTGGGAATAATACAGGAAACTTGACTCATGTTGGTATGCCTGGTGGTTACGGACCATCAAATGGTTCCTTCCCAGCAGGATATAATCCCACCTCCGCTGCTTCAACTGGGAATTCAACTTCCAATGAGAATCTCAGCACATTGCAGTTGAAGGAAAACAACGGCTACAGCACAACAGGGCAACAGGTATCCGTTCCGTTTTCCCTCTTTGAACCCAACTCAGTTGAAAGATTATTTAAAAGTTCATATTCGTAATGAGTTTTCTTATCTGCAGAGTGAAGCACTGCCTGTATGGATTGCTGGACCAGGACGAGATGTGCCGAGCTCTTTCTACGGTTTACAGCACCATGGGCAGCACGTGACTTACGCTCCAGCACAAGCTGGTCACGTGACATTCCCAGGTATGTATCATCCAGGACAAGCAGCAGTGACAGCAGCAGGAGTTCACCATCCGCTCTTACAACAGTCTCAGGGTGTTGCTGGAGCTGAAATGGTTGCACCTGGGCCTAACGTTTTTCAACAGCCTCAGCAAACACCGATGAATTGGCCAAGTAATTACTGAAACAGGATGGAAATGAAGATTTTGGGGGATTGAACCAGAGTATCAGGAAGATATGGTGCGGGTTTTTCGTTGACTTGCGTGTGTGTGTGTGTTATGCCATCTAACAAATTACCGAAGAAAGGAAGCTATGAAGGGGGATTGACACAGGATGATCATAAAAGGATAGGGGAAGGTATTGCTTATTGAATCTAGTGTTTTTTGGTGTTTCTATATCTTTTTATTTTTTTGGGTTCTAGCAAAATATTTGCTTTCTTAGTTTTTTTTAGCTCTTCTGAGCTTGAGCCAAAAGAACTTTTGCTGCATGAGTCTGTATCTGAAGACTCTTCCTTCTTTTGTCAGCCTTTTGTGAGAACATGTTCAAATATGGAGTTACCTGAATTTTTTATTTGAATTCAAAATACAAGAAAATATATAGATGTAATTTGTCTTCCAGAATATCCAAATATTATTTAAAGTGTTTTTGAAAGCTTTATTAATTTTCCTTTTCATCACTTTCAATCAAAGTTCTTTTGATAAGAACTTGAACGCTAAGCAAACTTTTTGAAGTTGCGACAAACCAGAAATCACGTTAAAGCTTGGACCAGTCAGTTAAAGGAGACTTTTAAGTGGTAACCACATAGCTCTGTCTGGTAAAGATTCTGGATACTGTCTTTAACTTACAAGAATGCACAGTGCAAAGCACTTATGAGCGTACATATACATACACGAAGTCATATACAATCATATTGTTTTAACTTTTTACACTATAGTCTCCCTGCATTTTTTTCAACTACCAAGACAATTCATGGAACCCTGATCTGTGTAACACCCTGAAGCAGCCAAAACCCAACTTGGATAAATGTTTTTTTTTTGTCAGAGAACGATGCCTCTGAACAAGAATGAAGCTTCTTCCTAAGGCCACAAAAAACAGATTGAATCCCAAGAATGAATGATTTGCTTTACAATACTCATCAGTTTAATGTCTCTCAAACCCCAGAGAGTAGTAGTCTTGTTTTTTCACAGTTTATGACTTTGAGAACTCTCTCTCCACAAGTCAAAAACCTTTCTTGTTTGATTTTTCCGCCATGTGCATCTACTTTGTAAAGAGAATCCTTCAGTAGCTTCTGGTTGGGGTGAGTGGGTCGTAGTCATAAGCTTCACCAGCTTTGACAAACCTCCCTTTTACACGCCGTCTCACATCAGCTCTTGCTTTCCGAGAAGCATACCTCACTGTCTTATCAAACCTGTATAGCAAACAAAGTGTCTGGTTTAGAAAACACTTCACACTTACTTCAATGATGCAATGTATTGGGATTCACAATGGCACTTACTTGCGAGCCTTCTTCTTCTCCTTGTAACGCATAACCGCGTTATTACGTGTCACCGAATGTGAGGAAGCATTATTATCCTGTGATGCTGTTTGAGGATACCATGGTGGCTCCCCTGAGAGCTGCATGGAAGATGATGCACCACATTCTTGGAAATCTCCAGCGCTACTATCTCCGGTGATTCCAGAGAAAGATATGTTGGAATGTGCTGGCTTCGATGTGAAGCAAATGATCGGCTCTGTTTTCGAACTCATGAAAGAATCATCGTTGCTCTCAGCAGGCTGCACAAGATTCCCTCCCTAAAAGAACAAGATCATCATCAGAATCACAGAAAGATACATTGTTGCTTGTTATAACTCATAAAATGGGAGAAAACATACCTCAGGAGCAGCTGCTTGATGATGTTTCTGGAAGAGACTGTCGATTCCACCTTGTCCAAAGAGCTCTCCAGAGGTGTTAAAGGCTGTCCCAAAGAGCTCTTCATAGTTCTCAAGAGCCAAATCAACTTCATCCATACCCAAGTTCCCATAAAAGTCATCTTCACATACTCTTACCTCCTTCAAAAACCATAAACAAAACAATTAGTTACAATATGATAACTCATGAATGCCATAATAAAGATTAAAATTATCTATACCTTAGGAAATGATGAAGTTGCAGGAGCTGCAGAACTGGTTTCAGGCCTTGAAGAGGAACCAGCAACAACATCTTTCTTATCTTCATTACAGGTTTGGTTGGTCTGAGTCTGACCATCATCATCTATATTCATCAAACCCATTTCTTGTTCACAGCCAGATTGTCCAGCTAACTCCAAACAGAAAGACCAGATGGAAGCGAGCTCAGAGCTTGAAGGACAACCAGAGTAGCAGCTTATGGTTTGCCTCTTGTGATTATTCGAGGAAGAAGAATTGTTGCTGCTGTTGTTGTTGTTGTGGCCAGACCAGTCACAGTTTTGACAGAGGGAAACTCTTTCTTCAACACACCTAACTGTAGCAGGCTGGGCATTGCATCTCTCGCAGACGAGTGTCCTAGAATGTCGTTTGGACAATGCGTTAGCGGAATGAACACTCCGGTCGCAGGAAAGGCAGAGACAGGCTGCATCTGAACGACAGTACACCATTGATCTTTGTTCACCACAGAAGTCACACATGTAACCCATCCTTCTTTCACTGCTGTAAAAAAAAGTCAATATATAAATTTTCTTGAATTAGATAAAAAAAGACAAGAGACTTGGTCCAAAAAGCAAGACATAGATGGAATCTCTTTAAAAGTTTGTGAGTTTTGGTCAGAGCTTTCATATGAATAGTCAGAGACCAAAACCCACCAAAAGAAATTAATCTAAAACAGAAATTAGAAAAAAAAAGAACAAGGCTTCAAACCACAGATCAGTAAATCTACAGTTTTTTTGTTTGACTTGTAGTTAAAGATGAATCAAAAACTCAATTAGTTCTTAGCAAAAATCAAAGCTTTTTTTTTAATCAAAAGAAAACATGGAAATCCCTTAAAATCGAAGATCAAATTTTCAAAACAACACATAAACAGACAGATTCATATCTTGGGACCCTTCATAGTAAAAAACAGTGGATACAAGCTAGGACTAGTTATTGTTACAGACGGATAATCCGAGAAAATGAAAGAAAATAAAAGAACACTGCAAAAACAGCAAGGTTAAAAAAAAAAAAAAAAAAAAAAAAAAAAAAAAAAAAACAGCAAGGTTTAGATTGATAAAAAAAACTAAAAAGACAGAGAGGGGAGGAAAACAACTCACGGTAATAAAAAGATGATCTCCTGATGAAGTTGAATCAAGAAAAATCTGAGATAAACACACGCAGATCCTTAGAAACAGAGCAGATGATTCTTCCAAAGCTTCTCTCTTTCTTCTCTGCTTCTCTCTCTCTATCTTTCTTTCTTTGATGGAAGAAAAAAAAAACTAATGAACGGATAGACAATGGGTGGGTATTGTGTCCACAAAGGGACATGTAGGCTTGTGACATAATCAAAAGTGCCTACCTTTTTCTCATTTCTTTTATTTTATTTATTAAAAAAGACAAAAAAGTGCTGAAAAGTTTCTGTGTAGGGTATGGTGGGTCCCTGTCGTATTTATAGTGAAAGCAATAAACTTTTTGTGGACCCGACGGATATTATTGTAATAAAAAGAAAAGTATTAGAGAAGAGATAAGTGTTTATGTTTTCTCATACGAGTGCGAGTACTGAAAACAATGTGTAATCGCATGTGAGAGCGTACCAAGTGGCTCTTTTGTACCATCATCGGGTTCGGATTCTCAAAGCAAAGTTCGCTTTTTCGATGCTTTTCGACGAATCAGAATCCTCATCTCAGATCAGATATACTACTATTTGTTTTTGCCTTTAGGCTCTCACAATAAATAATGTAAAATCTCTTATTTGCTTTGACCTTACAAAATACCAAATCTTCTTTGTTTCTTTCTTTTGGTGGGCGTAGTAGTAGTACAGAGAAATATCTTTTGGTTAGGAAGAAAAAAAAATGGAAAGATACTTTTTGACGGGAAAAAAATAGAAAACAAACAAAAATATCTCCTTGATCAAAAAATAAAAACAAAAATATCTCCTTGATCAAAAAATAAAAACAAAAATGAACCGGATCTGGGGACAGCGAATGAAACATTAGTTTCGGTTTCCAAAATTTTTAGCGGTTTTATATATAGGTTTAAGTCCTCAAACATTAATTCCGGTTTCCAAAATTTTGTAACTTCTTAAGAAATGTTTCAAGTCTCCAAATTCTCAGATCCGGCTTTGCTGACGATGATGATTAGACCAGAAAATGTATTATACTCATGGATTTTATCACGAATGTAACAATTGTTTTACTAAAACTCGTTTCTTTTATAAGTAATCAAAAATTTTAATAGTAATATACTGATATATGAGTTCTGATTAGATGTGGCATACATGGTTGATGATCCTATTTGACTTGCGTAAACAAAATATCAAGGGATTTAAAGAAATTGTAAAAGTAAACAAATATGTAAAATTGATTTGCATGATTCTTTTAGCTAGGGATGAATTTTATTTACAAAAACTTAGGCCTCAAATGGTGGTATACAAAAGGGTTAATTTTCCTATACAAAACCACACCAAACTATTGATATTATTAACAAAAATCTTTACGTTTTTAATACTCCCTCTGTGTTTTATTAAGTGACACTTCAGCTAATTTTTTTTGTTTTATAAAAAAATATTATTCTACATTACCAATGCAATTTATACAACCTTTCAATTCAAAATTAATTGCAAAATGCGTTGATCTTATAAATAAAATTATTTATCTAAAATACTATTAGTTTTTTTTTTTTGCATCTCCTAAAATACTATTAGTTAGATGAGTGATATTAATGAAAACATAAATGTATTTTAATGAGTTTTTTAATATGTGTGAAAAATGTTTAAATGACACTCTTTCGAAAACGGAAGGGGGTATTAGAACTGAAACACGAATAAGAAAAACAAATTCATAATGTTAATCACATGTGTATTCTTTACAGCGTGGACAATTACCTAACCTCATGTCTTAAATGCTCATATATCTTCAATTACGGTTCGCTTTTTTGCTATGTTCTCAATTTTAGAAGGAATAAAAATTTTGATCAAAAAAAAAAAGAAGGAATAAAAATATATTAAAAGAGACTGCACCAGAAGGAAAACTTGGGTAAGCTTTAAGTTTACTGTTTAATTAAAACGAGTGATGAAACTGAAACTTGTTTCTAGAAAAATAGTTAACCTCAGTTGGATAAACTATTAACAAATCTGCTTGAAACACACACAGAGACAAGTTAAAATACTAATCAACGATAGTGAAAGCCAAAAGGAGAAGGAAAAAAAAGATGAAGATAAGACGCACTAAGAGATTGTAAACATAAAAATCTGAATATGATGCTGAAATAAATGCGAGTTGGATAAGATTATAAGACGATCCGAACTTTGGTACAAAAACATCGTATTCTTTCTTCTTTATCCAATATAAAACCACCGCCTTAGAGGTGACGACACCTCACTTGTTTTCCTTAAGATAACATTAACTAATCTTATTAGTTTACTAATCATTAGTGCCTTTTTATGAACTTCATACCAAAATTTATTTATTATATGCCTCTTCCACCAATCATAACTCTAAATAATCAATAATGTAATTAAAATATCACATTCCTAGGACGACATCATTAGCTGTTGTGACATAAGGAGATCATCATCTCATGAGTTGACCCAATCTTCTAACCTTTTCAACCAGAATCACCAAAAATGCTTTTCCAAATGTTCAGGTTTGTGAATAGTTTCTGTAGCTGGTAACTCATTCACCTTTCCTTTCAGTCGAGTCACTCCGTGCCTCTCCAGATTAAGCAATATTTTACCTGAAGCTCTTCATCTAGAGCTTTATGAGATCTGCTACTACTTCTTTGCCATATGAGAATGGAGGTATGCAAACATTTGACACGAGCTAGATGAAGCAAGCATGAAAAAGGTTCATGACGGATCTGAATCGATGGCGGCGGTTTCTCGACGTTAGAAGCAAATAGCCTAGTGGTCTCTGTTTCTGGGCCGACTTGAATGTAATGAAGACCAGTATTTCTTCTGCTTGCCTCAAGGGATTTGTTATTGAACGGAAGCTTAGATGCACTCACAAGAAAAGGAGTAGAAATTGTGGGCAGAGTCTTGTTATCATATCTAGCAGCTCATTCGTTGCACATACTAGTGCAGGAGGTGGTTCGTAGCTTCGGAGAAGGAACATCGAGAGACCTTTAAAAATACATCGTTTCTATTTTATGATTTATAACTCCCGCAAGATTTTCAAAGTACATCAGTTTTTTTTCCTTTTGTTTTCTGATATCTGACTATTCTTTACTTCTACTAAAACCAAAGCTTTTAATCCCTTTTAGTAAAAGACACGAGTTGATGCAAAAGAGAATCAGAAATTGTTTGAAGACAACTTTATGAAAAAAAAAAACAGGAGACAAAAAGAGGAATCTCTTGTAATGTGCACCGGTGACCCCTCGGAGCTCACCTTATGCGCTAGGCTCTTACACCCTCGGTATCTTCCTGCGTAACCAAGTTTTTATAAGGACTTAAACTCTATTCATATCACATCACTAAGTGTGTAAACCCTCCTCCTTCGAAATTTGTAATTAGATGATTTTATAACTAATTCAGTTCTCTTCATTTTAGCAATGCAAAACCAACGAACAACTTACCAAGAACATATTGGAGATGTTTAGAGCATTGTCGTGTCCACTGGGTAGCTTCCCAGTACCCGCAAAAACGTAGCAAACTCCTGCAACAACAGCAACACCAAAAAAAACAGGAGCCTTAGTCACATTCTACTTCACCGTGTTTTTCCATACCTAGTAAAAAAAAATCAAAGGTTTTACCTCGAGATGCCTTAGTGCATTTTGAGCTACTTCATCAGCCATAGATGCTTCGAAGTCCACATAGAAAAGATAATCAAAATATCTGTGATGCAAAAACAGAGAACCTCTTTCATCAGAAACTGCGAGTATGGTACAAGAGCCAAAAAGTGGTTTGTAAGAGAAATTACTTGAGCCCTCCAGATGCTCGCAGAGGGTTTTGTCTTAAAGGGCGGCTTTCGATCTGACCGAAACCACAAGCAATTGATCGTTACCGATGAGAAAAAGTACTGATTATAAACAAGACAGTGTAGATTAAAAGGAAAAAATGAATGTAACTAACTAACTAACTAACCTTTGTGAGGTTAATCTGCCTAAGGGCAAACACAGCAAGTGCTTTGAAAAGTACTCCAGGCCCTTCCTCTAACGAGAAGACTATACTTGTCTATAAGAAATTAAAGTAACGTGTGCATCAGAGAAAATAAGTTATCAAACATAAGAGCCACACTTGCATTTCAGAAGATACACAAGGATTCTCACCTTGAAAAGTCTGTTCGTTCCAGGGATTATGGGTTCCCTTGCGAGCATTAGAAACCTTGTCACATTATCAGTATCATCCTAAATCGATTGTAATTTCACAATCAAATCATCCACAAGCGTAAAATTATGGACGAACAAAATATAGCAAAGACAATTGAAAGTTCTATAAAACCTGGATATCTTCAGCAACTATGTTCAAGCCATATATCTCTGCAGCTTTGGCGCTCGCAACTGCAGCTGCATCTCTTAAATCTTCGAATGCAATTTGCTGCCAATTCAATTCATTAACTTAAATAACCTCCTGCGTGTAAGTTATGAATATATATAATCATACTGGAAAAGAGTTTTACCTTTGCAGCACCAGCAGTGTCATCTACTGCTTCTCTGACCAATCCCAATCTAGTTAACGTGTTCTCACACTGAGCAAGAGCCTGATCCAAAACGCAAAGTCTTTAATGCTTTTCGCTCAATACTAAGAGACCAAGAACAGAAGAAGAAGGGCATGTAGTGTAATACCTGTGGATGGCTAAGCACCCTTCTCAAATCTTCAAGCTTTACACCGTGGTTAGCCAACAAACAGTGGCGAACAGCTAACTTGACTTCACCAACAATGTGCAGATTGTGCCGCAGCAAAAGATCGTAGTTTCTATGGATGCTTCCACCCAAAGAGTTCTCAATAGGCAAAACCGCTCGGTCAACAAGCCACCGCTCAACAGCCTAAATAAAGTAACCAAGAGTCCGAAAAAATGCTTTAAAACCAAAAGATCTAAGATTTATTAATGTTAAAGGAACTAAGATTCTGACCTCAAAGGCAGTGTCAAACTCTTCGCAGGGAACAGCTTCACAGTTTGGATATGCCTTCTCAGCTGCTGATTCACTGTACGCACCTCTTACTCCCTATATATATATAAGCAATCATCATTCTTTTAATCAGATAAGCTCTTCTCCAATAAATAATCTCTTTGTGTATTACCTGATAGGCTACACGAACACGGGAGCCGTTGGAAACAGTTTCTGCCAGCTGGTTTGATGATAACGGCTCTAATAATTAGAAAAAAAAACAAATACAACAATAACAAATAAGCTATCTCGGATTGGTTCACTAGCTACCAACGAACACTTGCAACCGCAAGTATATGAAACAGTTAATAGGATTCGTACTAGGAAGCAGAGGCGAGTCTTCCGGAATCTTCTTCACTTCCACAGCTCTCAAAGAGCTGTCTCTCCCATGTCCATCTCCTTCCCGGAGCGACGCCGATAACGATACGAAACGGTTGCGTTTCGAAGATCCGCAACCGAATCGGATGACGGCGTTAGGATTATTGCGATTGGATGGTGGTGAGAGGTTTACGGAGATTCCACCGTGGAGATGAGTCGCCGGCGATCGAACGGCCATTTGATGGGGGAGATGAAACGAAAACGGAAGAAGAGAAGGAAGAGGAAACAAAAGACAAGTCCGAACGCTAATAGTTTCGACGGCGTTTTTGGATGCGAAAGGGAGAAAAAATTTGAAGTGGCATTGATGGGCCACATTATTATAAGGGTTTTAGAAATTTTGTTAATAGACCAAACTATTTTAATCCTACGGCCCATAACATTTTTGTGGGTTACATGACCCATTGCTGTTGATGATGCATCAATTCAGCGATCTTTACTTCCTCAGTTAATTTAGACTATCAATTTAATCATGACTTAAATTATATTTCGAAACTATATCATGAGTTTGACTAATACAGTACCTCAACAACCATAAGTTATATTCATTAAGGAGGAGAAGGTACAACAGAAAAGTGCAAAAATAGATTATTCTATGGCTTCCTCATACGCTCCTTTGCCAATACTTCTACAACAACAACAAGAACAGACAGATCAATCCAAAACATTAGCTCCACTTGTAAGCTGTCAGTTTTTACGCTTCCTTCCAGTAGTCTTCCTCACATTCTTCTCCTCTTTGGCTACAGGAGACCTGAGCCAACACAAACAAAAAGCCTCAGCTTATACCAAAAAAATAATAATAACAGTATACTTATGCATACAGAGGGTAATAAGAGGAATTGTCACAAACTCACATATAATTTGGATCCAAGTCTCTTAGAGCCTTATCGATTGCAAACACTACCATATTCTTTATCTGTTAAAAACAAACACACAGACAGATAATCAAAACCAGCTTATAGAAGGGTAGCAACCAGAAGTCAAAACGTAACAAGAAAATACCTGCAACTTGTCCTCTTTTGAATGATGGTTAGGGGGGAGCAGACGATACTCCTTTGTCAAACGGAAACACTCACTGATATTTTCAGGCGAGACAAAGTCAAGTGCCACCTTTGTACAAGACTGCAAGAGAAACAAAATGATCAACTTGATGAACCTTTTGCTGAGAGATTAGAAGCCCCATTCGCTACAAAAATTACAGGTATATATAAAAATTTACCTTCAAGTTCCTGACTTGATGAGGGCAGCCTACAGGTATTAACACAGCATCTCCAAGCTTCTGAACAAACGTCCATGGCTCAATGCCTACACAATATATATATCATTAAAAACATTACCAAAACTGTCAAAGATAATCTGTTTGTGTTACTCAAAAAGTATACAAGCATACCGTATTCTTCTTTCAGAATCATTTTATGATATCGCGTCAAATAGAAAGACTGGTCATGTATTGGATGAACCACCTAAAAGAAGAAAGATGAATGAATAATTAAAAAAAACCGCCAATAGTATAATAGAGAGACATGCAGGAAGCAAAGATTCACTACATCTCTTCAACGTCTCCACTGAAACTTTGAGGATGAGAAGAAAAGTATACCTTAGGCACGGGGGAACAGAAGAAATGACGGAACTCTTTGTGATGACTCAGAAGGTATTTCTCTAATTTTGGAACATCCTCTCTACGGAAAATGTCCCAGAGAGCTCCTCCATCAGCTTCAAGGTTCGTGACTTCTTCTTCACTAGTGTTTTCAAGAATCTCCATCTTTTCCTTGTAGTTAGGAACCGAGCAAAACAGCTCCTTGACATCTTGTTCAGCATGCTTCTTCTTCAGTGTTTTCAGTTTGGATTTCTTTTCTTCCTCTTTAATGGTCACTTCACTTATGTGCGTCAGCACATTAACCTGAAATGGCCAACAAAACAGCAATTAAGATACAGACTAAGAGTAAAACAATTACAAAGTATAATCTCATTTTGACATATACTTCCACCCAATCATGAAACAATAAAAACATAACATTATAATATTAATAAAAGACTACTTTGGTAACTCCGCTCATACAACATAAATCGAAACCTAGATATCTAAGAAAACTAGGAGTATTTTTCAGTTATTTTTGGCAGGGGACACAAAGAGGAACCTACTCGGTTCCTTGTACCGGATTATGTATTTTTTCACTACTTGACTGATGGACCCAATCTAGAATAGTACAATGGACGGTCCAAAGGAAACAAATAACCAGTACTACTAAATTTCTATAAATTTACCACGAGATAAAGGGTATACATTTAATGACAGGAGCAAGGATATTGCATAACACCCATCTTGACAATTCATTGACCTAGGTTTCGCATCGGTTCTATTCTCCACAGTTCATTTTAATGAGTTGTATTCAAAAGGTTATCAGCCCAAACAAAAAATCCAGCCAATCAATTTTATTGAATACACATGAAATCTACATAGTTAAATTCATTGATCTTGGTTCTTTACTGCACAATTTGAGTTAGTCTCAAAGGGCTTTGTAAATTTAAAAGATTATAGCCAAACAATATTAGTCATAGTAGTAATTTTGGTTTAATATTCAGCTTCAGCCAAACTTGTAGCATTAATCTTGATATTCAGTATTCAGCTTCAGCCAAACTAATTACTTCAGCCAAATAAATTTTTGGCATGTTTGTTTTGGTGATCAACACGCAGGAAAATAAATGTTTGTCATCATAATTTTAATCTATTGAGATATTTATCTTCAACCGAATTTGCAAGAAAACTTATAATTATAGCTCGATATTCTGGTTCAGCAGAATTTATAAGAGAATTGTTCGTCTAGCAGCAATGAACCTGTACAAAACACTTTGTTGGTCTGTTTTCGTGATTAGAAAAATCATGTTTATTTAGGTAATCTAAACCAATAGAGATATTCGAATTGAGCAGAATTTACATAAGAACTTGTTAATATATGTGCAAAGAGCTTCTACAAAACATTTTGTTAGTCTGCTTTGGTGATAAACAGTGTCAAAATCATGTTCATTAAAGTAATCTTAAACCGTAGAGATATTCAACTTCGGCCAAAACTTACAACGAAACTTGTATCATAGCTCGATATTCGAATTGAGCAGAATTTACATAAGAACTTGTTAATATATGTGCAAAGAGCTTCTACAAAACACTTTGTTAGTCTGTTTTGGCGATAAACAGTGTCAAAATCATGTTCATTAAAGTAATCTTAAACCGTGGAGATATTCAACTTCGGCCAAAACTTACAGCAAAACTTGTATCGTAGCTCGATATTCAGCCCTGTGTTTAAAATGGCGCATGGCGCACCAAGGCGAGACGGTCCGAGCCTTGCGCCTTACGCCATGGCGCAACAAGGCGCTCGCCTTGATGATCAAAGTGAGAACCCATTCATCCAACTTGATCCCTTCTCTTCTAATAGCTTGTCCTGTTTCAAATGCATTCAACAACAACAATAAGGTTTGCAGACCACTTGGAGAAGCTATCAGAAGAGAAGGTTTGGTTTCATACCTGGTTTAGTCCGGTTTGCGCCTTACGATCGCCTTTATATGCTCACCTTCTGGCCAAGGCGCTCCATGGCGCTCCATGGCGCGCGCCTTACGGACCCCACCCTCGCCTTGGATGTACATGGCGATGGAGCCGTCGCCTGAGTGCGCCTCGCGCCATGGCGCAAAAGGCGAGCGCCATTTTAAACACAGATTCAGCCTCAGCAAAATTTAGAGTAAAACTTTTGTTTATTCGAACAGACCTTCTAGAAACACTTCATTGGTCTGTTTTAGTGATTAGTCAACATCAAATCATAAGCCATGAAATCCCAAGTTCAGCCAAATTTGCAGTAAAACTTATGTGTTTATAGCTCGACATTCAGCTTCAGCAAAACTTGTAACGGAAATTGTTAGTTTATCTGCAAAGAGCTTCTACAAACACTTTGGTGAAATGGTTTGGATGTTACAAAAATCATGTTGATTTAGGTAAATCTTACTCAATGGAGGTATTCTGCTTCATCAGAAGCTACAAAAGAACTTGTTGGTCTATATGTAAAGAGCTTCTACAAAACACTTTGTTAGTCTGTTTTAATGATTAAATCAAGTTCATTAGGCTAACCTTAAACCAGTTCAGCTTCAACCGAATTTACAGCAAAACTTGTCTCATACTTCGATATTCAGCCTCAGCAAAATTTGCGATAGAAGTTTTTGTTTATTTGGAGTCTCTACAAACACTTTGATGGTCTGTTTTGGTGATTAGACAACATCAAAATCATGTTCCTTGAGTAATTTCAATCACTGAAGATTTTCATGTTGAGCCGAACTTGCAGCAAAACTTGTGTAGTCATAGCTCGATATTCAACTTCAGCAAAACTTATAACCGAAATTATCAGTCTATCTGGAGAGAGCCTCTACAAAACACTTTGTTGGCCTTTTAGAGATTAGAAAGCAGAAAATCATGCCCATTCTGGTAATCTTAATCCACAAAGATATTTATTTTCATTAAACTTGTGTAGTCATAGCTCAATATTCAGTTTCAAGAAAATTTTGCAAAAAAAAAAAAAAACTTGTTAATCTATCTACAAAGCCTATACAAGACACTTAGTTGGCAAAAAAACTTGTTAATCTATCTACAAAGAGCCTATACACTTAGTGGTTGGCTTTTTGGTGATAGACAGCAACAAAATCATGTTCGTTTTGGTAATTTTAATTTATGGAGATATTTAGCTTCAGCCGAACTTGCCGCAAGACTTTTGTATTCATAGCTTGATATTCAGCACAATAGGAGCAAAACACGCATACACGAAGACTATGGGGATTTACTTATATTCTTAGCCTAAGAAGAGGAAAAAAAGATGCTATAAGGGGGATAGTTCAACTAAAAGCCAAACATATTATCTTCCAAAAAAAGGAGATATACTAAAATAACTTATACAGAAATGAACTAATCTTATCCAGAAATAAACTAATTTTGTATGCAAGTGAAAGTGTTTGGTACGAATTTTTTATAAAATGAAATCCGATTTCATTGTTATGATAGGTTTTGAGATCATTACGGGTAATTGTATACCAAGGGAAGACAGCAGAAAACCAAGCACAAGAAAGAAAAGAAAACGTGCACGAGAAATGACAAAAGAAATGAGTACTTACCGCATCAGACATGTCGCAGTGGAGCTTGGTTACTGAATCACCACGGCCCATTTCTTGCGCAAATCCATAAGCAACGTAAGTCTTTGGTCCCATGTCTGGCTTCAAGCACTCATCAGGCAACTTCACAGCAAGATTTAAAGGCCCATTACGCGGGTGAGTGTACTGCTTCAAAGGCAAACTGCATAAGAACTCCTCACAGTGACGTGGCAAGTTTTCATTGAAGCTCTTCGAAGGAGGCCAATCTTTCAGTTTCAGAACACTTGGCCAATCCTCACGATCATAACGGCCTTTTGTGTAACCGGTAAAGAATGCGTGAAGATTAATGGATACCTGCATCAAAAACAAGTCATCATATCAGTTAGAGCATAGTAACAAGTTCTAACTAGTAAAGCAACCAAGAAAATAGATAGACCATAGACATGGCCACATAATTAATTAAAGGGAAGACTGACCTCACAGCAGTCCAGGCAGTCAATAGCATTAACGTCCAGAAGTGTTTCATGCTTGGTGCTTCTCATCTGACGGCAGGCACGATGCATAACACCTGGTTCCCAGCTTAAACCAGCCGTACCCTCAAGCACGTTCCTTACAATCACAGGCTCTCCTTTTGCCCAATGATGCTGAAAATGCTTCAGATCAATCTCTTGAGAACTTGGAAAATATAGATAATTGTCTTCTGATCCTTGTCGACATGCAGCCTTTAACAAGCTTTTGTTGGTGTCCATGTCAATATGACCTTCAGAGTTAAAACAAGGGCATTTCTCTGTGACTATTTCAGGTAAGCCAAAAAGCTTGTTGGCTTCAACAGTTTCTTCAACCTTTTTGACCAAATCAGATACCCAACCATCGGGAAGCACGCGTTTCAACTCTAAAATCCCCTCACCACAACAGCAAGTAATGATTCCAACTTCATCTGCTTTCCACGTAGATGGTGACTTCACAATAGCAAGTAATGATTCCTGCTTCAGCTTATCATCCGTAGGTTTATCAACCTTTTCTTTTCCTCCATGTAGATAATCGAAACCTCGGCTAATATAGTTCCACGAAACATCGTCCTGACAGGCCTGAAGCTTTCCTTTTCGTATCTCTATGGAACATGCAATGCAGATATCAGAACCACAGCTGGAGCAATTTCTATGAAGGTCAAAGATCGCAGTCTGGCAGCTATCACTGTAAACGCAAAGAGTTGAAAGAAGACAGATTAACAATAGCATAATAACATATTCACTGAAACAAGAGTGTCAAGGTGATTTACCAGTACAGTCTTTCGCCAGGTTGACAATTAGTGTCTTCAGGCTTCACCTCTCCAAACTCAAGTTCTGTGAAACAAATAAGCATTCTCTTTATTCTATGAGCCATGAAATTGCAACTTCCCAGTCCGTCACTAGCATGAGAATGCAAACAATACGAAGGGACTACCAAAAACAATAGTTACTTTTTCCAGCGTTGTCAAAAGCAAGGAACGTACCTGATATCATTGCCTCAGTTTCCTTCTCAAGAACTTGTTCATTATTTATTTCCTTCAGATGTGGGAGAAGCTTTTGCAGAATATACTTAGAGCATTGGATTGTTTCATCCTTGCTAACCTCAAGATTTGATTTTAACCCCTACAAGATATTGGAGGAATGATTAAGTAAGGATGGTAGATAGAATTTAAGAAAACACACAACCAAGCAAGATATATATATATATATATATATACTTACTTCCATTTTAGTATCTAGACGCAAGCATGCTCTGCAATTGCAAGTGTTCCAGCAAAAGGGGCATTTCTTGGCAATGTCTTCATGTGGAATGCGAGGGTACCTAATAAAGAACAAGT
This sequence comes from Hirschfeldia incana, assembly GCA_026261945.1. Lineage (NCBI taxonomy): Eukaryota > Viridiplantae > Streptophyta > Magnoliopsida > Brassicales > Brassicaceae > Hirschfeldia > Hirschfeldia incana. The sequence goes on from JABCMI010000067.1 coordinate 465,918, forward strand.
TTTCAAAGCTTCAGTAACAAAGAAACAAACCCACCAAATAACAACAAGCAAGGAAGAGGATCACTAAACCCCAAATCCCAATTAACTATACTAAAGAAATAGTTAAATTACAGAGGCATAAACAGAAACTCATGCTCAAAATCCAAATTTTTATCTTGTTTATATTCAAAACAAATACAAAGCTTTACAGGAAGTGAGTAGCAAAGAAGCTAAACGCCACGTGTAAGAGTGAAAGCAAGAAGAGAGAGGTATACCAATTTTCTAAGCATTTGTGGCAATAACGCTTCCTAGTGCAGTTCTGACACCTCACAACCTCCCCATTATCGTTTCGTTGACACTGATGACACATCATTGACTCGGATTCTTCAGCTTTCACCTAAATATAACCAAAAACAATATAACAGATTACTATGTAACCCCCCTACGAATGATGAGCAGAGGAGAGAGCTTTTGCACTGACCTCGTCTTTGTTGAGACAACCTAGCACCACTTTCCGAGGCCTCTTATTTTTCTTAACAAGATGTTTAGAAACAAGCTCATCATTCTTCTTCTTCTCCTCTTCTCCGTCGACTTCTATCAATGGCCTTTTACGAGACACGTAAACGTTTTTGAACCTTGGCATTCCATCATAAGGACTAATCTGGTTATCTCCATTCTCCTTCATCTCTGTACAAGCGACTCCGTTAACAGATTGTTCAACTTCCTTCGTTGACTTTTCGTCTTCTTCGTTGATTGGATACTTCCGTGGCCGTCCCCGTTTAGCCTTTGGTGTCGTCTTCTGCTCTTCTTCTACTTCAGGATTCTTCCCAGGCCTTCCCGGTTTAGCATTCGTCTTCTGGTTTTCTTCGGGATTTTTCCTTGGCCGTCCCGGTTTAGCCTTTGGTGTATCACTCGTCTTCCGAGGCCTACCAAGTTTAGCCTTCGGTTTATCATTGGTCTTCTGATCTTCTTCAGGATTCTTACGAGTCCTTCCCGGTTTAGTCTTCGGTTTATCATTAATCTTTTGGTCTTCTTCGAGATTCTTCCGAGGCCTGCCCGGTTTAGCCTTTGGTTTATCACTCGTCGTCTGTTCTTCTTCAGGATTTTTGCCCGGTTTAGCCTCCGGTTTATCAATCGTCTCCTGGTCTTCTTCAGGATCTTCTCGAGTCCTTCCCGGTTTAGTCTTCGGTGTATCATTCATCTTCTGTTCTTCTTCCAATTTAGCCTTCGGTTTATCATTCGTCGCCTGGTCTTCTTCAGGATTCTTCCGAGTCCCGTCCGGTTTAGGTTTCGGTGTATCGTCCGTCTTCTGGTTTTCTTCAGGATTTTTCCGACGCCTGTCCGGTTTAGCCTTCTTCGGTTTATCATTCGTCTTCTGGTCTTCTTCAGGATTTTTTCGAGGCCTGCCTCGTTTTCCCTTTGGCTTTCCTCCGAAATCATCATCGTCGCTAATTAGTTGCTCTGTGTAATCAACCGATACTAACGTACAAGCTCTCACAGCTCGTCGGTTCGATTCTTCTGCAACCCTAAGAGCTTTCTCCTCCGTAGAACTCATCCCGGAAGATTAATGAAAAAAAAATCTTCAATCACTTTCCGAAAGCCCCCAATCAGTGAAAAGGAATATTTATATTTAAATAAAAAGGATTAACGCAAAACCCTAGACACTGTTAATCGCCTAGATATTGGGAAATTGAATAGTCTTCCCCCGCCACAGTTAAAAAGTTTAGGGTTAATTTGTCAGACTAGTGGCTTTAATGCCAAAACGTGGAGGGTTTTTACTTCCCGCCCATTTCGAAAATCGAAAAGTCTATTACAAGAATTAATGTCTTGTCTAAACTAATATTTTATTATTTATTCGTACTCGAGTTTTCTGAAAAAAGCTTAAGAGGTTAGTATGGTTAACTTAACCATATCTTCAAATTGTAGCAACCGGTTTATACATTAATGATTTATCTATGTCTATTTAACATTCAGATTCGATACGTATAAAATAAAAAATTGGCATCGAATTAAATATTTTGTGACAATTCCCAAAAAATCTTATCGATCTTAAACATACGCCACCCTCTCGAAAGTTGAATAATTATACGAGTAGTATATAAATTTAAAAGCTAATTGTTTCACAAGACTTCGAGCAATCATAGATAGTGCAAGTCAAGCGTATAGTATTTCATTATGATAATGGATGACAGATTAGTAGTCAGACTAATCTTATTTTTCATTACTTGGGAAGATAGAGAGGAACGTTCGCTCCAGAGGAGACCAAAACTTTGACAGACAGTTGTTCCATTCATTGCTACGTATGCCCAACAAGATAATTACTAAAAACAAATTGTATTTTTTTCTAACACAAAAACAAATCGTATTCATAAAATCAGACGATGGTAATATTATAAAATGCTACTTATGGCTCATTATTTAATCTAGTTTTTGACCTAATTAAATAACGAATTTTCCGGGTCTTTTAAATATTAACGAATTCGTACGAGTCGGCAAGTAGAGAAGCAAATAAAACACGCAAGGAACGATTTGAGAATGAAATTTAAACTATCTGAAATATTCCGTTGGTGCATGACAATGACTCACGAAACAAATGATAAAAAACATCAATCCCTTCTATATATTTCATCAGATTTGTGATCTAAAGAATACTCAGAAATTCAGAGCCAACCAACAAAAATACCCACCAAACATTCAAAAGCGAATTCTCAAAGAAGATCATCTATAATCATCATCAAAACGTGACGTGAAGAAGAGAAGAACATGAAGGTATGTATATATGTGTACTCATTTACTTGGAAGAAGACTTCGCTTATGATGTTAAGAGGTTTTCTTCTAACTGTATGCAGCAAAAGATCCTGATACGAGTTACTATGACCGATGACAAAACCAGAGCAAAAGCAATGAAAACTGCCGCTCAGTTTAAAGGTAACAACGATACAAAAAAACATATAAAAGTTGACTCTCGAAATTCATGCTGAATCTAAAAGAGTTAGATGCATATGGTTTTATATAGGAGTCTCGGCTGTGGAGATAAAGGGAGATCACAGGAACCAGATTGAGGTGACGGGTGTTGAAGTCAACATGATCTGTCTAACCAACACACTGAGGAAGAAGGTAGCCTTCGCTGAACTTGTAAGCGTAAACAAAGTTGAACCACCCAAGAAAGAGGACGAGAAGAAGAAAGCAGATGAGAAGAAAGCAGAGGAGAAGAAAGCTGAGGAGAAAAAAGCAGAAGAGAAAAAAGCCGAGGAGAAGAAAGCCGAGGAGAAGAAAAAAGCTGAGGAGAAGAAGCCAGAGCCATGTTGTTGTTGTTATCCATCTTATCAACCATGGCCTTATGGATATGGTGTGCCATCTTCCTTTCCCCACCCGTGTGATCCCTACGGGTATAATAATTTCAGGGATTATACTTGGGAACCCGTCTCCAACCACGGACCCAGTTGGAGATTCATGTGAGGAGACTAAAACGGATGAGATAAAAGCTTTTCTATACTTGTGCGTTTTGGTAGTCAGATTTGTCACATGAATAATATAACCCTTGTACTCCAAACCATGCAAATTCTATACTTGTACATGCTCTTATGAACTGAAAAGCCAAATCTTCTTATTATGCATCGAGTCTCATTACATAGTAACTTCCTTATGAGCACTAATCAACCAGATGGTTTCTTTGCAAGAATCGCTACATACATAGTTCAGTACATTCTCCTAGACACCAAAGGGTTCCAACTTCCTACAAATTCATATCACTTACCTTCAATCCAGTGCACTGATTCATTTAACCACCTCTGCCACAACCAGCACCACCACGCCCATGACCGCGTCCAACAGGCTTCCCTAAGAACGAAAGAAAGAAAGAATAAACGGATTGATAAATGCAGTCTTATGATTATACAATTTACATCAAAAATGAAGGAAGTATTACCAGCAACACGCTTCTTAGGTTTAACTCGAGGAGTGTCTTCTACAAGTAACGTCTCGAGGTTCAAGCTATCAGGACGAACGTAGTAGCGGATGTTGTTACCCTTCAACCTTAGATGATCGAGTGTTACTCAGGTTTTCCCCTTCAAGGTCATTTTAAGTATCTTCAAGTGAGTATTCATGCTCACATCAGCACCTGCCCAAATCATCCAGCTTAACTTCAATGAATAAACTTCTGATGAATGAACTAATCTGTGTATTCTCTTCTCTCAACCTACTACGGATGCGATTAAGCCAATGGTTCAAACTGAGATATATATTTACAAGATATATACCCATTAGTAATCTGTCAGTTTTTATGCTTCCGTTGGGTTGTCACCTTTCTTGCCCTTTTCTCCTCTTTAGCTAGTTCTAGAGACCTAGACCTGAGCCAACACAGTAAAACTCAGCTCAAACAAAAGATATCAGAGTATACTCATGCTTACTAAAGGTAGTAAGAAGAATCATGACAAACTCACCTTTCATTTCGGTCTAAGTCTTCGAGAACCTTATCGATTGCAAAGACTACCATCTTCTTTATCTGTTAGAAACAAGCACACATGTAATCAGAACCATTTCAATTTGCTAAAAGCTGCCAGAAACCGAACCAAAACAAGAAAATACCTGCAACTTGTCCTCTTTTGAGTGATGGTTTGGGGGAAGCAGACGATACTCCTTTGTCAAACGGAAACACTCACTGATATTTTCAGGTGAGACGAAGTCAAGCGCCACCTTTGTGCAAGACTGCGAGAGAAACAAAATAATAAATCTGATGACCCTTTTGCTGAGAGATTAAAAGCCCCACTTGCTCAAAATCATAGTGGTCCCCTGAGCAAAATGTATGTAAAATTTTACCTTCAAGTTCCTGACTTGATGAGGGCAGCCTACAGGTATTAACACAGCATCTCCAAGCTTCTGAACAAACGTCCATGGCTCAATGCCTACACAATATAAATCCCATTAAAAAAATTACCAAAACTGTCAAAGATAATCTGTTTGTGTTACTCAAAAAGTATACAAGCATATACCGTATTCTTCTTTCAGAATCATTTTATGATACCGCGTCAAATAGAAAGACTGGTCATGTATTGGATGAACCACCTACAGAAGAAGAAAAAGAAGATGGATGAACATATACGATAAGTAAAAACCCTCACTAATAGTATAATAGAGAAACAGGCTGGAAGTAAATAAACACTACATATCTTCACTGTATCTATTGAGAAGTGTACCTGAGACACGGGGGAACAAAAGAAATGACGGAACTCTTTGTGATGACTCAGAAGGTATTTCTCTAATTTAGGGACATCTTCTCTACGGAAAATATCCCAAAGAGCTCCTCCATCATTAGCCTCAAGGTTCTTGACTTCTTCTTCATTTGTGTTTTCAAGAATCTCCCTTTTTTCCTTGTAGTTAGGAACCGAGCAAAACAGCTCCTTCACATCTTGTTCAGCATGCTTCTTTTTCAGTGTTTTCAGTTTTTCCATTTTGGATTCCTTTTCATACTCTTTGATGGTCACTTCACTTATGTGCGTCAGCACATTAACCTGACATGACCAACACAACAGCAATTAAGATACAGAAAAGAGAGTAAAACTATTATGAAGTACCAACCGCATCAGACATGTCGCAGTGGAGCTTGGTTACTGAATCTCCACGGCCCATTTCTTGCGCAAATCCATAAGCAACGTAAGTCTTTGGTCCCATGTCTGGCTTCAAGCACCCATCAGGCAACTTCACGGCAAGATTTAAAGGCCCGTTACGCGGGTGAGTATACTGCTTCAACGGCAAGCTGCATAAGAACTCCTCACAGTGACGCGGCAAGTTTTCACTGAAGCTCTTCGAAGGAGGCCAATCTTTCAGTTTCACAACACTTGGCCAACCCTCACGATCATAACGGCCTTTTTTGTAGCCGGTAAGGAATTCACTAAGATTAATCGATCCCTGCATCCATAACAAGTCATCATATATGTTAGAGCATAGTAACAAGTCCATCATCTGAAGAGCAACTATAAATTTGACTTGCAACTTCTTTAAAATATAGTTATGAAAGACATAAAATTCTGTCGGTATTACCCTATAGTTAAATTCAAAGAAAAAGAAACTGTGACATCAAGACATCAAGCTAGGATGATGGAATAAAACAACTTCTAGTTAACAAGACAAGAAAACAAATTAGTGATATGCAAGTATCAGAATCATTAAAGTTACGTAACATATATTAGAAACATACTACAATTTACTTGTATTAATTGTTAGATAAGAAAATATATGGACCATAGACATATGCCACACATCAAATTAAAGGGAAGACTGACCTCACAGAAGTCCAGACAATCAATAACATTAACGTCCAGAAGTGTTCCATCCTTGGTGCTTCTACTCTGACGGCAGGCACGACGTAAAACATTTGGTTCCCAGCTTAAACAAGTTGTAGCCTCAAGCACATTCCTCACAACCACAGGCTCTCCTTTGGCCCAATGATGCTGAAAATGCTTCAGATCATCATCTTCATGAACACTTGGAAAAAATAGATAATTGTCTTCTGATCCTTCTCGTGATGCAGCCTTTAACATGTTTTTGTTGTTGTCCATGTCAATATGACCTTCAGAGGTAAAACAAGGGCATCTCTCTGTGACCATTTCGGGTAAATCAAAAAGCTTGCTGGTTTCAGCAGTTTCTTCTACCCTTTTGACCAATTCAGATACCCAACCATCGGGAAGTACACGTTTCAACTCTAAAACTCCGTTACCACAACAGCAAGTAATGATCCCAGCTTCATTTGCTTTCCACGTAGTAGATGGGGACTTCACACAGTCTTCATCCGTAGGTTTATCATTTTTTCCTTTTCCTCCATGTAGATAATCTAAACCTCGGTTAATATAATTCCAAGAAACATCCTCCTGACAGGCGTGAAGCTTTCCTTTTCGGATCTCCGTGGAACATGCAATGCAGATATCGGAACTACAGCTCGAGCAATGTCTATGCAGATCAAAGATCGCAGTCTTGCAGCTATCACTGTAGGCCCAAATAATTGAAACAAGAGAGTCAATAACAGCAAAATAACATAAGAATTTGTCATATTCACTGAAACAAAAGTTTTAGGGTGATCTACCAGGATAGTCTTTCATTAGGGAGACTATTAATGTCTTCAGGCTTCACCTCTCCAAACTCCAGTCCTGTGATATAAACAAAAGAAAATTATCATGAGATTCTGTTTGGAATAACTAACTTCAAGCCTAATAGCATGAGGATGCCAACAATATGAAGGGACTACCAAGAACAATAATTACTTTACAGCATCATTAAAGGCAAGGAAAGTACCAGGTATCTTTGCCTCAGCTTCCATCTCAAGAACTTGCTCATCATTTATTTCCTTCAGATGTGGAAGAAACTTCCGCAGAATATACTTGGAGCATTCAATTTCTTCATCCTTGCTAACATTGAAGTATGAATTTAACCCCTACACAGTATAGGACCAATCATTGTGTGAGGATGGTAGATAGAATTTAAGAAAAAAAACACACAAACAAAACAAGCAAGATATGGAAGGTACGATAGGACTTACTCTATCTAGACGCAAGCATGCTCCGCAATTGCAAGTGTTCCAGCAAAAGGGGCATTTCTTGGCAATGTCTTCATGTGGAATGTGAGGGTACCTACAAATAGAACAAGTTTTTTCAGGCTTCTGGAAATGAAAGAGAAAAAGGTACAATAAAGGAAGTGGATCAGTAGATCTTTATCTTGATTCTATCCAAAGCAATACAAAGCTTTGCAGACCAAAATTATTCAGAACTGGACACTAAAGTATCAAATTTTAACACATAAAGGAAGTGAGTAGCAAAAAAAACAGGTAGGAAGAAGAGTTATACCAATTTTGTAAGCATTTGTGGCAATAACGCTTCCTATCGCAGCAGTTCTGACACCGCACGACGTCACCATTATCGTTTCTTTGACACTGATGACACATCATTGACTCGGATTCTTCAGCGTTTTCCTAAATATAACCAAAAAACAATATACAGATTACTATGTGAAACAATACGAATGATGAGGAAAGGAGAGAGCTTTTGCACTGACCTCGTCTTTGTTGAGACAACCTAACACCACTTTCCGAGGCCTCTTACTTATCTTAACAGCAACTTTAGAAACCACTTGATCCTTCTCATTGTCTTCTCCGTCGACTTCTTTCAATGGCCGTTTATGAGACACATAAACCTTCTCGAACCTTGGCATTCCGTCGGAAGTCTTAATCTGTTCGGCTCCATCCTCCTTCTTCTCTAAACAAGTGATTTCGTTAACACATTGGTCAACTCTCTTCGTTGACTTTTCGTCTTCTTCGTTGACAGAATTTTTCCGAGGCCTCCCCGGTTTAGCCTTTGGTTTATCACTCATCTTCTGGTCTTCTTCAGGATTTTTCCGAGGCCTACCCGGTTTTGCCTTTCGCTTGCTTCCAAAATCTTCGTCATCATTCAGATGCTCTACGTAATCAACCGACAAAAGATAAGCTCTCGGCGCCTTATGCGGAACAGCTCGTCGGTTTTGTTTTTCTGCAACCCTAAGAGCTTCCGATAAGCTCCGGTGCGAGCTCATCTTGTTCGTAACAGAAATTGAGGAAGAATGTGAGATGAGAAAAGAAGATTAGGGAGAAAGAAAGTTTTTAGTGTTGATTCTGTTGAACCAAAATGTTTGTTGATTCTTCTGTTTGATGAATGTTTAGAAGCACAAGATAATACTGGCTTGGCCTCCTCCGTTTAGAGAACACTTTTTCAGTTTTTCTATACCAAGTATTTCAAGTTTCAACACGTTAATGCATTTTGATAGTCATATGCATCAGTAACCATTGAACTCCAAACTACGCAGATTCTAAACCTGAACATGCTTCATATGAATTTGAAAAGCTAAAATCTTCTTATCCATGAAGTCGAATTACACAGTAACTTCTTTGCGAGCGCACAAATCATAACCAGATGTTTTCCTTTGCAAAAGAGTTGCTAAATACATAAGTTCAGTACATTCTCCTAGACACCAAAAGGGTTCCAACTTCCTACAAATTCAACTCACTCGCCTTCCAACTCTTTCCAGTAAGCACTGCTGCATTTAACGACCTCTGCCACGACCAGCCCCACCACGCCCACGACCACCACGTCCACGGCCTCGTCCAACAGGTTTCCCTAATAACCAAAGAAAGAAAGAATAAACGGATTGATAAAAAACAATCTTTTATCCCTATACAATTTACATCAAAAATTGAAGGAAGCATCATTACCAGCAACAGGCTTCTTAGGTTTAACTCGAGGAGTGTCTTCCACAAGCAAAGTCTCGAGGTTCAAGCTATCAGGGAGAATGTAGTAGCGGATGTTGTTACCCCTCAAGCTTAGGTGATCCATCGTCACTGGATTCTTCCCCTTCAAGGTCATTTTAACCGTCTTCAAGTGAGTGTTCATGCTCACATCAACACCTGCCCAAAATCAGCCAACTCAACTTCAATGAATAAACCCTAATCTGTATGTTCGCTAAAGCTACTACGGATGCGATTAAGCCAATGGAGTAAACGGATCGATGCTAATGAGATAAAATAGAAGTTACCAGTGATGGTTCCATGGACCACAGTGCCGTTCTTCAGCTCGATCGACACAGTTTCATTGTTCAACTTCATCAAAAACCTAATCGATTCAGTAATATACCCAAATCGAAACAAAACAACAACGCAAATCAGCTAAAACGCTCAAGAATAGGAATCGAATCTATAGCTAATGTGAATAGAAAGAGTACCTGACGAGCTTCATCTTTGAGATCCTGTGAAGAAGAAGAGACTGGCGACGAAACTGCAGAAGCTGCGAAACCCTCAAAAACCTTTCTTCGCAAGCGGGCACGGATCCGACTTCTGTTTTGGATCTATCAGCTATATAACAGTTTAAAACACCGTTGGGCCGTAAAGCTTGGCCCATTATTCCGAATACTCGACAGTGCGTATTTGTATACCGGGGCTGACCGAAAGCTAACCAGTGATGATTCGAAAACAGATTACAAATCTCTCTTTTATTTACATTGGTTTAGCTAACCGGGTAATTAATTAATTTAGACCGGAAGACGCGAACCTAATAAAAGCGCGCGATCGCTTGATAAGCACGCGCTGCGCGTTACTGATAATTCTTAAATCGAGAGTTGACTGTGACAGATCTTCACTCCACGGTAGAGAGATCTCTCTCCGGCGAAACTGCGCGAACCCTAACTCCGTCAATGGCGGATCGGAGCTCCAACACGACGAAATACACTCCCCCTGGTCAAAGGTTACTTTGCTTCTTCTATCTATCTACCCTTCCTCTCGTTCTTGCTAATTTGAGTGATCTTTAACTCTCTTCGTCTCCCGATCTTTCCTTCTGATCTTTCTTCTCCGCCTTGCAGAAATCCGTCTGGTCTTATCAAGAAGGCAGGAGGTATATTAGCACTCTCTCTTTTATCTCCATCTTCTTCGCTAGAAACGAATCAAATGAGTTCTTGATTTGTAGAGTATCTAGTTTCTGCGTAGTTACAGCGTAGATCCGATAGATGTGGAAGAGAAGTAATCTGATTTTGTAGATACACTAGTTGATTTGCAAGCGAATCTGTAAACCATGCGATTGTGGATAGTTTTGTAACCTCAGGAACCGTTCTAGGAAAGTGAATCAGATCTTGATCTCTCTCTGTATTAGCGATTCTTAAGAGATAATCATCGTTCAAGCTTAGGGATTACAAGATGCTATATCAGGTTTTGCTCGTTATATGCTAAAGTTTTTTGATATATGCCAGATCGTGCAGGTAGCCAGCAGAACAAGGATGGTGAGAGAAGTCAGCCTCCGGCTTCTGGTTATCAGATGGAGAAAGCTTCCCAAAAGATTGCTACTCTGAAGGACTGCGCTACGAGTGAAGCTTATCAGCTTTTAAACGAACGTATGAATCTGAACTGACTAATTAAACATTTGTTTGGTATCAGCTTCGTTCCATGTTAATGTCTGATCTTTTTTTCTGTCAAATGTTGCTTTTTGCTAAACAGCTAATGAGCCAGTTCTAGTTTATTAGTCTCCTTGGTTAAAATCTTTGAATTTTATGAGATGAAAGTGTCTTAAAGTCACTGCCTATGCAACTCAATTGATGTGCTTGTCTTATTTATGTACTCTTGATCTGTTAATTGAACAGGCTGGGCAACTGCAATGCATCAATACAACGACCCGACCGTGGATTTATCTGGTTAGTTTAAGTGCATTCAAAGTGGTTTCCCAGTTTCCTTTCTGTCTTTTAGACTTCTGCTGCTTGAATTTCCAGAAGTAGAATCAAAAAGTTATTACATTCCCACCTTGATCTCTTCGTTCCTGAGATTTAATCAGAGCTGGTTTTCAAGTTTTACCTGTTTTAATCTGTTTTACAGAACGACCAATCATGTACTATGGAGGGAGTGTTTGGGGTAAATTGCCTCACCAGGTAGAACCAACACTTTGATCTTTTCTATATATACATGGTCGAGAGCATTTTCTAATGTTTTTGGGGACGATACAATTACAGATCCTGGCTGCAGCAAACAATACATTGCCTCCAAAGATATCGCCAGCGGATTACAGAGCTGAAGTTCGCCGAGGATTGCTGACTCCGAGAACTTCAAGTTCTAGCAACTAGTGATATGGTGTTTGGTTGGTGTTTGTTGAGATGGCACAAGCGATCATGTGTCAGTGACGTTCTTCTTCTTTTCTTGTAGGATAAATATGATATCTTTCTGGCTCGAGCCTGTTTCCTCTGGTCCTGAAAGTGTAAAAACCAAAGCCAGAAGGTTTGACTGACAATGACGTTGACATTTTGCATAATTGGTTTGCATATGCATCTCTCTTTATTCTGTCTTACGAGATCTGATACTGAGAGATCCTTAGTGTCTTTAAATTCAATGGACTTAGGTAGAACGTTTAGAAGTATCCAAATTCTATTTGATTTAGGTTTTTTGGTCAATTGAATCCAGCTATAAACCCTTTCTTTTTGAGAAAGGGTCTATCTATAATCTTATAAAACCCTAACTAAAATTAACTACATGTGGATGTGACTAAAAATTATTTTGGTCTGAACCACATGCTTCAAAAATACAATAAACGCAATAAGTAACAATTTGAAAATTGAAAGACTAATCCGAGATAGAAAGTGAAAGTGTTCGTAGCAAATTTAAAAGATTGTAACGTGTTCTTTAAGGTAACTGTGAACATTTCAATCATTTTCCGACGAAACTAGCTTCCATTCCACGACACAAGGTTTTTTACACTTTTGTCTTAAATGTAACAAGGAAGTTCTTCTTTGTTGTTCCACCAATGAATAATAAAAAACGAATTCTAACGACATAGTTATTTTATAATTTGTTGAATTCTCAACTGCTCCTTCCAACACACCATCTCATAAACTTAAACATATATATATAATGATCATAGTCGTCATCATCATGATCTTGCATTACTTTCCTCTCTCTCTCTATTTCATCTCTCAGATCCAAAAACAGAGAGAGAACAACGACAATGAAGCTTTATTCCTCCTCTGTCTCCTTCATCTTCTTCGGCTTAATCTCTCTTCAACTTCTACCTCTCTCCACTCAGCAAGCTACGGAATCATGCAGTTCAACTCTACCTCTCAACGACCTTACCTTTGACTCTACCCTCCTTCAATGCGTCGACGCTTGGACTCCCCGGAATTACATCCTCCGAGTAAGTCCTTATTCTCCATCCTTCTCGATTCTGAAAAACAAAAATTCAAAACTAAAAAAAGAAAGATTCAACATTCGAAAAATGGCTTGCAGTATGCTAAAACGGTGGATAACACATGGAGCTTCATCTTATCGGCTCCCGATTCCAACGCCTACATAGGAATCGGATTCTCCACCAACGGTCAGATGATCGGAGCCAGCGCGGTCGTCGGGTGGATACCAACCGACGGCAAAGGACAGGCCAAACCGTACTTACTCGGAGGGAAGTCTCCGGGTGAGGTGAGGTCTGACCAAGGCGATCTCGTGATCGTCAACGGCTCGTTGAAGATCGAGTCAGTGTCATCGCGTCTCTACATGAGTTTTCAGCTGACGGCAGGGACGCCGCGGGCAAGCCTTCTTTACGCCATGGGACCTGCCGGGTTCTTTCCGAGTTCGCCGGGTTTTACTTTGAGGGAGCACCGCGACATGACCACCACGACTATCAATTATATTACAGGTAAGCAAGCCGCCATCATTCTTTTTTTAAACACAGTTCGTTTAAATAATTAAAGTCAATATTGAATTAATCCATTATTTGACTCGTTAATCACTTAGTTGCATGAATCAGGTCATTGTCATTTATTTTATCAAAAACCATTATCATAACAACTGAGAATTGGTACAAGATTATGTTGGAGTCATTTTCACAACATACCACCAACTCTGTTTTCAATACACCCGGCTCTGTCCAACCACTACCATATCTCACAAAGTTTCCAAAATATATTGTTACTGCTCATTAAGATATTTTACTGATTTCTAAAACACAAAGGTCCTAGGCAATGCCTTATGAAATATTTTCAATAGATCTTCTAAAATTTTTAAAAAAAAATTACATAGACATAAACCTCCAAAAATATATTTTAACCCCCAAACCGGTAAATTTTTTTTAACTAAAACTCAGAGCCGGCTTATTATCGTATTCTTACGGCCAACAAACAACGATATTAATTATTTGTCACTGTGATATGATTATTAACATAATTATGAGATTACGGGTCTCTCTAGATGTTGTAGCTTGGAGTAGTATTTAAGTTTTTAAGTCCGTTATGTCGGATAATGTCATAACGAAGACAAAAAAAGGATATAAAAGTTTTTTATCTGAAAAAGTTCATAGTGGAATGCAGTGAAAGTCACGTTACCATGATCTTTTCATTTAATATTAAAAGAATCTTTACATAGACTTATTTGTTTTGTATCTGAACAAAAACATTGTTAAATCATTGAACATCATCCAGTTTAAAGTGAAAATTATAATTTAAGAAACAAAGTTTATGTTGTAGCAAATGTTATTTGTGTAAACACCATAGTTTTGCATGTTATAGTTTTCTGGTTTCACAAACTAATGCTTTTTCGTTAAATTTATAAATCAAAAGGTTCGCAAAGTGTGGTTAAGGGTTCACCACATTCTAAGCTAAGGAAGACACATGGGCTAATGAACATGTTCGGCTGGGGAATATTAATCATCATCGGCGCCTTAGTGGCTCGACACATGAAGAAATGGAAACCCACTTGGTTCTATGCCCATATAGCTCTCCAAACCACTGGTTTTCTCTTCGGCTTAACTGGTATCATTTGCGGTTTGGTTCTAGAAAACCGGACCGGTGCCAACAATGTCTCCAAGCACAAAGGCCTTGGGATAACAATCTTTGTCATGGGCATTCTCCAGGTTCATCTTCTTTTCACACTAAAATTTCAATATACCAAGAAAGAACCTATGATCAAATGGATATCTGTTTATTACATACAGGTCCTAGCGTTGCTGGCTCGACCGGACAAAGACTCGAAATACAGAAAATACTGGAACTGGTATCATCACAACGTAGGAAGAGTTATGATAATACTTGCTATCTCCAACATCTTCTATGGTATTCATTTGGCTAAAGCTGGCTCTGCATGGAATGGCGGTTATGGTTTTGTGGTTGCTGTCTTGGTTTTGGCGGCTATTGGATTAGAAGTCAGAAAGTTTAAGAACAAGTGAATTCTTGTTTAAATATCTTCTTTTCATCCTCTTGCTACATTATTTGTCTTGGATAGGACAGTGTGATGTATTGAACATCTATTTGACTAATTACTTGAACGAGGTCTTCTTCTTGTCATTTTTACTCTAGTATTTGTTATTTTTTTCATTTAATAAAATCTAAATAAATTCATGATTCCATTGTTTAGCATCATAAAAGAAGATATTAGCGATTAGATTAATTAAACTACACAGCATGATAAACACAAAAGACCCAAGTTATATAAAGTTCAACAATCAAGATATGGTCTACCTATCCATCCATTTACACAATTCCAGACTCTGAATGGGCTGAAAGAACGGCCCAATTGTAGTTAAAAAAAGAAAGCCCAATAGCTGACGACTGGGTATCAGTCGCCGGTTTATGCAGCCGGGGGAAATACGGGAGACATTTGACAATTGAGGGAGAAAGAAAGAAGATGTTGAGAACTCGGCTTCTCTGGTTTACACTCGGATTCTCCGTCACCGGAGCTTCGGTGGCTCATCTCGTGTGGCGGGATCTCTACGCCGAACGTTTTGCTATTTCCTCTGATGTAATTTTTTCTTCTTTGCAATTTCGAAGATCATCATCATTTCTCGATTTTCTTACACCTAACGATTTCGATTCTGCAGATGAAAGAGAAATTCGCCGCTCTAGAGAGTAGGGTTACAGGTCTGGAGTCTTCTGGTCACGAGAACCCGAGTCCAGCTCAGGTAGGTAACTATGATTGATCATTAGTGAAATTATCTCGTAATCTGGTGAATCAATAGAGCTGTTCGTGTGTGTTTGAGTTTCACTGAAAGCTATTAGGGTACGTGGGTTGCTTCATTGTTCATTTAGTCTCTCCAAAGTTACATACTTTCTGTGATGTTAGAAGAACGGTTTCACTTTCCATTTATTTGAGTTTTCTAGTTTTGAAACACAATTTTAAACGTGTCTCATGTCTCATCTAAAGAGAAACATCTTGTCCATCTGAGTGTCTGATAAGCCAAGGCACTGTTGTAACACTGGAGATCAGTTTAGTGAAGGGCGTATTGGTGCATTGTTTGACTGTAGATTCTCTAGCGTTTGGTTGAGAGTTGTATTCTTCACAGCTTCTGTTTGTTATTAGTGTTTACATTAGTAGCAGCTTTATTCCATCATGTAGCTATCCCACTATGTTATAGGACAATAGGAAGTTATATAATAAGAGAACATATCACAATAGTCATATTCACATGTATCGTTTTCTTTTGCTATCAACTTCTGGCTGACGACGCGTCTTCTTGTTGTAGGCTGAGAGTTAAAAGACTCATGGAAGCTTCCAAGCCCAACTCAATCAATAACTTGGATTGCTCTATAAGCGATCTTGATTTGAAATTTCAAAGATACTTAGAAAGTCTTCAAACCTAGCTTCAAAAAGACTTGCCTTTTGTATCAAACCTCTCTTTTTTTTAAGCAATACTTTGCATTTGTGTTACAAAAATCATCCGGCTTTTTTAATTATTACAAAGATCAAATAATAGAGTACATTCGTTTCCTTCTAGAGTAGGGATTTGTATATGACAATTGCAATCTCAAACCTTGAAGCTTGAAACTTTACAATCTATTCACATCCTAAACGACAATACAACTCTACTACTCATGTATCAACAAACCATTTGGACCGACTGAAACTGCAAAAGAGAACTTGTAACTCTACATAAACCTGCATCCTATCATATCCATTACGAGTGGAACTCTTTACATCCCGTGATTTTATTCTTTTCTTCATTGATCCCCGGACTAGAGAGAGTCTTTGGTCAGAACCAACCATAGATGGGCTCTATCAAGACTTCCTTTGATGGGGAGGGAGAGGACGAGGGAGGATTGAATTCGCCAGCTCTTCGTTCAACTTCACAGGAAGAGCTGGCATCTGCTTCATAACTTCTGGCATGTCATTCAAGCTGCAACACCATTGTTCAATCATTAAAGAAAGCAAATATTTTGGAGCCAATATATTACAATAGCTCCAAAGAGAGCAAACGACAGAGAAAAGATCTTTATATGTGAAGATGTATTATTACTCGTTCAATATTGCGAGGATATTGTCTCGAGCTTTGCACAAGATATTGACGTTATCATGTATCTGCAAAAAGGAGGAAAGAATCTCCGAGAATTACACCATTTGAATTAACAAGTGCCAACTTAAAACGGATATATTCCCAAGTATATATACCGATCATATCACCTAAAGATTGCTCAAAAGCCAACAATACAAGTCAAAGAAACAACAGCGAAGTATACAGAACTCTAGAAACTGAAAATGGAAGTTGCATTCACCTGGAAAGCTGAGAAATTTGATGAAACTTGGTTGAACATCTGAGCATTTTGTTCAAGAAGATCCCCACTCACACCACCAATAGCTGCAAAGGAGACAATTCAATTTATGTTTTTTCAGATTTACCCTCAAAAGAAAAAGAAGAAAAAAAAATATAGATTCTTGGACAAACCCCAAACCTTTATATGAAATGCCATCATCAGTATCTAAAGGCATCATAGGAGGAGCATAAGAAGGACCATTCGGATGCACATTCAAATGAGATGAGGACTTTGCTGAAGTATCCGTAGTTTTTTCCTGCAAGACAAAGATTGATTAGCTGATGTAGACTTCTAAAATGTATCAAAAGACAATCCAAAGCTAATCTATGGTCTGTACATCATAGGAATCGAAATCCACATACTTTCTTATCTTTGTTCTTCCTTGAGGAATGGTCTTCTTTCCTACGCTTTCCGTTTTCCTTCTTCTGCAACCCATCAACAATGGTAAGAAGAACAATCACTAAACTCTCTTGACTAACGAATAAAGCCAAAGGAGAAGTTAGAGTAATCATACAGTCATCCATCTACAACGGAGAGCAACATCTCTAACAGTCTTATCCTTCATTTTCATAGCAATCTTCGCATACCTAACAATCGTAGCCTCCGACGCGTACCTGTGTCACAACCAATTCTCAAACCGTTAAATCAGATTAAAAAGTATCAAACTTTCACATCTAACACGAAAGAGAAGAAAGACAACTACTTTGAGAGCAAATCTTCCAATAAGGATTGTTCCTCATGAGTCCAATCCGTAGAGATCCCTGGATTATGCCTCAACGCGCTTATCGTCCCCGAATTATCCACCGCCGTCCCACCATTCTCCACCGAATTCACACCACCGCCGCCGTTCGTCGCCGCCGCAGTAGCCGATGAAGACGATACCTTCTGCGCCGCCGCCGCAGACGAGGCTTCCTGATTGTTCCCCGAAGGATTCGCGCTCGCCGCCATCGATAATACCCAATCTGTTCCGATAAAAATTCGTTTCCTTTCCTTAAAAAGAGATTTTCGCCGGAGGAGTGACTTGCGCCGGGATAGGAACAGAGAAGCTGAGCTTTCTTCCCTCGAATTATGGAATCTTTTTTTATTTTGCAATATTTATCCTTTTTCGGCTTTTCTTTTCTATTTTTGAGATGTTCGATTACGTCGCTTTTAGTAATTACGAGGCCCTTTTGGCAAAGATTCAGAACTTCAGGGGTCTTACATATAATAAACTAAAAGAAGAAAGTTCAATCCGTTTGTTTTCTTTCTCTCTTCTCGAGGTCCCTCCTCCTTTGTCTTCTTCTTCTCTCTCCGCGCTTGAAGTTAGGCGTCGGAGACTTCCAACAAGCTCTCTAATCTTGTCGGTTATGGCGTCGTCAGGTTAGTTTATTCGAAAAAAATATCTTCTGCCTTTCTAAAAATCTTCCCCCGATCGGGTAATCAATCGATCTAAATCAGTTTGATTTTTCTTAATCCGATCATAGTATTCAATTTTAATTAGGTTTTGCTGTTTTGTAATGATTTGAGTTCTGTCCTTTTTCTTTTGTTGTCTGAATGTTAATAATCTGGCGTGGTTATTCAACATGTGTAGGTGGTAGTCCTCCTAAGCCTTGGGAGCAAGAAGGAAACAACAACACATCTGGTGCTAACCCTTTCAGGCCTCCCTCTAATACCAGTACTGCTGCTTCTGTAGAGGCTTCTGGCACTGCGAATCCTGGTGAACTAGTTTCGTCTGTGAATAATAGGACTAACAGTACGGCTGCTAATATGAATGGGCTGAGTAGACCTGTTCCGACAAGACCTTGGGAGCAGCAGCAGAGCACTTATGGTGGTATGTTTCATATGTTATTCTACTGGTCTCTTTGACTAACACCGCTACTAATACTTATTTTGTTTTTATGTGATAATGCAAGGCTATGGTTCAAACCTAGGTATGAACTCTGGGTATGGTTCGGGTGCATATGGTTCAGGGTTAGGTGGGTATGGTTCGTCATATGGGGGTGGAATGTATGGTGGTAGTAGCATGTATAATAGAGGAGGTATGTATGGTGGTGGTGGTGGTGGTGGTAGTCTCTATGGAAGTTCAGGTATGTATGGTGGCAGTTTTGGTGGTGGTTATGGTATGGGTATGGGGACAGGGATGGGCATGGGAATGAGTCCTTATGGTGGCCAAGATCCAAATGATCCTTTTAATCAACCTCCATCTCCACCTGGCTTCTGGATATCCTTTCTCCGTGTGGTATATAGTTCATCCCTTCATGTTTAAGAAACTAAAGAAGTTGATAAGCTTGATTATAACATAAAAGTGTTGATGTTTTGGTTGATGTCAGATGCAAGGTGCTGTGAATTTCTTTGGCCGTGTAGCGATGCTGATTGACCAGAACACCCAGGCCTTTCATATGTTCATGTCTGCCCTTCTTCAGGTTCTACCCAGCTTGTCTTTTACTTTGTTCCTCTAATGGCTTTATTGACCAAGCGTTAACCATTTAAACCATTTGATCCTCTCAGCTATTTGATCGTGGTGGTATGTTATACGGAGAATTAGCACGATTTGTGTTGCGTATGCTTGGAGTGAGAACAAAGCCTCGAAAGATGCAGCAGCCACAAGGGCCTAATGGACAACCCTTACCCCACCAGCCACATGGAAACAACCCGAACTACATCGAGGGTCCTAAAGCCGCAGCTGCACCAGGTGGTGGTGGTGGTGGCGGTGGTTGGGACAATGTATGGGGTAACTAACTAAGTTGCTTCTTTCATTAAACCCAAATCCTTCAACATTGCTACGAATACACAGACCTTGAGAATCAGTTGGTCACAAATGGAAATACAAGTCACGCAGGAACCTCCAACGCAGATAGGGTTGTGCTAAACTAGATGCTTCTTTACAATTCGAGTCTCTTCCTTTGTTTTCTTTATATTTCATCTCTCTCTTCTCAGCTTGCTTGTTGTGTGAGTGTGATAAACAAGTTGCAGATATAGATTTTCAACTCACAGTAAAGTGAAGTTGTAATTGTCTTAAAGACATATCTGGTGGTAATAATATAAATATTATTCGATCCTCTTCTTCTTTTACTAGATTTGAAACAACAGTAAAACATTTTTGATTCTTTATTACAACATTGAAGCCTATCCTGGAACAGTGGTCTAAAGTCTAAACTTGACAGAACCAAAAGTAGTTGGGGGGTACATATTGATACTTCATCCTCGTGTATACAGTCTCCAATCCGGTCCTATAACCATAACTTCTTCTCTCCTGAGCGCGACATCTCCTCTGTGCAATCTAAACATTTCAACTGCTGTAGGTGTCAGCCTCGCATTACCGAACATATACAGTATCCGGAGACTCTTGCAACCGCTTCTGATCCCAAGCAACCCTTGATCACACAAGTTCCTACAACGGTTCACATGTAGTTTCTCCAACTTACGGCACCACTTCCCTACAGCTTCCCATCCCGCAACCTTCACTTCATGACACAAAGCCAAGTTCCACTCTTGCAGCAACGGACAACCTTTCGCTATAGCTATAACAGATTCATCACCAACCGTTCTGCACATCCTCATGTTCAAGACTCTAAGCTTCGACGCAATCCCAGACCCGATGGGAACCAAATCGTCTTTGCCGATGTAGCAAACCGCACCTGAAACGTTCAGAAACTCAATCCCACCTCCGCTGACGATCCCTGCTATCCCTTTCGGCTCAACCTGACAACGTTCAGCGTCCACATAGCCTAGAGTTGGAGAAGAGCCGCTGAAGCCAACACCGGTTATGCTCTTGCAGTTTGATATCTTCACCGACTCGATCTGCAAGCACGCTTGTGTCAACGCTCTCACTCCATGATCAGACACAAGAGGGCAGTGAGAGAGGTTCACGCATCTTAAACGCAAGGAAGCAGCTCTTGCCAGTGTTTCTAACCCAATGTCACTGATACTGCAACGGTAGAGACTGACCTCTCTTAGATTAGGACAAAAGCTAGCAACCGTGGAGATCCCATCATCAGAAACTCCGTAGCAACAATCTAAGTGGAGACTAAGCAGTCTTGCACCGGGGAACCTGAGAGAGGTTAGACTCGAGTCATTAAGCAAAGTGCAGCCAGAGAGTGAGAGATGCTCCAACCACTGGAAACGAGTGAGAAGGCTATGGAGATGATCCGAGTTCACATGAGGGTTTGTCTGAGAGAAAGGACTCGGGGGGTTGTTGAGAAGAGATAACGAACACTGGAACTGGAGAGAGCGTCGGTTGGTGTTTTGGATGTTGAGAAAGCGATGGCAAGTCAAACCAAATGAATCATGGTCATCGAGATTGTCAAGTCGCTGGTAGATAAAGGAAAGACAATCATCAGGGAGGTGGGTAATTGAGGTTTTAACATCATCGGACTCGGACACATTCTCCATCTCTTCACTTCAGTTTCCTGTCTAAAGGGACAAACAAAGTCTTGACCTTTTAATATAAAACATTAAACTCAAGAATCCTAAACGAAGAATCAACGAAAGTAACACATTGATCCAACGAATCTCAATGAGAAACCCATAAACCTTCTGGAGAAGAGACTCGTAAAGGGGGAGACTTTGAGACTCGAAAGAAGATCTGGATTGAATTTGGATGGAGCAGAAACAGAGACGTCGCGGAAACTCAAAAGCATATGCAAACACCACGCAAAAATCCAAACTTTATTGATTAAACTGATGAGTAAACAGTATTCGCTCAATTCACGATTCAGTTGCCACACACACAGAGAGCTGAAGCAGAACTTTTTTTTGCCCTTTTTCTGTTTTAAAATTTTGTTTTGCATCCCTCTATTTTGATCAAATTTGATGAGATCATGTGAACCTGCGTCACCGTACTGTAGGTTTAGCATCGCCCTGAAGCAGTTTACCCCAAACGTATCGTGGCCGTTGATTTTACAGTAGAGGAGAACACGATGGTTTTAGTTTTTTTTTTAACCTTGGTAAAATTTCTTTAATCAGCAGTAGTAATATTTTGAAAACTTTGTTAACTGAAATAGTATTTTTTTAGATTTCGTTTTTCTCATTTGGTGTTTTATTTATTTTTGTTCTATTTTAGATCCAGTTTGATTATCTCATTCCTCTTTTTTTTTGTCAAATGATAGACAAGAAGGACGTTATTGCTCAAATTGTCTCTGCCTCTCTGGTACAATTGCTGGTGACATGGTTCTTGCATGTGCTCATGCTCATGAGCTCCCTGGTTTGCATTCATACTTGGGGTCTATTGTCTAATTTGCATATTCACGTTTTGAAACCACTCACCAAAAGGTAAAAGATAACAATTGTCTATCTGTCTGTCTCCTTGGATGTTGTGAAGTAGTTGGACTTTTGCATATTAATTCCTCCACCAATGTAGCGCATGTAAGTCTTCATCTTCGAGTTTATGTTCACATATGTTCTTGATCCTCTATTTTTCTTTGGGCATTAAAAATGGCAGTTAAAACAAACAATGGAGATAGGTAGGTAAATAACCACATGGCGTGTTGTAACAATCCTAATATGGCCAACCAAAGTCTTCTCCTTCTCTTGTCCTGTTGTTGCATAATCTCTCTTCGGTCTTCACTCTCCTCTCTTCTCGTCATTCATTCGTCTTAGCCCTCCTCCTCATGTGATTAAAATGTTATCATTCATTCATGCACTTATTAGTTAAAAAATATGCAAAAACTTACGCGACCAAAGCATTTCAAATCAATAAACTAATCAATGCCCATGATGACAAGCTATGTGAAAACTGTAAGTGATTATTTTTACAAAAGCACACCGAAAAATAGATAAGACAAAGCATGCTGCATTTCTTGTTCTACTTTACTTTTCTTTCTCTTTCCTGATACTGTTGTATACTACTATTACATTTTAAATTCGATTGCATAGTAATATTTCACAATATTTATCTACTAAAAATACATTTAAATGTGATCTTAGTTGTTTTCCTGGTAGATAAAAGTGTTACGACACCTTTAATAATGATATTGCATAGAAAGAGAAGATATTGTTTAATTTTTGTAAAAATAGTAGGCATAGGAGTAAAGAGGACAATAAAAGTCAAAAAGATTCTTTTGAAAGAGAGGACCCAGAGAACTGTTTCATGTAATTATTGCATTTCATATACGTTCTTCCCTCCCTATAGTTATATTAAACTCTCTCCTTTACTCTTTAATTAAAATTCGAAACAGTGAGTAGAAGAAAGAGGACACTATAGCACAGTGTCAGTAACTCATCATCCTCAAAACATCAGATAGTGCGCATTGCAGAACACACACACAAACTCTCTCCAAGAGAACCCCACAAATATGAAAGCTCTCATCATCTTCTTCCTGCTATCATGCGCAGCCACTCACTTACCCTGCGCCTCCCCGGCCAGCTTCAGCCGTCGACACCTCTCGCAAGCTCCTCCCGTAACCGATCCTACCACATCAACTCCCAGCGGCATGCCTTTCTTCCCAGCTGACGGCTTATCATCCTCCCCTCCACCACCTCCTCCTCTTCCTCCTCTCCCGATGCCTCCTCCGACGCCTCTCCCGCCGTCCTCCCCCACGTACGCCACTTTTCCGGCGAACATCTCCGCCCTCGTCCTCCCTCGCTCCTCAAAACCTCACACCGCTTCAAAAACTCTCCTCATCTCGGTTATCTCCGCCGTGCTCGTCGTCGCAACAGCCATCGGAGCAGCCTTGTTTCTCTACGGAAAGAGGCGAGGGCAGAACCGTAATTTCAAAGACGATCCAAAGACCGCAGCTTCTTCAGACATAATAAACACATCCGAACAACAAGCTCCATGTCCCCTTCCAAGAAACAACAACGAAAACAAACTCACCGTCTCTGCTTCAACAACCTCCGATGTTCTCTACCTCGGAAACCTCGCCTCCACTTCCGGTTTCGTCAAACCGGAGTCACCCGAGATCTCTCCTCTCCCGCCATTGTCTTCGTCTCATAAGAGTCATAACTTCACGCAACAAAGCTCCGAAGAAGAGGAAGAAGAAGAAGAAGACGACGACTTCTACTCCCCTCTTGCGTCTATAGCTGGTAAAGAATCAAGAGAACAGAGAAACAACAATCCATACAGTAGCAACAACTACTCTTCCCCTCCCTCCTCAACCTCTGATTCTCCTGCCACGTCACCGTCCGTTAACATAGCAAGGAGCAACAACAACAAGAGACACCACGTGGTGCCGTCTCTGAGAATGTTCACTCTCTGGAACCAGAGTCACGGCTTCCCACGAATCTCCTCTGCTTCCACTTCACCTGAGAGAGACAGAGGAGGTGCGATTCCAACTCCCGACGACACGTACGCTCGTTCTTCCATGTACTCTTCGGTCTCCACCACTCCTGATCGTTTCTTCTTCCGCAAGGTTCTCGAAACCTCCTCGCCGCCGAGGTGGAACGACTTCAGCCGAAACGTCAAGTCTCTGTTCCTCTCCTCTGCTTCTCCTCCTCCCGCTAGAGATTTCTGTATCGACGTCTCTGAATCTTCTAGAGAGTTGAAGCCTTCTTGGGAAAAAACAGAGCTTGTTGATGATACAAAACAGAGTGTATCAGCTGCTGCTCCTCCTCCTCCAGAACGGCCACCGCCTGAAATGCCGGCGCCACCTCCTCTTGTCCCGCCGTCGCAGTCTTTTATGGTTCAGAAGCCTGGAAAGAAGCTGTCTTGGGATGCAGCAGCAACAGAGCGGTTAAAGCCAAAGGTGAATCCTCTGCCTTGGGACAGAGTCCGACCACGGAAAAACACATGGGACAGTCTCAAGTTCAGCTCTTTGAATGCTAATCCGAAGCAGAGGAGTCTCAGCTGTGATCTCCCGATGCTTAATCAAGAAAGCAGAGTTTTGGATCCGAGGAAGTCTCAGAGTATTGCGTTTCTGCTATCAACACTTGATCTCACCGCATGTGATGTTTGTCAGTCCCTTCGAGATGGTAATATCATCAGTTACAAAGCTTACTTGTTTGTATTGAGTTGATGAATCTGAGTTGGTGTTTCTTCTTCTGAATCAGGTCACTATGAAACGCTTGGAGTTGAGCTTCTTGAGAGCTTATCGAGAGTGGCACCGAGTGAAGAAGAAGAGAGGAAGTTGAAGAGCTATAGTGATGATGATGATGACTCAGTGATCAAGCTTGCTCCTTCAGAGAGGTTTCTCAAGGACTTGCTTAATGTGCCTTTCGTGTTCAAAAGGATTGATGCATTGCTCTTTGTTTCTACATTTGAATCCAAGATTGAACACTTGAAACAATCATTTGACGTTATCCAGGTATATGAGAGAGACATATGAATGTGTGTGTTGCTGTAAGGTTATGTCTCATAAAGCTATCTGATTCTTTTGCAGGCTGCTTGTGAGGAGCTAAGGAACAGCAGAATGCTATTGAAGCTTATTGAAGTTGTTTTAGAGACAGGAACGAAGAGCGTGAATGCTCAAGACTTCAAACTTGAGGCTTTGTTAGTTGGTGGAACCACTCTCTTGCATTCTGTTGTACAGAACATCATAGAATCAGAAGGTACCAAAGTGTTGCAAGTTGTCAGAGATCTCGGTTTAGCACTTGTAGATGTCAAGAAAACTGCAGAGATGGACTATGGTATTCTAAGAAGTGAGGTTTCAAAGCTTTATCAAGGAGTCCAGAGAGTTAAGGAGGTTCTGCTGCTGAGTGAGGAGAATGGATCGAAATTCAAGGAGTCAATGACCAAGTTCCAAGAAACCGCTGTAGAGGAGACTAAAAAGATTGAAACAGAAGATGCTTCCACTCTCTCTGCAGTGAAAGAGATCACAAAGACTTTCCATGGAGACTCAACAAAGGAAGAAGCTCAGCTATTGAGAGTATTCGTGATCGTGAGAGACTTTCTGTCTGTTCTAGATAAAGTATGCAAGGAAATGAGGTTGAGTAGAGAAGAGAGTACTGTGGTTTAGGTTTCAAGTATAAAGGAAGATCATATAATCTTTCCAAGACTGATGATGCATTGTGTTGCCTTAAATTAGTTATGTTATGTTTGTATGAATCGTTGGAACTATGAGTTCTTAAGTAAAAATTTACTTCATTTCTGTATCAAAGCATATATCTCAATGGATTTACTTTACATTAGACCTATGTAGTTTTCAGACCTAACAATCATAAAGGGCATGAACTTACCTAGGGAAATCACTTACCAGGGATTATGCTGCAAATTTTGAGCTCTGAGGATCATGTGAATCAAAGCTACACTTGCTCTAAATTCCATCAAGAATTCCATCAATCGCCTTGGACGATCTTAGAGGCCACAGTCTCATCATCTATTACAATGGCAGTACCCTTCTCTGAGGTCTCTATCATTCCACTGCTAGGATTTGTTATGTGGATTACACTCTTCTCTTGTTAATCGGTTTGGTTTACTTCGGTTGCTCGTTAATTCGGATTGAAAAATTTATACTGAATTGAACCGAAATTAGCTATGGTTCGGTTCAGTTTTGTTTTTGAGATTTGTTGCCGAATTGAACCGGATTTTCGGTTTTATGTTTCAGATCACCATCAAATTGGAGAACAATCTGAACACTATAAGGATTATTGAATTTATTAGATTTCTTATTTAAATATGGTTAGAACAATTTCAATACTATATGCAGTTGCTTACATGGATCCATTGCTCATTACATATTTGTAATATATGTCTCGTGTAAGCATTGCATGGTTGTGCCGAGCGTGCCACTGTGTATGTGGATCCTTGAATATATACATTGTTGGTTATATTTGAAATATTGTCTTGTCTAATTTTCATGTTAAGGTTCATTCTTTTTATTGCCTAAAGACTCTAAAACCTTAGTAATCCATCAAAACTCGTCGGGTGGACATGGTCACCAAGTCAATCGAAATCATTAGATCTCAGTTTGAAACTTCATTCTTCTCGGACATATATGTTACTCAATTTGTTTATTTTAGTGAAATCGACTGAAAAAATCTTACAAATGGCTGATGGAACTACTTTACCACTAGATAAGCTGGAATAATTAAAGATATGCATGGTGTAACACCTAGAAATTAAAGCTAACACACACTCACATAAATTGAAAATAGACACATTGTATTGATTCGCTAACTCCACTATGTTTGCACATTATATCTATATATATAAAAAAGGGTTTACTCCCTCCTGATGATGCCACATAGGAATCCAGGTCAGAAAGTCACTTCCTAACATCACGACACCTGTCCCACTTCCAAAACGCAGCACTTCGTCTCTGTTCTCTCTTTCTTCTCTTCCTGTCGTCTTCTTCTTCTTCTCACCGGGATCTTTAATCTTCGCCAAAACCGCTGACTTAAAAATCGGAGCCATCCTTCTCGGTGAATCTCTGGCGTACCCACGCGGTCCATCAATCAAAATCACATCCCACTCGATCTCGAGCACAAAGTTGGGTGAGTCGTTGATACCCGAATTACATCGGAGAACAACAGTTTATGAACGGGTCAAGTCAACGATGTCATAAGCCTCAACTCCAGGGTTGTTCTGCTCGAATTTGGAAACGACGTAAGAATTTCCGTCGATGAAGATTGTACGGCTTTGAGATTCACAGATCTTTGGAGGACAGATTCGTGGGAAAGTCCGAGGAGGTAGCAGGTGGGGCATTTGGAGTTAATGACGGTGGAGATATCAGAGAGTTCCGAGAAAGATGTCGAGGTGTTTGGTGGTGATAAGGAAGTGTAGTGGAGAAGTGCAGCAAGGATCGGTGGTCGTTAATTTTCTGAGACACGTGCCCCTCTCCTCTAAACGCACCATTTCATTACTGTACAGATATTGGGCTGTGTTGTGTTATTGTAATGGGTTCTTCGATGTGTCATTCTTGGGCTGGACGTGAACTAATCCTAACAACTTCAACGAAGCTACGAAGATCGTCTCGACGGCGAAGGTGGTGTCGTTTGCGATTCTTCTCCCGACATGAAACAGCCTGCTTAATGGTCACTCTTTAATCCCATTGATTCACACCTCCACGATGTGTCTTCAAAGCGTTCTTTAGATCTGAGAGGCGGTGTGATTTTTAGTATAAATAGATGTAAGATCTCTCACCTTAAACTCATCTTTCTTTTTATCTCATTCTGCTTGATTTTGATATGGCTAATTAGAGGTTTTTTATTATCCGATCTGAAGTCCAGAAAGTGTTCCTCCGTGTTTGATTAAGTAGACTGAATCCATTCTCGAAAGGTATTGTTTATTGATAATTTGATCTTCATGTGAACATGCGACTGATGATTTTTTTTGAACAAAAGATTTGCAAAAATGTTTAAAGCTTTATTAGTTTTTCTCTTTTCTTCTTTGTATGAATGCAAAAGATTCTTCGTTTTGTGTATACCTTGCCACATGCACTTATGTAAGTTGTATAACTGATTGCTTTAACTACGATGTTATCGTCTACTTTTCTTCTCTTCGCTTTTGTCTCTGTTTCTATTTGTGTGAATCTAATTGATAAAAATGTTCCTCTTGGACATGTAGATTGGTTTTCTGACTGGTGCCTGAAGCCTTGAAGATATACCTCTGGTATATTGACTTCTCTTTATGAAAAATTACTCATCTAAAAGAATGAGAGCAGATAACTAAATTCTTTAGCTTTTGAATATTTTTAGTTGTTGAATCTTTTACTGGTTTCTGCTTTGGAGCTCTCAAGCTGTTTTGATGGTCGTTACATGTGTTTGGATCTTGAAGTTTTCAATTTTCAGACAATGATCATACCAACCTCAAACATGATATTCTTGGAGCTGGAGCTGTGATAACAAAGCTCTCTCAAGGTGTGACCAGGGGAGCCCCTGAAACAAGCATTGGGATGGTAGAAGAAACTACAACGGCCACACCTGTCTTACCTCCTGAACCTGTCCCAAGTGGATTCACTACTGATCTGCTGTTTTTTTTCTCCTTTTAGTTTCCTTGCTCACCATGAAATTATTTGTTCAGTATGTTAATGAAATGAGATCCCTACTTTGATGTCACCAAATGATAACATACCGAAATCTTTCTCCTTAAAACTTTCTTTTTCTTGCAATGTTACAATTTAAATTTTAATACTAAAATTACACAAAATAACAATCTTGCAGAATCTATAAATCAATAAAACTAATATGAAGTAGAGAGCACCAATGTTTTCTCAGTTTGCTGCATAGCCCACCTCAAGAAGGGTCCATGTCGGCACGTAGATGTGATGACACGCCTTCAATTGAACTTTTATCCTTGCTCCAAGAAGCTGAGCTTAAGCTTGCACGATCAGAGGTATTTAATTCGCCTACACAAGTTTAATTGTTTGCATAGGATATATAAAATTTATCATGACACTTATACATTGCTTTGTTTCTGCGTAGATTGGAACTTCAAGAAACAATCCGTCTTTGGATCGTCTCACCAACTCAAAGTAAAATTTGAAAGAAAAATGAAAAGTGAGAATTTGATTGGAAGTAAAATATCTTCCAAAAGTTGTGATACATGCTAACTTTCTTTATTTTTCTGGTTTGATTGTTATAAAATGTAGAAACTAGGTATATTATTTCCTCAAAAAAATTATTTTTATTATACAAAATTAACCATGTGAATATGATATAATAAAAAAATATCTCAGTATATACTTCTTAATTTTAATTCTCTTCATATTTCAGAATATTGTGTTCTTTAGTGTGTACAAGATAAGTTAATATTTCTTTCAGATGGTTAATTATTTTCTGAAGAAGACAAAATAACAAAAAAATATATTTTTTTAAATAGATATATAAATCATAAAATCAAAAATAAAGAAAAAAGAAAGGATATCATCTATAAAAAATTACTATATATTTTTAAAAATAATAATGTTTATATACACGTAGTGTTCTCTTTCGTAATTTCTTTTTGCAATTTGGCTTTTTAAATTATTCGGGCAAATGATTTTTTTTGTTCACGCTAGCTTAAGCATGAAAAAACAATTAGAAGTGTTTATATTCACATAGTTTTATCTTTTTGTATCTTTTTGAAATTTAAGCTATTAAATTACTCGGTCGAGTATTTAACCAACATGGTCAGGCTCAAGTCCCCAAGAAGCTGCGATCTCTACAACCAGAAACATATGTGCAAGAAGTTTTACTACATTTGTTATAAAAAAATAAATTCAAACAATGTTTATTATACATATACTTTAGTTGATGAAATTATTTTAAAACAAGAATCCTGCCCGTAGGGCGGGCCAAACCTAGTAAGAGATAATGGAGTGACAGTGGGCTGGAGGAGATTTTTTAAACTGTGTAACATACAAACCCAAAGAAAGAAAGGTTTACCTTTCATCTTATAACATCCTACAAATCATGTTTTAAGATGTCAATTTATTGTGAAGATGAAGAGTGTTCTTAAAGCCTTGTGAGAATGAAAACCGCCTCGACACTTTGAGCTCAAGAAAAAAACGAAGATGTTGGAGATGCTGATACCTGTAGGTTTGTCACTCTCTATGGTTTAGTTTTGCTTTCATGTTTGCAACTCTTAAATTATATTTGAATCTTTCATTGTTTTGATACATGGAGTTTGTGCTTGGTCGTTGTTGTTGGATATTTTAGTCTCAAAAGTGTTTAGGAAGCCGGAGTTGAGTTTAGCCGGATAATACCATTTACGAAAACCAACTTTTGTGTTAGAGATCTCCCAAAAGGGTAAGTCTTTTAATTGTCAACTATTCCCATTTGATCACTTTCCTTAATTCTTTTAACTTTGATTTCAGTCTCCCAACTGGAGAGAGGGATTTACAAGAGTTGACAGGAAATGGGTTCAACTTTCATAGGAAGATAAGAACAAAGTTGGACCTATCCGTTCAGAACAAGAAGATAAAATGGTAGGAGATGTCCGAGACCAAGGGGATCATGGTAAGTCAAACTTTCTTCTTTACTTTTTTCAAAATTTGTTCAATTGGAACTCTCAATATCATACTAAACTTTTGTTTTTGTGTCTGCACTTCGCAGAATTATGCTCGGCTTATGTTTGTGTCGACCTTGTGAGCTTGCTGAGAGTGATAGAAGGTTTGGATGAAGCCTTTGTGAATTTAAGCATGAAGAAAATGTGTTTTTATGCGTGTCCTCATGACCGCTTACGTTGAACTTCAAAGAAACACAAGTGTCATATTATGCTACTTACATCTTGTCTGAAGTATATCAAAGATAATGGAGTGACAATGCAACAGGGGGTTGGAGAAGATTCTTTTAACTGCGTAACAGACAAACCCAAGAAAGAAACACAAAGAAGATTAACATCCATGAATTTGTATATCTGTATACATGCCTGAATCATCAGGGGAAAAAAGAGATAAAACTTCTGGTGTGTTTGGTTATCTTTGGTTACATTTTGTATGATGTTTTGCTATTGGAAAACCTCTTCAATGGCACTTGATGATATTTTGTGATTTCTTTTTTTTTGAATTGAATATTAAATTTAATTCAAAGAAAAAAGACCTTGTTACAACTTGTGCATCCTAAGTTGAATGTTTTGCAAAAGGAATAAAGAAACTATTCTTAACAAGATCAAAAATTGTTTCTATGATTGCCTAGCATCAAACCAAGTAGTCATCCCCTCTTCATAATCCTTGTCTCCTCTACTTCTGATCACAGTAAACTGGTTTCTCATATTCTTGTCCAGTCTCTTGATCACAATGAACCTCTGTATCTTGCTCCAGCTTATTTTGTGATTTCTATTTTTCTTATTTGATTTCCAGTCTTTTAAAATTTGTGTGTTGTTTTATTTCTCTTTCATTTTGGTAAACATTGTTGATGTTAATGGAGAGATGATTAGTATGTTCTTCCATAACCTGTAGGACCATATCAAGCTGTTCTTGCAACGCAGCACAACGCTTTCTCTCTCTCTTCTCAGCTCTGTGCTAAGTTCCTTGATCTTTGTATCTTTCTCGTTGGTTCTTAAGTGAAATTTTACTTGAGTTCTCTATCAAAGCAAATTCTCAATGGATTTACTTTACATAACAGGAAAAGCAAGAAAGATAACATAGTTTGAGAGTTGTAGTTTTCAGACTAAACAAAGCCTACCATCAATCAATTTAAATAAGATGTTACTTACATAAAAAGGCCGTCTACTTCAGTGACTATACTTGCAACTGTGAACATATGAGTGCTCTTGTGTGTCATCAATGGAACCTAAACCTATACATATTAAAGCTCATCTTTGATACCAGGATCAATCCAAAACCATAACCTGATCTTTCCTTACGTGCTTCAATCATTAAGTGCTTGAACTTACTAGGGAAATCACTAACCAAGATTATGCTGCAAATTTTGTGCTCTGAAGATCTGGTGAATCAAAGCTACACTTGCTCTATAAGCCGTCAAGAAATCCATCAATCACCTGGAAAATATTAGAGGCTACATTCTCATCGTCTGTTATAATAGTAGTACCCATCTCTGAGGTCTTTATCATTCCACCGCTAAGATTTGTTATATAGATTATACTCTTGTCTTCTGCTCCATTCTCACCTCTGCTGTGTTCTATAGATCCAGTTATACTCATCTTCATTAACGCATCCAAAAGTGTTTCCGGAGCCACAGTGCCCCAATGCCTAAGTGACCGAGCCTTTCCTGAACTTTCTTCCTGATCCAACCCGTAAACCAACCTCTGTTTCCCGTTTTCCATCACAAGGTCACCTTTCAACCTCGCAATACCAAAGTTCTCACTCGTCTGAGTTTCTTCCAGCCCAATTTGGTGGCTAACTCTGCCGTTATCTCTACGTCTGCATTTTCTACAATTCTTGCCACACTTCGCGTCCTGTTCTCAGAGTAACTCAGGATAGATTTTGTCTTCGCAGTACAAAGATTGATCCTCTATTTGACAACATCAGGGACCTGTTTACAAAATGTGATGAATACATACAGAAGCAAGTTGGAAAGAATCATCAACAAAGCGGAGGAATAGAGTCCTTACCAAAACAATCTTTGGCTACAAAAAGGAATGAAGTGTTGGGAGCTTCTGCAACCTGCAAAAGAACTTATAGTAATTGAGCAATGTTGACTTGACAAGAAAGTTAACAGTTATACAGACAGGAAAAAATGTTACCTGATTCCGGAAAGAAATGAACACTGGAGAATCTTCATAGAGATTGGTCTGAAGGGGAGAAGTCCTAAATCTGAACTTATCCCATCCTGCAACAAACATTACTCATCAGATATCTTGACTAGAGATTCACAGTGGATCATCTTATGGAGAAGAGAGAAATAGATTCAAAAACCTCAAGAACAAGTAATGATCTTGGATCTCCACGCCAACGCTGAAGAAGTTGGACAGAAGGATCAAGCCGCAAACTCCAGTGAGGAGCAACACTATGCATGGTTCTTGCCAACTTTTTCTGTTTGCATTAAGATAAATAATAAGTTATACTTACTTTGTATCTGAACTAGGAAATGACTACCTATCAGAATAGTAATCATATAGACAAAAATATGAATACACTACTAGCTAGGAAACAACAAGTTCTTACATTAGGTTAGGTGAGTGAATGGCAGGAAACAAATGGATCTTTTGTCTTTAATGAATTGAAGATGACCAAATGATGGTTCTCCTAAAATTAACTGCGACATCAATCATAATCAAAACAAATCATAATATAAAATATATTATTTGATTTCATCTTTCAAATAAAAAATTAACAGTGATTAACAAGACAGATAT
Organism: Hirschfeldia incana; assembly: GCA_026261945.1. Taxonomy (NCBI): domain Eukaryota; kingdom Viridiplantae; phylum Streptophyta; class Magnoliopsida; order Brassicales; family Brassicaceae; genus Hirschfeldia; species Hirschfeldia incana. The sequence continues at coordinate 499,543 of JABCMI010000067.1, forward strand.
GTATATACCTTCTCCTGTCGTTGATCGCAGAGCCACTCTGGTATGGTGTTTGCGTATGCCAATAGCTCTTCTGCCACAGAAGATATTACAAAGATTGGAACCTAAGAAAATTACAATGTCAAATAATAACTTTACCGTTTTAACTGTGATTCATATGCGCAATAAATTAAAAGAGCAGAATAAAAAGAAAAAGGTAAATTAAACCTTTAGAGAAGAGGACTCAATAGAATTCGACATTAGCTTTAGGAGCTGCAGAACTATCCCCATTCGAGTAATGGTTATTAAGGTTGAGCCACCAGCATCCGCAGATTCAGCAGCACATGAGCAAACAAAAGCTAGTTTCTCTACCTCTTCTAAGCTTTCTTCATTGAGCAGCCAAGCTCTCGTCATTATTCTCACTGCTGTAAAGAAAATATCATTGACTGTAAGACCCAAACAAACAAACAACATCATATCATAAATGTAGAACGAGAGTCTTATATGAATTTGTACCTGATTGTTGATATACAATCACTCTCGGTCACTTTGCGGTTTGGAGGCATGAGAAACCAGAGTAAATCATCACATCGGTTCCTTTGAGACCATGGAAGTCGAAATTTTTCGAATGATGTGAAACGAAGATGGAGTCTGACACATAACTTAAACTTCGCTTAGGTTGATCAACCAGTTGCAAGCTCCTATATCTAAGACCTGACCTTAAGGCCTTAATGATCAATGTCCCATTATAACAAACTTCTTCTGCAAACTTTACATCTTGAACCTTCTCCATGCAACTCTTTATCTCATCTAAACTGAAGAAAAAGAATGAATCGACGAAGCAATCAACACAATATGAACTTGAACCAATAACAATTACCTGTATAGACGTATCCAACTGCCTAGAACATCACCATTCTCACCGAAGACAAGATTTACCTAATCACCAAAACAGACCAACAAAGTGTTGTGTAGAGGCTCTTTGCTGATAGACTAACAAATATTTTTGTAACTTCTGCTGAAACTGAATATCGAGCAATGACTAAGTTTTGCTGGAAGTTTGACTGAAGCTGAATATCTCAATAAATTAAGGTTACCAAAATGGAATTTGATTTTGTCGCCGTAATGACCAAAACAAACATTCCAACAAATTATCTTGAATAGGCTGAAGTTGAAAAATTTCTACCGAATTGAACCGAAATTAGTTATGGTTCGGTTCAGTTCGGTTTCTGAGATTTGTTGTCGAATTGAACCGAATTTTCGGTTTTATGTTTCAAATCTCCATCAAATTGGAGAACAATCTGAGCACTATAAGTTGGACTATAGAAATTATTAGATTTCTTATTTAAATATGGTTAGAACAATTTCAATACTATATGCAGTTGCTTACATGGATCCATTGCTCATTAAATATTTGTAATATATGTCTTGTACCTAAAACTCTAAAACCATAGTAATCCATCAAGTCAATCGAAATCATTAGAATCTCAATTGGAAACTTCATTGTTCTTGGACATATATGTTACTCAATTTGTTTATTTTAGTACAATCGACTGAAAATATCATACAAATGACTGGTGGAACTAATGAACCATTAGATAAGCTGGAATAATTAAAAGATATGTACATGTAACACCTAGATTTTAAAGCTAACACACACACACACATAAATTGAAAACAGACACATTCTATTGATTTGCTAACTCCACTATGTTTGCACTTTGCAGAATCATGATCGCTTCAAAGAAACACAAGTGTCTTACTATGCTACTGGCATATAGGCTGAAATATAGAAGAGATTGGAGTGACATTGCAACGAAGGGCTGGAGAAGATTCTTTTAACTGCGTAATAGACAAACCCAAAGAAAGAAAGAAAGGGGGAGAAGATTAAGATAGCAGATTATGTCTATCTTGGTAATGATTTACATGCAGCTTTGAAGAGACTTGACACACAGCCCATAGGAGCAACCTTGGTTATATTTTCAGATTACTGGAGGGGTAAATAAGCTTCAATATTAATTTATAGTTTCATTGATTTTTGTCTTGGTTTTAAAGTGTTTATTTTATGGCAGGAAATCTACCGTGGACCCACGAGCGACAATTCTCGGTATGAGGCTCTTCACGGGGTGACCGTTGTGGATGCGTTTTTAATGAAAGGAGAGCTTGTATTCTGGTGCATGTCTAGCCACAGAACAGAGCCCCACGACAAAGGGTACATCCTATTATCTAGTGAGATGATGGTTATGGGTTGCTGCTGGGCGTGGTGATTCAATGTTTGGTGTTAACCGAGGTATATGAGTTGACACAGCTTTAGCTCTTAGTTGACCAAAGGGCCTCATCCATGAATTTGTATATGTTGTGCTCGTGCTTGAATCATCGCCAAGAAAAAGAAAGAGATAAAACTTCTGGTGTGTTTGGTTATCTTTGGTTACATTATGTTTTGTATGTTGTTTTGCTATTGGAAAACCTGACCTTGAATGGCACTAGATGATATTTTGTGATTTCTATGTTTCTTATTTGATTTCCAGTCTTTTAAAATTTTTTTTTGGTAAGATATTATGGCTCCAAATGGGAATCAAGGGAATTAGTGGGAATAGTTAATTTTTTAGCATTCCTTACAATTTGCATCATTTACAAGTAAAATAGTCTTTTAAATATTAGGTTTGATCACAATATAAATATCCCTTGAGCCATTTAATAAAATCGTCGAGTATTAATTTAATGAGATTGCTGAGTATTAATATCACACATATATATATATTTGGATTGGTATATTTTTTTTCCTAGCAATTAAATTTTGGACGTACTAATTTTCAAAGCTACAATTTTTTATATGTTTGTCAATTAATATATAAGAGACTATCGATTAACTATAACACATAAGCTCTCAATGGTAACCACAAAAGGAATATAAAGAACAAAAAAAAGAATGAAAATGAATAAAATAAAAGAAAAAAGCTATTCCTCTTCTAATTTGATAAAGAATAATTGTATTCTTTTATTCCTTAAATTTTTAAAAAATGTTAAGAAGTCATAGGTAACACATTTTACTTATAAATGATGCAAATTGTAAAGAATGCTAAGAAATTAACTATTCCCACTAATTCCCTTTATCCCCATTTGGAGCCATAATCTCCATTTGGAGCCATAATCTCAATGGATATTAGCAAAGTAAATCTCAATGGATATTAGCATAGTTCAAGAGTTGTAGTTATCACACCGAACAAAATCTACCGTTGAACAGTTTAAACAAAATGTTATAAACACGGGAAAGGGCAGTGATTAAGACTATATGCTTGCAACTGTGAACACATGAGTGTTCTTTTGTGTCTTCAGTGGAACCTAAACTGTGCATATTAAAGCTTGTCTTTGATACTAGGATCATTCCAAATTCCACAAGCTGATGATCCCTTACGTTCTTCAATCATAAATGGCTTGAACTTACTATGGAAGTCACTTGCTATGGTTTGTTCTAAATTCCATCAAGAATTCCATCAATCGCCTGGAAAATCTTAGAGGCTACAGTCTCATCATCTGCAATTATAGTAGTACCCATCTCTGAGGTCTCTATCATTCCACCGCTAGGATTTGTTATATAGATTATACTCTTGTCTTCTGCTCCATTCTCACCTCTCCTGTGTTCTATAGATCCGATTATACTCATCTTCATTAACGCATCCAAAAGTGTTTCAGGAGCCACAGTGCCCCAATGCCTCAACGGCCGGGCCTTTCCTGGACTTTCTTCCTGATCCAACCCGGAAACCAATCTCTGTTTCCCATTTTCCATCACAAGGTCACCTCCTTTCAACCTCGCAATACCAAAGTTCTCACGCTGTCTGAGTTTCTTCCAGCTCAATTTGGTGGCTAACTCTGCCATTATCTCTACGTCTGCATTGTCTGCAATTCTTGCCACACTTAGCGTCCTGTTCTCAGAGTAATTCAGGATAGATTTTGTCTCCATTGAAGAAAGATTGATCCTCTGGCTGACAACATCAGGGACCTGTTTACAAAATGCTATCAGATTGATGAATACAGACATAGGCAAGTTGGAAAAAAATAAAGTCCTTACCAAAACAATCTTTGGCTGCAAAACGGAAAGAAGTGATGGGAGCTTCTGCAACCTGCAAAAGAACTTATAGTATTTGAGCAATGTTGACAAGCAAGATACGTTATACAGACAGGCAAACCTTTACCTAATTCCGGAAAGAAAAGAACATTGGAGAATCTTCATAGCGATTGGTCTGAAGGGGAGAAGTCCTAAACCTGAACTTATCCCGTCCTGCAACACATATTTCTCGTCAGATATCTCGAATAGACATTCACATTGAATCATCTTTGGAGCTTGGAAAGAGAGAAACAGATTTTAAAACCTCGAGAACCAGCAATGATTTTGGATCTCCACGCCAACGCTGAAGAAGTTGGACAGAAGGGCCAAGCCGTAAACTCCAGTGAGGAGCAAACACTATGCATGGTTCTTGCCAACTTTTTCTGTTTTGCATTAAGATAAATAATAAGTTAGACTTACTTTGTATCTGAACTAGGCAATGACTACCTATCAGAACAGTAATCATAGAGATACAAATATGAATACACTACTAGCTAGGAAACAACAGGTTCTTACATTAAGTTAGGTGAGTGAATGGCAGGAAACAAATGGATCTTCTTGTCTCTAATGAATTGAAGATGACCAAATGATGGTTCTCCTGAAATTAGCTGCGACATCAATCGAAACATAGTAAAAATCTACAAATTGATTCATCATTAAAATAATTAAGTATATACCTTCTCCTGACGTTGCTCGCACAGCCACTCTGGTATGGTGTTTGCGTAGGCCAGTAGCTCCTCTGCCACAGAAGATATTACAAAGATTGGAACCTAAGCAGAACCATACTAGATTAATTTAGTCTTACTACTGAGCTAATAACAATGTCAGTTCAAGTGTAGGATGAAAGTAAAAAGAAATCAAACATTTAAAGAAGAGGACTCAAGAGAGTTTGACAATAGCTCTAGAAGCTGTAGAACTATCCCCACTCGGGTAATCGTTATCAAGGTTGAGCCACCAGCATCGGCAGATTCTAAAGCACATGAGCAAACAAAAGCTAGTTTCTCTAGCTCTTCTAAGCTTTCTTGATTGTCTAGAAATGAAGCAGCCAAGCTCTCGTCACTCTTGGCACTGCATAAACAGGTTAGCAGTCAAAAAAACATATCATTGACTATAAGACCCAAACAAATGTAGAAAGAAAGTCTTATATGCGTCTACCTGATTGTTGGTATATAATCATTCTCAGTCATTTCTGCGGTCTGGAGGCATGAGAAACCAGAGTAGATCATCACATCGGTTCCTTTGAGACCATGGAAATCGAAACTTTTCGCATGATGTGAAACGAAGATGGAGTCTGACACATAACTTAGACATCCATTAGGTCCGTTGATCAACCAATTGCAAGCTCCTATATCTAAACCTGAACTTATGGCCTTAATGATCAATGTCCCATTATAACAAACTTCTTCTGCAAACTTTAGAGCTTGAACCTTCTTCATGCAACTCCTTACATCATCTAAACTGAAGAAGAAAATGAAAGGAAACAACACTAACTTGAATACAACTTGACAAAGCTAATAGCAATAGAACGTCGTCTAAACCGGAAAACGAATGAATTAACAAAAAAATCAACTTGAGAATCCAGGAACCAGCATCCAACTTGACAAGCCAATAACAATTACCTGTATAGACGCATCCAACTCCCTAGATCATCACCATTCTCACCGAAGACAACATTCTTAAGCACGGCTGGCACATCTTCACCATCTAGATTCTTTGTCCACCAAGGAAAACTAGAGTCTTCAGGGGGTCCATGTAAGCGTCTGAACTCCATGTGCATAGAGACAAGATCTTCCATCATGAGCTGACCAATCTTAGCTGTTGCTTCAGTCATATATATCTACAAAAGATAAGAACTCAGCACAAGGCAACACACCCAAAAGCAAAACAAGTTACATTCATGAAAACGTTTTTACCTTGGCACAGAATCTTGGGTTTTGAGTAAGGAATGGTAATCCTATCAATCCCATGGGGTTGGAGATGAGAACTATATCAATCAAAGAAACCTCCCACAAATGCAAGGCCTTCACAGTTTTGTACCATGGTTCTGTACACACCAAGTCATCAGAAGTCATCCGTCTCTCCTTCAGTTTTTGCTTCTTTTGAAGTGGATTCTGAGCATCTTCTTCAGATGTTGGATATGCAGAAGCTTCAGTACCCAAATCACACGGAACAGGGGAGAAGATTGTCGTAGCTAAAAGGTCCAATGGACAGTCGATCAAGATCCTGAAACCACTTAGGTTCAGCATATGACAAGGCGGGTAGTGAAAGCCATCTCCTTGGCTCAGACAAGTCTACAAAACACACACACACACAAAGGTTTCATATTTACTCAAACACGTGTGACGTTTCCAATACCGCAGACGAAAAGTATTAAACTTTACATTAACTTGTACATAAACAAAGAAACTCACCAATTCCATGGAGACAAAAACAGCAGTAGAATCTGCGGCGATCGAGTATCCTCAGTACTTATACGAAGAACATCGAAAGAGGTTCAAAGTCAAACAGCTTTTCTTGGGGATAGAGCTGAGAGCGAGAGAGACTAACGAACAACTGATTCGTCTGAGAAAGTAGCGGCGGTTAATGGAAGCCGGAGATGGAGTAGGAAGCGGCGGTTTCTATTTCGAATAGGTTCGGTTCGATTGATTTAGTTTATAAATTCGGTTTGTACTCTTTGGTTCGGTTCGATTAATTTTAGTTTATAATAAATTCGGTTTGTACTCTTTGGTTCGATTCGATTAATTTAGTTTTATAAATTCGGTTTTTCGGTTCGGTTTAGTTGCTTTGATTATTGTAGCGAGTGTGTTGATTGCTTTCAGCGTTTTTATTTGCTCCGGCTCCGATATGGATTCAGCTGGAGAGGTCGTCGTCAACGATGGCAAAATCACTCTCGAGGGTTTCACTGTTGCTGCTCGAGCTTTCTCCGATAAATGGAAAAGACATAACCTTTCGCTCCCTCCCTGGTCATGGGTTCCTCTGATCAATCGAACTCTGCTTAAGGTCAACACTACTCTCCATGTACAAACCTTGTTTCAAGATAGCATTTTTCACCTTAGAATCCGTCGTCTTGTTGTGTTATTAGCAGAAGGAGGAAGGTTACTTATCTCTCGAGAAGATCATCATTCTCAGCTCACTAGATGTAATAAAGTCACAACCTTTCATCTTCTTCCTTCTTTTTATGTTGCTCACCAATTGTCTCTGTGTTGTGTAGGGAAATGCTGAGGAGGAGGAATCTGTAGATGTAACAGCTGATTGGTCGGAGAAGGAAGAATCAATTGAAGATCACACGGTCTTGGTACATAAAAGCCATTTATCTTTTATATGTGAGCAGCGGAATCTCTGAGATTGTTTTCTTTTTGCTTGTTGCTAGGTACAAAGCGTGGACGGTGAAGCACACTACTATGATTACCATATCATTTACAGTGCATCATACATGGTTCCTATGTTATACTTTCGTGGATACTCTAGTGGTATGTCACACCATCACCCCCTGCAAACATTTTGATTGCTCTTTTGGTTTGGTTATAAGATAATCATATATGTTTGTAACTTTTATTAGATGGAAAGCCTCTTTCTTTGGATGTCATTAAAAGAGATCTGCCCTCGAGCTCTGTTAGTCTTTTGCTGGAATCTAAGTGGACATTTATAACACAGGAGGTATCCTTTTAAAATCAATACCACAATGTCCGAAAGTTTAGCATATCTTTGTGGTTTCTTGGTATCTAATTTATATGCAACAATCAATTTGCAGGAGCATCCGTATTTGAACAGGCCGTGGTTCAAGCTGCATCCATGTGGGACTGAGGAATGGATCAAGCTGCTTTCCGAAAGCAGAAGCTCTGATGGTTGTCAGATGCCGATTGAGCTGTACTTGGTTTCATGGTTCTCTGTTGTCGGACAGGTGGTTGGTCTTAAAATCCCTAATGAGATGCTGATTTAGAGGTGTTCTGGAATCCAACTATAGGTTGTTATGGTGGTACACATTCGTGAATGATCTTTTCACATATGCTTGAATGAATTGTGAATATTCACTCAAAAAAAAAAACATGATACATTTGCATTACATGGATCGTTCTTTATAAAAGCTTATAAATAAAATCTCAATTAGGTTAGCTTTCAAGTTCAGAAGAGTCTGACGTTAATCATCATTTATGTAATTCTTTGAAATATGGTGTTATTCTTGTAAACATCTCCTAACTGGTAGCCCGGTGAAGCTAGTTTGTAATAGTTTGAATTTGGAGATTGTGACCGAATATGATTTCTCAATTATTTGGATTGGATTGAAATAATATTTATCAAAAAAAAAATATCTCCTAATTTTTAAGTTTGCTAATCTACTAACATGAAAAGTTTACTTTCATATAAACTGGTATAAGAAATATATAAAAGTTAATATATTGGAGGATATAATATAATTTTTTTTCTTCTAAATTTGGCCAAAAACATTATCATTCTTATCAAGTTCAATCAAATATTTAACTGAAAACATTTTGACCCAAAAAAAAGTTAACTGAAAACAATTTCAAACAAACAAACAAAAAAGGTTCAAATTGCGAACTTTGGTTAACAACTTAATTTCAGTTGACTCCGACGTGGACAATAAAAACAAAACGTATGGTACTACGGTTTATTACAGAAAAACAGAGATAGTATTTGCGTCATTTCATAGACTAAAAAAACTCTCTTTTAAGACAATCAATCTCTCTTTCCAACTAATCTCTCCGACCAAAAGCAAAAGCATCCGCATAACTTATTAGATTCTTCAATGGCAGAGTAAGCTTTACCATCTTCTCTCTCTCCGTACTCAATCTAACTTTCTTTTAACATTCATCTTTCCCTCGAGCAGATCTGAGCCAAAAATCGAGTACACGACCAACATCGAGACCACCGTCAGAATGACGTCACCCGCATCTTCCTCCGTCGCCACCACAAGCGTCCACGTGAGCGCACTCGACGGACTCGTCAACGTGAACTCCCTCTTCACCATCGCGGTCTTCGTGGGTCTCTCTCTAGCGTCTCCAGGACAGCGCAGCCTCGAGCAGCGATCAAACTGCGACGCGAGCGATGACGTGGCGAAGAAGCTGCTGGTCTTCGAAGTCGTCTCCTTCAGCTTCTTCCTCTTCTCCTCCCTCGTGGCTCAGGGACTCAAGCTCGCGCTGAACCTTCTCAACAGCAAAGACGTCGACGAGATTTTCAGGGCTCATATCAATATCAAGGTGCTGAGATGGGGGATGATGGCGTCTGCGGTTGGATCTGTGATGGGTTGTTTGTTTTTGATGCTGTCTATGGTTAATGTGATTCAGATCCGTTTAGGGTTGCTTTCTTGCGGTAGTCAATCTGCGGTTCAGGCGGTTGCGACGCTCGTGACGCTTGTTTCCTCTGCTCTGTTGGTTTATATCTCTACTGCGTTTTACGCTTTCTGGCATTGAATCTTGATTTGTATCAGTTTCATCCAAGAACAAAGTTTATATATCTCTCTTTTTTTTGTTCTTTGGTTTGATTTAAAGATGGCAAGATCAAAGATAATTTGATATAGAATAGAGAGTCTCATAGTTCCGAAGATATTTGATATTGTATGATAGTTTTCGTGGGAAAATAACTCATAAACGAAGTTGTGTGTGTATGTTTGTTGTTTTATTCAGCTTATGGGTTTTGTGAAGGTGTTGGACTCTATTTCTCTTACACTTTGGATAACATTATTGATATTAATGGAAAGATGACTAGCATGTTCTTCCATCACGTTTAGGACATTATCAAGGTGGTGTTGCAACGCAGCACAACGTTTTCTTTCTCGGCTCAACTCTGTGCTAAGCTCCCTAATCTTTGCGTCTTTCTCGTCCTGAAAAATGTTTTGTTTTGTACAAAGATTCAATTCATGAGTTCAGAGACATAAAGGGGAAGTGTATGTGCGTACCTGTCTTTGAGAGATCTGTGAACTCCGGCGATCATTATTAGTAAGTAGAGACAATAGAGGATGGTTATGTTCTTTCACAAACTTAGTGACGACCCATTTTCCTGATTTTTCTTTCTTCACCACGATCAAAGCCTTGCACCCTTCTCTTGTGATAGCACGAGGCTTCCTGCTCACGCATTTTCTAGGTCTCGATATGCGGAACCCTGCTTTGTTACACACGAGCCTGCGCCACACCACTGTCCCGTCCCGTCTCGCATTGACCTCCTGAAAGCATCTACTCTCATAACGAAACCGGAGCGGGTGGCGTAACTGCCGTAGAAAGACTTTGCAGCTTCTTCTGATTCAAACTCCATGCCAACGAAAGGCGCCACCACTGAAGAAGCTTCTTCTGTGACTGTAGTCTCCAATCTCCATCATCTCTACTGCATGTTCTCCGCGTATAAAGTTATCTTCCACTGCCACACAACACAAGAGCAAGCTCAATTCAAGACAAAAGAAACAACACTTTAGTCCTAAATATATCAGAGCTAAGAGTTTTGCCACTGAACTTTTAAAGCTTGGAGTAGTACTTAATAACAAGGCCGGATCGGAACACAACACAGTAGAACATTAATGTTGGCACCCCCAAAATTTTTGAAGATTATACACAACATAAATATGAAGAAAATTTTTCTATTAAAGTTCTTAATAAATATTTGTGGTCTTCAAATTCTAAAATTCTGCCTTGCAGAACAGAAATCCTAAACATAAGATCAAACGTTGGACTTCACACCAAAGTAGGATCATCCATAGGAATTAAGGCAGATTAATTCATAAAAGAAGCAACATAGACAAAAGGGAGCTAAAACCCTACATATATAAGATTTTTTCAAAAAAAAAAAGAACATTTCAATAAAGATTGAATGATAGAAAGGGAAATTAAACCGAAGCACTTACTTGGATGAAAGATTAGGGAACTTCAGATAGATATATAATTGGACAGAGGAAAGTGTTGATCTGTGAAGCTGAAGTTAGGTTAGTGAGTTGGAAAGAAAGGGAAGTATTGAGGAAGCAGACGACAATAGAACACAAATTCGAAGAACTCTCTGTTTCTTGTACGGTTGATGATGACTTAACTTGACTGGCTTTTGGGGTGGAGCACGTGAACTTCATCCGTTGGTCTAACGCCAAGTGAGAAACGGCACGTAGTTTATAAGTTTTTTGTTTGGCTTCAGATACAAGTTAAAAACATCAAGTAGTTTACGGTTTCTTTTTCTTTCCTTTTCCCCTGTTCTATGTTGTGCATGGTGATCTTATTAAGCGTAAATGTAGTAATTAATAAGTGACGTGCATCACAATTCACAACCATATATTACAAATAAATAAAAGAATCCTCCACCATTTAAAATCCTCAAAATCAAAAACAAAATTATGCATGTTTGTTTCAAAATCCCACATAGCAAATTCATCAACAATGTTTTGTGGAGAAGCATTCAAAACAAAGCTTGATCCATTTGTTAATTCTCTTTCAAGGTTTTGCCCTAATCATTCCGAGGAAAAAAAAAACAATGGTTCTGAGTCTCAAACCCTAACCCAAAGATGGGTTTTTTTTGTTGTTTACAAGCTTGATTCTATGGCAGCAAATCCACCACCTTTCATCATTTGCTTGAACTCCTTGAAATTCACCATCCCATCACCATCAGCATCCACTTTGCTTATCATCCTCTTACAATCCTCTAGGGTTCTTCCTTGCTTGAGTCCCAAGGAAGATAACACGGACCTCAGCTCTTCAACCGTGATGAACCCGTCCCGGTTCTGATCAAACACGTTGAAAGCCTCTCTGATGTCTTCCTCCTCGTCTCTGTCCTCCATGATCGACTGGTACAACCCTCCAAACTCTTCTATGTCCACGTACCCATCACCGTTGAGATCAATCTTCTCTATCATCTGCACCAAGTCTTTGTCCGGGATGTAGATTCCAAGATTCTCCAATGAATCATTCAGCTCTTGCTTGGTGATTTTTCCGTCACCGTTCCTGTCGAACATTTGGAATATCCGGGAAAGCTCTGCTTGATCCATCTCTTCTTTTGAGTTTATTAGTTATAAAAGCTTTGAAGAGAGAATGAATGAGAGACAGAAGTTAGAAGATGAGTTTATAGAGAAGAAGAGATCAGGGTCTATAGAAGAAAAGAACGACTGGTTCTTAGAGAAAAAGGAGTGGTTGCCATTTTAGAACATTTCATTACAACTGTGAAACGTGGTCTGCACCAGTTTTTCTGTTGAACTGGTCTTAAAATAGTTTTCTTTTGTCCTTTAAAGATACACAAGAGCAGCTATAGATAGATTACACACGGAATGTACACTCTCTCTTAATATCATCATCATGACCTTCAAACAGTTCAGATAGTTATTTCAGGTTATATCTTTAAAAGCTCACAATCTATGCATGGTTATAGAAACAGAGTTTCATTCAAATGCTTATCAGTTTGAAATTATTTGGTCCATCTTTTTCTAAGCTTTATATTATCTTATATAAGATTTGGTTTTCTCTAAATCAGCTAATATACTATATTGTTTATTTTATTTGATTTGGTCAACTTGATGATATACCACACGGTGTTTCAAATATAGAAGAGGCAACTGAAACATTTTAAAAATTACTTTCAATAATAGTTAGGTCTTAATCACTGTTCAATAGTTTGATAGGTAATCACTGAAAGTAGTAGTTAACAAAACAAAGGTTTATATCATGCTGTATCGTTTCATGTATGTGACATTATAATATTGTACATAAATATTCAAAATTTAGTAAATTTCCTGTATGTGATTCATTCACACAAAGAATGGTTTCCACGATTTAAATTCATTTGCATAAAATTCGATTTGACTGGACTAAATTGCAATCCGGCCCAAAAGAGACTTGATGAGATCAATAACGACAAATCATCTCAATTTATTGGATCATATTCAAATTTGATTCATTCTCCACTAAACACATGAAGAGTTTGATAATCATGATCTTGTGAAGTTCAAATTTTTAGCTTCAAGTAAAATAAATTTGAAAACTAAACAAAAAAAATTTGTCAACTAAGTATTCTAGTAACCGTCTCTTAACTACGGCTAAAGTCCAGTTAATAACAAAACGCATAACTCCAAATTTCCAACAGTCAGTCGTCTAAACAACAAAACCACTAATCTATAACAAGAGTTTGCAAGTCTCGAAACAAATCTAGCAAACCGTCGGTACCAGAGGCCATATTCATTCTAACCTAATTCCTTTCCCTAAAAGCTAAGCTCAGAGTCATATATAACGTTATCTCAGCCACACCAAAAGACGCAGAGCTAGTTAACCATACTGATATGCCAAAATTTCCACTTCAACTCATACTGAAACTGAGAAGGTTTAGATTATATGATATGTATAGACAATCTCTATCCTGTTCTGACTAGGCACAACATTCTTCTCATCATCAAATGCCAATCACGCCTAAACTACCTGGCGAACTGACTCTAACGGACCACAACGTGTTCAGGGAACCATCAACGAAAATTGAAACCAAGAAAGCAACTTTTAACTGAAATGCAAACCCATACTCGAAAGCAGGGAATCGTTTAAACAAGCAAAGTTCTTCATCACATTACAATAAAAATTCAAAAGTAAAGCTGTAAAAAGGGAGATTACAGATTCATAATCATAATCATCTGCCAAGAGTACTGAAATGTCCAATTCGATTTATTCCCAAAACGCAAAAAACAACAATATGTAAGACTTAATAACGCTCTCTAAGACTTACGGGATATCCCAAGGCTTAGCTTCAGGGACAGCAACAACCATACCTTGAAGCTCCTGCGTCAACACAACCTGACACCCGAGACGCGAGTGCTTGTTCAACACACGCGACCTCGAGTTACGCTTCAGCACGTACTCCTCATCGTACGTGCGAGGCGGGAGCTTCTCGAGCCACTCCTCAGCGATCTGAACCTCGCACTCGGCCGAGCAAGCGTCGATATCCTCCAACCTGTGAGACAACGGATCGATCAGTCCCGTGTGGGTGAGCGCGCGGAGGAGAGTCTGGCCGGAGAGGCCGATGATGTCCTTCTTGTCTCCGTCGGCGTCGATCGCGGAGAGCTTGACGATTCGATCGGAGACTTTCTTCGATCCCGAGGAGGAGGACGTGGCAGAGGTGCGGATGGTTAGGGATCTGGTGATTGGAGAGAGGCGGCGGATTTGAGAGGAGAGTTTCAGGAGATTCGTCGCCATCGTCGTTTCCTCAAATCTTCGTTCGTTGCTGAACTCTCAACTTTTTTTGTGTGTTTATGGTAAGTGAGGGTGAAACGCTTTGTTTGAAATGGGCCTATTCATAAAGCCCACTTGTATATTTACAGGCCCAATGTTGTGAGAAGTGTTGATATCATCCATAATTTCCAGTGAATTTTGCTTCCTCATATAATATCAAAAAAAAAGAAGCAATCTTTAGTTTAGATTACTAAACATAACCATAATTAAATTTAGAAGTAAATATAGAGGTGGTTAGATATGCTCGAGGAGTTTTCTACGCTGAAATCAATATTCTTTTCTTTCCCAGGCTGGTCAAGATAACTTTGACTATGCTATTCAACAAAGTTAAGGTATCTTGGATATAATCTCATGGTCATAGTGTCACTGCCGTCTTAAAGAACTATGAGTGAAACAGGAAAGCTAAAGTGAAATAGTTTGATTGTATCGTACTGATCGATCGTGATGTATCTTCACGACACTTTTTACAAAAGATCATTCAGTACATATTTGTTCAACAAAAAATAAATTTTTATTTTGGAGTTAAAAAGCACAATAAAGTCATTACATAAAAGCATCACATTGTCGCATGTGTTAGAGGCTTTTAAGACACAGAACCTAAACTAACATTCGGACTTTGCCGCAAAGTCCGAACCCATGCCTTTCTTTTGTTCCCATGTGATAAGGTCCACCTACTTTTCCTCTACGACGCGTTATGACAAAACGCTCAAAACGAAACTACCCACATTTAACTATAAACCCACGTGGCAACCCCTCATTCGTCAAACCATCGATGCCACGAGAAGCAGAGGAACACTACCTCTCCGATCAATAATTAGACAAAATAACTTGATCCACTCTGTTTCAAGCTGTCACCAAAATGTCGTCTTCTTCTTCTCCTTCTCCCTCCTCTGCTTAAACCCATTAGTTTAATAATCCCTGCTGATAACGAACAGACAGATCAGCGAAGCGAACAAGTGGTCCAAAGCTATGATTCGTATTCTTCAAATCTCGATCCTCTGTCTCGTCCTCCTCGCCGGGATCTCGATCCCCGCCGTGATCTCATCATCATCAGACAGCGAGACGATATACGAGATCCTCCAGGCGAACGGATTGCCGTCGGGGATATTCCCTAAAGGCGTGACGGAATTCACCTTCGACGCCGAGACGGGAAGGTTCTCCGTTTACTTGAACCAGTCGTGCGATGCTAAGTACGAGACGGAGCTTAGGTACGACACGAACATCACGGGGACGATAGGCTCTGCTAACATCGGCGATCTCTCGGGGATATCGGCTCAGGAGCTGTTCCTTTGGTTTCCGGTTAAAGGGATCCGAGTCGACGTGCCGAGCTCGGGGCTTATATACTTCGATGTTGGTGTTGTTCGCAAGCAGTACTCTTTGTCTCTGTTCGAGACGCCTAGAGATTGCGTTGCGGTTCGTGGTCTAAATCAGGTATGGATTGTTTAGATTTTGCCGATTAAAGTCTGAATCTTTGTTGTTGTTGTGTTCTTGTCTCTAAGATTGTTATGTTAGGATTTTGATGGAACTAGGAAAGATGGATTTTTGAAAGTGTTTGGATTTGATCAGATTCATTGAATGTAGACGAACTAATGTGTCTATTAATGCAGGTTGAATCGTCTGTATTGTCATTGCATCAAGTAGATCAAACGCTTGGGAGAAACGTTATTTAGCCCTGGGGACTTTATAAGAAATGTTGTTATACTCTATACCCATCACAAAGACATAGACAGATGTTCTCGTCAAAATTCTTGAAGATACTTGTGTTACTGTTCTTTTTGGTCTCAAATTCAAAATGCTTCAAATCTTTCTCTCCTCATTCCAGTTTTGTTTCTGTATTGCATTCTTTGTTCCTGAGGGGGGAGTTAGATGGTAAAAGAAACAAGATCTGGTTTGTTTTGGAAGGAATGGTCCATATTTTGGTTGAGGTGATTGATGATAACAGTGATATGAGGTGATGAATGTTCTTCTTTATTGTATTTTTTTTGGTGTCTATTGTTCTAAACAGATATTATCCTATATATAGCAAAATAAGTGTCATAGAACAATCATTTCACCTTCACGAGAATATCTGGCTGCTTTATTTTTAGTAAAATGATGGATCCCTAAAGGACTGTCATTCTAAAAATCCTGACCCTGCTGAAGTCCAAGTCTGTCTCCAGCTTGGCTTCGGTAGTCACTGTCTGAATTTACTAGGCGTGTCAATGAAACAGTAACGCAAACTTAGTCCTTCAGTTATGAGAGTTTTTTTTATCATTTGTCACTTGATAAATAGGGGTTATTACTTTAATGTTGTGATCAGCTTAGTCCTTCAGTAACATTTGTCCAAGTGTTACTGTTTAAGAAAACTTTATCGGTGAGATTAAGAGGGGTTATTACTTTAATGTTGTGATCAGCTTAAGCTGGTGAGACACTAAGTAGTTTGGGTTTTTATTGCTTGTCTTCTAGTCAAAGTGGTAACAAAATAAATATTCAACACTCATTACATAGTTTAGACCAAAGTCACACAGCTGAGAATGCCACCAAGTTATCAACACCTGGATGCTGAGATATATAGTTTAATATGATGATTAAGACCCATGATTTGGATGAACGTATTAACGAGACTAGAGTATATAGTAATTTATTCCATGGAAGAGTGAGGCTGTACTAGTGATGATGTATATAGATTAGGATCCAGGTAGATTAACTTTTGTAAGTCAAACTATTTGAATAGAAAATGTGACCTTACAAACTTCAAGCATATGTTAAATGATCCATCTAATCAAAACTTAAGCAATCATTCTCGTTGCTCTCCAAATAACCATATTTATTATCATCAGTGAGATGAATGTAATGAAAAGAATCTCAGGTTCTTCCAAAGACATTACTTTTAACAGTTTCGATCTAGTCAGGTCTGGTCAATGTGGGGCACCCATGTGGTTGTTTTTAGTTCAACTTGTGACGTGTTATACTTCCGCATCTCTCGATCAACTCTATAGAGTCTAACTCCATTATGTCTCCAATTATGCTTTAGATGGTGGTTAGGACATAAAGGATTAACGGAAACTTCCACATTTAACGAACTTGCATTGATGGGTTAACCCACGTGCTTTTATTGATTGGTTGCTCTATTGAAAAGCAATAACTATATTGAAAATTTGAGCCTACAAACAATAAACCTCAAGTTTCATGATCTATCTAATCCAAACTCATTAGGTTATTCATGCGATCATTCTCCTTTTGCAGTATCCTTATACGTACAACTTATAAATGCGCCTCACCTTTTCAAACCTTCTTTTTCAAAAACAAGAAAGTTACTGAAATGAAAAACTCACACGTTCATACAGTGATACTGCTTTTGGTTTTGGTCGAGTCAGGCTTGGTCGAGGAGGCTACGGCACACCCATGTGGTCGAACATTTTTGTCGGCTTTGATTCAACTGGTGCCGTGTAGACCATCAGTAGCGCCGTTTAGCACATTACCGCCGAACGAGCTATGTTGCGCTGCCATCAAGAGGCTTGGTCAACCTTGTCTATGTGCTCTTTCGAAGGGACCACCCATCTCTGGCGTTGACCGCACTCTCTCTCTCCGCTTACCTGGAAAATGTTCTGCCAATTTTCCTCCGTGTAACTAATTTTCTACCCTTTATTATCAAAGTTTTGTAACACATTTGCTTTGGCTTTTAATTAGACTTAAGAAACTTTTCAGACATATATCACGCTTGCATGTGTAGAAGTAGAAGTCGCATGTTTGCAACTTAAAAAGTTTATGTAAGACTGAAAAAGACAATGATTGTCTGCAAATAGATCTTTTCTTTTTTTTTCATTTGGTTCCACCCGTTTGCCAAATAAAAATCCCAGCATGAAGCCATGAAATAAAAACATTATTATAGCTTCTCATGTTTATATGATATTCAGATATTTGGCAAAAAAAAAAAAACTTAATCATAAAGATAATTATTTAGATTAATACAGAAAGTGGGGTAAAAGAGAAAATAAGAAAAATATTATAGTTTTACAGTTAGAATTTGGCATAACAAATGATCAGCATAGTGGAAACAACTGAGGACGTAAAATAGGTAAGGACCAAAGATAATCATCCAAGAACTTAACATTTCCACCATTTGAGATCATTCCCAAAATGATATTTCTCATCATTTTCATCGGTTTTCCGATGTTCATCCTCCACCTCTGCACCACCATCCGCGGTTGTCCCACAAAGAACCCTCGTCGGCGGTTTCCTAATCTCACGACGGCTCTTTTTCCTTTCCTTCGTTGCTGCGGCCACCAAAGCCTAGACGGAAGACTTGAAGTGGCATGGACTGCGTTTCTTCTTACCATATTTGCTTCCTTTTTCTTTGTCTTCTGATTTTATTTAGTATTCGAGTTTTGGGTTCTGAATATGCAAGTTCTTGAACGCAGATTTATAAATAGGAGAAGTGAGTGAGTGACCATGGATGATGTGTAAAGCTTGGAATCAAAAGAGATTTTAATCATTGAAAGAGGCAATGATTATGAGCATCATTAAGGCCTATGCGTGAATAGGAGAGAGGTTAACCTTTTGGAAAAGATAGATCTAACTCAAAGTGAAGAAGAAAATGCGAATGCCTAATAATTGTTGAGATGATGTGATGTAGTCGACTATATAGACATAGTCATGTGATATAGTCGACTACATGCCTCAACTACATGAGCTGGCTTACACTACTCTTTAACTTTGAAAACCCTAATGTCTCTACCTATATATATTGTAATCACTCTCATTCACGAAAAATATGGATTCTTGCCTCTTATTCTCTCCTTTGTTCATGATTCTCCATTAAATCTCATACTCAATCTTTATAATCTCTTTGAATCTCTCTTAATCTCTTATAATCTCTCAATACCAAACTATATTCTCTAAAATCACATGGTATCAGAGCCTGGTTGGCTTTGGTATTGAGATCTAGTTGTGTTCTTCAGCTCATTTCAAGATCTGGGGTGTTCTTGAGGTGTTCTTGGCAATGGAAGATAACCACAACAACTACAAGGTGGTGACAGTTCCAGTTGCTCTCAAAGGAGGAAGCAACTACTTGCTGTGGTCTAGGCTGGTGAAAACAGCCATTGGGAGGCTAGGGCTCGAAAGTCACATCACAGATGAGGCTAGGAAGAAGCCAGTGGCCAAAGAAGATGAAGATGCAAAGGAAAAGGAGCAAGCTTTAACTGGGTACAAGAGATGGGTGAAAGATGACTTGATGGTGCTCTCTATCCTTCAAGGCTCACTTGAAATCTCTCTCCTTGATGCTTACAGCTACTGCACATCTCCTAAGCATCTATGGGACGTTCTTGCAAAGACTTATGGTAACAAATCTAACCTAAGTCGTGTGTTTGAGTTGAAAGGAGCTATCAATGCCCTTGTTCAAGATGGTGAGGATTTCACCACACATCTAGCCAAGTTTAGAGCTTTGTGGAATGAACTTGAAGGTTTGAGACCCAACACTGATGATCCGGAGATCCTTGCTGAGAGAAGAGAGCAAGACCAAGTGTTTGGGCTGATGATGACATTAGATCCACCTTACAAAGATGTGATCTCTCACATTTTGAGGTCACCCACCTTGCCTTCCATGGAGGATGTGTGTGCGCAGCTACAAAAGGAGGAAGGTTCCATTGGTCTCTTTGGTGGGAAGAAAGATCTCTCAATGGCTCACATGGTGGAGGAGATACTAGCTAATAAAGCTATGTATAAGAGTGGAAACAAGAAGTATGGTGAGAAGTTTGATGGCGAGTGTGATCACTGCAAGAAGCCAGGTCACAAGAAGTACCAGTGTTGGATTCTACATCCACACCTCAAGCCACCAAAGTTCAATAAGGATAGAGAAGCAAAGGCTCACCTTTCTGCTGGCGCAAGTGGAGCTGGTCCATCCAGAGCTGGTTCAAGTGTGCAAGTGGGTGAAAGTGAAGGAAGAGCCATGACATCTCAACACTTGGGTGGAAAGAACCTGGACAATGAGGCCATAAGAAGATCAGATATTGAATCACTAATCAAGGCTCTTAAGGAGTCTGGTAACAAACTCAGAAACACTCTTGGTTACACTTATAGTGCTCATGCATTGTCTAGTACTCCTGATAGGTGGCTGGAACTGATTGAGAACACTTATACTAATGATGAAACTAAGAATGTGTCTGATAGGTTGCTAGAAGTAGTTAAAAGATTGCGAAATGGAATTGATCATCCTAGAACTCATATTGCTCAAAACATAACTAAACCTCTGATTATTGATTCTGGTGCATCTCATCATATGATAAGTGATAAGCAATTAATTGAGGACATTGAACCTGTTCAAGGAAATGTAGTTATTGCTAATGGTTCTAGAATTCCTATTAAAGGTGTTGGGAAACTGAAATTATTTGATAAGGATTCTAGAGCTTTCTACATGCCTGATTTTACTTCAAATCTCTTATCTGTGAAAAGATGTACTAATGATCTTCAATGCAATGTTATCTTCACTCCTAACAAGGTCATGTTTCAGGATATTGAGAGCAGTAAACTCATCGGGCAAGGAGTTACAAAGGGAGATCTTTATTTGCTTGAAGAGAATTCTGTTTTTAGTTCTAGCTACTCCTTTAATTCTGTTTCTTCTTCTAGTGATGATGCTTTGTGGCATGCTAGACTTGGCCACCCACATCTTAGAGCTTTAAGTTTAATGTTACCAGGTGTTATGTTTAAAAATGATGAATGTGAAGCTTGTATTTTGGGAAAACATTGCAAGACTGTCTTTGAAAGATCTGCTACTACCTATGAGAATTGCTTTGATTTAGTTCATTCTGATGTTTGGACTTCACCTTGCTTATCTAGAGAAGGATATAGATATTATGTAACTTTCATTGATGAAAAATCCAAATACACCTGGTTAACACTCATTAAAACTAAAGATAGGGTGCTTGATGCTTTTAAAAATTTTCAAAACTATGTAACTAACCAATATAATGCCAAGATCAAGATTTTCAGGTCTGATAATGGTGGGGAGTACATAGGCCATGCGTTCAAGGATCACCTTGCAAGACATGGGATTTTGCATCAAACTAGCTGTCCTTACACACCTCAACAAAATGGAGTGGCAGAGAGGAAGAACAGACATCTTATGGAGGCAGCAAGAGCTCTCATGTTCCAAACAAGTGTACCAAAGAGATATTGGGGTGATGCTGTGTTGGCAGCGTGCTATCTAATAAATAGGACACCAACCAAGATTCTCAAAGATCAGTCACCATTTGAGGTTCTCAACAAGGTTAAACCTATCTTAGATCACTTGAGAGTGTTTGGTTGCATGTGCTATGTTATGGTGCCAACAGAGATGAGAAACAAGCTTGAAGCAAGAAGTACTAAAGCTATCTTCATTGGATATTCTAGTGAACAAAAGGGATACAAGTGCTTTGATCCAGATGCAAGAAGAGTGCTTGTATCAAGAGATGTCAAGTTTATAGAAGAGAAAGGGTACTATGAAGGGAAAAATTGGGCAGAGCTTGAAGATTTGGCTAGACCATCTGATAGAGCTACTAGCTTAAGGAGAGTAATGGAGGGACTTGGTCTCAACATGTCCCCGGATCCTACACCTACGTATGGAGCTGAAGAACCAACTCATCTTGATCATGAGGGGGGTAATGAACCTGAACCCGAACCTGAAGCTGAAGGTCAAAGAGATCAAGGATCAGGTGTGCATGATCAAGATGAAGTAGGAGAAGTGAGTCATGAATCTGAGAGTCATGAACCTGAAAGAGAAGATCAGACTCAAGGGGAAGAAGAAGAACAAGAGGAGATGCAACCAGAACCAGTTCAAGAGGTTCAAGCGCCAGTCTTAAGAAGGAGCACAAGACAAAGGTATCCTTCCAACTGGGTAAACACGAAAGTGTACTACAATGCCCAAGCTGTGAAACATCCTACCCAGGCTGTGTGTTCCTTTGCTGAGTTTCCAGAAGAGCATCAGTGCTTCATGATCAGTCTAGACCAAAGCTATGTACCAAGAAGTTATGAGGAAGCTATGTTGGTGCAAGAATGGAGAGATTCTGTGGCTGCTGAAGCTGATGCTATGATAAAGAATGATACCTGGTATGAAAGTGAGCTGCCTAAAGGAAAGAAAGCAGTCACGAGTAGATGGATCTTTACAATCAAATACCTTCCAAATGGAAAGATAGACAGGCGCAAGACCAGATTGGTGGCTAGAGGATTCACTCAAACTTGGGGAGAGGATTATGTGGATACATTTGCACCTGTTGCCAAGCTTCATACAATCAGAATTGTGTTATCACTTGCTGTGAATCTTGAATGGGAGCTATGGCAAATGGATGTGAAGAATGCATTTCTTCAAGGTGAGCTAGAAGATGAGGTCTACATGCTTCCCCCTCCTGGTCTTGAGCATTTGGTGAAGAAAGGAAATGTTTTGAGACTCAAGAAAGCAATCTATGGTCTAAAACAATCTCCTAGAGCTTGGTACCACAAGCTAAGCACTACATTGAATGGAAGAGGTTTTAGAAAGTGTGAGCTGGACCATACCCTCTTCACTCTCACTACAAGCTCAGGTATCATTGTTATCCTTGTGTATGTGGATGATATCATCATCACTGGAAGTGATAAAGATGGTATCAAAGCAACCAAAGATTTCTTAAAATCTGTGTTTGAGATTAAAGACTTGGGAGAAATGAAATACTTTCTTGGAATTGAGTTGTGTAGATCCAAGGAAGGTTTGTTCATTTCTCAAAGGAAATATACACTTGATCTTTTGAAAGATGCAGGTGTTGATGGAAGCAAGACAGCCAAAATGCCCATGGAAGATGGATACAAGGTTCCACGTGAGGGGGAGATAGAAGAATGCAAGGCTTTCCATGATCCAAAGTTGTATAGAAAGATGGTGGGGAAGTTGATTTACTTGACTATCACAAGGCCAGACATATGCTTTGCTGTGAATCAAGTGAGTCAACACATGCAAACACCAAAGGAACATCATTGGCGCATGGTGGAAAGAGTTCTTCATTACTTGAATGGTTCAAGTGGTCTTGGTGTATGGATGGGGAGCAATGCAAGCACTGAAGTGGTAGGCTACTGTGATGCAGATTGGGCTGGAGATAGAGCTGATAGAAAGTCTACTACTGGCTATTGTACATTCATTGGAGGCAACTTGGTGACATGGAAGAGCAAGAAACAGAAAGTAGTCTCATGTTCTAGTGCGGAGGCAGAGTATAGAGCTATGCTCAAGCTTACTAATGAGCTTGTGTGGATCAAAGGGATCTTAAAGCATTTGGAGATCGATCAAGCTACACCAATGACAATGCATTGTGATAACCAGGCGGCTATACACATTGCTACAAACTCTGTGTTTCATGAGAGGACAAAGCACATTGAGGTGGACTGCCATAAGGTGAGGCAAATGATAGTCTTGGGAGTGATCTTGCCATGTTACACGAGGAGTGAGGACCAGTTGGCTGATGTATTCACCAAGGCAGCTAGGCAGAAGACAATGGAGTCCATACACATTCGACTTGGACTCATTAATCTCACTCCTAGCTGGAACTGATCCTCTTAGTCATGAGGTCTTTACTCTTTTTCCCTCATCAAGGTTTTGTCCTAATGGGTTTTCTTTGGTGAGGTTTTTAATGAGGAAGATCTCATGACTTTCCAAGCTTGACTTGTTTCACATGGTCAAGCTTGAGGGGGAGTGTTGAGATGATGTGATGTAGTCGACTATATAGACATAGTCATGTGATATAGTCGACTACATGCCTCAACTACATGAGCTGGCTTACACCACTCTTTAACTTTGAAAACCCTAATGTCTCTACCTATATATATTGTAATCACTTTCATTCACGAAAAATATGGATTCTTGCCTCTTATTCTCTCCTTTGTTCATGATTCTCCATTAAATCTCATACTCAATCTTTATAATCTCTTTGAATCTCTCTTAATCTCTTATAATCTCTCAATACCAAACTATATTCTCTAAAATCACAATAATAGAGGATATATGTGAGTTCCAGAGACGATAAAGTAACTTTTCTTAATACTATTGAATCGCCTTATGGCACACATATCCAACATTTGTCATTAGACTTTGTAGTTTCATAGTTGGTAGATTTTCTTAGACGTTAATGCCTTGGCGATTCCTGACTACTTGCACAAAATTCTCCACTACTTTATGCTGGAAACTTTGATAGTGGCATTTTTGTTCAATTCAATCATTGGCAAGTATATGAGTAGCCTAGAGTCTATACAGGTTAGTACGGTATTGTAATATGTTCGATATATTAAATACGTTGCTTTCGTCTGCAAATTCTAGACCAAGTCTACGTTTAGTTGGAGAGAATACTATTTTATCAAAAGGTTCAGTATCTAATAATGTGTGGTTTATTCGACCTTAGGTTGTGTAGCCTCGTGGTAACCATCATTGCAATTTGCAATTTACATGTGACCCGTCCCCACTAATACTCTTTCTTTTGTCCTTCAACTGCTTACTGACAAGATCATACCTAATTACAATCGAAACAACTGTCGTCTAGTATTTGTTTTTATACAATAAAAATTTAAACAAAGATGATAGATACATTTGCCAAGCAGAAAAACATATTTCATGATACGATTATTGCAAACCATAAAAGAATTATTTCACTGTATTAAGCGGTGGATTAAACCGAAAGAGAATAATTTTGAGGCCTAATTGGCCCAATAGGTAGACCGTATATTTGTGTACCTCATTAAGCGGCGGATTGCAATCTAAACGGGTTTCTATTGGGCCCTCGTAGTTCCATAATTTTATTTGTATCATATACATTCAGGTTTAAAAACTTAATATCATTTACGTCATCATCTCACGACGCAGTTTCCCGCGAATCTAAACTTACTTGAAGAAGACCAAACCTCGTCTTCTCCGTCTCTCTCTCCGCAAGAGAAAAAAACAATCCTTTTCCCTCTCCCAACAATCTAACCTTCCTCTAATCTCTCCTCTTTCTTCAGTAATCATAATCATGTTTGTATATAATCTCTTCTCCGCCTTTGATTTATCCAATCCGAGTAAACCTCTCTACTCTCAAACTTTCCTCTCTTCTTCCGATTAACCGGAACTTACAAACCACCCGAAATGGATTCTCCCGGAAAAACCCATCACGAAGATGCCTCTCAGGATCCCGTTACCTTGTCAAAGTATTCGAAACGAGTCGAGTTAGAGACTCTCTTCAAAAGGAGCGACGGCGGATTAGGATTGTTCGGGAAAAGGGTCGTCGTCGGTGGATGGGTGAAGTCTTCTAGAGCTGTAAAGAAAGACTCTTTAGCTCCTCCTCCTCCTCCGCCGGAAAACCTCGTCCCTCCTCCGCCGTCGAGCGGTGGTGGGAGTCAGGCTTCTCCGACGCCAAGTGTTAGCTGCACGGAGATCATCAACTCGAAGATGAGTATTTTCAGAAAGCTTTTCGATGTCTTGAGCGGCGGCGGCGGAAAGACTTACCCGATCTTCGATAAACACGAGCTCGCCGGTCAGAAGGCCACGTCACCACCGGAATATATAATTCACTTCCAGATCAGTGATGGCTCATCCGTCTCCACTCTCCAGGTGATTTGATATTAGTAAAGTTATTGCACAAAAGGTGTTCGATAAAATGCCAATAAAAGCTAATTTTTTTTTTATTTTTCTCAGGTTATTGTTGATTCTGTGTTGTCGAGTGTTCCAGCAACTCAGCTTATGGCTCTAGGGACGTGTATTGTAGCAGAAGGTGTGTTGAGGCAGCCACTGGCTGCTTCTGCAAAACACGTTATTGAGCTTGAAGCAGAGAAGCTTCTTCATGTAGGAACAGTTGATCCGGACAAGTATCCACTCTCCAAGAAACAGCTTCCTCTCCATATGCTTAGAGACTCCTCTCATTTCAGGCCCCGCACAACTACGGTAAAACCTATATTTCAACATTTATTATAGTTAAAAGAGACAGCTGGTTTTGTTTTTGATATTAGATTATATTCTGTTGTTGGTGAAGGTTGGGTCGGTGACTCGAGTCCACAGTGCGCTAACCTTAGCGAGCCACACGTTCCTTCAAAACAATGGGTTTCAGTATGTTCAAGTACCAGTCATCACAACCACTGGTGTTGGCGAGATGTTTAGAGTCACTACTCTTATAGGTGAAACTGATGATAAAGACGAGAAGAAATATGTCAATGAAAAAGATGGATCTAGCGTAGACACGGTAAAGGCTGCGGTGAAGGAGGAGAAGATTAGGCTAATTGATCACCTTAAGAGATCTGACAACAACGGAGAAGCTAAAGTTGCTAGCGCACACGACTTAAAAAAAACGAGTGTTCATGAATCTCAGCTTGAGATGAAACAAAACCCAAAGACAGCAGCAACTCTGATCAAGCCTGAGAAGGTTGATTTCTTTGGCTGCGAGGCGTATCTGACTGTTTCTGGGAGGTTTCATCTTGAGAGCTATGCTTCTGCACTTGGAAAAGTTTATACCTTTGGACCGAGATTCATAGCTGATAAAACCGACGATACAAGGCATTTGGCGGAGATGTGGAATGTGGAGACTGAGATAGCTTTCTCCGAGTTAGATGTAAGATAAACATTGATTTTCGGTAAATGCCACTCGATGATTTGTTGAACAAATGGTAACTTGTTTCTTTTTGATGTTACAGGATGCTATGGATTGTGCTGATGAATTCTTCAAGTTCCTCTGCAAATATCTTCTGGAAAATCGTCATGAAGACATGAAATTCATATCTAAACGAGTTGACAAGACGATCACCACACGTCTTGAAGCAACAGCTTCCAAATCTATTTTAAGGTTCTCTTATGCTGAAGCTATTAGTATTCTGCAAAAGGTAAAAGATCTTCAAATCCCATATAGTTCACTATGGATTGATTGTGTTGCTATGATATCATAATGATCTCGTTCTGTTCAAACAGGCAACCGGTAGAACATTCGAAACCAAGCCTGACTTGGGAGTTTCTTTAACAGAGGAGCATCTCAGGTATACTCTTTTACTTATGAGGATTGCTGTTAAGTTTTTGTTTCAAGATCTGCTTCTGACGTTTTGGTGTGCACCGTATAATGTTGCAGTTACCTAACTGAAGAGATCTACAAGGGTTGTGTAATTATACATAGTTACCCAAAAGAGGTTAAACCGTTTTACACACGGTTGAATGACGATAAGAAGACTGTAGCAGCATTTGATCTGGTCGTACCAAAGGTGAGAAGTGAGGCAAACCAAACTTAGGATATTCATTGTTCCGTAATGTCACAAAAGTCTTCACATTCTTTTTGCAGGTTGGTGTTGTGATCACAGGGAGCCAAAACGAAGAACGATTTGAGATTTTGGATGCGAGGATCAGTGAATATGGATTGAAAACAAAGGAGAAGTACGAGTGGTACTTAGATTTAAGAAGGCATGGAACAGTGAAGCATTCAGGAATAAGCCTAATGATGGAGCATATGCTTCTGTTTGCCACAGGACTTCCTGATATCAAAGACACAGTTCCTTTCCCAAGAAGTTGGGGCAAAGGAAACAACTAAAGCAGCTTCAAGGTTTTATGTACAGACTCAATTACATCGTTATGTAATCTATGTTTATAATGGTTATGAAGATTGTATACTTCGGAAGAAAACATTGTAAAAAGGTTGTATTTACCAGTTAACAGAGACTTGCAATCTGTTGTGGACACTTATCTTACGCATTGGGTTCTGTCAATAAATTTGAGAAACTGATGAAATCATGAACTTGAAATCCAGTTCTAGTGGAACTATATGTACATATATTAAATATATATTGATAACAGATTCAATGGTTCGTTGGGTACAATCATGGCTTTCGTAAAGCGGAACCTGCACCCATTACAACTGCTAAGACAAGACCAAGACCTGCTCCAAGCGAAGCACCGACAGCTGCTGCTGACATCGACGATGACTTGGCCTGTGAACCATCTACGGCACGGCTTCTGGCTAGTTCCACCAACAATCTCTCTCTAGCAAGTTCCTGAAAGTTTGATGCAGGGATACAATAAGCATTGAAGTGACTAGAACGTTATTACATGACATCTACAACATTACTTTCAACAAATGGTGAAACTCAGGTAACCTCCCCCAAATTTAATTGTACTGAAAGTAAAAGTAAGAGAGGTAGGAGAGTGAAGATACCTGAAAGCAAGCTTCTTCTTGAGTTTGAAGGACGCGGTGGACAAGCTGGCAAAAGGAACTCACACCATCCACTGGAAACACAGTGTCTTTTCTCTGAAAAGGCTTTTTGACAAGGTCGAGTGGAGCGAATATTAGTTTCTGAGCGCCTAGTGATCCTTCATTACCAGCATTCACAGCTGCCCAAGGCAACGAGGAGCTCCCAGAACCAGAAATAACATAAGGGATAGAGTTCACAATGCCGGTTGAGTTTGGTGACGCTTGATACGCCTGAAGAACAGCTTCTATCATGGTTTTCTGCTGATGAGCACTGACTGAGAACTTGTTTGTAATGGCTAGGACCCAAGGGATGCCGAGGGATTTCACTTCGTCTAGCAGAAGAGCAAGTGCTGGCTGCTGCTGTTGCGTTGTTGAGTTCTGGTAACGTGGTACTCTGTGAGACAGATTGTGCACAAGAATAATCAAATCTATCTTTTTACTCAGGTCACGGACTCCTTTCCATAGCTCTTCTCTAAAGCGAGAAGCCTCTAACTGCAGCTCCTGCAGGTTCACACCCACTGTGTCGGAGTAGCAAACACCACCAACGATACAGTCTTGAACCTCGGATTGTATCTGCAGATTCTCCACATGCGTCATCGAACTCAGCATGCTTTGGCCTAGTATCGCCCGGAACAGAGAGGTTTTACCAGCACCCTACGCAGACAAAATATCCGGATTAGGACACAGAATAGATGAGATGTTATTCAAAGCGAAACACTACCTCAAGCCCGAGTAACCGCACCCTCCGTGTTCTGACCTCAACCTCCTTAGCTACAGTAGCGAAATCACTAGTACAGAATATATACAAGTCCTCCAAACCTTCGGGACGAACAAACTTGTCCTCTCGGAAAAATCCTAAACTGATTCCTTCCTTCACCAAACCTGTGTTTGAATCAACAGGCGAGAACATAGGAACCAAAGGATCTTCAACTATCTGATTGCTTGGAGGTCGTTTCAGAGGAGCTCCAATGGTCACTCTAATTTTCTGTAGTTCAGTCTGTTCTACATTATCTGATGAATAGGCAGGTGTTGGGGGGAAGGATTCCACAGTAGTTGAGCACCTGGAGAAAGTTAAATACTGATGTTTAATAACTGTATCAAACATACTTGTAATCAAATAGAAGAGGGGAAATAGTGATAACAGATTATACCAGTTGCCATTCACTTGCGCATGAACAAAAGAACACAAATGCAACCCATGACCAGTGATATCAACTTTTAGAGGTTCTGCATTGTTATCACCAGGAACGCCATTCCAGCCAAGAGGAGCCACAGAAGTTGCGGTTTTAATGATGGGTGATTCAACGATATGTCCAATTTCTACACTGCCGCCAACAGCAAGTCCAAGCCACTGTTGTAAATGTGGAAACTGCTTCTGTTGATCCACTCCGAAGAATCCATCAATATCCATGCAGAGATCATGTATTCTACAGCAAGGAGAGAAGGCATGTAAGTGAAAAAGCATACCAAAGCTAAAGACACCACCAGCCTATGTATGAATCAAGGAGTAACTATCACCTCTGGAAGCGAGACCTATATGATTTCATAGAATGCGATTGAAGACGTTCTCTCAGTTCGGTAATCACAGATCTGACCTGAAAATATCTTTGCCAGAAAAATGCAACCAAATAAGAGAACCTCAAGGTCATCTACCACAAACTAAATGAGAAGATAAGCGTGAAAATGATCTCAAGTTAGCTGTAAGTTAGTAAGAGAACTCTAAACTCAGACCTACTTGGTCCTAGTATGCCTTAACTGTTTAGATACGTTCACGAGTCGAGATAAGTAAATATTTAATAGCCTATTTATAAGCAAAGGAAGGTCGTACCGATGTCAATTTAGAGTACTCTCCTTCTGAAAGTGATTCTACAGATGCAGTTCCCAAGAGATATAGCTGTGATACGCAGAGTAAACTTAGTAAGCTGTTTTGAAAAAACACAATTCTACTGAGCATCAAAGGTTATGTATAAGCTATAACATCTACCTCTCCAAATGGCACGTAAGAAGGTAAAGAAGGAACCCTGCGCCAACTATTCCCAAACCCATTGGATGAATCGGTATTTCCTTCACTCTTCCCACTAACTGTTTGCCCGTTACCACTATCTGGCAATGGCTTGAGAGATATACCATCCCCACCCTCTTCAATTTCAAGAGACTGTGGTTCCATAAGCACGTCCTCAATAGGAGCTGACACTTCAGATTCACTTGCAGTAGAACTCTCTGCAGGATCCATTTTCTTTCCTCTATACCTATCCAGTTGTTTTTTAACAGCCTCAAGGGGGACAAGTCTTGAAAGCCTCCAGAATGAGTTCTGAACAGGGCCAACACCGATTACTAACTGCTCCTGTTCTTTACCTTTCGCCTTTTCCGCCTCTGCTGTCTCTCCGGCCATTGATATTCTTTGCTCATTGTAATGATGGAAGTAGGCAGGAGATAGTATTCTGGGGACCAAGTCTTCAGGTATACAGTAGCTCTTGAAATAATGGTGCCACCCTTTTTCATGTACGTAACTGCAAAACAAACAAAGTGAAGTAAAAAAAATTAGAATGCTCTGGATAAGCCCAACCATATGTTTAACTAGTACTCCAAGAAAAAACTTACTCTCGCAACGCAGCATTCCCAACAGGAGGCTGGGAAAAGGTAATACATTTGACATGAATATTTTCATTCCCTTTCTTTGTAGAAGAGGCAGCAACAACCCTCAATATGGCGAGTGTAGCTAATGCAGCCACCTATGTAAATTAGAATATATAAATACAAGGAGAAGCCAGATGTAGACAATGAGCTACAAAGGTAAGAAAAAAAAACAAATCAGACTTACAGCTCCACCAAGTGAATGGCCACATAATACAAGTTTTCTTTGCTTTTTCTGAGCAAGTCTATACAGTTCCAGAGCAGGTATCCCCTTAGCACGAGACAAGAACCCCTGTATTTAAATATCTAAGGGAGTAAGTTTCGAAAAACAATAACTTATTTTTAACCGTGCATAAGATAAGTGTACAGCACCACAAGTATACCCGATGTGCAGCAGGTTTAGGCTTATCTCTACGTTGCTTAGCCTTTGAATCAAGAGGATTCCGCAGACCCTCTCCGTTATTCTTCTTTGAATCACTATGTAGATCTTCAGATGCTGCGATGCATTCATCCTCTGCGACATCATCTTGAAATATGTGACCTTGAAGTATATTTGCATCGGCCATGATGTCCCTACAACACACACCAATGAAAAAAAACACATCTTTTACATCTGATCTAATTTGTTTTCCAAGAGAAGAGAAACTCCAAGACTTACTTATATTGCCTAGTTCCGACAAAGGATGCAAATAATGTATCACCAGCCTCAGCGAGTAGATATCTGCATTTAAGTTATTTTCCTTGAGTTAATTTCAGAAGGAGTATTAGGAACCACACCCACGACCCATCTACTTAGAAGTACAGAACAGATTATTTCATGATAAAAGCTGCATATGGATTATATTAACAAATAAATGTATACTGTATATTGAGATTTAAAACTCATTTTTTGCTGACACAGCCTCAACAAAAGAGTGACTTTTTTGTACAGGAAGTTGAAAAACCTCTCCAAACGCTGAGAGATGTAAAACAAAACCTGTGAGGAACGTGATCTGATGAAGGTTGAACTCGCTCCAAGGAAACGAATTGGCCGCCAAAGTCTGCTTTAAATTTGTTTACAGCTCGAACCATCTCACTTGCAGGTCTCTGACACAATAACAAGCGTCAACAGAGTTTCTCAAATTTAGTCCAACTCTCATTAAAAAAAAAGCTACATTACTTGGTAATAGCTAGAGAACAGAGGATAAGAAGAAGACAGAAACAGAGAGAAAATGTTAGTTCGAACACTAACCAACCTTTAACTAATTAACAAAACATATTAGTTAATCAACAATTAACTGTAACTAACTAATACACAAATGCTCCTTCTAATTCAACTGATTAACATAATCCGAGGGACTAACTATAGATTAATTATAGAAAGGGGTACTTAAAAGGATTAATTCACCTTGTAAACACATTCGGACAGAACCATGCAACAGAGTAAGTCCTGCAAATCTTCGACCGACTCCGACTTAAGAGCGAGACAGAGATCCTGAATCTGCTTCTTGCGCTTCTCGTACTCGCGCCGGATCTTAACCCTTTGATCGGCGTCTTCTCCGTTCCACGGCGGCCACCGGAACCTCCACTGGAGTGGACCCCACGAGACGCGTAGGAACCTCGCTCTCTGGTCTCTGATCCACGATTCCACTCGGCTCTGTATCGACTCCATTGCTTTTACCTCTCTGGTAACGACTGTTTGTAACTAAAACTACTTCTTACGGCTCTAAGACGACAGATCGAAACTCGACAACGCGATAACTGTCGTCGGGGATTCGAAATACGCGTCGAATATGCCCCTCCATCGCTAAATAGTTGAAACTGTCTACCTTTCTTGGGCCGTGTATGTTGATATATAACCTATTGGGCTTTAGACCCATATTTTGTAGAGTTGCATTATTGGCCTGGCATTCGGGTATACAGGTCGGTTCTTTCGCGTATCATGTTTTTTGGGTTTGGAAATTTGGTCCCGTTCGAGTATTACAAAAGTTTGGATCGGTTCGAGTCTGGTCCTTTCGCGTTCTGATGAGTTCGGTTTTGATATAGAAAACCTAAAAATAACCAATATATCTGAAACTGGTTTGGAAAATAGTACCCAAAGTAACCATATTATCTAGTTCGATTCGGATATTTTGCATCCAAACTACCCAAATGTACCAAAAAATATTCAAAAATATTCATTAGACAAATTTTGTGAGTATTTCTATCCAAACTATCATATTTTCTGAAAATGCATATAACTAATGTCTTTAATTTATAATTATGAATTTTAATTCTTAAAATTATTGTACATATAATTATAAATAATATTTTTGAATATATATTTACATTTCGAATATCTTTGGGTACTCATTAGATTCTCAGTTCAGATCGGGTTGGATATCGATTCTTCGGATACACCAGTTTATGATCAATTCGGTTATTTACCCCGTGTCTGATCGAGGCTGGGACCCTAATTTTTGGATTGGTTTCGGATTTTCAATAATCAGATGGATATTTGTAGAGGTAATTGGACAACAGATTCATTACTGATTATCTTTTATGTTGAATTAGATGAATCTGTCTTGGAATATGAGATTAGACGACAAGGATAACGAGGAGGAAAATGGAGAACAAAAATTCAGCAAATCTATGTTCACCGAGGGAGCAACCAAAGCTGATGTTGGAACCCACGCAATGCAAGCAGCTAAGGGCGAGACAAGGAAAATAAAACGCATAATCACCGTCACAACATTGATTGAGATTATAAACTTCACTTGCAGAAAAGAAGTAACATTTCCACTTAAGACTTTATAGTTCCAACTACGCGATTCATACAAACATAAGTACATAACTAATTTAAGGAGGCAACACAATGCATCATCATCATCATTCTTTATAAAGATTCGAGGATCTTCCTTTACACTTGAAACCTACTAAGCCAGAGTATTCTCTTCTCTACTCACCTCCATTTCCTTGCATACTTTATCTAGAACAGACATAAAGTCTCCCACGATCACGAATACTCTAATAGCTGAGCTTCTTCCTTTGCTGAATCTCCATGGAAAGTCTTTGTGATCTCTTTCACTGCAGAGAGCGTGGAACCATCTTCTGTTTCGATCTTTTTAGTCTCCTTTAAAGCGGTTTCTAGGAGCTTGGTCATCGAGTCCTTGAATTTTGATCCATTCTCCTCATTTAGTAGCAGAACCTCCTTAACTCTCTGGACTCCTTGATAAAGCTTTGAAACCTCGCTTCTTAGAACACCATAGTTCATCTCTGCAACTTTCTTGACATCTACAAGTGCTAAACTAAGATCTCTGACAACTTGCAACACTTTGGTACCTTCTGAGTCTATGATGTTATGTACAACATAATGCAAGAGAGTGGTTCCACCATCTAACAGCGCCTCAAGTTTGAAGTCTTGAGCACTCGTGTTCTTCGTTTCAGTCTCTAAAACAACTTCAATAAGCTTCAATAGAATTCTGCTGTTCTTTAGCTCCTCACATGCAGCCTGCAAAAGAATCAGTTAGCTTTATGATACACACATTCATATCTCTATCTCTCATTAAATCAACCTTTGCTATATAATATACATGTATAACGCCAAATGATTGTTTTAACTGTTCAATCTTGTATTCTTCTTCTTCTGTTAAGGAGCATTTCCTCTTGGTTTTGAAATGTCTATTTTTCACCTTTTTGGAATTATTTATCTGTTGAAATATTTTACTTCTTCTAAAAGATTGTCATCTATTAGTATTGGACTTTAATATTTTACTTCTTAGATTCACAAAGATTTTATCCAAACATAAGCATAGCATAATTCTGCAAAGTGCAAACATAGTGGAGTTAGTGAATCAATACGGCAAAGTGCAAACATATTGGAGTTAGCGAATCAATACAATGTGTCTGTTTTCAATTTCTCTGTATGTGTTAGCTAAAATTTCTAATTGTTACACCGTACATATCTTTCTATTATTCCAGCTTATGTAGTGGTATAGTAGTTCCATCAGCCATTTGTATGATATTTTCAGTCGAATGTACTAAAAAAACAAATTGAGTAACATATATGTCTGAGAACAGTGAAGTTTCAAACTGAGATTCTAATGATTTCGATTGACTTGGTGACCAAGTCCACCGGAGACTTTTGATGGATTACTAAGGTTTTAGAGTCTTTATGCAATAAAAATGAACTTTAACATGAAAATTAGATAAGACAATATTTCAAATATAACCAACGATGTATATATTCAAGGTTCCACACTCACAGTGGCACACACAGCACACCCAAGCAATGCTTACATGAGACATATATTACAAATATGTAATGAGCAATGGATCTGTGTACGCAAACTGCATATAGTATTGAAATTGTTCTAACATATTTAAATAAGAAATCTAATAAATTCAATAATCCAACCTATAGTGTTCAGATTGTTCTCCAATTCGATGGAGATTTGAAACATAAAACCGAAAAGTATGATACTGAAACTATTTAATTAACAAAATTATAAAATTAGGATATTGTGAAGATTGGTCCTTATATGTGTTTGGTCATAAAAAATATTACTGTCACAGTAAGTAATCTTTATATGAGTTTTGTCAAAAGCAAATCAAGTTTCATCATCATCTTATTACATTTTTTTTTGTTTTCACTTTATAGTATTTTTCTAATTCATTTTTAGTTAAAATATTATTATGAAAATATATCATTAAGAAAAAAAAGAAATTGAAAATTATAAAATATTGGATAAGTTTAATTAAAATATAAATTAGTACATAAGAAAGTTATATTGTTGTCATTAATTTGATTGGCTTTATTTAGCTCTCAAATTTTGTTTTCATTCTAACTTTTACTTCAGATTGGGTTCGGTTCAAATTTTTAGGTGTGGGTGTTTTATCTAGTCTTAAATACAAAGTTATAACAATTCACCCATACACTGTAATCATAAAATACAAATATTAACTGGAATTTATACGTGAAAAAAAAGAATTCTTAATTTTAATTTTAAAACAAATCTCACAGAACATAGATAATAAATGGTTGATTTTGTATGTTCTTTCCTAAATTAAAACATCAATCACAATATGTTGCAACACATAGACTCATATCTAATTCGAGGTAAAAAATATTTTTTTTGTTTTTTTGTCAGAAAATAGAAACTTTTATAAATCTAATAAAACCTTAAATGATATATATACATTTAAAATAATTAAAATAAAATAAAAATTCAACGTGGCGGGTTATAAATATAGTTTAGATTTAGTCCTAAAACAGAAAATCAAAACTAGCGGCTTTATATTTAGGACCATCTTGCATTTGACCTCATCAAGCTAGTCTCATGTTCCGGAGCATATTATCCAGAGAATAAACAGATGCGACCCTCTTGGGAACAATGCGTTTATAAAGAAAGGTTCATTGATGATTGGAGGTAATTCTGGAGTTCTAGCCACCATGGAAGTTTCTGGGGCTTCTTGGTGGGTCCAAAGGCACTAGTCGTTGGCCTCTAAAATCTGAATCCAAAACAGAGAATCGAAAACACTTGCATGGAAATTTATATAATTGAAATCCTTGCTGTTGTATAGAGTAGAATTTGAAATGTTAGAAGGTTTTGCTTTCGCCATTAATAAAAGAAACAGCAGTTGTATTATCTAAAAACGAAGTTTAATTTTCACTCCCCAACATTGCCAACGAGAGAAAAGCATTTAGATATCGGATCTACAGTTCTTCGAACGATGGCTCTACGTTTGCATACCCCAATATCACCTCCCAAGTCCTGATCATAACTTATGTAGACTACGACACTTGTAAAACACTTGAGTAGAGTCTCTTTGGGCAGATTTTCCTCAGTTTCTACCACCACGTTCAAAATCTTCAAACCGGACAGGTCTGGCTGCAACAACCGAAACAGAATTTTTATATATATATACCCACCAAAACAAGATAAATAAAGAAAGAAAACACACACTTTATATGACTCAAAAACAACAAGAAAACCAACATTGTCATAAGCTCGCCGCCTATTGGTGGTAACGACTGCAACTTGCAAGTATAGACCAATCCAGTCGTTTTCTTCCCACTCAGATTCCAGCACCTGCGGAAGAAGCAAAAACAACACGTGGTTCAATGAAATTGAAAGCATCATCATCGTCTTACTCTACCTTAACCATGAGGAATTCCTCTGTAAATTATTACCTCATATAAAATTCGACTACTTTTATCATCATCAGCAGCAAATGAAGGCCACTCAGGCAAGTCCCTACCATCATGGAAACGATCCAGATTTCCCGTAGATTTAGTCCCTAGAGAAGAGATAAATTCAAACAATTAATACAAAGTATATAATTACAAACAATTCAAAGAGAAGTTATAAACGATTCAAGTATATTTTAAGAAAAAACTGTCTGTTACTTATAATAAAACGATTTTGCACCAACCTTTAAGTCTGGCGATAACGCAAGTGTGATTCAGAGTGTTGCAGCTACTTTCGTAAAGCTCAGTCTGGAAAGCAACAAGGGAAGACGGTGTAGCTGCTGGATCCTCTGCAAGCAATGTTATATAATAACGGGCAGGCATGAACCTACCCTCTTTATTGTATTTCTCTACTTCGTGAAGCTGCAGATTGGTCCCCTATACAAAAAAAAATGAATTAGCGGAAAAAAGCACAAAAGAATGAGACTTTTTTTTTAATGTACCTCTAACATATTGTAGCGGTGAAGGCCGAGTTTTGAATAAAGCTGCACTACAATGGGACAATCTTTCCCTCCTTTGAAAGCACGCATTCCCCAATCACGATAATCCCACAGTTTACCCATATCGAACCCCTACGGAACGGAGATCCATATAATCAAATCAAATCGAAGCAAATCAAATCAAAATCGAAAAGTAATAAATAAAATAAAGAGAGGAAATAATATAATAGTAATTTACATCTGTTTCCCACACTTTACGCCAAAGCTTAGCCGTCTTCTTATAAAAAGCATCTTCTCTTTTTCTGATAATCTCCTCCTCAGACTTGCAACGAAGAGACTCTATCTTCTTCGCCCAGAGCCCCGCATATGAACGTCTCTTCGGCGCAGCACGATACTCATTATCAACAACCCACAGCTCCTCCTGCTTACCCTCCTTCTTCTTCTTTCTCCACCGTCGTCCACCCATTCTCTCTACGCCCAAAATCTCACTTTCCTCCCCGCCTCCTGTTCTTTAATACTCCGCCCTAATTTTTTATTGGGCCGCCTGAACTACTAGGCCCTAATTTCATTTATTTGAATTTCTTCCTTTTTTTCGAGGTCCAAACCTCTCTTATTTGGTACATTTACTTATTTGATTCTATGGTCTTATTAAGAAGTTTAGAGAGGGAGAGAGAGAGAGAGCGCTACAATATTTTGGTACAGATTTATATTTGAAAAGGTCGAATCTAACTGCTCTCTCGCAAAAGAAATTATTTTTTTGGTAAAACTCACAAAATTAATTTATTTTAAGAGCTTGATTATTCGTTATAATGTTTCGATTCTATCAATTACTTTTTATGTTAATCTTGGTTATGTGTTTGTAGAAACTTTTAAGATCGGTTATGTAATCATATGACTAATTTTGTTAGAAAGATTAATCTCAACGGCGACGGGTACGTGGACATCAAAGAGTCTGGAGCAGTGGCGGAGCTAGGAAAATTTATTGAGGGGGTCAATTCATAAGTACCATATATCATAGGGGTCAATTTACTAGTTTTTACATTATTTTCCCAGATTTCCAAAAAGATGCACATGTAAAAAACAATTATTCATAAACTCACATGGGTCAATTGACCCACATGCTTGCAAGGTAGTTCCGCCACTGGTCTGGAGGTAGTACCAGTCCATCATGCATGGAGAATAGAGACGAGGAGGAAGAGATGAGAGAGGCTTTCAACGTGTTTGATCAGAACCGAAACGGGTATTCATCGCGGTGGAAGAGCTGAGATCTTCCTTGGTGCTCAAGCAAGGAAGAACGCTGGAGGATTGTAAAGAGGATGATAAGCAAAGCGGATGTTGATGGAGATGGGATGGTGAATTTCAAGGAGTTTAAGCAAAATCATGAAAGGTGGTGGAATTAGAATCAAGCTTGTAAAACAAACAAACAACACTATGTTGAGTAGGACCGTTCTACAGAGATACAACGCTACTGCCATTACTCTAATACCAAAGGTTGTGGGAGCCGATAAGCTTGCTCTTTTCAGACCAATTTCACTATGCTCGACAATTTACAAAGTGATTGCAAGGCTCTTGAAGAAAAAGATTAAGCTCTTTATAGATGAGGTTGTTCAGTTAAATCAGGTGGGCTTCATGGAGGGTAGGCTTCTTTGTGAAAATGTTTTGCTTGCTTCCGAATTAGTCACTGAATTTCATGTAGAGGGCAGCATATCCAGAGGATGTCTAAAGATTGATCTAGCGAAGGCTTATGATAATTTGAGCTGGGAGTTTGTGCTGAATC
Source organism: Hirschfeldia incana (assembly GCA_026261945.1). NCBI lineage: Eukaryota > Viridiplantae > Streptophyta > Magnoliopsida > Brassicales > Brassicaceae > Hirschfeldia > Hirschfeldia incana. The sequence continues at coordinate 539,029 of JABCMI010000067.1, forward strand.
TCCTTAAAGCGATTGATCTGCCAGTTCAGATGATTGACTGGATTCGTGAATGCATCACTACTACATCCTACAGTGTGGTCATTAATGGTGAACTTCATGGATTCTTCAAGGGAAAGAAAGGGCTTCGACATGGTGACCCTATATCATCATTGTTGTTTGTTATCGCCATGGACGTTTTGTCAAAAATGTTGGATGCCGGAGCTGAAAACAACAGGTTCAAACCTCATCCCTCTTGTGAATCGCCTCTTATTACTCACCTGAGTTTTGCGGATGATGTCTTAGTGTTCTTTGATGGTTCTGAAGAATCCTTGGCTGGAATTCTGCAAATTCTTGACGAATTTAAGCAGCTTTCAGGACTCAGCATAAACAGAGAAAAAACAGAGCTCATGATCGATGGTGGTAGCCATTCTCTATGTCATGAAATGGCTGAAGCGATGGGAATTAAAGAAGGAGCTCTCCCAATCAGATACTTGGGAGTGCCTCTATCATCAAAAAAAATGAGAGTCTCGGATTATAAGCCTCTTCTGGACAAGATCGAAGCTCGCTTCAACTCCTGGACAGTTAAACATCTCTCCTTTGCCGGTAGGTTTCAACTGATTCAAGCGGTCATATACTCAACCATATCGTTTTGGTGCTCCATTTTCATTCTCCCACTCGAGTGTATAACATTACTGGAGAGAATGTGTAATGCTTTTCTTTGGAAAGGAGCTCCCCAATCTGCTAGAGGAGCAAAAGTCAGTTGGATCTCGGTTTGTACTCCTAAAGTTGAAGGGGGCCTTGGGCTGAAAAGGTTGCAGGATTGGAATCAGGTTCTTGGCTTGAAACTGATTTGGCTATTATTTGCAGCGGGTGGCTCTCTTTGGGTTTCGTGGATTAAACAACACAGGATTGGCTCAAATAATTTTTGGGAACTCACTCCTCGAAGAGGAGATGGCTGGATTTGGAAAAGACTGTGTGAACTGAGGAGGCTTGCGAGACCTTTTGTGGTCTGTGAAGTTGGTTCTGGGTTGACAGCAAGCTTTTGGTTTGATAATTGGACAGAGCTTGGTCCGCTGATTGATCTCACGGGTGAAAGGGGTCCTGCGGTCTCGGGTTTGGCAATTGAGGCGTCGGTTGCTGATGCTTTGGTTAGAGGTGACTGGTGGCTCAGCGCTTCCAGAAGTAGGAATGCTATAATCTCCTTGCTGAAGCAGTGTTTACCTTCGCCGGTGCCTATTTCTCAGTCTCTCGATGACGATACTTATCTCTGGAAGATGGGTGACGCCCCCCCCTTCATCTTCTTTTTCGACAGCAAAAACTTGGCTGGCAATTCATCATCCAAACCCACCGGTCTTCTGGCATGACCAGATATGGTTTAAGGGTAGGATACCTAAACATGCTTTCATCTCCTGGCTGGTGGCAAGGAATAGAATGTCGACGAGAGATAGATTACGGAGGTGGGACTTGAATGTACCTGCAGACTGTCTCTTATGTCCAGGATCAGAGGAAACAAGACAACATTTGTTTTTCGACTGCGCTTACAGCAATGAGGTTTGGTCTTTCTTTTGCTCCCATCTCCATCTCTCGCCTCCGGTACTGTTTGAAGAGTGCTTGAGATGGCTGAAAGACCCATCAACAGACACAAATGTGTTACTCATCCTAAGGCTCACCTTTCAAGCTGTCATCTATGTGGTTTGGAAGGAAAGGAACTCTAGATTGCACACGGGACTATGCAGACCTCCGCAGACTATCATCCAGGAAATAAAACAGATTGTCAGGCTCAGATTAGATCCTTTATCTCGGAGCATTAGGATGGCATACTCGGTTTCAACTGCAACTCCTCTTGGTTTTTGGTTGAACATTTTTTGAGGGTTCTTTTTTGTAAAGTACTCCCTGTTTCCCCTGTTGGGTGGTTTTTGTAAAGTTAGGCTTAGCACTAACTGTTCAGTCGCTGACAGATTTGTAACTGAACTTTTATTATTAATTAGAAATTTAAAGTTAAAAAAAAAAAAAAAAAAAAAAAAAAAAAAAAAAAAAAAACAAACAACACCCCCCCCCCCCCCCCATTTTTGGGTCAGGGCTTGAGGTCAACATCATTGTGTTTTTCCTCGACCGGAATGATTAGGCAGGCAAAACCTCGAAAGAGAATTAACAAAATGGATTAATTTGCAAATATAAAAAGCCTTTTTTAATGCTTTCTCACAAATATTGTTGACGAATTTTTCTTTGTGGGATTTTGAATCAAACATAATATAAAACCATGCAACTCCACGGAATCCGGTATTTTGGTTTTGATTTTGAGGATTCTTTCATTATTTTGTAATATATGGTTGTGAATTGATGCACGTTACTTATAGTTATTACGTACTTACTACATTACACTAAATAAGATCATGCCATGCAAAATGCATACAACATAACTTGAACATTAATTTGGTCAGTACGATATAAATCGTGACAAAAAAGAAGAAGAAGAAGTCAGGACGATATAAACTACATGATGTGTTTAACTTGTAATTCGAAAAGTGGAGAAAGAATGTGCCTGAGCAGTGTGTGCTATGTAGTTCTGGTGCTGAAACTCACCATCACCTCTTCTTTGAGTGTGAATATTCCTCGGCAATTTGGTTGTATTTTGCTGGCAGGATCTGGTCTAACCGCCTCTTGAAGTTCACTCAGCAGCGGCTTGGATTGGAGTCTCTAGTGCAAGAGCCTCCCGACAATCAGTTTGCTTAATCAAGCTTCTCCTTCAGTCTACCATCTACCATATATGGAAAGAGCACAACGCCAGAATCTTCACCTCCAAGCCTTCTCCTTCAGCAACTGTTCGAACAGCTATTGACAGACAGATCAGAGACCGCCTCCTCTCGCCCTCTCCTCGTGTCCAACCTTCATTCCTTCAATTCTTTTTTGCTTCTACTAGGCCACCTTGAGGTGTGCTCTCTTTTTATGTGGGTTGTTGTTGTTTCAATAAGTTGCTAAGCAACATGTAAATATTTCAGAAAGACTTATTCTTGGGTTCACCCCCTAGGTGAACCTTTAGGTTCACCAACCAATAGTATTGTCTTATTTAAGATTTAGTATCTTTTAAAAAAAGAAACAAAATATTATCGAATTATATTATACTTTCAAAATAAAAATTAAAATAAAAAATATACCAATCACAAAAACAAGACTTTTTATTCTAAATAAAATTATTTTCAAAATACATTTTTAAGTTTATAATAATCACCAAAAACAATACTTTTTAGTCTAAAAAAAGAATTTATTTTGAAAAAAAAGAATTTAAGACTTTGGATAAATCTTAAATTTAAAAGTTTAAAATTTATCAAAAGATTTAGGATTTACCCAAGGGTTTAGGGTTTAGGATTATGATTTAGGGTATAGTTTTTTGTTGATTGTGTTATAAATAGTGTTTTTTTTAAATAAAATATTTTTTAGAATTTATCTAAGGGTTTACTAAAGTATTTAGGATTTAACATTTAAATTTTAGTGTTTTTTTTGTGGTATTAATGTTTTTTGAAAAAAAAAATATTTTTTTTGCAATTAGTATTATTTTTATTTATTTTTACTTTTTTATTTTTAAAACATAATATAATTTGACAATATTTTCTTTCCTTTTTTTAAAAAGATGTCAAATTCTTTCCTTTTTTTTAAAGATGTCAAATTTAAAATAACTAAATACTATTGGTTGGTGAATCTATAGGTTCACCCTAGGGGGTGAACCCAAGAATAACTCTTTCAGAAAATGGTATGAATTTAACATGATTACCAAAAAAAAAAGTGGAGAAAGAAAGAAGAATTAAGATATGAACTACATGATGTCAAACAAACCTAGTATAGAAACAACGTGCCGTTTCTAACTTGTCGTAGACCAACGGATGAAGTAAGTTCACGTGCTCCACCTAAAAGCCAGTCAAGTCAAGTCATCATCAACCGTACAAGAAACAGAGAGAGAGAGATCTTCTTCGACTTTGTGTTCTATTTTGTCGGTCTTCTTCCAACATTGACCATAGACAGCATCAAGAACAACCCATCACAGACCCTGAGCTCAAAACGTCATCATCATCCCCCACCTCAAAACCTTAATGTTGATATGAGCTCTGAAAATCTCGTCAACGTCTTTGCTGGTGAGAAGGTTCAACGCAAGCTTGAGACCCTGAGCAATAAGAGAGGAGAAGAGAAAGAAGCTGAAAAGAGACGACTTCGAAGACCAGTAGCTTCTTCGCCACGTCAGCACTCGCGTCGCAATTTGATCTCTGCTCGAGGCTGTGCTGTCCTGGAGTGTCTAAGGAGAGACCGACGAAGACGGCGATTGTGAAGAGAGAGTTCACGTTGACGAGTCCGTCGAGAGCGCTTCCGTGAACACCGTCGGCTTCGAAATCAAAGCAATTTATAAACTAAACTAAACCAAATAGTACAAACCGAATTTATCAACTGAATTAATCGAATCGAACAGAACCAAACCAAAGAGTACAAAACCGAATTTATAAACTTAAATTAATGACCAAACCAAACCAAAGAATACAAACCGAATTTATAAACTAAATTAGTGGAACCGAACCGAACCTATTCGAAATAAAACCGCCCCTCCTACTCCTGTAACCAGAGAACCAGAGAATCCAAATCGAATTTACTTTATATAAACCGAGCTGAACCAGAGAATTAAAATCCAAATCTAGTTTATATAAACCGAACCGAATCGAACCGCCGCTCAACCTCAATCTCCGCCTTCCGTTACTTCTCTCTGCCGCTTCTGTTAATTAGTCGTCTCTCTCGACTTTATCACTCTAGAAAAGCTTTGACTTTGAACCTGTCTGATGTTCTTCTCTTTCCTCTGGAGGCAATTCGTACTTTCGACAGATTCTATTGTTGTTTTATCTTCCATGGAATTGGTGAGTTTCTCTTGTTTATTTAAAGTCTATACCTTTTGTCTGAATTGTTGGGTAAATATAAAATCCTTCTCTGTGTGTGTGTGTGTTCTTACAGACTTGTCTGAGCAAAGGACATGGCTTTCACTACCCGCCTTGTCACATGCCTACATTTAAGCGGGTTTTAGGATTTTGATTGACTGTCCTTTGGACCTTTTAGCTACCACAATCTTCTCCCCTGTTGTCCATGTGATGTGGGTATATTGAAGAAGAAGCTTGTGCATATCCAACATCTGAATTGGATTCTCAGAATCCAATTCAAAAGAAGCAAAAACTGGAAAAGTCTGATGATTTGGTGTGTACAGAAGAACCATGGTACAAAACTGTGCATTTATGGGAGGAACCGATGTGGTGATTATACTCTGATTTCTCATGCCTCCAAACCCCGCATCACCCACGGATAGTGATTATATATCAACAAGCAGTGACAAAAATGACGAGAGCTTGGCTGCTTCACTACTAGACAATGAAGAAAGTTTAGAGGAGCTGGAGAAACTAGCACTTTGTTTGCTCATGTGCTGAAGAATCTGCGGATGCTGGTGGATCAACACTAATAACGATAACACGAGTGGGGATAGTTCTACAACTTCTAGAGCTTATGTCAAATTCTCTTGAGTCCTCTTCTCTAAAGGTTTGATTTCCTTTTTTCTTTTTATGGTTTCTTCTTAGGTTCCAATCTTTGTAATATCTTCTGTGGCAGAAGAGCTATTGGCATACGCAAACACCATACCAGAGTGGCTGTGCGAGCAACGTCAGGAGAAGGTATATATACTTATGTGTCTTGTTAATCACTGTTAATTTTTTTTTTTATTTGAAAAATAAATCAAATAGTAGATTTTATACAATGTTTTGATCCATGTCGCAGTTAATTTCAGGAGAACCATCATTTGGTCATCTTAAATTCATTAAAAACAAGAAGATCCTTTTGTTTCCTGCCACTCACTCACCCAACTTAATGTAAGAATTTTTATCTTTATGATTACTATTCTAATAGGTAGTTTTGGCCTTAATGCAACGTTTGCATATATACATATCATGCTAAATTGTAATTGAAAGTATCATCTCGGTTCACCATTAGTCATTGCCTAGTTCAGATACAGGAATAAAATAGCTGACACGTATTATTTACGTTAATGCAAAACAGAACAAGTTGGCAAGAACCATGCATAGTTTTTGCTCCTCACTGGAGTTTGCGGCTTGGTCCTTCTGTCCAACTTCTTCAGCGTTGTCGTGGAGATCCAAAATGATTACTTGTTCTTGAGGTTTTTTTTTATAATCTATTCCTCTCTTCCTTAGCTCCATAAGATGATCCAATGTGAATCTCTAGTCTAAATATCTAATGAGAAATATGTGTTGCAGGACGGTACAAGTTCAGGTTTAGGACTTCTCCCCTTCATACCAATCTCATGAAGATTCTCCATTGTTCATTTCTTTCTGGAATTAGGTAAGATGTTGCCTGTCTGTAACTTGCTTGTCAAAATTGCTCAATACTATTAAGTTATTTTGCAGGTTGTATTCATCAATCTGATAGCATTTTGTAAACAGGTCCCTGATGTTGTCAACCAGTGGATCGATATTTCTTCAGTGAAGACAAAATCTATCGTAGAGATAATGGCAGAGTTAGCCACCAAGTTGAGCTGGAAGAAACTCAGACAACGTGACCTTGTGATGGAAAATGGGAAACAGAGATTGTTTTCCGGGTTTGATCAGGAAGAAAGTTCAGGAAAGGCCCGGCCGTTGAGGCATTGGGGATCTGTGGCTCCTGTCTAACCAACACACTGAGGAAGAAGGTTAGCCTTCGCTGAACTTGTAAGCGTAAACAAAGTTGAACCACCCAAGAAACAGGACGACAAGAAGAAAGCAGATGAGAAAAAAGCCAAGGAGAAAAAGCCAGAGCCGTGTTGTTGTTATCCATGTTATCCACCATGGCCATATGGATATGGTGTGCCATCTTCCTTTCCACATCCGTGTGATCCCTTCGAGCATAACTATAGGTAGGGATTATACTGGGGAAACTTTCTTCAACTGCGGCCCAATTGGAGGTTCATGTGAAGAGACTAAAACGGAAGAGATGAAAGCTTTTCTATACCAAGTGTTAACATGTTAATGCATTTTGATAGTCAGATTTGTCACATGAATAAAAATAAAACCTTGTACTCCAAACCACGCGAATTTTATACTTGTACATGCTCTTACGAAATGAAAAGCTAAATCTCTTATCCATAGAGTCATCATTACATAACTTTCTTACGAGCACCAATCTTACAGATCATCATTTACCTCTTTCTTTTTTTTGACTCAACCACCGGATACACAAAATCATGAATCAGAGCCTTTGGACTGCTAAGATGAAAAGGTGTATCACCTCTTTCACCTCGGTTAACTCCCAATGTTGACTTGCCACTCCCAGCAGCAAAGTGATGACCCATGACCATCATCTCACCAGACACTTGGATGTAGCCATTGTCGTGGTACTCTGTTCCGTGACTAGACTTGCACCAGAATACAAGCTCTCCCTCTATTAAGAACGCATCCGCGACGGTCATCCCGTGAAGACCTTCATACTCAGACTCGTCGCTCTGGGGTCCACGGTAGATTTCCTGCCAAAAAAACACTTTAAAATCCAAAAACAGAATCTATTAAACTATAAATAAATATGGAAACTTATTTACCCCATCTGGAGTATCCCAGTATTCTGAGAATAGTACTACTGTTGCTCCTATTGGCTGTTCCTCAAGCCTTTTCAAAGCGGCATAGAGATCGTTACCAAGATACACGTAGTCTTCTATATGAATCTTTTTCTTCCCGTTACTTTTGGGTTTGTCTTTTATGCAATCAAAACGATCATCCCCTCGTTCCTCCGTCACTCCTTTATTTTTTATATATATCAGGCCAGCGCTGACTTGCAGAGGATGACACTTGTGTCCTGTTGAAGTTTCTTGAAGTAAGCGATCTTGAGGAGAAGCAAAAAAGCATAGCTCCTTCACGCTTAAAGTCACAAATTCTTTATCCTTGCCAGCTATGACTCTGCCTGAGCTCGATGTATTAACAGCAACATATGCCCAGCATAGTTCTGCAAATAGAAAAACAAAATTTTAATGTTTCTGTCAATCTATCTTAGCTCAAGAACACTCTTCCCCTGCCGTTTGAATTGAACAAATCTAAAAAAAAAGAAGAAGAAAGTTTTACTTACGATGCGGCCCTTGGTCTCGTACAGCTCCTAGCACTTTTTCTTCTTGTTCGTTCCGGATAGGTCCAACTTTTTTCTTCTCCTCCTCTGAAAGTGTGACCCATTTTCGATCCACTCTTGTAACTCCAGCTCTCCAGTTTGGAGACTGAAATCAAAGGTAAATAATTAGTAAAAATAATAAATAAAAGTGAATCAAGTGACAATTAGAAAATTTACCCTTTTCGCAGATCTCCAACTCAAAAGTTGGCTTTCATAACTTGAGTTGCCAGCTTCCTCTGTCTCGGATGTTTCAAACCAACAAGCAATTGAAGGAGGTTCTTCTTTTGCACAGCACACGTCATATAACTTTGGGCCGAAAATCCTCTTCAGATCAGAAGGAGTCAAAGCATGATTCTGATAGGCACGAACCCTCTCTTTTGCAGTCTCGAGTATATTCTTCTTCACCCCGGCTAAACTCGACTCGGCCTTCCTAAAGAGCTTTGAGATTGAAATATCCCAGCAACAACGACCAGCTTCAGAGAAGACATTTCCATAGAAGAGGAGGCCTCTGTTAGCGAGAAAATCCCTTGTCTATTTTAACAAAAAAGGAAGACCAAAAAAAAATGTCAGGGTCAGGAGAGCTACCGCTTCGATGAAGAAACACAACGATTATCAGATTAAGCAACAAAAAGATAGTATCGCAACGCAGAATCAAGTCTATACACGGAAGAGCGCAGTTACATTTTCTAAGGTGGAAATGAAGAGAAAGAATCATTACCAATGAGAGATGTGGAAAGTTTGAAAAAACATCCGTGGGCTCCAGATAGTTTCCTTGTGAACGACTGATCTGGAAACAACAACGAAATTACAATTTAGGGCAGAGTGGAGTGTCATGCAAGTAAGTAGTTAACATTTCCTCTAGCTAGTAATAAAGTTAACTACATCACACATTCGATTGACATAAAAGACAAGATATACCTCAAGCTAGTAATAACGTTAACTACAACAATGTTATGGAAATAACAGTGAAGAGTATGATGAAAGGCAAACCTTGCTATCTGAACCACTAGCTTCACAAGAGAAGACATTTCCATCACCACCGACATGGTGAGAAAACCAACATTCATCTCCAAAAGGACAAAATCCTTCTGCAAAAAATTTGCACCGAGCATTCTTCGTCACGCATCTTGTATGCTTCCCATCATCTTTCATGAAGTCATTTTCATCAAGAACACTCTTTCCCTATACAAAGAAGTGACGACATCTTAAGACATGTAGTGATGGTCAAACAAAAAAAAAAGCAAAAAAGCATGAGTTGAATTATATACCTTATCTCTGTTTTTAACATATGTGTCCTTGCCCGTTTCTGAAATAACAACTTCTGTCTCGAGCTGATCCATAATATCTGAAAGTGAGAATAAGATCAGTTAGTAGAAGGAGATAGACTTTGAAGTTAACAGTGTCCAATAATTAAACAAACTGCAGATTTCATCTTTATATCATGTTTCAGGGATGCTCTTTTTGTAGTGACTTAAAGTCTTGATTTACCTTCAGATAAAGCCTGAAACAATAAACAAACGATGTCTTGGGTTTTAGAAACGACGGCAAAGAATATACACGGAAGAGCGCAGTTACATTTTCTAAGGTGGAAATGAAGAAGAAGAATCATTACCAATGAGAGATGCGGAAACGTGAGCTCCAGACAGCTTCCTTGTGAACGACTGATCTGGAAACAACAATGAAATTGCAATTTAGGGCAGAGTGGAGTGTGATGCAAGTAACTAGTTAACATTCCCTCTAGCTAGTTATAAAGTTAACTACATCACACATTCGATTGACATAGAAGACAAGATATACCTCAAGCAAGTTGCATTAACCACATTACCTTTAACGTTAACACGAGACGTTTGCTGTTAACATTCCCAACTTCCACCCACAGAGGATTCTCTGCCAATAGGTACTGTGCTTCATTTTCTAAGCAACCCGAGAAGAAAGGTGGCTTGTAATCTTGTGGCTGCAAAGCATTCAATTTCGACAGTGAAATAAGATGAGCGGTGGTATTGATGTTGTTACTTGTTAGGGAAGAACTAAAGCGGAAACTTGTATGAGAAGACAATTGTATATTGAACTTGAATGGTAGTTACAATATTCATTACCTCATCTGGCATTTTGTCAAGGATGCTCATCAACTCACCAAGCATTTTGAAACTTGAACTCCTAATTCCAGTACAATGATCATGAAAAATTGAAAAGCATTAGACGCATGAAAAGCTCAAAGTAGGAAATAAATATCTTCTCAATAGTATATACCTCAGTTGATTTAAGGTAACATCTGCGGTGGATTTAAAAGTCCCTCCATGACTCTTGTTTTCAGTAAGACTGATGCTCAACATGACAGCTTGGCTGTTAGAGTATGAATTTCTGGAAGAAACTGCAGTAACACAGTCGTTTCATCAATAAATAAATTGGGGGTATAACCAAAGAGGTGACATATATATTATCAATCATCTACCCACAGCTTACATGTGTATTCCTCATCTACGGTTTCACACGTGCAGAATATGAAGTATTTCCTCAGCAGTCCAATGTAGAAATCTATTATAATAATAATTCCATAATGAGGAAAATAAATAACATCAAAGATAAGAGAGGAGGATAGAGTTAAGAGGAATCTCAAAATCGTTAGTGTAGAAAACCTTTCTCAATCAGTCGGTGGGCTTCAGCATCCATAGGCATTATTAGCTTCATATCTGTTTCAAAATCATGCGGCAGTTATCATTCTGTATATTAATAAAACATTGAGGTAAGCTTTTCAGATGAGCGTCTTACATTCATCGTTGAGATAGAAGAGGAGGCCTCTGTTAGCGAGAAAATCCCTTGTCTATTTTAACAAAAAAGGAAGACCAAAAAAAAAGTCAGGGTCAGGAGAGCTACCGCTTCGATGAAGAAACACAACGATTATCAGATTAAGCAACAAAAAGATAGTATCGCAACGCAGAATCAAGTCTATACACGGAAGAGCGCAGTTACATTTTCTAAGGTGGAAATGAAGCGAAAGAATCATTACCAATGAGAGATGTGGAAAGTTTGAAAAAACATCCGTGGGCTCCAGATAGTTTCCTTGTGAACGACTGATCTGGAAACAACAATGAAATTACAATTTAGGGCAGAGTGGAGTGTCATGCAAGTAAGTAGTTAACATTTCCTCTAGCTAGTAATAAAGTTAACTACAACAAGATATACCTCAAGCTAGTAATAACGTTAACTACAACAATGTTATGGAAATAACAGTGAAGAGTATGATGAAAGGCAAACCTTGCTATCTGAACCACTAGCTTCACAAGAGAAAACATTTCCATCACCACCGACATGGTGAGAAAACCAACATTCATCTCCAAAAGGACAAAATCCTTCTGCAAAAAATTTGCACCGAGCATTCTTCGTCACGCATCTTGTATGCTTCCCATCATCTTTCATGAAGTCATTTTCATCAAGAACACTCTTTCCCTATACAAAGAAGTGACGACATCTTAAGACATGTAGTGATGGTCAAACAAAAAAAAAAAGCAAAAAGCATGAGTTGAATTATATACCTTATCTCTGTTTTTAACATATGTGTCCTTGCCCGTTTCTGAAATAACAACTTCTGTCTCGAGCTGATCCATAATATCTGAAAGTGAGAATAAGATCAGTTAGTAGAAGAAGATAGACTTTGAAGTTAACAGTGTCCAATAATTAAACAAACTGCAGATTTCATCTTTATATCATGTTTCAGGGATGCTCATTTTGTAGCGACTTAAAGTCTTGATTTACCTTCAGATAAAGCCTGAAACAATAAACAAACGACGTCTTGTGTTTTAGAAACAATAAACACGGAAGAGCGCAGTTACATTTTCTAAGGTGGAAATGAAGAGGAAGAATCATTACCAATGAGAGATGCGCAAACGTGAGCTCCAGATAGGTTCCTTGTGAACGACTGATCTGGAAACAACAATGAAATTGCAATTTAGGGCAGAGTGGAGTGTGATGCAAGTAAGTAGTTAACATTCCCTCTAGCTAGTAATAAAGTTAACTACATCACACATTCAATTGACATAAAAAAAAGATATACCTCAAGCAAGTTGCATTAACAACATTACCTTTAACGTTAAAACAAGACGTTTGCTGTTAACATTCCCAACTTCCACCCACAGAGGATTCTCTGCCAATAGGTACTGTGCTTCATTTTCTAAGCAACCCGAGAAGAAAGGTGGCTTGTAATCTTGTGGCTGCAAAGCATTCAATTTCGACAGTGAAATAAGATGAGCGGTGGTATTGATGTTGTTAGGGAAGAACTAAAGCGGAAACTTGTATGAGAAGACAAGTGTATATTGAACTTGAATGGTAGTTACAATATTCATTACCTCATCTGGCATTTTGTCAAGGATGCTCATCAACTCACCAAGCATTTTGAAACTTGAACTCCTAATTCCAGTACAATGATCATGAAAAATTGAAAAGCATTAGACGCATGAAAAGCTCAAAGTAGGAAATAAATATCTTCTCAATAGTATATACCTCAGTTGATTTAAGGTAACATCTGCGGTGGATTTAAAAGTCCATCCATGACTCTTGTTTCCAGTAAGACTGATGCTCAACATAACAGCTTGGCTGTTAGAGTATGAATCTCTGGAAGAAACTGCAGTAACAAAGTCGTTTCATCAATAAATAAATTGGATGTATAACCAAAGAGGTGACATATATATATCAAAATCAGCTACCCATAGCTTACATGTGTATTCGTCCTTATCTACGGTTTCACATATGCAGAATATGAAGTATTTCCTCAGCAGCCCAATATAGAAACCTATTATAATAATAATAATTTCATAATGAGGAAAATAAAAGAACATCAAAGATAGAGTTAACAGGAATCGCAAAATCGTTTTGTGTATAAAACCTTTCTCAATCAGTAGGTGGGATTCAGCATCCATATGCATTATTAGCTTCATATCTGTTTCAAAATCACGCGGCAGTTATCATTCTGTATATTAATAAAAAAAAAAAAATTGAGGTAAGCTTTTCAGATGAGCGTCGTACATTCATCGTTGAGATCGAAGAGACCTCTGTTGACCATAGCAGTAGCGAGAAAATCTCTTGTCTATTTTAACAAAAAAAAAAAAACAAAACAAAAAAAAAAGTCAGTGTCAGGAGAGACCGCTTAGATAAAGAAACACGGACGATTTTCAGATTAAGCAACAAAAAGATAGTATCGCAACGCAGAATCAAGAGACGGATCTTCGATCGATCCTAATCAACAACGAAAAACAAAGACGAAAAGCTCGATGTGTCGTCGTTTTACTCACCAGAAAGAGCGAGTCCTGTTCTGTGACCTCAGCTTCCACTACGCGAGGATGATGGAAGATCGAGACGAAATCGCTCTGTTCTCCCGCAAAACCAAGTGACGGAAAGTAAACCTTGATCAGTAAAGGAAAACTAGATCAGTAACGAGAAAATCTCGTTTACGTTTAAAAAAAAAAAAGAAAAAAGAAATCTAGAAAGGGAAAGCTCGACTCGATGATGTGTGCTTACCAGAGGGAGCGAGGAGTACTGTCCGGTGTCCTCAGCTTCCTTCAACTTCAGGGACGCCACCTGAGAAAGATACATTCCGATACCAAATCAGATTACGAGAACAGTAACAGAGCAAAAAAGCTAATCGGAGATTATAAACGCTTTTTTATTTTCTCGTCTTCTTCTCACCATTTTTGCAGAGGAAGGAAACGGAAAAGGTGATCAACTTTCTCAGAGAAAGGAGAGAGAAAAAGAGTGAGACAAAAGAAGCGAAAAACGAAATGGCAATTTGTAGCGTCGTCGAGAGCTACTGGCAGAAATATATAGGGGCAAAGTTAGTATTGAGGGGGGGGAAATAGTAGGGGTAGTATCGACTAATTTGTCCCACGTCATACAGGTGCAGTGAACACTCCAAATTCGTTACTCGCGTTTATAGGGTTAAAGTTGGTATTTAGGTAAGATAGTAGGGGCAAAGGCGACCAGTTATCGTCTAACAAACCGTACGATCAAGCCCTGCACACATATTTGTTGCGCTGAATGGACCCCACAATACATCATCATCATATACATATGAGAATGTATCATCATCCCAAGATCGATTTTGGCAATTAAAACCTTCACTCGGTTTCGGCATGTTCGAAATTCCATTAATTATAAACACGGACAAAAATGTCGTACTCACTAGCGACAAAAATACTAGGTTGATTATATTTCAATTTTTTAGTCACCTGACCATAAAAGAAAAATAACGAATTTAATTGGTTGGCGTATGTGTTATAGAATCACAATGCCAATATAAAGAACACACCAAGATAATAAGATTTCCTTTTCTTATTCACTCAAACTCAATATCAAAATCGCATACTACAACCCTCGACATTAATCTCTATATATAGAGCTTTCATATTTCCTAATCCTAATGGATACAACAAATCCAATTCCTCAACAATAAAGGATTAGGTATTATTACTTCCTAATCAAGCTTTCTTCTTCTTTAAGCTTAAGTCAACAATCTCCCCCTTAAGCTTAAAGCCATCTCCACATACATCTTGAACTCCAATGAGACTTCGCATTTCCTTGAATTTGATTCTTCCAAGCGACTTCGTTAAGATGTCAGCCTTTTGTTCACTCCCCGGAACATGCTCAACGTCGACTTGTTCACTCTCTACGCACTCACGGATAAAGTGAAATCTTCTGTGTATGTGCTTGCTTCGACCATGGAACACCGGATTTCGAGTTAGTGCAATTGCGGATTTATTGTCGACCCTAATGATCACTCGCTTGCAGGCTTCTCCGATAACTTCACTCAACACTTCCTGCAACCAAATAGCCTGTTTTGCAGCTTCCGTAGCTGCCATAAATTCTGCCTCACAGCTTGATAATGCAACAATCTCTTGCTTAGTAGAGCACCAAGTTATAGGACTCTCTCCAAGATAAAAGATATGTCCTGTCGTACTCTTCCCATCATCGTCATCAACATTATGAGAACTGTCGCTGTAGCCTTCCAGTTTCAATCCTCTGTTCCGCTCAAAACGTAAGCCAAGCACATGGGTTCCCTTTAGATACCTCAAGACTTGTTTCAACGCGGCTTGGTGAGAAGTCTTTGGCTCTTGCATATACCTACTAAGGACCCCAACTGAGAAAGATAAGTCAGGACGAGTATGTAAGAGGTACCTGAGACAACCAATTGCTCGTCGATATTCCCTTTCATCAACCTTCTCTTCATCAGGTGCTCTGGAAAACTTAGCATTGATTTCCATGGGAACGTGTGTCGGATTACACGAGCTCATACCTGTTTCTTCAAGGATCTTGCGCGCATACTTATCTTGTCTTAAGACAATGCCACTTCTCTGTTGTAGAACCTCTATTCCTAGATAATACGTTAACAGACCAAGGTCACTCATTTCAAACTTCTCAGCCATCTCACGTTTAAACCCCAAAATAGCTTGTTGTGATGATCCTGTAACAAGAAGGTCATCCACATAGACAACTACTACCAGTAGTTCTCCATTCCTTTCCCGTCTGTACAAAGACGGTTCCTTTGTACACCTCTGAAACTCCAATCCCTGTAAGCTCTTGTTTAGTTTTGTGTTCCATGCTCGCGGAGCTTGCCTTAACCCGTAGAGAGCTTTCTTTAGTTTATAGACCTTATGCTCTTGTCCAGTCACCACAAAGCCTTCGGGTTGTTCTACGTACACTTCTTCTTTAAGTTCTCCATTGAGAAAAGCGGTTTTCACGTCTAAGTGATGAATCTCCCATCCTTTTTCAGCAGCTAAACCAATGATCAATCTAATAGTCTCAATTCGAGCCACCGGAGCAAAGACTTCGTCGAAATCTACGCCGTGTCTCTGAACGTATCCCTTAGCCACTAATCTTGCTTTATATTTATTGATGCTCCCATCGGCGTTACGCTTGATCTTAAATATCCATTTAAGTCCTATAGCTTTTGCTCCTTTCGGAAGGGATACTAACACCCATGTATCGTTCTTCTCTATAGAGAAGATCTCATCTCTGCAAGCCTCAACCCATACTTCCATCTCCTTTGCTTCATCGAAGCTCCATGGCTCGTCATTCATCACCATCATCAACCGTTCACTCTCAGCTTCAGATAATATTACGTAGTCATCAAGATATGATGGTCTTGTTATCGTTCTCGTCGACCGTCTCAGCTCTGGTTGTGTCTCATCTTCCTCTATCTCATCTTCTTCTTCATTAGTATCCTCAGGTTCATCAATCTCAACCACTGTTTCATCTCCATCAACATTGACCACGTCTTCTCTGTCTTTGTTCTTTATTCTCAAGACTATCTCTCCTGCATCACCATACTCTGTTTTCTCTGTGTTGTCCCAGCTCCATGCCTTTGTTTCATCGAATATCACATCTCGGCTAACGACAATTCTCTTAGTTGAAGGATCAAACAAGCGATATGCCTTTGATCCCGGTTCTGTACCCAAATGAACGAGGATCCTTGATCTGTCATCGAGT
This sequence comes from Hirschfeldia incana, assembly GCA_026261945.1. Classification (NCBI taxonomy): domain Eukaryota; kingdom Viridiplantae; phylum Streptophyta; class Magnoliopsida; order Brassicales; family Brassicaceae; genus Hirschfeldia; species Hirschfeldia incana. The sequence goes on from JABCMI010000067.1 coordinate 555,640, forward strand.
TTTTTTCTCCCCACAACCTCTGTTCTGGCGTAACACACGCAGCCAAAGACACGTAAGTGACTAAGATTTGGTTTTCTCCCCTTTAATACCTCGTACGGCGTTTTCCCTTCCAACGAACGTGTTGAAACTCGGTTAATGAGGTATGTAGAGTGCCTTACTGCTTCTCCCCAGAACACATTAGGTAATCTCATATGCTTCAATATGCTTCTTGTCATCTCCATGAGGGTTCTGTTACGTCGCTCAACCACTCCGTTTTGCTGAGGAGAATACGGTGCTGTTAAATGTCGCTTGATTCCATTCTTCTCACACCATTCTTGAAACTCGTTAGACAAGAACTCTCCACCACGGTCGGTTCGAAACGTTTTAACCTCGTGCTTTGTCTCTTGTTCTACAATCGTCTTGAACTTCTTGAATTTTTCAAACGCCTCACTTTTCCTTCCTAACAAGATTGTCCACATGTATCTCGTATGATCGTCAATGAGAACAAACACGTAACGTTTCTGAGCTGTAGTTGATGGTGTTATAGGTCCACACAAGTCTCCATGGATCAACTCGAGTGGCTTGGAGGCTCGGTACAGAGTAGCCTTAGGAAAGGGTTGTCTTGTTTGTTTTCCAAGCATACATGACACACACTTCTCTTCTCCGGGTTTAATCCTTGGAACGCCAGTAACTAGATCTTTCTCGACCATTAGCTTTAACTTGTCGGTGTTGATGTGACCTAGACGTGCGTGCCATACAGATGATTCACATGTAACATCAACTTTCAAACACTGTATTTCGTCAGTACGCAGTATGACTTTGTAAAGTCTGTTCCTGGACCTCTTAGTGCTTACCATTAGTGCACCTCCGTGATCAAACAACATTAGTGTATCATCCTTCATCCGTACTTCGCAACCAGCCTCAGTAGCTTGTCCTAAGCTCACTATATTGCTTCTTAGTCCAGGAATATAATAGACGTTTGTCAAGACTTTCTTCTTGCCATTGTTGAAGATAAAACGAACTGAGCCTTTACCTTTTATGTCAATGCGCGAGTCATCACCGAACCTGACCTTTCCTATAATGGTCTCATCAAGGTCTCTGAAGAACAGTCGGTTTCCACTCATGTGGTTACTCGCGCCGTTGTCGAGATACCATACGTTCATCGTATCGTCATCAGCTTCAAACTTGGTTGGGTTAACCTTATTTTCGTTTAGGTAAACGACCTCATTCATCATTAACTCATCAGCCTCATGAGTATCATCATCCTTTCTCTCCACGGTTTCACTTAGCTTAAGGTGTTTGTCTGGACAATCGGATGCATAATGACCACGTTTGTCACACCGAAAACAGGTGATGTGTGAGATATCTCCACTAGCTCGCTGTCTGTATGATTCTCTTTGGTATTGAAACGAAGATCCTTGGCGGCCACGGCCTCTTCCTCTCCATGATGTGCGACCGCCCCGTCCTCGACCTTTACCATTATATCCGCTACTGCTTTCTGAGTCAGCGTACATAAGCTTCGTGTGATCCTCACTTGTCTCCTCTGCTTCCTCTTCATTAATTCTTTCTTCATAAGTTTTCATCCTTCCCACCATATCTTCAAAGCTTGTAGTGTTCAAATCAATCATCTGCTCAATGGAAGCAACTATCTGTATATATCGTTTTCTTGGTAGACCCTTTAAGAACTTCCTCACAAGTTTTGGTTCTTCTATAATCTCACCCAGTGCCGCTGCTTTGGACGTGATCTCAGATAACTTGCCCACAAAACTATCAATTGTTTCACCTTCCTTCATCCTGATCTTATCGAACTCAACCATGAGTGTTTGTAACCTAGCTTCTCTCACCCTATCAGCTCCAAGGTTTCGTGCTTTAATTGCATCCCATACACCTTTAGCGGTGTCAATGCCTCCAATCTGTAACACCAATGCCTCGGGTATAGATTGAAACAAGTAAGCTATCGCCATGTTATTTTTCTTTTCTTCCTTGGTTCCAGGATCAATAGTTTCCCATACTTCACTAGCCTTGAGTGCGATCTTCATTCGTATGCTCCATACGGTGTAGTTAGCTGTATTTAGCATCGGAAACTTCACTGTGGAAGGACCACCTTCCTTGCTCGTTACTACCTCCTCCTTTATGTCAGTCATAGTTGCAGACGTAATAGATTAGGTCTTAGCGAGTTCTTTGTGAGGCTCTGATACCAAATATAGAATCACAATGCCAATATAAAGAACACACCAAGATAATAAGATTTCCTTTTCTTATTCACTCAAACTCAATATCAAAATCGCATACTACAACCCTCGACATTAATCTCTATATATAGAGCTTTCATATTTCCTAATCCTAATGGATACAACAAATCCAATTCCTCAACAATAAAGGATTAGGTATTATTACTTCCTAATCAAGCTTTCTTCTTCTTTAAGCTTAAGTCAACATGTGTTTCTTTTCTTCCTTTTTGTCAAAATATATAGTAAAATTTGTATATCACGTGCAATTCATAAATCAATCATCTCTAACGAAAACTTGCAAGATATAGTGTCGTCTCAATATTTGGTTCGTGTTATGATGTTACTCTACACAATAATTCATATCCCTTGCCTTTTGGCTTGTACCACCCTCATTCAAATTCTTGAATAACTGACGTTGTCTCCGCCTGGACCTACACAGAATATTCTTATAATTCTCAACAAGGCTAATTTCTCTGAAATGTTCAAAATAAGGGTGAACGTCTTCAGCATACCTTGAACACTATCACACGGTAATTTTAGTAGGGGTAGTATCGACTAATTAGTCCCACGTCGTACATGTGCAGTGAACACTCCAAATTCGTTACTCGCGTTTATAGGGTTAAAGTTGGTATTTAGATAAGATAGTAGGGGTAAAGGCGACCAGTTACCGTCTAACAAACCGTACGATCAAACCCTGCACACATATTTGTTGCGCTGAATGGACCCCACAATACATCATCATCATATACATATGAGAATGTATCATCATCCCAAGATCGATTTTGGCAATTAAACCTTCACTCGGTTTCGACATGTTCGAAATTCCATTAAATTTTACTATCACACTCGGTAATTATAAACACGGACAAAAATGTAGTACTCACTAGCGACAAAATACTAGGTTGATCATATTTCAATTTTTTAGTCACCTGACCATAAAAGAAAAATAACGAATTTAATTGGTTGGCGTATGTGTTTCTCTTCTTTCTTCCTTTTTTGTCAAAAACTAGTAATCTGTTACGTACGTGCAATTCATAAATCAATCCTCTCTAATGAAATCTTGCAAGATATAGTGTCGTCTCAATATTTGGTTCGTGTTATGATGTTACTCTACACAACAATTAATATCCCTTGGCTTTTTGCTGGTACCACCCTCATTCAAATTCTTGAATAACTAACGTTGTTTCCGCCTGGACCTACACAGAATATTCTTATAATTCTCAACAAGGCTAATTTCTCTGAAATGTACAAAATAAGGGTGAACGTCTTCAGCATACCTTGAACACTATCACACTCGGTTTCGACATGTTCGAAATTCCATTAAAATCTTACTATCACACTCGGTAATTGTAACACACGGACAAAAATGAACTCACCAACGACAAACTACTAGGTTACTTACTTAATTGATCATATTTCAACTTTTTAGTCACCTAACCATAAAAGAAAAATAACGAAATTAATTGGTTGGTGTATGTGTTTCTTTTCTTTCTTCCTTTTTGTCAAAAACTTGTAAAATTAGTATATCACGTGCAATTCATAAATCCATCATCTCTAACGAAAACTTGAAAGGAAGAAAGCTACGTGTTCTCTATATATCTTGGGACCAGTAGTTGTCGTTCGTTATTTCCTCTCTCAGTGGGTCTTATTGTTCTCTGCCGTATTATTTACCGTATATACAATTTTTTGGGGGATCAAAATTACCATACATACATTAAATGGTTAAATAGTAGTGTTAATTAACTGATGCGGCTAATAATTAACGTAAATTATTGTACCACTCAGAGTGTAAGGAATATGGGTTAACTCACATTTGTCAAATCATCTAGCTAGTGTGAACCTCTCCTGCGTAGTGTAAAGGTTTATTTGTGGAAAGGTACTAGTAGAGGGCTTTGGATTAGGAAACTTGGAGTTGTGGAATTGTGTACCTGCTCAATCATATTAAAGATGAACAGACTAAACAGTATCTTAAAATTAACGAAACATGCTTGGGTATTGACATGTAAATTCTTTGACAGATTTATGGACTCTTTTGAAGGACATTGTCGATCTTCTAGTTCTGTTCTGGCAATTAAATCTATGCATCAGAAAATAAATTTCCAAGCACAAAACATTTGATGGAGATTTGAAAAATAAAACCGAAAATTTGGTTCAATTCGGCAACAGATCTCAGAAAACCGAAACATAATTAATTTCGGTATAAATTATCAATCCGAATAAACCAAACCGATTAACTCGACTAAACCGAACCCGCAGGCCCCACTCATATGCATCTCTCTCTCACGGATTCTCGGCGGCGGCTTTCCTTTTCTCTTTCAGATTCTTCTCTTCGATAATTAGTTTAACTTCACCGGAAAATTAAATTCGACGGCGAAAGGACCGAATCTCCGGCGGCCGGAAGATGAAACCGAGATCGATCCGGCGTCAGGAGGAGGAGCAGACCGGAAATGTAAAGCGGATGATCAAAACAGAGAAGATGATGTTGATTGGAGCAATCAGGTTGATGAGTGGCGTGAGATACATACCCAGCAAGGAACGAAGGAGAAGTGTGCGAGATCTGAAATACTCTGTTCTGAGAGGAGATCAATTATCTTTTAAGTTAAATTATGCTATCTGAAATACTCTGTTCTGAGAGGAGAATCAAGAATGGATGTGTTTAGTGTTTCAGGTACCGATAAAAAAAATTTACTTTTTTTTTCTGGCACTCCGTTTCTGAAAACTTTAAACTTTTTTTTTTTTATTATTTTAGCTTTGAATCAAAAGATCTTTACACTAGTCGTTAAAGTCGCCACTGTTTACTCTGTTTTCTCGTGTGCTGAATCTGAAATACTCTGTTCTAGTTAGTATCTGAGAGGATATCAATTATTTTTAACTCCCTTTTTCTTTTATTTGGTGTTTTCCTCCAGGGAAGTGCTGGACATTTGGTACCTCCTGTTGCTGCAACAAAGAATGGGTTCCTATGTGAAGAGATGTTTGTTTATGTCAATCCCACTAGATGTTAAATGCTACAACAACAAAAAATCTTGAGCATAAGTGAGAGAATGTGTGGTTGAGATGAAGTTTCAGAGAATTTACTTGAACTAGTAGTTTATATGCCCTTGGTCAATTACTTTTTGGACTTAGTATGAGATTGCTAACTCGAACTTTTGAAAGACATCTATACTGAAAATTTCTTCTTCTTCTTCTTCTGTTAAGTAGCCTTTCCTCTTGGTATCAGAATGATTGAAATCTCCCTTTCCTTGTGGCTGTTTCTCTTTTCGCCTTTCTTTGGGAGTAGACTCTAGAGCGCAATAGAAGTTTGTGACATGGTTAAAAGAGAGAAAAAGCTTTGACTTTTATCAGATCAAAAACGACGTCATTTTTGGTTAAATGCTTGGATATATAGGGATGTAATGTTCATTACTGAGAGCAGAGGCGGACCCACACAAAGTAAAGGGTCAAGTGACACAGATTAAATTATAAATATCGGAATTGCTAGCTGTAGTTATTAATGAAGGTATCTCTGTTGGTCAAATTGTCGAGCTATTGACCCCCCCTTTCCTGAGTTCGATTCTCACTCTTGCACCTATTTTATCTCTTTAATTTTAGTTAAATTCTTTATTGTTCTAGGCCCAGCTAAACTATGACCCAGGTAAAATATTATCCAAATGTTGGTATGTGATTAGTCTAAAGCTGAATCGTAAACAAATGCAAATGAAAACATCACAGAAACTTTTACGAAAAAAGTCTAATCAAACATGCGACTGTTGCTGTAATTAGACTTAATTGAACATATGAGAAAGTAAAATGACAGACCTTTTGTTAAGTTTCATTCATTAAGCTTTCTTCTACCTCCAAAACCCAAGCAGATTAGCAAGGCTAGTCTTCACCCTAATGAAGAAAGGAAATCTATGTATGTTCAAGCGAGAGCATCCCGGAGAAGGGAAACACTGGGCTCATGGCAGGTGAATTAAAATTTAATTTTGTTGATTCTACTATGAAATGAGTTTGCTGTTGTATAGAAAATAATTTGAAATGTTAAAAAAAGTTTAGCTTTCGCCATCAATAAAAGAAGCAACAGTTATATTATCTAAAACGAAGTTTAGTTTTCACTCAAATAAGCAATCGGCCAGAATCCTGTTTGTGCACACACAAAAAATAAGGTTCTTGAAATATGAAAAAAACAAAAAGACAACACAAAATAGCATGTTGTAAACTTAGGGAAGCGGTCGAGTCTTGCCAACGAGACCAAAGCGTTTAGATATCAAATCCACAGTTCGTCGAACGATGGCTCTGCGTTTGCATACCCCACTATCACCTCCCAAGTCCTGATCATAACTTATATAGACTACGACACTTGTAAAACACTTGAGTAGAGTCTCTTTAGGCAGATTTTCCTCAGTTTCTACCACCACGTCCAAAATCTTCAAACCGGACAGGTTGGGCTGCAACAACCGAAACAGATTTATATATAACAAAAAAAATATAAAGAAAGAAAACACACATTATATGATGAATCAGAGCAAGAAAACCAACATTGTGATTTCGCCTATTGGTGGTAACGACTGCAACTTCCAAGTACAGACCAATCCAGTCGTTTTCTTTCCACTCAGATTCCATCACCTGCGAAGAAGTAAAAACACGGTCAATATGAAATGAAAGCATCATCGTCTTACTTTAACCATGAATTCATTCAGTAATTACCTCATATAAAAATCGACTTTTATCATCAGCAAAGGAAGGCCACTCAGGCAAGTCCCTATTATCGTCGAACTGATCCGTATTTCCCGTAGACTTAGTCCCTAGAGAAGAGATAATACAAACAATTAATTAATAATTATATATACATACAAACAATTCAAAGAAAACTATCGGTTATAACGATTTTCACCTTTAAGTCTGGCGACAGTGCAATTGAGATTCAGAGTGTTGCACTTTCTTTCGGAAAGAATAGTTTGGAAAGTAACAAGGGAAGACGGTGTAGCTGCTGGATCCTCTGCAAGCAAAGTTATATAATAACAGGCAGGCATGAACATACCGTATCTATTGTATTTCTCTATTTCGGTAAGCTGCAGATTGGTCCCCTGTGAAAGAGAGAAAAAATATGAATAGGGGAAAAGCACATAAGAGATGGAGGAGGAGGACACTTTTTTTTTATATACCTCTAACATATTGTAGCGGTGAAGGCCGACCTTTGCATAAAGCTTCACTACAATGGGACAATCTTTCCCTCCTTTGAAAGCACGCATTCCCCAATAACGATGATCCCTCAGTCCACCCATATCGAACCCCTAACGGAGATCATATCATCAAATCAAATCAAACCGAAAAGTAATAAATAAAAAAGAAAGAGGAAATAATAATAATAGTTTACATCTGTTTCCCACACTTTACGCCAAAGCTCAGCCGTCTCCTTATGAAGAGCATCTTTTCTTTTTCGGATAATGTCCTCCTCAGCCTCACGAAGAGAGGCTATCTTCTTCTCCCAGAGCCCATATGAACGTTTCTTCGGCGCACGATACTCACTATCAACAACCAACAGCTCCTGCTTACCCTCCTTCTTCTTCTTTCTCCACCGTCGTCCACCCATTCTCTCTACCCCCAAAATCTCACTTTCTTCCCCGGCTGCTCTTTAATACTCCGCCCTAATTTATATATATGAGCGGTCCTAATTTCTTCCTTTTTCGAGGTCCAAACCTCTCTTATTTGGTACATTTACTTATTTGATCCTATGGGCTTATGATACCAATATATAGAGCTCTGGAATATATCTATTTTTTTATTAGTAAAATACAAGTGTGACCTATTATATTAGCCGAGTTCAACAAAATATTTTTACAATATCTATCTTTTGATATAATAACCGTATATAATGAATATATATATATATATATATATATATATATATATATATATATATATATATATATATATATATATATATATATATATACTTTTATACGATAACCACCACCACATCAGTTAACCTAATAGCCACCACATCAGTTCTCGTCCAATAACCACCTAGAATTGCATCAATATATTTCTGTCGTTAATCAAACATGCGATGTAGGAGACAGCTACAAAATAAGTTACTTCTGTTTTTCATTCGATTTTTTAATATCTAGACTATATAAAATCTAATTTCTGGATCTAAAATTAATACTATTAAAATAGAAAGTACAGTCTAGTTATTTTAATAGTATTGATTAAATTCTTTTATTAATATTTTTTAAAAAATTATATAAAACAAAAATATAATTAAAAATACAAATATTAAAATTAAATCTTTAAAAAATGTATATATATATAGACACCCTTTTAAAGACCGGACAAGAATCTATTGGTATTTTATTAAAACACAATCATAACCCATTGATTTTGTCATAAATAATTTGATCAATTAGTATAATGAAAAGATGGGTCTCTATAATATCCTTTATATATTATTTGCGAAGTGATTTCGCCACATGTATTCTCTAGAATCAGTTTCACAAATAAATGATGACATGACACATAAAAAATAGGACATGACACAATTCATACTAATTTATAGTAATTGTGACTATGACTTTGCCATGTCACGCTTATTGATCTACATATTTAATTTGGAATACAAATATGAATATAAAATATAAGTAAATTTACATATTTACATATTTAAGAATATGACATGTCAAGCTTATTGATTTACATATTTGATTTGAAATACAAATAGGAATATAAAATTTAAATAAATTTACATATTTACATATTTTCAATCAAACACGTATGGAAGAAAAGCTAATTAATAATTTAAGTAAATTTTCATATATGACATATATATATATATATTTCGCATTAATAAAAATAAGCTAAATATGATTAAAAATATAAAAGTTTACATCAATTTATATATCATATTTGTATAAATAAAATTGTAAATGTGCATCAAAAAATACAAAACTAAAGTAACTCTAATCCAAAAAAAATATTAATAGTTAAATATTTAAAATTTATTTAAATTTATCTGTTCATCTTCATCATATTAATTAACCAACTGATTTTTCAATTTGACATATTTTAACTAAAACAAACAAAATATCTAATTTATTAGCATTTATATTTATTGAAAAAGTTATAAAAAATCAAAATAATAAGATTACAAAAATATGTTATGTTTTTTTAATATTTAAATTAAAATATAAAAATAATATTATTGAAAGTTCACTACATTCACTCTCAATAAAAAATAAGAACATGATATGAAACAAATATGACATGGCTTGAAAGAAATATGACATGACATCTATTTAATTTTGACATATAAAATTTTATGTTTTAACATTTATGTTTTTAGTAATATTACTTAAATATGAAAATGGTTATTTTCTATATACAGATTTATACTTTTGGCAAAGTTTTTCATAGTATAGTTACGATTAATAAATTTCATATCAAAAATATTTTTTCTCTATAAATATTCATTTTGGTAATGTTTTAGAAATACAGTAATATCTAAAATTTTCTTTATATATTAAAATAATATGATAATTTCAAATATAAATCTTTACATTAATTTACGAATTAGATTTTTTCTTATTAATTATATATTTTTATCAACTTATATATTTTATTTATATTTAATGTATATATATAGAACTGTTTTGTATATTTACAGATATAAATATTTAAAATAAAATTAACCAAAGAAATTATAATATGAATAAAATTAATTTAAAAAATTTAATGATTTTTATCATAATTTAAATAAAATAAAATTAAAAGGTTGACACAGAGTTGAATGAATCAAACTAAAATAATTAGATTATAGTTTTAAATAAAAATATATATAAAATTGAAAATTTTATTTATTTAAAATAAAAATATTATTAAATTCTTATATCTGCGCATGGCGCAGGAAAACACCTAGTAGGAAGTAACATGGAAGTTATAGTGAATTAAAAATTACATAATAGATATAATATATATATTTATATGTAGATTAATAGCAGTTGGTTACTAAATATATATATATAAGTTGACACAACATATTTAAAATAGAATCATGACCTATTGATAGAAGTACAGTCAAGTTATTTTAATAGTATTGATTAAATCCTTTTATTAATATTTTTTTTAAGAAAACATTATATAAAAACAAAAATATAATTAAAATACAAATATTAAAATTAAATCTTTAAAAAATAAAACAAAAAATATACATACCCTTTTAAGGACGTGCAAGAATCTATTGGTATTTTATTAAAACACAATCATAACCCATTGATTTTAGGGCTTTTTTCAAGAACAACCCACAATTTGAAGTCAAATGCAAAACCAACTTCATTTTTTTTGTCAACACTATTCACTTTTGAAATTTCTAAACCATCCTTATGTTTTTGAATTATTTACTAAATTGTCATTATTATCTAATTATTTATTATTTTCGAAAATGACAAAAAATCCATAACACCCTAAACATTTCATCTTATTTACAACAATGCCATCATCATCAATTTTACAACCACCATTGAACCACCATTTTTGATCTCATAAAAACTCAAAATCTAAATTTATAACCTTTTGTTTCTCTTTCTAAGACAACAATTCTTCATTTCCTCTTGTTTTCTCTACATTTCTATCTAAAAAACTCTCATAACTCTTATTTTCATAATCTCAAACTTCATATTTTCGATTTTTTTCATCAGCAAATCGTAAAAGATGCATCTTTTTGCTCATTTTTGGTGTTTGGACGGTTGAAAGGGTTGGAATCGAGGTTCACACCAGAAAAAAATAATTGTTTACATGGTTTTCACCATTTTCTTCAGTCTGTGTCGCGACGGTAGACTGTTTTATATGTCTGCACTAGTGTGTAGACGTACAAGTCAGTCTATTTGTCAACGCACAAGTCAGTTTTGCAATTGACCTTTCGAACTTTTTTTTGCAGCGCAGACTTCCACAACAGTCTACGTCCTTACTTTTGACAACAAAAACAAAAAATTACGTAGACATACCAAGACGGCTACAAAAAAGAGGTTAGTTTTACATTTGACCGAACTTTTGACTTTATAAAGTAGACTTCACTGGAAGTCTACGAACTGTAGGCTGCCAAAGAAGTCTACTTTAGATCAGTTTTGCATTTGACCAAAACATTGACTTCGTTGAATATGTTAGTTTTGTATTTGACTAAAATGTTTTTAAATAAATAAAATATTTTTAAAAGTGTAGACTTGAAATGCAGTCTTCTCTTCTTGGACAAAAAAAATTGAGACTGTTTGTGAAGTCTACAGATTTATTTTGGTCAAATGCAAAACCAACCCATGGATTTTGAAGTTAGACTTTACGCGAAGTCTACGAAGCTGTAGACGTGCATTTTAATCTACACTTAGAAAGTCAAACAATGGTCAATTGCAAAACTAACATTTTTCAAAAAATAAAAAACATGTAGACTACATATGAAATCTACATTCTAAAGTCAAAACTTGGATAAGTTTCGGTCAATGGGAAAAACTAACCTTTTTAATGTGGTAGACTGAAAAGTAAGTCTAAATGTATTAAGTCAAAATTTGGATGAATTCTGGTCAAATAAAAAAGGTAACCCGTAAAATTTTCAATTGCAAAAACCAACCCGAGTAGACCTATTTGACCGTCTACGACTGTAAACTAAAAAAAACATTTACACCAATGTGTCGTAGACCGATTTCACAGTCTACATATGAAAATAAATTAAAACTGAATTTATGTATTATTCATAAAGTTTTTGCTAGATTTTTTTGTTTGAAAGTGTGTGTTAGTTAATCCTAATGGGTTTGAGTGATTTTGAAAAGAAAAACTGTTTTAGTTATGAAATTATAATACTTTTGATTTTACAATGTAGTTAGGTGTTAACATGTAGACATATTTGTAGGTCTACGTTTGTAGTTTTATGAAACCTAAAATATTTATTTTCTAATTATGTGAAACTGTATTTTTTTTTGCAGGCAATGATTCAATTACCGGCCGTATACGAAGAATGGGTGGAGAAAGGCTCATTGTGGAGTTGGGAGAATGTTCTGTATATATGATGGTTGTACACATGGTGAACTTATGCATGTCACAAATGATCGACAAGTGCAGAATTTGATTAAGTTATCTAATACACAGTTTGTACGCCTTTGTGTATCAAGCTAAAGCTAAGTACACTACAAATTTTTGGTTTGGATATATGTTAGATAACAAGTGTAGACATCTTTCTAAATCTAAGAATGTAGACTACATTTGAAATCTACGTCATTAATTATATTAGAGGGCATTTGTGTATTAATCATCATATATTTTTACTATATAGTTATGTTACAGTGTGTGTTAGTAAATTTTAATGGTTTTGGATGAATTTCAAAATAATTATACACTTGAATTTTTTGCAAAAACTTGTGATTAATTTCACCCTTAAAATATCTTGAAAATTTTGTTTAGATTTTCTTCTACTCACATGTGTGTTAGGTGTTGCTTTACCTCATGGTGGTTTCACTTGTTTGGTTGATTAGTTCTTGTAAAAAACTGAAATCTAACAACAAATTAATACTATTATACAAGTGAAACACAACTAAAAGTGAATACAATTTTTATTGATAATGCATCCAAAAATTATTTACAAATGAACATTTTATTATGAGAAAATATTACAAAGGAATTTATTTGATTGTGTTTGATTTTTCATAATCTTGATGCCTCAAATAAAATCTTGGAAAAAGTACCTGCAAAGTAAGATAAAGTTATGAGAAAAAAATAAGATAAAAAAAAAATCATATTTTAGTAGAATTTTTATTAAGTCTACGTAAGGTTTATTGTTCAGTAGACATTAGTTGAAGTCTACACTAACGGAAAATTTTCAGATCCAAAATTGTACATTTAGAACTTTTGAAAATATTTTTTTTCTGAAGATATTTCAAAATATTTTTTTTTGTCAACCTTGTATCAAAGAAAAAATATAAAATACGAATCTATAAATTTAGTTCAATATAAATACAAAATATATATATATATATAATGAATAAATGTAAATCTTACATTTTTAGGAAGATGATTTGAAAATTTTGGAAGAGAAATACTTGCAAAATAAAATAAAATTAAAATAATATTTGAGTAAGCTTTTAATAAAATCTACTTAAAAATCAAGGCTATTAGACTTCAAGTGAAGTCTACCAGCCCTAACTTTTAGGTAGACTTCATTTGAAAATGTATATATTAAAAAATATCAAATAAGTTTAAATCTAAAAACTTTAGAAAATATAATTTATATGAAAATAATAATAAACTAAAGTCATAGAGTTTGAATATGTAGCTTTATTTAAATATAATTACAGAAAGAAATATATAAAATCTATAAATGTAATTCTTACATTTTTTGGAGGAGGAGATAACAACCATGGAAGAAAATACCTGCAAAATAAGATAAATATTAAAAAACATAAGAAAAAAAGACTAAAGTCATATTTTAGTAGACTTCCAGTGAAGTATACTTACTTTATAAGCAGACTTCATTAGAAGTCTACACTGTCGGATAATTTTCAGATCTGAAAAAATCTATACATTTTGAAATATGAAAAACTGTTTTAAATCTGAAAATAATCTAAAATAAAATTTATCAGATAAAATAGTATAAAAAGTAAATGTACAGAGTTTGATCTATAACTTTATTTGATTATAAACTTATAAATACATATTTAAAATCTATAGATCTAAACTTACATTTTAGTGGAGGAGATGAAAACCATCAATGGTAATACCTGCAAAAAGATATGTGAGAAAGAAATAAATAAAAAATACACATTTAAAGTCTATAGATCTAAAACTTATATTTTTAAGGAGAAAATGAAAACCATGAATCATAATACCTAAAATGACAACATAACATTGTGAGAAAACATGTGAGGATTTTAGAGAGAAAATAGAGAAATGAGAGAGTTTAGAGAGAAGGAAGAGAGTTTTAGAGAGAAGTGAGAGAGTTTTACAAAATTGTGCAGCCATTTTAGAGAGAGATTGGGTAAAATTCATTTATATATGGAGACATAAATGTAACTAGTAGGCCTGGAATTATTATCCGGGATTCGGATTCGATCCGAGATTCGATCCGGATCCGCTCCGAAAATCCGGATATCCGGAGGGGCCGAATCCGAATCCGGATAGTAAAATTTTGGATCCGTACAAATCGAATCCGGATCCGGATATCTTGATTTTTAACTCCGGATATCCGGATCCGTAATTTTTATTGATAATTATTTCAAAAATAGAGATACATATGTATATAAACAAAATTTATTTACTATATTTTTATTTCTATACTAATATATATACAAATTTATACTAACTTTGTTATAGTATACATAGATATAATTAAAAATACTGTACATATTTTTATTTTTTTCAATTATTGTTAATATTTTATATGTTCTAATGTTATTTTTATTTATTTTGAGGATCTAAGTCCGGATCCGGATATCCGCCGGATATTACAATTTTTAGAAGGATATCCGAATCCCGGATATCCGAGAACCCCGGATCCGGATAAGGATAGCAAAAACATGGATCCGCCGGATACAAATCCGGATCCGGATACCTTAAAATACTCCGGATATCCGATCCGTTCCAGCCCTAGTAACTAGGTTAAAAGATTGCCGACATTGTAGACTTCTTTTCAAGTCTACTAAAATTAAAAATTAAGAGTATGTTTTATTGTAACGTAGTAGACCTTTTTGAATGTCTACAATGATAATTTTATTATTGTTGTTAATTCATTATTGTTTTAATAATTTTAACATAAAATTTACTGAACTTTATTTTTGTTTTTAATTAATAGTTATAGTATGTGATTTCACATTTTATTCTTAAAACTCAATTTAATTTAAGATAATAAATTTTTGTTAACAAAATTTAAAAATGTAGACTGAAAACGACGTCTCTATCTTTATAGACTTTATTGTAGATCTACGAAACCTTAAACCACAAATCTCAAACCCTAAATAGTTTGTTTGATAATCAAAAAGTTTCATTTACTGTATCAAATATCAAAATTACACAAAATATAAACTACAAAATATTAATAAGTAGATTTAAGTCAATAAAACAAAAAAAAAAACAAAATCTAAAGTCTAATCCTAAAAATCTACCACTAAGAGACATAACATGTTACAACATTTTGTTTCTAAACTATGAACATTGTTTAACACTTGATTACCAATTTAGTATATATTCCTTAAAATTGTTCAGTTATATACAATTTTAATATAGTTACTTCATATTATCTATTATATTGATGATTAGTTCAAATCTATCACAATAATTATTTTTATACAATTTTAAAATTAAATTAGTAGATGAAATTTTGATGTAGACTATACATCAAGTCTACAATTTAGACTTCGCTGGAGGTCTAAAAATATGTAGACTTCAATCTTCTACATGTAGACTTCCGAAAGGATATAATCGTAAATACAACTCCATTTTTTTGTTTAGTCATAAGGACTAAATAGTATTTTTATCACCCATTTAGGTTGTTTCTGCATTTGACTGAAATTGGGGTACACCAATGCATTTGACTTAAATATTTAGGTTAGTTTTAGCAATTCTCCCTTGATTTTATCATAAATAATTTGATCAATTAGTATAATGAAAAGATGGGTCTCTATAATATAGGAAGTAACATGGAAGTTATAGTGAATTAAAAATTACATAATAGATATAATATATATATCTATGTAGATTATATAATATATATATATATATATATATATATATAAATAAGTTGACACAACATATATCAATAGATCATGTGTTTTAATAGTATTGATTACTATTTGATCATTAAATAAAACTATAACTATACTTTGTTATTTTTTAAAATAATTGTTTAGCGATAAAGTACAAAATCAATATATGAAATGGGTATGACAGAAATGTATAGTCATAAAAATCACAAATTCTATATAATTATCAAAACTTTTACTAATAATTTAAAAAAATATTTTGCAAAAATATAATTATAAAGAAAAGCACAAATATGATCATAAAAAATTATAAATATAAAAATTTAATTTCTAAAAAAAATATTGTAAAACAAAACAATAAGTTCATTTTTAAAAGATGGATCAGAATCTAGTATTTTGTGGAAACTGAAGTTCAGATTACGTCACGGTCATGCTAAAAATAAATATGCAAATAATTACAATACTTTCATATCTGATGATGTCATTGTTAACTTGTACTACTGACTAATACATGTATATAATTATCGTATTTACATTTAACTACTTCGTTTTCAGATCAGTTATTCGGTTCCCGATATTTTGCCCAGCCGTAGTTGCAAATACGGCTTGTTCATTTACATTTGTTACGGGTCGTACTTGCTACGTTCGGTAGTGAGTAGTAACTACGTTCGGTTTTGTTGTCACGGTTTATCAACAAAATACTAGTGACCAAATATTTATTTTTCTTTTGAAACTAGTGACCAAATATTTAAACACTAATTTAAAAAAAAATGAAACATTCACTGATAAATTTTAACGATTAACAACAAACAAAGTTTGAAGTTAGAGTTGCTCCGTTTAGAATTTAGGTTTAGTTATTTATCGTGAAAAATATGTCGTTGAAGCAATGAGAAACCGAATTTTACGAAATACAATAGCATCGTCCAATGTATGGCTTGAACCACCGACGACAACAACAACAAATGGTGAATTTTTTTAGCTTTCAAATTAAATATCAACAAATGAAATGGAGAAACACACGAAAATGGTCTTCTTATATATGCGCTTGAGGTTTTGTTGGTTTGTTTATTTTTTAAAACGTTTTTACTTTTATTACGATTTATTTGATTATAAAAAGAGACGAAGTATCTTAAGAAACTATCTACGTGAATCTGTGGAGATAGACCACTAACGAGAGTGGACTGCAAACGCTGTTATTTTGAGCAGATAATGTAAGAGATATATAAGAGATGGTGAGGTGAAAAAAAAGAAAAGTAAATGACCTAAGTTTAAAAAGTATGGAGCTCCATTATTGATTTGTTGTGCTAGAAAAGGAAATGGAGATAGAGAAAGATCACCTTCACAAAACAAATATACTACCCAACAAAACAAAAACTCCCAAACTGACCCCGAAATTTACGTTAGTCGTCATCGAACCCGCATTCCCTGGACTTCCCTCCTGTCCCGGAGTGGTGGAAGCCCCTCCCGGAGCAGAGGCGGGAGCGTTGGAGCCATCAAATCTCAGCACCGCTTTAGACTTCAGATTGGCCGGAGTGAAAGGATGAATTCCAATACGACCGTTGGTCACATTCCCGCCGATCTGCCACACTTGGTTCACGCTATCCTCTCCCGCCGGAACCTTAACAGAGGCGTGAATCACGACTCTGTTACCGCTCAAGGCTTCGGCACGTTGATCCCAAAAGTCGAAGGCAAGTCTCCCTTCGACGAGACTGCTACCGCTAAGGCCAGTGATGTTGTACGTCCTCAAGACGGGAGCTTCACCGGGTCCGGATCTGAGTGCGACGAAGGCTTGGGAACCGGCCATCCCAGTCCCCGTGGGGTTGATAGCCCAAGCGATCCAGCCGCTGGGTCGAGCTGGAGTGGCGACGAAAGCGATGGAGAGAGATGAGTTGGTTGCATTGTATGTGTAGTGGAGGTAGGAGTCGAGTACCGGTAGGTCTAAGCAAGTGTCAAACGGAGTTTTCTCGGTGGTGAGTATGTTCTGTGTAGAGCAAGTTTGTGAAAACACCGGTGAGATGAGAGAGACGAGGCAAGTAAAGGCTAAGACAAGAAGAAGAAAAGAATGAGAAGCCATGGCTAAGTTCTGGTCTGGGCGTCTGGATTTGATAAGACACAAGTACATGTAACGTTAAGGTTATATAGACGGTAATAATAATATCCTGAAGTTATGGATCATGATTCAGTGCACCGCTTCCTACGATTAAGGAATCATGTAAGGCCCGCTAGGATGATGCCACGTGTTGAGTTGACTGCTTGATAAGTGAAGTCACGTTCACGATGTGACTCGGTGTTTGTTGAGAAAAAAAGGATCGGTGATGATTTAAAACGGGAGGAAGAATTTGGGTAGAGAGCATGTGGAGAGTGCGTGTTCTTTTGGAAGTTGACTGCAAGTGGCGTCTTTGATATCTTGTTATATTTTATTACTATTTGTCAACTTGAGGTTTTGTGTGCAATGCGCAGTCAAGATGGGTTGAAAACTTGAAATGTGATTATTAGTTAATCATAGGCATGACTTTTACCTTGAGCTTAATTCGCTGTGAGAGAAATTGAAAATGTGTTTTGGACTGAAATAAAGGTAGATGGGATTTTGTTTATGAATTTCAGATAATCACAGATTCTGCTTATTTGTTAATGATATGAGTTGTGCATATTGTCATCAGTCAAATGAGTTGAAACGTAGTTTTTAGTTAAATATGCGCATCACTTTTAGATTCACGCTATATTTTTCTAACGCGCATAGTTCGTTGATTTACTTGTGTGTAAAGGTTCAAAATTTCACCGCCATGAGATATCATAAAACTGAAGGGTAAAAGTAGTAAGGCTTTTGTATACGAAATTCAGAAAATCGACAAAAGGTGGACAACTCGACAATGTGTAAAAAGGAAATGAGAATATTATTTTTCATTATGAAAAATTTATGTTAGTTAACTCACAATGCTTGTGACAAAAAAAAAGTTAACTCACAATGCAGTTTTGAATTTTAAAAGGAAGTGTGTAGGGACGCATTTTATGATCTTTTTCAAACGGCAATGTCTATAATGTTAGATCTGTTGTTTAGGTGCTGTTTCTCCTTGTTTTCCCTGAACGTAGCAATCTCCGTTTCACCGGAGCTCCAATTTGCCACTGTTCCGATTTCCCCGGGGGTCGATTAACTAAATATAATATATAATATATATCATGTGGACTGGAAAGCAAAAGGTATACTGCAATGTCATTTCATGTGGACTGGAAATAAGCCAGATTTTTGTGTGTTTCTCTTTCTTTCATAGTTGTTGGGAACTTTGAATATATATCGTATCTTTATACTCCTATCAATTTACTCTATGATCATTATTTAAATTAATTATAAATATCGACTCCAGGTGATCAAAATTGTCAATACCAAATTCTGCACTATGTTTCGGGATTCTCTTTAATTTAATATATCTAGGTGAGAAAGTCGATGTTGTTATCGTAGGTAAGACAGTAGCAATAGTCCTCTCTCTTTTCCGAGTTTTCATAAGATGTACTAGATGAAAGACGGGGAAGAAGACGTATAAGGCTGCTTACATAAGCATTATTGCATACTTTGATGTTTATACCTCAACATCCCCTATGTGTTTCTGGTTCACATGGTCCGTGGAAAATATAATATTCTCCACCTATTTATAGTATATTCTTTATACAAATATCTATCATAGGAGCCATATTTCGATATTTAGATATTTATATATACGATTACGATATAAGGTTTTTTCAATACTATGGAAACATTTTAAGTTTTTAACAGTCGCCGAATCATAAAATTTAACGCCACGGATGTTTTGAAATGAATGTCGCTGTTTACACCGTTTACTTCGACATATAATAAAAACAGCCGTGTTTAATCATGCGATACTAAATTTTTGTGTATCCTAATTTTGGGCAGGATTATGGGGCGAGAAACTGGTATACAACAATAAGCAACAAATATCGACTAGACCTCATGAAAACCTTTCATACGCTATTAAGCATTAATTATAAATCTATAAGGAATCATAAAGAACTATCATAGCTATATCCAAGCTTATATAAAAGTACTCGACAGCTAACCATACCAAAAGTATTAATAAGTCCAATGCAGTCATGCAGAGAAGAGATTAAAGCAAATACGTAAGACAAATGAAGTATCGCAAGAAATGGGAGAAGATGGTTGAAAAGGACTAGAAGAAATTGCACACACACACACAAAAATTAAAAATTGCACACACTCTAGTCCTTAGATTTGCCTATGAAAGTTATTATAGTCTCTAATCATATTCCAGCACATTTGCAATGTGGCTAATTATATTACATTAGCGTCCGAATTCACACTATTTTATGCGTAAGCTCGTCTGTCCACGTATATTATTTATTTGGTCTGTGTTTTAGACAGTTTATAGAAATATGTATTATTATTGATATTATTTCACACGAATTTCGATATAAACCATTCTGATAATCTAGAAGGTTATGTAAACTTACAATGTTCATTTGTCTATAATTAAGACTTTTTCAATGGTCTTAATTAAGACTTAATTAAGACTGCATGAAAAAGTCTTAATTAAGACTTTTTCAATGGTTTATACATTCATTTAATGGACCGCACGAAAGCTGGAGAAGGCCGAAGTGTATTGATCCGCGTGTTCAAAGAAATTTCAAAGGATGTGTACTGGTGCCAAACATTGGGTATGGGTCACACAAGAAACTCGTCACTCGTGTTCCAAATGGGTTCAAGTAATTTGTTGTTCATAATACCAAATAACTTGAACTGCTTAAGAATAGGGGCGGACGTATGTTGTTAACGGGTCACGTGCCCCCCACTAAAATTTACCTTTCTTTAGGTAATCTGTTCAAAATGTTGACCTCCTTTATGTTATCGGCACAGAATCACTTCGTGAACCTGTCCTCAAATGGTGATCAAAGAGATCAAGAAAGCTTATGCGGAAGAGGGGCTGAAGGTAGAGATGGTGGTGGAAATGATTGACTCTCTCAATCTGGTGGGTTGATTGACTCTCTCAGTCTGTGGACCTTGGAGATGCTTGAATCACACAAACAAACCCAAGACATAATCAATAGAAAACAATGAATCACTCAAAGTATTCTAAAGACAGAATTTTAATCAAAGACTTTCTTTGAGAAAAATAGAATAACTTTATATATTTCTTAGAGATTGAAAGGTAACTTGTACAAAGAAATAGATTGAGCTTATATTAGAGATATATTAGGCCGGAAGATATGTATCTTACGGACCAAGACTATGAAGGCTATGAACCCATGAAGACTCTGGAGAAAACGAAAGACTTGAAGACCAAATTAATCTTAAGATATTATTAGCATATTTACATTAAGTATTTAGGAAAGTTAGCATTATCTATTATCAACATTATGTTAATGTTAGCAATATATATATGCATGTTGTATTCTCATATTAAACACAACACAATAATATTATCATATTCTATTATACTTTACATGGTATCAGAGCGGTCGATTTCTAGGGATCAAAATTAAAGCTTTCGCAAGTTTTAATCTTTGATGGTTCTTATTATCGTTGGTGTTGGCGATGTTGAAGAAGAAAGTGATGATGCCGATGATGAAGACGACGTAGTAATATGGGCATGAGTCGCTGAGTTTTGGTTTTATTAATTATTAATGTTAGTGGGTTTGGTTTTGGTTACGTCTTATAATTTAAGTCAAAGGTTTCGATTAAGTTATTATGTTATAATTTGGTTCTCGGTGAGTACGCATGAATATCAGAGAGAGATTTAGTGGTGTTTAAAGATAATGGATTTCACATGGGTTATTTTTATCTAAGATTTTCTATAGTTTAGAATTTCTTAAGAAGTTTAT
Organism: Hirschfeldia incana; assembly: GCA_026261945.1. Taxonomy (NCBI): domain Eukaryota; kingdom Viridiplantae; phylum Streptophyta; class Magnoliopsida; order Brassicales; family Brassicaceae; genus Hirschfeldia; species Hirschfeldia incana. The sequence continues at coordinate 577,406 of JABCMI010000067.1, forward strand.
AATTCCATAGTTTGGAAAGTGCTGGTTATAGTTTAACCATTACGGGGGAGTTCTAGTTGAACGATCAAATTCTTAGGTCAGTTTATTTTTAGTCCGGTTTATGGACTGTCCAAGTCAAGGACGATTGTTTATGGAGCTGCAGTTGCACCCGCGGGATGTATTCCCATTGTCAAGACCAAAGAAGAGCTGAAGTTTTCATCCCCCTTGTCTAAGTTAAAGTTTATTCCCAAAGGAATCTACTGATTTGTTCTCCTCGACATAGTGTCCACGACATACGTGGTCTGCTTTGTGATTGCAGATTTGCGTGTTGCATCCCACGTTTGGCGTGCGGAGGAGTATTAGAGATATATTAGGCCGGAAGATATGTATCTTACAGACCAAGACTATGAAGCCTATGAACCCATGAAGACTCTGGAGAAAAGGAAAGACTTGAAGACCAAATTAATCTTAAGATATTATTAGCATATTTACATTAAGTATTTAGGAAAGTTAGCATTATCTATTATCAATATTATGTTAATGTTAGCAATATATATATGCATGTTGTATTCTCATATTAAACACAACACAATAATATTATCATATTCTATTATACTTTACAGCTTATATAGGTCGTGGACCTTGCTCAGAATAACAAAACAAAGGAAATAAAATCAAACATAAAGAAAACTAGCTGTTGGAGGATTTATTGGTTTAAATGACTTGATTCAAGGGCTGAGATGATGGCTTTGTGTCTGTACGCTTTAAGGCTGTAGGTAAGCTTCTTAGGAACTTCTTTACTGCAGAAATATTGGTAGAACTCGTACCAATCTTGATGGGAAAAGAGCTGTTGAGAATTAATGGCTTTTGACTCCAAAAATGGCAAGTATGGTCTTGGTTGATTCTGAACAAGATGGATGCTGGTGCATTGTAAGAACGTCTCTGAATCTCCTGGATGTTTGGATTGGTCTCCTGAATGGTTAGATGTCTCTCCTGGTCGCCAAAGCCTTGTTTGCAATTGATTAAACTAACGAGCTTTCAAATAAGGCAAGTTAGACCACCCTTGACTTGAAAATTGCATATCTTTTAAACCATTTATTCATCCTTTTGATATAAAACCAATTCGCCGCGTGCTCTTATTTAGCTCTCATCAGCTTCATGTTTTGCACTGGTTTTCTCGTGATTTCTTTCTCCTTTTCTGATGATGACTTGATGTCCTCATCACTTAATGTAATTAGCTTAAAGTATATAAATATGCTCCCAGTTAATTAACTGAAATTTATAATACTGCCCGATTAAAAGTATGTCTATATCTGCCCCCTGCGGCCCCTGCATAATGTAACATGCATAATGAAGATATTCTCACTAGACGTGAGGTGGTCGCTTACAATGTTTAGCGTTCTTCTCAGTCGAATGTTGTTGTTAGCAACAGATTGGCTAGGTTGAGCCAAGAAGACAAGTGGAAAAAAAGAGCTGTTTTGTCTGAACTTCGAAATCTGTTATCTTTTTGTTATGTTTCCAGGATTTAGAATATTCATATATTTGCTTCCAAATGTCCCTTGTTTAAAAAAATACTTCTTGTAGTATATGCTTATTAGCAGATATTTTTTTTCTTTTACTAATGTCCATGTGCTGCTTAGTTCTAAGAAGATACCAAGTGCAAGATCAAGACCGGACGCATCCAACTTCAGATAACAAGAGAATTTCACTGGTCGGCTATGTATTTAATTCCATAACTTGTTGATCTTCGTGCAACTTTACGTTCGGTCGATATAAAATTTGTATTACATTGACCAAAGAACCGGTTTATAATTGGGAGTTGGAACTTGGGACTAGTAAATTAAACGAAGAGATCCCAAGGAAAAGGTCAACGACGCCGTTTAATCATCCGGATTTTGCCCAAAGTCTCATCGGGCTGACCCGGTTTAAAAAAAATCTTTTGCCTTTCTCCTCTTCCTTCGAGAAATTTCTCGGCTTCGTCTCCTTCTTAAACATCCTTTCGATTCCCAGGGAGGAGACTACGCACGCACGCACGCGCCACAGGAGAAACCTAGCGTGGACTAGGAAAAAGAGAATATCTCTTTCGTTTTTCAATCGGATTGGCTTTAGAGATGGTGACAGGCACCGTCTCCCCCATGGCGGCGAAACAAGCCGAGCGTTTAAAGGAAGACGGCAACAATTGCTTCAAGAAGGAACGCTTCGGCGCCGCCATTGATGCTTATACAGAGGTACACGATCCTCACTTAGCCTTTTCTCACTCCAATTCTCACATTTCATCGTTTTAGGGTTTCGTTTTTTTTTGGGCGTAATCCGTGTGATTAAATCATGATTTAGTTAACAGTTAAAATCGAACCCTAGGGATTATAATTGGTTTTACTTTGTAATTAAATCATGATTTATATCCATATCCGGCTTAGATTAACTGTATTCGAGAATGAATATATATTCTTATCATTTGGTTGTTGTGTGATTTGTTAAAGGCGATAACTTTGTCACCGAAGGTTCCTGTTTACTGGACTAATCGAGCTCTCTGCCACATGAAGCGAAAGTATGTATGTTCTTATTTGAATCTGATTCAGTTCTTATATGCCTTGTTGAGTTCATCTTTGGCTGGTATCAAAATTCAGGGATTGGACTAGGGTTGAAGAGGATTGTCGCAAAGCTATTCAGCTTCACCATGATTCTGTTAAGGTTTTGATTATTCTTTTGGTTATAACGATTGCTCTTTATGAAATCAATTATGTTTTCTTTTTTTGGTAGTCTTCTTCTGTTCTTGGTATTGTTCTATCCTTTCATTTTCCTTGTATGGAGGTTGTACGCTTGTGTTTCTCTGTGGCAGGCCCACTACATGCTAGGACTTGCATTATTGCAGCGGGAAGAATATGCTGATGGAGTCAAAGCGTTGCAAAGGGTATTGATCCTCTTTTCTTCTGTATATTTTAACACTGGAAATGATTTTTTTTTTACAAACTGTTATGTAAACCTTAGTAGTGTCGTTTCCAAGTATTTTTAAAGAAAGTAAGGGATCACTTGAGTCTCTATCCTTTTTCTTTTCAAAGTTATCTTAAGTTGATGCTGTGTACAGTTGGACACTAGTGATGGATTAAGTTGTTGAAATCATCAGCTACTACAGAACAAGAGTTTTGATAACTTCGTGTGGCTATGTTTTATATAGGCTTTAGATTTTGGAAGAGGAGCAAATCCGACAGGATATATGGTTGAAGAAATATGGGAAGAGCTTGCTAAAGCAAAATACATGGAGTGGGAACTGCTTTCGGCTAGGCGCTCGTGGGAATTGAATAGTTTGAAGTAGGTTATGTCTCTTTTCTTAATCCAGTTGCAAACGTGGAAATATGCTTGACTGTGGCTTTATGGTAATATTCATGTTCGTCTTAGGGAAACTTGCGTGGCTGCTCTTAATCAGCAACGTGCTTTAGATATGTCTCGAACAGAAGAGTCCTCGGAAGAAGACTACTCTTCACATACCGAGCAGTTGAAAGCTCTTGATCGAGTGTTTGAGAAAGCTGCAGAAGCAGACAAACCAACCGAGGTGCATTAACTTCTCTTCAAAAGCTATTTGTATGATCCCTTCATCTTATTCTAGTCTAATGTCAATGCCATTCGATGTCGTGTTTTTGTTCGCAGGTGCCAGATTACTTGTGTTGCAACATTACTCTTGAGATATTCCGGGATCCTGTGATTTCTCCAAGTGGGGTTACATATGAAAGAGCAGCAATCCTTGAACATATCGACAAGGTTGGCATGTAGCATTAATCTCTGTCTCGCTTTCTCTTTTTTTACCTTTTAGATTCCTGTTAAGGTTTGGTCGTTTAAAACGTCTTGATAGGTGGGAAAATTTGATCCTATAACGCGTGAGGAACTCGACCCATCCAAACTCGTTCCAAATATAGCTATCAAGGAGGCAGTGGCTGCGTATCTAGAGAAACATGTATGGGCTTACAAAATGGGTAGTTGATTCAAATGGGGCTTGAACGTACACACACAATGAAGCTGAAGAGACATCGAGTTTAACTACTCATTGTTTTGAACAAAACAGACTGGTGTGTTCACCGTTTTCAGTTTCGTGTGTTTTCTGCTTGCCAATGTTTTAAGTGTACGATACGCTTACCTTGTATATATATTTATTTTGCACACGCACAAAGTCCAAACCAGAACCATAATGTAGTTCCTCTTGTATCCCTTACACCCGTGGCAGAAAAATGTGATTAGTTATCAATCAACTCTGATAAAGCAAGAGTTAGATTAATGATCATCCCACCAAAGAGATTTTGTGAATTAAAAGTCTGGAACTTACTTGTTAAAAAAGTAAAAGTTGTGATTACGATAATCATAATTATTGTTCTTATTATGCAAATGGATAGAATGATGGGGATGAATACATTCAAATTTCAAAGTAATGAATAGCTTTCACTCGCTTCTTCTGCCTAGTAATCAGGCGGATATCTTGGGGAGCTGGGGGTACTCGAATAGATAGAGAGATTAAAAAAACTATTTTCCCTTCTGTATATATGATTCCACTGGGCCTGTGGACACGTAAAGAGTAAACCCACCATCGTGGATTCTAGGATTCTTTCACTTTTTCTTTTATCCATACGTAGAATAAAGATGTACTTTTATTGTAAAACGTTACTTCTTGTGGATAAAAAGAGGTTGGAAGAATCGAATTCTTTCTTTAGCTTGGCTTTTTCTGTGAAAGTTGGATGAGGAAACAAACACCAAAGAGTGGTTTAGGATGATTCCATATTCCCTACTCTACTCTTCTTTCCTATTTAATATTCCAATTTCCTCCAGATCTATCCACCCCCTAATTATTACGAATCACGAGTTAGTGACAATGTTGTGATTCAATCCTAACTTCCAAGCAATCTAACACACCCAAGTACATGTGATTTTATCATTGCTTTCATACCTGCCTTTTCAACCTTTATAATATTTTGCTCTGAATACTCTCTTTACAATTTCGGTAATTTTCCTCGGTAAATTACGATGCAGTTGAAAATGACTGCATTTTCTAATAAAAGAATGACATACGGTTAGAAAGATCACATCATATTTGATATAATATGATAAATAGTGTAAACTTGTGCCAGTAACAAAACTCTTTTTCCAGAGAGAGTGGAATAAATATTGATTTGATTTCTAGTTTAGCGTGTTGTGAAGAACACGACATGACAGCCTTTTTATGTAGTTTAATACCATTGTCTTCATACAAAACAAAACAGAAAGCTGCACAGTTACTTCTTGACCAAACCATTTCACTCATGAATAATGCCAACATAGGTTTTTTATTAATTCCTCAGAAGAGAAAAACATCAAACGGAAAAAAAAAAAACTATTCACACAGGTTTCTTCTACTTACAACCTCATATACGGAAAACCATATATATATATATATTATTATTCAAATCCTAAAGATAAGAATAATTTACAAAAATTCTGAAAACCAAATTTCAAAAAAAAAGAAAAAGCATGGAGTGTAGATAATTTACATTGCGGATTTGTAGAATCATATTCACTCAAGCTGTGTGAGTAAGATTCATAGCTTTTCTCAGCCTATCCAAGATCCCATTTGCTTTCCTCTGCGCCCTAGAGGTTCCTTCACGCGCAAGCCTTGTTATCGTTCCATGACTACTCTCCTCTTCTTTGATCTCCTTCCACTTTGTCCTGTCGCTGAAACATATAGTATGCAGTATCACAATCGCATTCTCTTTGTTACGCTTGCACTCGCTCTCTCTAGTTATCCTCAGCAGCCAAGTAACCCCACCGAGCTCACCAAGCTCCTCCACAGCCTTCCAGTGAGTAACAAGCATCGCTAGTATAGCTAAAAGCTCGTCCACATACAACCCCTCCGAGATTTTCTTACCTAAAACCCTAACAGCTCCGTCCTTAACCGCTCTGCTTCTGTTCTCATGAGCGATACAGAGAGTAAAGATCGCTGCAGCGACGTCTTTGATAGCCGATGGATTCCCTTCTTCTAAAAGATCGATAAGCGGTTTCAAGATTCCTGATTTGCCTATAAGCGCTTTGTTCGAATCGAGCGCGGACAGAGTGAAGACAGTAGCAGCAGCATTGCTTCTCGTTGCTACCGTTCCGCGTCTCAACGCAACGACCAGGAGAGGGATCACGTTAGGGTTTTCGCAGACTAACTTCTTGTTGCTGTCGTCGTGTATGGATACGTTCAGCAACGTTGTGATCACATCTTCTTGAAGCTGCTCGTCTTCGTTCAAGGTAGACCCGTGTAACAACAAGGGATTCACCAAGCGGGTGATATTGTCTGAAGACTCCCCGAACAGGGCTCGGAACTCGGTTCCTTTCTTGGTCAGACGTCTCAGCTCCTTCGCGGATGATTTTTGATCTTGAAGGTTCGAAGATGAGAGTTTAGAGAGCAAGGAGTTGAATATCTCACGGTCTGATCTAGTCACCGCTTTCTCCTCGTCTACGAGACTGGACTGATACGTCGTTGTTTCTAACCCAACGGTCTTGCACCATTTTGAGATCATATCACGGATTAAAAGATTGGGAGTTAAAGCCGTGTGAGGCAATACTTGCTGAGTCTTGGGACATGTTCTGTTCCCTGAGCTCAACCACTTCTGTATGAATAACTTATCATATGTCTGCAAAAAAATAAATAATATAAACTTTCAATTCAATTTTCAATTATAATTCAATTTGTATGAATATATTATCAAACAAGCTAATAACTTCAAAATGCATAATAATCTTCAAAGATTGTTCATATCCATCAATAATTAATTCAATTTCCATCTATAATTCAATTTCCATTATAATTCAATTTTCATTACAATTCAATTTTCATTTCCATGATAGAATCTAGCAATAACTTCTTTTTTTTGGTTCTTGCCGACAAAACCTAATCAGAATGTGACGTCACTAACCAGACCAGAAGCCAAAACGACCGGATCACGCATGAGCTCGTTAGACAGAGGACAACGAAACTCATCGGGACAAGACACGGTCTCGAGCATCTCCAGAGAAGAAGATTTCGCCATCTTCCTCATCGTCGCCTGTTTAAACGAAGACAGAGCCTCCTGCAACTGATCGATTGTCTGAACGCTCAAACCATCCTCTTCCTCGATATTCATCAGAAGCTTCTTCATCTCACGCTTCAGTTCCTTAGCCTTGGCAATCGCCGTCGGATCCGAATCGAAAACACCGGTCTTCGCCATCTTCCGTCGGATCCACCGCCACAGATACTCACCAAACACTTATCGGATTATTATGTTTATGTTGCTGAGATTTTTGAATTAAATTATCTCATTTGATATTTTGTTGTGTGTGTGTGAGAGAGAGAAAGGGTAATAATAATAAATATATGAGGAGGAGAGGAGATGAGAGGTGAGAAGAGAAGAAGGAGAAGTGCTGTGTTGTGTAGTGTAGTGCCACTATAAAATTGTGGCCTGCACCGAAATGGAACACGTCATTATGTATTCAAGTTATTATTAATTATGAATTAAAATTTTGAAAATTATTAAAGAGTTTTGAATAATGTAGCACGTCGCGACTAAGGTGTCAAACTACAGCCGACACGAATAGTCTCTCGTAAACTCACATTACACGTTGTTTTTTTAGTTCTGATTATTCTTCGCTATTTATTTCATTTTTCTCACCAAAAAGAAAAACAAATACTGTATCAAGCAATGTCTTAAATTACATAACGTGGAGAGCATGAATAAAGATGAGTATAGTTAAGAAGACTATGTGAGGATTCACATTTAATACGATGGGTTTTTAAAAAAACAAGGTTACAAACTCTAGTTATATCTAAACCAGTCGTTAAAAGAAGAACTCGAGGATTCACATTTAATACGATGGGTTTTTAAAAAAACAAGGTTACAAACTCTAGTTATATCTAAACCAGTCGTTAAAAGAAGAACTCAAAGTCTCGATTATCTAAACTATTAAAACTGAAGTACATTTTGTACTTAATCCTAATTTTTTCACAATAATTACTATTGTATACCATTGATATTAATTTACACATTCATTAACTTTAAGAAAGGTTTTCATGCTATAATACATAACGATCTACAAGTCCATGTATTAACATTTATTTAACCCAATAATTGCATTTGTATATGTCTAACCACAAAATGGAATTTGTCTCACGTATTCCCGCAACTCTAATATCTACATGTAATGTTTTAAGAAAAGTAGTAAACTGAAATTGTTAAATCAAATGCCAAAATATAATTTAATTAATATTACAAACGAGAACTATAATACAAAACTTTAGTAATGTATTTGTTGAGCACGTCACTAAACCATATTATATGTAAATCATGAATTAGCTACAATCATAAAACCATTTGGTTTATTATATATTTATTGAAAATAAATGGGATTCAATTTAAAAAAAATGAAAAAAACAACGTATTATAAAATCACTTGGTTCATTATATAATAATTGAAAATAAATGGGATTCCGATTTTCTTAGACAAAAAAAATCATAAATTTTCTAACGATTAAGTTGGACACGTGATTTAAACAAGAGATCGTCTGAACTGGAAATATCAATATATGATTCTATTGATATAGTATGGTTGAAATTGGTAACAAATCAACTAACTATTCCTAAAATCATTTGATCTATTAAAACAAAAATACAAATAAAAAACACCACAAAAACTTACAAGTCATTTACAATGCAATGTCATTGAAGTACCAAATAACCTAACTTTAAGCAATCTATATATTTTCCTATTTTATTAAATGATTCCTTTTTTTTTACTTTTCTTAAAAATATTCGGTGACATTAATTTAGGGAAAATGGTATACCATTGCTTCCTTGCGAAAATAAATTCCAAAAATATAAAAAATGTCTATTATTACGAAAGTATTAAGGATTTTTTTTAATAAACAATGTTTTTTTTACCGTTACATTTTATATAGTAAATATACTACTGATATACATAACTCAACTATATTTATTTCCACATTCGGATATGTTTGATACATAACATAATTAAAACAAAGAAATAGTTGATTTACATAAGCAAACTCGCATATGCCAACATTTAAAATTTTATGTATATTTTTATATGAATAACAGTACAATGCAAATCAAATATGATGAATGTGGAAGCGTATAACATATGCAACATCAAATTTAAATAATATATAACAATTTTATATAAAAAAATAAAAATATGATCCATACAAAAGTTAACATACACTATCAGTGATTCTTATTCTAAACGTTTGAAAACCAAGATAAAATTATTCTACATAACTATAAACTTATTTTTTGTTTAAAAACACTATATTAAACAATTATTTCTTACGGTAAATTTTAAATAATAAACTACTATTTATACATTTTATCAAAAAAACTATAATTTATACAGTTTAAATATTTGTTTTGAAAAATAAAGTATATACCCGCACAAGTTCTAGATTAACATATATAACGATTACATCGTCATAATTAGATTTTAAATCGCTGTTTGTTGGCCTGTTTTTCACATATGTATTGTTTTTAGTGAATGGTTTTGTATCTAATTATTTATGAGTCTTGTTTCCATGTCTATTGACTAAAATTACATTTTTTTTAGCAAACCATAGGTGTGATTTTAAAATTCCTGATAGGCCTATCAGATTTTATTTTCGTTATAGAAAATATGTATACTACAAAAATGTGTAAATTGTATGATTGTATCAATATAGAATGTACAAGAATTATTGAATGGAAAAAGACGGTGAAGGCGGCGAAGAAAAGGTTGAGAGTCGAAGGAAGAGTTTGGCATTTTGGGAGGTGTAGAATAGGGAAGAGTCAAGTAGTGGGACCCATAGCGATATTCCAACATGGCAACATGGTAACAGCTGTCTTTCCGCGTGGATTCTATTGTACTCTTTCATCTCTCTGACACTCTCTGACACTCTATTGTTTCTTTGACAATTTTACCCCTGCCGTTTCTTTTTTTTCCACCCACTATGTTTTTTTTCTTGTGTTAGAAAATATGAAAATAGAAAAGAAACGAGTTTTTATAATAGCTTTCGATGTGTGATTGGATGAATTAAGAACGTTGACTAAGACCAGTAAGGTCGTGCAGTTAAGTTATTTTCCGAAATTCTATTTTCAACAATTTTATAGTAACATTCCAATACGGAACAAGATGACGCCATCGGAAAGCAAAGTTAAAACTTCCACGAAACCAAAAACAACATTTTCCACCAAAAGTTTTCCAAACTCTACTAATGTTTCAAACCAAGTTACTTGTGACGAAAACTGAATGTTTATTTACGAAGATTGTTATCCGTTAGCACTTACGCTCCATTAGAAAACTTATTCTATAGCGTAAATTTTCGGTTTAGCTAACCATTCAATAACCGGCAAGAAGGTAGGTGATCGAAGTCTACGAAAAGAAAGAATCAAAGGTTAGAACAGTGATGTTAGGTGCAAACCTCTACTGAAATTAGAAACGTGTATGAATATAAAATTACGTGTTTCAGAGGAGTGGGAACCACTCATCTCTAAACACAGAGAATCTTACAAGTGCCTAGTTGGAGTGCTGGTCGTAAATCACCACTTAGCCCACGTGTCACTATCCAGTGCCCCTGTCATTTTCGAACTGTCTTTCTTTTTCCCGCTTGCGGAGCCACCTTTGCTTTCTGACATTATTACTTTTGTTTTATTTGTGAGTGATAACAACGCTCTCCTATCTAGAACAATGTTTGGTAACAAAGTAACTGAATCTCTTGCACAACCGGAACAAGAAGTTTATGAATGTGTATCGCCTATTCGTACAACTATTGATTCTATACAGACCATTTACTATACAATTAGCTTTCTATATCAAGCTTATAATGTAAGTCCTTTTTTGAACAACACTTATAATGTAAAATCTACAAGATGAAATTTGACAATTTTACGCAGTATAAATTCTGGACAATTGTTAACTGTTGGCAGAATGGAATGTAAGTCATGATGAACAAGTGTAAAAGAATACTGGTAACAACATTGTGATTATGACATAAATAGAATACTGTATATATGAACATAAGCATTTACACTTTAGATGTCTTATTGTTGTTTCATGTGGCAAGCTATTTGTACTTTTTGACATATTTGTAGTTTTTCTATTCTTGAACTCCGATAGTTCCTCGCCATTGTCGGGGGAATGCAGATATTCCGTATGAGATGAACAATCAACGAGTTCACAATGATCGAAGAAGATTCAATAAGAAGCGGCCGTGTAAAATTTATATACTCAAATGTCAAGATCTACAGTTGATTTATATATTATATTTTAAATGCACGTCGTAACTGATGTGTATTCAGTAATTAGTATATAAATTAGTATTCATACTGTATTTGAAGGTCTTAAACACGATCACGACGAGAAGTTTAAACAAAGCTCATTTGACCGGTGTGTTAGTGATTTGTAAGTCCATAAACACATCAAAAGCCGAAAATCTTATAGATTGTTGTCGCATAAGAGAGAAAAAATAACAATATATATCAATACAGAAGACCATTAATTGGATTTGAAAGTACTTGGAAACCAATTGAAGTGTTGTAAGATATAAGACACGACCAATAATTGAGGGAAAATAAAATTCAATATCATTGTCATATACTATTATGTTATGTGGAACATACATAAAGGAGGCCCATTTGACACGTGCTTTTCTTTGTCAACAACCCATATGTTTTTGTTTTTTTTCATCCTCTTTTTACAACCAATCTATAGAACTTTATGCTATCAGTTCGTTCGTTACAATATTTTTGAAATAAAATTTATTTTTTTCTCTATGCGTTAAATGTTTCTAAAGAACGTTAAATTTTCTAACTAGCATATTCTTTACAGCGAATATGGTATCCCTCTTGCTTGTATCACAGATAAATGAGAATTGGTTTCAAAACTTGCTGTGGATATTTTACGTTTACATGATTGTCATATGGAAGCCCTGTAGAGAGTGAACAAATTACATTGGAATTTTACGATCTAACACCTGACAAACAAGCATGTTGAAAGAAGGCTGAGATATATGCATCTTAGCATCTATACATAAATGGAGTGGAGATCCTTTGTTAATCCATTTATGAAGAAAGCGTATCAGGGGGCAAATAAATACGTGCGGTTTGAAGTCAGAGTCTGACATACAAACCAAATGATCCATAAAAACGATAACGGTTTAGTTTGGATGATTAGAAAGCCTTAAACGGAATATTAAATAGGCCCGTTTACACTATACACTGTTCCCATGTTTAGTGAGAACCCACATGACTCCTTCAAGTGATTGGAAGACCGATTAAAAACCCACAACTTTTTGTGGCAACAATACCCACAACTTAATGGTCAGTTATTTAATTAGAGCACGTATATGTAATACTCTCTCTATCCCATAATAAGTAGATTTTAAGGATTTTGCGCATGGATTAAAAAAATATTAACTTTTATACAATTTACCTTAGTTACATAAAATATCAATAAATAAAACTTGATCAACCAATAAAAAAAATAGATAGTATTTTGTAATTGGTCACAAAACTCAAATGCTATTAAATTTTATCTAGATTAGTGAGAACATCAAGTATTTTGAGACAAAAAAAAAATCTTTAAACTCCACATAAAATGAGATGGAGGGAGTATGTATATATGTAATGAAACATGAGTCATCTCCTCATAGCCTTTTTAAGTGAGATTTTTTTTATTCATCCTCAATCCTCATAGCCTTATTCCTCCCCAAAACCATTTTCGTATAATTCTAGGTTGTTTTATTTTCCGTATACAAAATTTAGTTGTATCAAAATAAAAAATGAGCTAATAAACTATATAGTTTACATATAAGAACTTACACTGAAATGTTTAAACAAGTATAAAGAGTTTGCTCAGAACTATTTAAACTTGCATACACAGAGCCATTTTCCTATAAATATATTATGTTTTACTTTTAACTCAATATATACCATATTATCAAAATCATAGTTAAGGAAATAGCAAAAGATAAATGTATGTTTCTTAGCTAATAATTTATCTGTTACATTTTACAAATGTTAGAAACTTTATTTTTTTATTTAAATGATGATATTTAGTGTTTTGGCTATTTGTATTATATTATATGATTTTTTATTGATTGAATTTTTTTTTTGTCGACAAGATTGAATTATTTTTAATCAGTACAAAAAAGATAACATTTTTAAAGAGGTGTGTAAGTACCTTAAGCACAAACTGATTAGAAACAGAAGGAGTACTGCAGTTATGATATCCTCAAGGCTAAAATTTACATATTTGAAGTTACAAAAAGTCTACATATTTAAATGGGATCTCTATTTAAACAGCCATATAACAATGAACTGAAGTATTTTATGACTGTTAATAATGAGAATTTAATTAGTATTTACTAGTCTGGCTGTGACCTCTTTGAACATTATTGCTAGCTGTTTTCTCCAACGAGTGCACCATATACTGTAATTGGTTTTGGCTGGCTTGCATAAGTGTTGAGTGCAACTGTTTAACATTGACTATTTAAAAGAAAAATATACTACATATTCTGTTGACATAGAGCAATTATTTGTATACACTATCACGCTTTCGTTTGTTTTCGTTTGTTTTCCAAGAGAATCATTAGAATTAACATCTTTCACATTCCGTCTCCATCGCTCCGTAGACGCATCCTTCATCACGAGCTATGGCGTGTGGGCGATTCTCCATTTTTTTACCAGAAATTCATTGAAACTGTTCGTGATGCTTGGCTAGATTCAGGCGCGCCAGCGTTCACATTAATTAATCAGAGAGAAATAAATTCTCCTCCCGTCATTCGCGACTCTGACGGCGAACTTCTAACCTAATTCTACAGAGTCATCAGCTCGATGATGGAGGGCTCGCCTCCGCCCGATCGTCCTCCGATTCCTCCGGATCTGCCCGTGTTTGGAACCCTCTCCGCCGCGACCCTCCCAATGCTCCCCCCGCATTTCAGTTCTGATTCGTTAGCTAAGGGGATTCTCTCTGCTCCAGTTACCTTTGTCGCCGGATCATCTGGTTCCGGGAATCAATCTTCAGTTTTCTCTGCCAATCTAGCAGAGACCCCGTTCCTTTCTGCGGTGGGCGTCGATGCAGTTGCTCAGCCTCCGCAAGCTAGTGTTCTTGCTTCTGCCCCTCAGGGTGCACAGAGCAAGCCTGATTACTTGGCTCAGACAGTCAAGGGTTCTTCAGCGTCGACGTTTTCTGATACGGGTGCTCAAGCGAAGTCTACCCCTTCGGATGCTCAGGCGAAGTCAGTCCCTAACGCAGCGAATCAAAACGGCTCTAAAGCTGCTTCTACTGATTTCAATTGGGCTAAGAATCTTAACTCAGCAAACAAGTTTCCGGTTCCTAATGCTCCAGTTTCTACCTCTACTGAGGGGCGACCTCGAGTTAAGGTTAGCAATGGAGTTTTTGAACGGGGTGCGAAGAAGCACAATGAGTTCATTGTAGGGATTTTCTACGGCAAGGCGCCTTCATATGGAAAAATATGGGGGGTCTTGAATTATCTTTGGGGCAAGGACAGACGTGTCACCGTTCATCATCTGGCCAAAAATGCCTACATCTTTCACATTCCGTCTCCATCGCTCCGTAGACGCATCCTTCATCACGAGCTATGGCGTGTGGGCGATTCTCCATTTTTTGTCACAGAATGGAAGTCAGAATTCAGCTTGAATCCTCCTTCTCTTGATAAAGCTCCGGTCTGGGCAAAGATCAATGGGATTCCTTTTGATTTGATTACAGATGAAGGTCTTAGTGTGATCTGCTCCCCGCTGGGTCGTGTGGTAGATGCTAAACCATTCACAAGCATTTCATCAGCTGAGGTTAAGGTCATTGTAGATCTTACAAAACCCCTCCCACCGGAAGTGGAACTTGAATGCGAGGATGGTAGGATCTTGATGCTATCGGTCACTTATCCTTGGTTGCCGCCTCTCTGCCCTATTTGCAATGAAATTGGACATAAAGCAGGATTATGCCCCGAAGCTACAGCTAAAGAGAGTGCTGCCTCAGGAGCTCCAGCTGTTAATGGGGAAGATGTTCCACCGGGTAACAGGGAAGACGGATGGAAGAACGTCCAATCAAAGAAGAAACGTAGGAAAAAGAAATCCAAAGGAATAGCGATTCATCCAAATTCATCGGCTCCTGTTACTAGTAATGGGGTTGTTGTACATTCAGATGATGTGAACTCTGCCCAGAAGCCTAGCAAGGATAAAGAGATAATTCAATCTGAGGGTAAGCTTGCAGCTTCATCTTCTGGATCAGGTTCAGTCTCACCTGTTGTTTTTGATCGTCCGATGCAGTCTCCATTGAGCAAGAACTCTAGTGCTCATGCTCCAATGGAGTTGATTCTAAGCCCAGTGGCAGATAAATCAGTAGCCTCAGATCCTCCTCTTCAGCAATCTTTTGATTTGGTCTTAACCAAGGGCTCTGTATTGCAACCAAGCTACTCTCCTTCTAATTCTTCTTCCCCTACCAGCAGGAGGAAGAAAAAGAGGAAGTTCAATTCTCTGCAATCTCCGGTTAACCGTGAAGTTCTTTCGCTTGAGTGGAAGAAAGTTCACACCCCCAACTAATTCCATGTCGAATACATTTTTTTGGAACGTGCGTGGACTGAATGAATCTTCAATGCATGGCCCGTTAGCTGACTGGTTGTCTACTAGGAAAGTTTCTTTTGGGGCGCTTTTGGAAACGCATGTGCAGGAAGTAAATAAGCATTTTATTCTTTCAGCTTTAGGCCAGGGATGGTCTCTTTTGGATAATTATCAACATTCAGAGTTGGGAAAAATATGGATCATTTATAAGGCTCCGGTTCAAGTTACTACTCTTTTTGCGGATCTCCAGTCAATAACTTGTGATGTCACACTGGAGGATGGCACAAACTTTTTCTATACAGCGATCTACGGGGCCAATGTGGAGGAGATTCGTAGAGAGCTATGGATATCTTTGAGGGATACAAGTGCTTCCTTTGGATTGTCTTCAGTGCCTTGGATTGTTTTAGGCGATTTTAACGAGATTCTCCACCCATCAGAAACATCCAACCCCTCTATAACAAGAACATCAAGGAGTATGCGCCTGTTTGGGGAATGCCTAGGTGAGCTTGGTCTTTTTGATCTACCTGCAACAAGTCCCGTTTTCACCTGGACAAACAAATGCCCTTCTCAACCAGTGGGGAAAAAAATTGATCGATGCCTAGTGAATGGAGCTTGGATTCAGCGGTTTCCCTCTAGTCATTGTCTCTTTCAAGCGCCGGAATTCTCTGATCACACTCCGTGCTTGGTAAAGCTTCAAACGCCTCCTCCGGCATTTGGCACTCGTCCTTTCCGGTTCTACAATCTCCTCATCAAGAACCAGAAATTCATTGAAACTGTTCGTGATGCTTGGCTAGATTCAGGCGCGCCAGCGTTCACATTAAGAGATTTTTGCTTTAAACTTAAAGCCCTTAAACGCCCAATGAAGACTTTGCTAAGGGATAATTATAGTGAAATCGAGAAAAGGGTGAGAATTGCAGTTGATGTCTTGCATTCTACTCAGCTGCTTGCTCTGAATAGTCCTTCACCAGAGAATCTTGCAAGGGAAGTTCAGGCCAGGGATATGTGTAACTTTCTCAGATTGGCTGAAGAAAGCTTCTTCCGTCAACGATCGAGGATCAAATGGCTGGGAGAAGGCGATGCTAATACCCCATTCTACCATCAGGTGACGACTTTGCGCAATGCTATGAACGCAGTAAAGCAGCTCCTTAAACCTGATGGCTCTTACACCACATCTCTTGAAGAAGTTCATCACCTAGCAGTGGCTTACTTTGAGGGTATCTTATGTAATGAAAGAGGTCTCTTCTGCCCCGATCTTCCCAGGTTCTTGGAAGGTATTATACAGGTTAAATGCCCTGAAGATGTTTCTGGTTCTTTAACTCTGCCATTCTCTGATGATAATGTTTATCAATGCCTTCTCAAGATGAAAAACAATAAGACCCCTGGTCCGGATGGTTTTACTCCTGAGTTTTTCAGAGCTGCTTGGCCAATTCTAGGGAGGGAGTTTATGGATTCGACGCATCAGTTCTTCTTATCCTCCTTCATGCCGACGTCTCTGAATTCTACTTCATTGGTCTTGCTGCCTAAGCGACCGGGTGCTGACTCTATCAATCTTTTTAGGCCGATAGCTTGCCTTAATACTCAGTACAAACTCATTTCCAAGCTCTTATCCAGCAGGCTGAAAATTGTGCTTCCGTCTCTTATCTTACCCAATCAGACTGCTTTTGTTAAAGATAGACTGATTCTCGAGAATATACTTCTTGCATCTGAGGTAATGCTTGGTTATCATCGACCTTCTTCAGAGCCAAAAATCACTTTGAAAGTGGATATAGCCAAGGCGTTCGATTCAGTTAGATGGGACTTTGTCTTGAGCTCACTTCAGGCTTATAATCTCCCTGCTCAGCTTATCCAATGGATCAGAGCCTGTATCTGTTCCCCATCGTTCTCTTTGAGCATCAATGGTGTCACATCTGGATATTTTAAAGGCAGGACGGGATTGCGTCAAGGAGATCCACTGTCTCCTATTTTATTCGTCATGATGATGAATATTCTGTCCATGATGCTTAACAAAGCTGCAGAATTGGGGTCTTTTGGCTTGCATCCTGGTTGCGAGGCTCAGCAATTAACTCATCTTTGTTTTGCTGATGATTTATTAATATTTATTGAAGGCTCACAGTCATCATTGGAAGGAGTTTTGAGAGTTTTATCTGATTTCGAAAGGATTTCTGGTCTCGCAGTGAATATATCTAAAACAACTATGTTTTGTTCGGGAATCCAGGAGGATATAATTCTTCAGCTGAGTTCTCGTTTTGGTCTCTCGAGATCCCATCTACCTGTTCGGTATCTTGGTGTTCCCTTATGTTCCAAGAAACTTTCTTTTGGAGATTGTGATTCTCTTCTCTTGCAGCTTAAGAAGAAGATGAATTCTTGGACTACCAGAGCACTATCAATGGCAGGACGTTTAACCCTTCTATCTTCGGTTATCTCTGGCATAATAGACTACTGGACAAGCGCTTTCTTTCTTCCAAAGAAGGTAATAAAGGCTATCAATTCTATGTGTAGCTCTTTTTTGTGGCATGGTACCATAGATAATCCAAGAGGCGCTAAGGTGGCTTGGGATGAGATCTCAACTCCTAAATCAGAAGGAGGGTTGGGGATAAGAAATGTGGAAACATGGAGTGATACCTGTGGTTTAAAATTGATCTGGATGCTCTACTTCAGAGCTGGTTCAATCTGGGTGGCTTGGATTCGAAACAAATATCTTAGTTCCGCTCCTCTCTGGTCTTTAAACGAAAAAAATTATGGGTATTCATGGATGTTCCGCAGGTTACTTAGATTGAGAAGTAAAGCTCTTCGGTTTCTGAAAATCAAATTGGGGAATGGGGATTCTACTTTCTTCTGGTGGGATCCTTGGACACCATTTGGTCCTTTATATTCTTATCTTGGTCAGGATGGTCCTTCAAGACTAGGGATCCCCTTATTTGCAACTGTCGCAGAAACTAGGGATGGCGCCAACTGGAACCTTCCTCCTGCTCGTTCTGAGAGACAGCTTCAGTTGCACATTTATGTTACCACTATCCCCTCGATTGTGGCCTCTGATTTACCTATCTGGTCTGTCTCAGGTTCGGTTCACAAATCTTTTGTCTCCAAGGCAGTATGGAATGTTATTAGACCAGTGAAACAGGTTGTCTCGTGGGCGTCTCTTATATGGCACAAGGCTGCTATTCCAAGGCATGCAACTACAGCTTGGTTGTTTCTTCTTAATAGGAATCCTACTCTTGATCGGATTCATAATTGGGATGCTGACTCATTGACTACTTGTCTCTTGTGTGGAATAGAAAATGAATCGCGGGACCATCTGTTCTTCGAGTGCCATTTTTCCAAGCAAGTGTGGGTAAGAATTGTAAACAGGCTTAACCTCTTATCTCCTCCCTCCACTTGGTCGGCTATTTTACTATGGCTACCTCAAGCTCATGGAGGAAGCTTCAGGCGTTTGGCTCTTCTTCAGGGTTGGCAGGCTGCTGTGTATTGTTTATGGCAAGAACGTAATGCTCGTATGCATTCGGGGCTCACAATGTCTCCTCTTGCTGTGGTTCGTAGAGCTATGGAAATTGTTATCGACAAGTGCCATGCTCTGTGCGCTCTTGGGTCTCCTCGAGGTCCTTCTCTTCTTCGAATTTGGCAGCCTCCGTAGTAGAAGGAATTCTTATCCATTCTCCTCTCTTTGAATGTTGTTTATCACCTTTGTGATCCATCCTCCTTTTTTCTTCTAGTTTGTAAAAGGCTGGCAGCCTCTAAACCGCATTAGTATTAATGAAAATCCTTTATCAAAAAAAAAAAAAAACAGTAAAAGAAGGCGAGCCGAATCGAAGAGACAATTGGAAAATAAAAAACGTGGAGAGGTAAGACCCCACAGCTTGACTGCCCCTTCCTTCATTGGGCCACTTCAAATTCTCTATCCTTCTCCAAAGGCCATTTCTTTTATTTTATATTCCTTTTTTTTTCTTTATTCGTCTTTTTCCCTTTTCTGGTCACACACACAACCAACGCATTCTGAAGTTTATGTAATTAATGTCTTTAAAAGGTAGATAACCGAGAAGAAGGTATACTTATGTTCTTTAGTTTTTTACGTAGAGAGTGTATCTACATAATTGGTTATGGAAATACCATAAATTTTAAATAGAGAACGTACGTATAACTAAATGTCTCTATGTGCATGGTAGGAAACTTCATATGACAATGTTTTCTCATTTTGACCAACTTTTTTTTAATAGATTACTGTTCTTAATTCAGTTATGAGTGGGTTGTTTATCCATCATATTTTGTTTTGGTCGTAAGATTGCTGAAATAGCCAAGAAAATCGACAAAAACCACGCATTATTACCCATATATTCTTGAAGCAACCCCAAAACCCTGAAGATATCACGAACATCACCATCACTAGATCTCGGGCATCTATCAGTGAATCCAGTTCCATCTATAACGCTAAGCTTAACGTATCATTTGCTTCTTTGGGAAATCGAAACAATAAGCAGTGATAAATCTCAATTCTCAAGCTAAAGAGTTTTTTTTGGGGGATGGGCTAACACTTTTCACACTGAAATAACTCACAATAAGACGAACAAAAACGAATGACTGTTGAAAAAATAGTTCATTCAAAACAAATCCATATTTTATTTATCGTTGATACCAGATTTTTCATATATAGGGAATAGCTAAGTGGTTACTAATTACTTTAAGAATGTATCAAATAAAAAAAGTTTCACCAACATGCATCAACGTGATATTACATCAACATGTAAATATGTAAGAGTTTAACGCAATATATAAAAGTATTAGTTCTCAGCGGCGTTTGAAAATCTGACTAGCTAGGTCAATAAACATCAATTATTATCATGGAGTAGAATGAGATCAATTACGACCAAACTATATGGAATGACTCGTTCCGCCACGAGTCGTGATCTTTTAGACCTCCTAAAATCTTTCTTGGGAAGTAGACAATTCGATTTGCAGCATCACATGATTTATTAATTACTAGTGGACCATCAGAGTATTTTTAAATTGTGTTAACGATGGATATAAATCGTAGCAATATCGGGACTCAGGGTTAGGTCAGTTGTGGGTAATAGAATGTGGTCTGAAAAAGAAAAACCGAATATTCGCATAAAATATGAAACTATAGATAAACCTTATCTTATTCCACGTGCTCCAATTTTTATCCCACTTTTGTTCGGTCTTCTCTGGCTGTTATCAGGTGTGGTCGATACTACTACACGACAGACCCATGCGCCTAGACCCGGACGTGACTTCTTCACGCCAAGTCACATTCAATGTACGCGATAACTACGTTTACGTGTCCTGGCCACGTTGACACATAATTAATATAATATGTTATCCTTTACATCAATCTTCACGTCCAATAGATCTGTCTTTTCACTGAACTACATCCAGTTTAAAAGTAAAAACCTTATCTGAGGTCCTTGTCGCACTCGATAATTGCTTGAACATTTTATGATTTCTGTACGACGCTCATTTTCCGCGTATAATTCTTTTGCTTCTACGTGAAATCTGGATTTTTCTGGCTTTCATTTACTTGTTTTATCTCACGCAAAAAAAAATTCAGAAGATCAATTATAAACAATAGAATTATTATTCTATAGGATTAGGGAAATTTACGAGTTAAAACATAACACGTGGCTCTATTCTTTAAATTATCGAGTCCGCACAAATAGACGGTCACCGACGGCGTTATCGAAACCAACGGCACGACACTTGACGGTGTTAACGGCGGGAACTGAAGGCGTTAAGTTAACAGTGCGTTTGTAAGAACCAAGCCACCGCGTCTGCATATAACGGTTTTTCCTCCACGGCGGAAGCGTGAGACCACGGCTCCTAAGCGACAACCTCGCCGCGTCGCACACGAGCCTCAAGATCCGCTTCAGATCATCCCCACGCCCGACGAAAACCGCCGGAAGCGACTGGAGAACGCGCGAGTACAGCGCCGTCGGTCTAGCGATCTGAAACCGCGACGCGAAATCCAAATCGACGATGTAACGCACTGTGTGCGACGAGGTGGCGGCGGGAGTGTACACGACGTCGATGAACTCGTGGTTTCCGGCGGTGAGTGCGCCGGAGGTTTTCCATTTCGTTTTGCAGATCGCCGCATTGTGTCCGAGCTTTCTTAGAATGGACATGAGCTCGCGTCGTGAAACGGCACGATGTTCTTGATCGGATCCCGTAGACGGCAGCATTTCCATGGCTTTCGCCACGTGAAACAACAACGTTCTTCCGTAGCTGTCTTCTCTGAGAGAGTTCCTCAGAATCTTGGCGATATCGTCGGCAAAGTCAGGGAGGTCGAGTTCCTCCGAGTCGGAGTCTGAGTCTGATTCCGAGTCGCTTTCGCACCAGCGTGACTCCTCATTAACGTTATTATCGTTAGCTTCGTCTTCCAAGAACCCTTGGACCAGATCGGAAAGACAAGGGGAATCATCTTCGTAGTCGTCGATACTGTCGCCGGTGTGTTCGCTGCCGCTGCTGAAGCTGCACCCGACGAGACGAGCCCTAACCTCGTCGGCTAGTGGGTCGGTGACACGTTTTGTTCTAGAGAAACCCATTTCTTACTAAACCTCTTAACGTGTTCCTGAAAAAGAAGAAAACACTCTCAGAGGAAGTGGAAATCTCAGAGTAGGACAGTCTCTTTTATAAAGGGAGTAAAGGAAAGAACTAGAACGAAAAAAATGCGTGAAGAGGAATAAGATTTGGGTTCCGAATATTTGAAGAGGAGTTAGAGTTATTTATATTAGTTGAGAATATTATTAGAAAAATAATCAATTCAACTAAATATTATAAGTAGACACGTAAACGGTGGGAAAAGAAAAGCAGAACCGGAGGATATACCACTTCTTGGTTAGTAAACAAGATGACTTTTGGCCCAATGTGTTACGCAAAGAATGGCATATGCCACAGCCGAACATGAACTAATTAGGGTTTATACGCATTTATATTATGATGTTTTAATTTTCCTTAATAAATTTTGGAACCTTACCTACTTTCACCGCATAGGATTTCATAGATTTCATGCCTTTTTTTTACTGCATGCGGTTTAAATTTCACGTGGATTAATTATTTTGGGTTAAAGTATGTGTCTACTTTCACATAATTTCTTTCTCTAGTGGCGAAGGCGTGAAGCATTGAGTAGTATCGATAATTCTGGCTATGCAGTTCGTTAGACAAGATTAAATATGTCACAACAGTTCTACCAAACTGATAGCTAGTACATTGTAAGATTTGCATGTGATTAACTATTTTCTGTTTGATGTTCGTTTAACAACCGTATACGCTATTTTTCACGTGACGGAACTGATCTTCTCCTACAACGATATTGCATTAAGAGGATTTTCTTGATTTGAAATCCACACGTCAGAACTTGGTCATTACGTCCTGATGAACTCTCGATACATAATCTGATTTCCGGTCCTGTACAGTGAACAAATGTAAAACCAAAAGCCTAGGCGTAACTGCTGTAAAATTTTACGAATAAAATAAGTAAGAAGTCTGAAGAAGATAAAGAGCTGCTAAATAATACAACACGTTGACAATCTTACATAAATCAAGCTCCCATTTAACATATACATAAGCAATTATTATTTTTTAAATCTTGTAATCACTCTTATCTTAATTTGTGCAGACTTTCGCAATACTCAAATGCATACATGCCGACAAATAAAATATCAACTAGAAAATGGTACTAATATTTATGAGGTAAACTAGTATGTTACATGCTATGCCTGAATCGATTTGAACAGAGACGTCTCAAAATTACGAAATACCAAGATATTACAAACGAATTCAAAATTTTAGTTTGCCATAATAAAAGAGGATTGTGATAAAATTACCAAATTGTCTTTACAGAAAAAATAAATACAAAGAGAGATTGAATGATACGAAAGAAGAATTATCCAGACAAATGAGAAATGACACGTGACAGAGAGAAAAATGGGAATATGAAAATGGTAGGGTCCATATAGGTACAGAGATAGGAGATAGATGATTGAAGAGGGAAGCGTAGGGCCAGAGAGCCTTTCACCTTTGTCTCCCTATCCTGTTTTCTTCATTTTAATCCATTTCTTTTGGCTCTTCATGAAAGGGAAAGGTGTATCAGCATCTTCGTAATTTTAATGATTATACCTTCTAATATGCGAATAATCTCGTTTCAAGCCACGCTTTATTAACTAATTGCGAAAGAAAAGTATGGTTGAAATGGAGAACCAGTCAATTAACTCAAAGACTCGCTCTGAATTGGTGGATTTTAAACGACGGTATTAGAAAACAAGCAATGTCCTAGGAGGTTAAGGAGCAAGTGACAATATATTTAATATTTTGTAAAAACAGTAACGTGACAAGTTGTTTTTAGTGTATGTTTATGATCGCTGTGTCCCATGCAGGTTGCGTTCCTATTGCAACTAAAATAACCTAAATTATGTTTTTTTTTTTGGCACTACCTAAATTATGTATTTATATATCAATAAAATCTTATATGGATGCCAAGAGTCAAGGGTGTTATTAGTTATTCATCAATAATATTTCCTAATTTTCAATGCTGACCGTGAACATTCTGCTATTTGTAGCGCAATATTATGGACTGGTACTTAATAATGCACAAACCAAGTCTTCCACATACCTATACGAGTGTACAAGAAAAGCATATTTCCTAAATCGTGTTTGAAATGTACTAAATGTACATTTGAAAAAAAAAAACACCTTAATCAATAATCGTAGAAGGAATAATACAATTAGGAAACCATGTTCTACGAAACCCTCAATTTTAAACAAAGTCAAAAGTAACTCTTGTCTTATTTACAAATACTCAAATACTTAATATTTGATAAATGGACCGATGTGTGAAGCTTCTTGCTGTTGTTATTAAATTAGAGTAAATCACGTATTCAGTCATGTAATGGTTACTTAACTCATCTGTGAAACCTTGGAAACACTGTTCACGAGTATACGACGATCTTATTACATGTGATGATAACTTAACTCCTGGAGGCCCATTTAAATTTTCAATCTTAAATGGGTACCTCGTTAAATTATTAACGAGCTTATAAATTTAACGTCCAATTGATATTTATGCGCCCCGTTGCTAAACAATCAAAAAGAGGGGTGTACTGAACCAAGCATTTGAAGAGATTGTGGGATTTGGTTAAAATCCCATGTTATTCAAATAATGATTTTTAAAAAAGTTTCAAATCATGTGTTTATTCAATATAAAATTTGCGTAAAGTTGTCAAAAATCACTTGAAATCTTCTGTTATTCAATTCACCATTTACAAAAACTTAACGAAATCCATTCAAAAGTACGCAGTATTTACAAAAACAAATCGTGAAAAGGATTTGAAAAGACTTAACATCAATTTTTAGTTAAAAACAGCTCCAATAGAATAACATTTCCGTAGGTGAGATTTTCATATTTATATTAAAATTTATTACAATTTATATTACAATTTCCAAATCTGTGTAGTTGAAATGATATACATACTATATGTGGGTAGTGGTCTTCTCAGCTGGCTTTTAATTCAAACGCCAGTAACGAAAACTTGTCACAGTATTATGGTTCTTCTTATCCACCGTTCCCTACTCCATACAAGGTAAGATATCGAACTTTTATAAATACATCAACATATTATAATATAATGATCAAAGGTATATAACATTTCTTAATATTGGATTTAAATAGCATTTTGTATAAGTTCATTTTTTTTTTCTGGTAATTTTTTTGTATATGTTCATGTAGGTTAATGAGATCGAATGCTCAACGTTACAACACACTATATCTCTACCACCGTTGCGTATAGAGAACTCTGCGGTAAAAAAAAAACTTTACTTGATTATACGATAATCTTTGAAATTCAACAAATCTTGTTTGAATTAAGTTCACAGCCTTTGTACTTAAGAATTATTATTTTCTGTCTATAACCAATAAAGGCAAGAGAGGCTGAAGAAAAGAATAAGAATATAAAATGATGAAGAAACCCTATAATATATATACTTTAATATCCGCCGGAGAATAGTACATGTATGTTCAGCGTAGTTACAATGTTCATTTGTTATGATTTCAGGTAATGTTTAAAATTAAATCGTAATTTGTGTTTTAACGGGAATAGTGCTCGTAACATTAGTTTTAAAAGATTTTTTTTACATTCGTTATTTCAATGGAACTTTTAACAAGATAAGTTCTGATTGTGAAGATGCCATAGATTTAATTGAGATATTCCTGGATTTTGGATTAATTATGTCTTCGATGATAGGGAAGTCCTTGCTTCCGAGCAAAGACCAAGAATGGTAATTCTTCATCCCACGAGACCGGAAGCATCCTAACGGTTCCAAGACAAACCGAGCAACTAAAGGCGGGTATTGGAAGGCCACGGGCAAAGACCGCCGT
Source organism: Hirschfeldia incana (assembly GCA_026261945.1). Lineage (NCBI taxonomy): Eukaryota > Viridiplantae > Streptophyta > Magnoliopsida > Brassicales > Brassicaceae > Hirschfeldia > Hirschfeldia incana. The sequence continues at coordinate 603,362 of JABCMI010000067.1, forward strand.
GTTAGTTGGAGAGACCGAGCCATTGGAACCAAAAAGACATTAGTTTACTACCGTGGACGCGCGCGCCATACGGTATTAGAACCGGTTGGCCGGTTGGGTCATGCATGATTCATGCGCGCCTTCTGCATACGGAATGCAGGTTTGTCGCGTTGACTAGCTAAATGATTCGTCATATCACCTTATATCGTATACATATAATTTGGATATAGTCTAATAATTTATCATTTTTTTCAGGATGCATAAGCACTTTGCCGTGTGTTTAAAAAGATTGTGACTGAAGCTAAACCGAGATATCAGCATCGATCTTACATCCACACTATGTCAATGCGAGTGGAAATTCAAGTTTTGGCCCTTGTTCGGATCTAAAGATCAGTTCAACTACTCATCAAGTTCAAAACGCATTCAATTATTCAAACTTCAATTTGGAAACGGACGTTTTAATTTAAACCATTGCGGCCACCATGTACCAAATGATACTTTTCAGAGAAGTATAATTGATTACCCTATACCATATCTGATATCTCTGTAATCACATTATGTATTTGATTACCTCTTATGGAACCCTATCAATGACCTATAGCCAGCTATTATTATTAGGGGCAGCAAGGTCATTCATTGTTCATTAGAAACATACCGTTGGTGATCAAGTGATCCATGTAGGCAACTTTGATGAACCATTAATAATATCAAATAATTAGACGAACCAGGTATTTTATAAAATCAAAGCATTTAAAGATAGTTTTTCACGTTATCTATATTTCAGCCTTACATAAACTTTTTTGCATGAAAACTGAATAGGGTTATATCGAAGAGCAGAAGATCGTAATGACCTATAGCCATTAAGATCATAATGACCTACAGCTACTATTATTATTAGGGGCGGAAAGGTAATTCATTGTTCATTATGCACCTTTAAAAGCAACTGATTAACGTTTCTCTTCAAAACCATAATCGTTTCTCAAATTTCTCTCTAATCATGCAAATGATGATGATCAAGTGTGTTTTTGTCTTGTTTTGTTTGATAGGTGGAGGTGTGGAGGGCAAAGTTCCTGCTCCCGCGGGATTAAGTCAAACTTTGGCTCCACTCCCTGCAAACGCGACCGTGACCTTGATCTCCAGCCTAAAGCGAAAGAAGAAGGGTTCTCCGCCAAGGAAAGGGAAGACGCATGATCCAAGTAAGTATTCTCATTTTATCTTTTTCTGTTTTTTAAACACGCGTAAACTTGATGAATGATCATTTCCGTTTTTTTTTTCCGAAGCCGGTCTGGTAGATCCCTTAACCGTGTTTGGAGGACTTCCTGGTGCCCTTCCTCCAACCAGTGGAGGAGCTCAGGGAATCACTGGAGGGTACTTCCCAGTCCCAGTCGTCTCAGTTATTGTGGGTTTCGTCATATATGTCTTATAAATTGATGATGTTTGTTGTCTAATGCTCGTTTAAGTTAACTGCAAGTGTTGGTTGGACTTTAATTAATCCTTGAATAAAATACTAAGAAAAAAACAATTATAAAAGGAGACATTTAATTTTAATTGTTAAACATCGGAAAAAACATAGCCGCAAATCCTTTAAGTCTCACCATCGGAAATTTATGTATAAAACAATTCCTTGAAATGGTGCTCGGCGGCGCGGCGGCCGAGGTGGGAGCCGGTGTTGAGGAGCTTCTGGATTACGGCGGCGTGGAGCGTCATTGGTTTGATCGGAGGAAGATGCCGGAGAGAGAGAGAGGTTTCTAGGGGTTTAATCAGGGATTGGATTGGATTAGACCTGGTGAAGAAATGGTGAATCTACCGTTGGGCCGGGTCGGGTCGGAACATGTAAATAATTATTTGGCCCATTTTGGTATATTCATGTTTAAACCGGAAATCTAAACCGGAGAAATTAAATCCCAAAATAAAATGGAAATTCTTCAGCCGTTGCAGGAGACCGTTTCCTTTGGGTTTCGTTAGCTATTCGTACCTTTCTGTCGAAGGAAGCTCTCATCTTTCACTTGAGATCACGTTACCTGTAAGCTAATCTATCAAACCCAGTTTCCAGATTTGTATATTGATCTTCTTTTCGATCTTATCTTAGATTCTTATCAAATTTGGATAAAGCTTAGCTAATTTCAGATTAAAAGGTCGAATTTGAATTTGGGGTTTCTCTGTGTCTTTTCGGTATCAAATTGAGCTATGCATTTGATGTTCTGAGTATTGTAACGATTCAATGGTTGGTGATGTTGCGTAGTTGCATTGGTGTGTAGTTTGAAAAGGTCCTTGTTGAAATAGTAGTCTCACGTGTTTTGGTTTCCGTTTGAAGCTTATTTAGGGTTCGTTTTCGGCGATTGGTCTCTGTTTGCAGGAATGTGTTATGTAATTAGTAGGGTCTAGTGTGCAGAAAGTCGAAGACTTTTAACAAATTGAAAATCTTTTTGTTATTTCTGCTTCATTGTGGGTTACTTAGCTAGACACAGTCTCATACTTTCATGTTTTTTCTGCTGTTGTGTTTGCTTGGTCTGATTTATGTTATTATCTTGCAGGGGCTTATTCGCTTCTGTGTGTTGCTTTACAAGATGGGAGCTACCACCTCTTAAATCTTAACTCTGGAAGGAGATGGGCTGGCAAAGAACAGACAGATTTTCGGTACACAATATTATATATATGTATATATATATATATATATATATATATATATGCTCGTTTAGATCTTCTTCATCATGTCACTTTACCGATGATGAGTTTCATATATTGATTTGTAGAGTTGGAGGATATATATCACTGGAGAATCTGATCTACTTTGCAAAGACCTATCCGGTTTGTGATTCCTCTCCCATTCACATATACATCTTTGATGGTCTCATGCCTCTTTGTAAGATAGAGATTATCTTCTGATTGGCGATGATTCTAGCAAGAATCTTATCTTTTCATCATGATAGGAATCGTTCCATAGCTTGTTACATAAACAAGATGGAACAAAAGCGGAATGGGAATATCCGTTCACAGTCGCTGGCATCAATATCTCAGTCAGGTAAAATGCTTAAAAACAAGTAAAAACCCGATCAAACTGTTGAAATGTGTTTGTAATTATGTTGTCTTGACATCGACGGTAGCCGGGATAAAGTTCTTGGAATTTCTTGAAAAAGACGAAATGGCGTTTGATAATCTTTACTGTATAGCTTTCCAAATGATGGATGCACAGTGGCTTGCAAAACGACCTTCTTACATGGAATTCAATGTAAACATGTCTTTAAACAAAGCTTGATAACAGTTTGGAATTCTCAGTTTAGTTATGTGTTAACTGGTTTTATCTTTGGCAGGACGTTCTGAAATCAACGAAAGCACAGTTGGAGCATGAGCTAACGCTGGAGGATGTATCGAGCATCACAGATTTGCCTGCTTCTTCCAATCTATCATCGCACAAATAATATTTGTATTTACTTAGATTTTCCTGTAAGTTCTATCTGTGATTATTCAATAATAATGTGAGAAATTCAGTGTAATGAATGATCAGTGTATGCTGAAAATTGCTTGGCAAATTATTATTTTTTCTACTCGATAGAAGAAAAAAACTGTAAAGCTACATGACCTAGCTATATAGCAACCAGAGTTGCATTATTAGGCCTCAAAAATATTCACATATTACATTGAAAAGGGAACAACGTTATACAACACTTCTCACTTCCTCTCATCATCTATTAGGATTCGACTCTTCATGAGATGGTTTCAGGCTCCGCGCTTTCATACGTTCGCTTGTCTTTTTAACCTACAAATCCAAAGATTTCAAGATTTCAAGAATTTTCATATACATGTCTCAACTTCAAGGAAGAAGAACAAATTTAATTGCTTACCTCTAATTCCCAGTCAGTTCTGTAAATGATATAGCACAATATCGCCGTTTGGATCGCAATACCAGCCAACATTCCAGACCATAGTCCCTACATAGTGGACAATGCAACATACTTTTCTTACAGTATGTTCTAATTAGTACTTAAACAACATTAAGAAAGAGAGAAGTTACCTTAACACCGAGATGGAAAACATAAGTAAGGATGAGACCCAGTGGTATACCAATTGCATAGTATGAAACCAAGTTCACCACTGCCACTATACTCTGCATCCTTGCTCCTACTGCCAAACCTGTTTTATTAACATTAACACCATCTTATCTTCATGCAAAGAGAACAAAACCTGTATATAAGTATGCAACATGTATTGTTTTCTTGTGACCTGAGAGTATAGGTTGAATGCTGTTGAGTAAGATTGATACAATAAGAATCATCGATAGATCATCAACTGCTTCCGAAACCTCTTTGCTATTGGTGAACAAATATGATATCTGGCCGCAAAGCACAAAACACAGAACAGAGAATATCACTCCCATGACTGATGATACTGTGAGTATCACTCTGATAGAGAATCTCACTGCAGCTTCATTTCCTTTCCCCTATTCATTAGCCACTCGGACGCTATGATAGCAGTAGAAAACTATTAGCTATAATTCAACATAAACTATGAAGATTATTAGATTAGACATTTCATAAGCTTGTGAGCATTACCAAGCCGCACCCAAGAAGCCAAGGCATATGTTGAGTGCCCATGTATATATGTATTGGCTGCAGTTTTTCAAGATTAATTATTCAGATAATTTATCTTCTTGAATAAAATTCAGATGCAAGTGGTTGAAAATTTTTGAATTCACCATATTGAGATAGCAGAGATTGCAGTATTTAGCATATTTTGTATAACCAGCCATTAAGACAAGGATGCTCAGATACCAATACTCCAAACTGTTGGAAAATTAAAGAAAACAAATTATTAGAAGCATTAACATTTTCATATTATGTATTCTATATAATTTATACATGTATACTAAAATCTTAGTACCTACCAGTTCATGAGGCCTGAAGAAATGGAAAGCTTGAGCATAGGAACCAGGTCAACAAAAGCAGCAGTGCTAAAACCAGTTCAAGTGAACGGACACCACCCACCAAAAACGTATACAAACTCAGCTAACACCAATGTCCACGAGCTCACAATAAGCCCGAGGAGCGCACCACCAATCCCCATCCCCATAAAACTAACGCACCACGTGACCAGGATGTCAAGAGCCAATGACAAGGTCGAGAGAACCCCTACAATAGCGTTCTTCATATCAGCTTGACTTTTAAACAGTTTTTTGTGTGGACATGTGTTGGGGTCAAAAACGGTTATCTCGAAATCAACGGCTAAGACTATTTGTCGTACGAAAAATCCTCCGAAGAATGCATACGAACACCCGCAAACCGAAGGAAACAAGCAGACCGCAGCCTGCCCCTAGGCGCCGGGCGCCTAGGCGCCCGTGCTTGCCTCTAGGCGCCGGGCGCCTAGGCGCCCGTGCTTGCCTCTAGGCGCCGGGCGCCTAGCGCCCGTGCTGCCTCTAGGCGCCGGGCGCCTAGCGCCCGAGCTTGCCTCTAGGCGCCGGGCGCCTAGGCGCCCGTGCTTGCCTCTAGGCGCCGGGCGCCTAGCGCCCGTGCTTGCCTCTAGGCGCCGGGCGCCTAGCGCCCGTGCTGCCTCTAGGCGCCGGGCGCCTAGCGCCCGTGCTTGCCTCTAGGCGCCGGGCGCCTAGCGCCCGTGCTGCCTCTAGGCGCCCGTGCTTGCCTCTAGGCGCCGGGCGCCTAGCGCCCGTGCTGCCTTTAGGCGCCGGGCGCCTAGCGCCCGTGCTGCCTCTAGGCGCCGGGCGCCTAGGCGCCCGTGCTTGCCTCTAGGCGCCGGGCGCCTAGCGCCCGTGCTTGCCTCTAGGCGCCGGGCGCCTAGCGCCCGTGCTTGCCTCTAGGCGCCGGGCGCCTAGCGCCCGTGCTTGCCTCTAGGCGCCGGGCGCCTAGCGCCCGTGCTTGCCTCTAGGCGCCGGGCGCCTAGCGCCCGTGCTGCCTCGGGTCCTCGAGCGACAATCTTCCGTGCACGAGTTCCAGGCCCCGACCATCAGTAATCTGCGCCTTGAGTCCTTTCCAAGTCTTTGCGGAATGAAACATTAGGATTCCGCATATAAAGCTCCCGTTCTTACTCTGAATTAGAAACCGACGATAGCACTTCGGAAACTCGTAAGATATCAACGGAAAGAAAGATCTTATATTCTTCGTACGAAACAGTGATGGTTATCCTAAGACACCACTCATCTCAACTCTACGAAGGAATGAAGATCTTCCGAAGAAATCGTAAAAAACAGCGGAAGTCCTTGAAACGGCCCGAAAGGGACCAAACGCGATCGGACAACCCACTTACGATTATCTAGGATAGGTACAGCGGTTTACGTTTATCTTTACGCAACAAGATAAATCCTAAATTTCCGGAAGGATAAATGTCAAGTTTCCCGAAGATAAACATGAAGGTCGACGAAAATGGAAAAAGCCCGCCTTGCGGCCCAGGAGGAGAATAGACCGTCATAGGAAGGAGTATATAAAGGACCTTAGGGAGACAAAGGAGGGCAGAGCGAAAATCAGCGAGAGAAAGACCAGATCCGAAATCTAGGGTTTTAGAGAAATTCCTGCTAGCTTAGGGAACTTAGGACTTAGGAGGCTAGACTAGCGGAGCAAGACTTAGAACGTCTTGTCTCCTATTTTTCCGTTGTTTCCTCTTCAGCGTATCTCTACTTCCTGTTTTTCGGAAGAATATTGTATTCATCTTATCATCAATTTAATAAACGCCTTAGCGCGACTTTTCCGTATTTTTATCTTTTTATCAATTTCGTTTGGTTGTCGCAGAGAATCCGAGCCTTCAGGGAAAACTAGGTTTACTTAGTTTTCCTCCGATAAAACTTAACTAAAATCGACAGTGCGAATTTCGGTTCCCACAGTTTGGCGCTAGAAGGAGGGGGGGTCGGATTCTCTTACTCAAAAACCTACGATTGATAACGACAGCATGGCCACATCGCCTGTTCGCAACATCGTGTCATTCGGGGACGGAGCAACGGCTAGTCAAGCCAAACCTCACGACGAACTCCTCGTCATCAGACTAACGATCCAGAACATCGACGTAGCAAGAATATTGGTCGACACCGGTTGCTCGACAAATATTATATATAAAAACACTCTCGAGAGAATGGGACTCGACCTAAGCATTATCACGAACGATCCCAATCCGATAATCGGACTCTCAGGAAACATCACAATGACCCTCGGCTCGGTCGATCTCTCGGTCAGAGCCGGGAGTGTCACAAAGATGGTGGAATTTTTGGTAGTCGACGGCCCTGCAGCGTATAACGCAATCGTCGGAACTCCGTGGTTAAATTCCATGCAAGCAATACCCTCGACTTTCCACCTGTGCCTCAAATTTCCATCCCTCCTCGGAGTCGAAACAATACAAGGCGATCGTAAGACGCCGCAAGTCTGTTTGGCCGCAGGGTTAAAACGAAAAAACTCCGAGCCCGAAACTAACTCAAAAAAGCAAGCAACCCACGAACCAGCGTCGCAAGACCCTCCAGAAATCATCTGGCAGTCGCGAAAAGCTGAAGCCCTGGAAGGGAAGCGTGAGCCCACTTGCGAACCAGTGATTTCGGTCTGCCTCGACGAGATTAACCCAGAACGATGCGTGGAGATTGGGGCCAATCTTCGCGATCCTTTAAAAACAGAACTCATCGCATGTCTCAAGAAGAACCTAAATACGTTCGCCTGGGCTGCGGAAGATATGCCGGGAATCGACATCAACATAACATGTCACGAACTCAACATCGATCCAACTCATAAACCCGTGAAACAAAAGAGGCGAAAGCTAGGTCCTGAACGAGCGACCGCGGTTAATGAGGAAGTCGAAAGGCTCCTCAAAGTCGGATCGATAACAGAAGTAAGATATCCCGACTGGCTCGCCAATCCCGTCGTCGTCAAGAAAAAGAACGGGAAATGGCGAGTGTGCGTCGATTTCACTGACCTCAACAAAGCATGTCCGAAGGACTGTTTTCCGCTCCCGCACATCGACCGTCTAGTCGAAGCAACCGCGGGAAACAAACTTCTATCATTCATGGATGCGTTCTCCGGATACAATCAGATCATGATGAATCCCGACGATCGCGAGAAGACAGCATTCATTACCGACAGAGGAACCTATTGCTACAAAGTAATGCCTTTCGGCCTAAAGAACGCCGGCGCCACATATCAACGGCTCGTCAATCGAATGTTTGCTGAACAACTCGGAAAAACCATGGAGGTATACATCGACGATATGCTGGTAAAATCTCTCGACGAACACGACCACGTACTCCATCTAGAGGAATGCTTCGAGAGATTAAACCAACACAACATGAAACTGAATCCAGCTAAATGCAGATTCGCCGTAGCATCGGGCGAATTTCTCGGATACCTCGTAACATTCCGCGGAATAGAGGCTAATCCAAAACAAATCAACGCACTGATAGAGATGGCCTCCCCGAGAACCAAGCGGGAAGTTCAAAGGCTGACCGGACGAGTCGCGGCCTTAAACCGGTTCATCTCGCGGTCCACGGATAAGTGCCTCCCTTTCTACGAAACTTTGAAGGGGAACAAAAAGTTCGAGTGGTCAGAGGATTGCGAGAAAGCTTTCCAACAGCTGAAACAATATCTGGCCACACCTCCAATCCTCGCGAAACCCGTAGTCGGAGAACCCTTGTTCCTCTACATCGCAGTGTCCGCGTCAGCAGTCAGTGGTGTTCTGATTCAAGAAGAATTCGGAGAACAGAAGCCAGTCTTTTACATTAGTAAAACGTTGCTGGATGCCGAAACTCGGTATCCGCTAATGGAAAAGTTGGCACTCGCCGTTATAACCTCGGCGAGAAAACTTAGACCGTATTTCCAATCTCATACCATCGTGGTACTTACCACTTTCCCGCTACGGACGGTTCTACACAGTCCAAGCCAGTCTGGTAGACTCGCGAAGTGGGCAATCGAATTAAGCGAGTACGATATCGAATATCGACCAAAAACCTGCACGAAATCGCAGGTACTCGCGGATTTCCTGGTAGAATTACCCACGGCGGATTTAACTAACAAGGAGCCTGGTTCAACGTGGGATCTCTATGTTGACGGATCCTCATCCAAGCAAGGATCCGGAATCGGGATCCGACTCACTTCACCAACGGGGGAAATCCTCGAGCAATCATTCCGCTTGGATTTTCACGCATCAAACAACGAAGCAGAGTACGAGGCGCTAATTGCTGGCCTACGACTAGCCCACGGGCTGAAGATTCAAAATATTCACGCTTACTGCGACTCTCAGTTAGTCGCAAATCAATTCAGCGGAGAATACGAAGCAAGGGACGAAAGGATGAACGCATATCTGAAGGTCGTCCAAGACTTGGCCAACGATTTTCAGCAATTTGCGCTAACCAGGATTCCCCGCTCGGAAAACGTCCAGGCCGACGCTTTAGCTGCTCTAGCCTCAAGCTCAGATCCGGGGCTTAAAAGAATAATCCCCGTCGAATTCATCGAGCACCCGAGCATCGGACCACCGGTAATCGCCAACCTGATCAGAGCGCAGATCGAAGGCGCCGAAGAAAACGAAGACCAGCCGGAAGACGACGCAGACCAAACAGACTACGGCTGCGACGCTCCCTGGCTAGAACCTATCAGAGCCTACATCGTAGATGGCACCTTACCCGCGGAAAAATGGGCAGCCCGGAAAATCAAAGTCCAGGCAGCACGATACGTAACCGTGGAAGGCGAAATCTACAAATGGCGATTCTCCGGACCTCTCATGACTTGCGCAGAAGGAGAGAAGGCGAGAAAAATTATGGAAGAGATTCATTCCGGATCGTGCGGAAACCACTCCGGCGGAAGATCTCTCGCAACGAAAATAAAACGCCACGGTTTCTATTGGCCCACTATGGTAAAGGATTGCGAGAAGTTCGCTCGGAAATGCGAGAAGTGTCAGCGGCACGCTCCGACAATTCATCAGCCCGCAGAAATCCTCTCCTCTATCTCATCTCCGTATCCATTCATGCGATGGTCAATGGATATCGTCGGACCTCTACACAAATCGAAACAGAAACGTTTCCTACTGGTCCTCACGGACTTCTTTTCGAAATGGGTGGAAGCAGAGTCCTACGCAAGCATCAAGGACGTACAAGTCGAGAATTTCGTCTGGAAAAACATCATAACCAGACACGGCGTCCCATACGAAATCGTAACGGACAACGGGTCTCAGTTTATTTCCACACGATTCGAGGCGTTCTGCGAGAAATGGAAAATACGACTTAACAAGTCAACTCCCAGATACCCGCAGTGCAACGGACAGGCTGAAACCATAAACAAAACCGTCCTGGACGGACTCAAGAAGCGCTTAGAAGCCAAGAAAGGACGATGGGCGGAAGAACTCGAAGGAGTCCTTTGGTCTCATCGAACCACTCCAAGACGAGCAACGGGGGAAACTCCCTTCGCTCTCGTTTACGGAGCAGAATGCATGATTCCGGCGGAAGTCGAATTCCCCGGCGTACGGGGGAGGTTTCTTCCCGAACGAGAAGACCTGAACAACGCCATGCTACTGGATAATCTTGATCTCGTCAACGAGCGTCGCGACCAAGCCCTCATCCGGATTCAAAATTATCAGCAAGCCGCCGCAAAATACTACAACGCGAACGTACGCCATCGCAGATTCAAAGAAGGTGATCTGGTTTTACGTAAAGTCTTCCAAAACACTGCCGAACGAAACGCAGGAAAACTGGGAGCGAACTGGGAAGGACCATACAAAATCATAAAAGTCGTCCGACCAGGTTCGTATCAAATCGCAAACATGCAAGACGTAAAAATCCCGAGAACTTGGAATGCGATGCATCTCAAGAAATACTACCACTAGAACATAAAACGTGGATAACAGAACTACGAGGTGGCTTGATCCTCGAAAGAGGTACGTAGGCAACCCGCCAACCGGCGGGTTCAGCTATCCCCCCGATTTAAAAGGGGGGGAGTGGGGTGCGTGCACTCGTACACTCCCACAATTTTCGGAAAAAACCTAACTTTCGAAAACTTTCTACAATCAAATCGCTTAACAGCCTCAATAACGGATCCAGTATCCACTAAATACATCATAAACTACCATCCGGAAACGCTCCGCGATTCCTAAAAGTCTATAATCCTTTATGGCATAAGAAAAACAAACTTCAAAGCACTGCGAGACGTCGCTTCGTGCCTGAACTTTCGTTTTTCGAATAAAACCTTCATACGCCTTCTAAACGGCATCATATCGTTGTTGCTGATCACAACAAACGAACTCTAACGTCCTAAACAGACAAGCCACCTAAGGGTAGGCTCTTTTACATCCGACAAGGATCCCATAGCGCGCTATACAAAAACTCCAAATTTGGTTCAGCACTTCGTAAAGGAAGTAGCTCGATTCGTGCCCAGACAAATCATATAAGCCGATACCACTTCGCGGATTTTAAAACGGTACGAATCAGGTTAAAATCACAAACAGGCAAAACGAAAGCCGATTTGTCATCGCACAGCCTTAGTCTGAGAGTAAACCTAGGTCTTGCCCTAAACCCAGCCTTGCTGGTATCCTAACATCTCACAGGCAAAGCGTCAACGACGCGAGATCCCAAAACTTGTCTCTTCACTCGAATCTGTGCGTTTCCACGAATTTTCGCGTAAGTCGTAAACCGCAGGAAAATCTCGCTTTGTACAAGCAACAGATTCGGTGATCATCAGGGAGGCAGGAATGAGACGACAACTCATATCCTGCCCCTCTAACTTTGACAAACAGAAGTTCTAAACACAAAATATTTCTTAAACGCAAACAGCAAGTCCATTACAATGCCCTAAAAGGGCAGGGATTCAAAGCCACCAACGGCCAGTCCCGAAACCATACATAATGGCCAACCAACGGCCGAAATACAATCAAAATAAAAATCCCTTCAAGGGATTGATCAACCTAGGCGTCCTCCGGAACGCCGCCTTCGTCCGCCGACTCGCCCGAAGCAAGAGCAGCCTCGCCATCGCCCGCACCGACCTCCTCACCGCCTTTGTCCGCGACAGATCCGGTACCCTGGACCTCTGAGTCCGGAACCAGGGCTGCCGAAGAGGATGGGTCGGTAAGCTCCGTCGTAGTGCAAGCTCCCGTCTCCTCGAAGCGCTGAATCCTCCTCCTGAGACGTCGGACCTCCGAGGACTTGCTCTTCTTCTCCTCCTTCGCCTTGAGCAGAGAACTCACAGTCTTTCCCAAGTCACGTTCGAGATCGCTGATCCTAGCTTCGAGCGTCGATATCTGGGCGGCATGAGTGCTCTCGATCGATTGAAGCACAGCCTCGGTACGCTTCAGGGCCTCTCGCGACGAATCCAGCTCCTGGGACAAACGTGTGACCTCCAATCCGCAATCTCCAAGCATCCCGTCGATCAGCGACACAAACTGATTGCACAAAAGAAACGTGAGAATCGAAAGAGTCAGTGAAAGAAAAGGGGATCTCACGAAAATACCTTAGAGCGGTGGTGCGTTAGCTTTGCCGAAACTTCGCCTTCCTCGCTCTTTGCACACCTTTTCCTCTTCGCTGATCCGGTAGCTCCAGCTCTCGAACGTCCCTTCGATGGCGGAACAGCACCGGATGCGGGAAGTCCTAGAACGATCTCCCTCTTCTTTTCCTGAGGGGGAGGCATGACTTCCGCCGCATCCTCTGAAACCAGTATTGGCGCCAAAGAAGAGCCGTCTGGGCGAGCCTGGACGCCGAGCGCTTGCTCCGGAACAACAGTTTCTCCGGCAGGCGAAGGGATATCGGGTTCGGGAGCCGGAATCGTAGAGGATGGAGCAACAACATTCTCAGGAACCGAAACCGTGGAATCTGGAGCTAAAACAACGTCGGGTCCAGGAGTCGAAACGGGAGAAGCATTAGGACCGGCCACACTGGACTCCATCAAGGCACGGCGTCGCTCCATCTTCTCCTGAAAAGAACTGAACCCCTCGACAAACGTCTGCGTAAGGGCAGGAACCTCTCGCGCCGGCGAGACTTGGTTGGCCTCGCTCATTTCGACGTCGGAATCTTTCTTTTCGTTTAGAGAGGAAGCCATACTTTCTAAGAATTGAGAAGGGGAAGGTGGGTGAGAAATGAGAGGGGGTGGAGTACTACTTATAAGAAATCAAAGGATAGTGGGATTTTTCGGAATAAAATATTCATAGTCGAAGATTTCGATTTTTCAAACATAAGATCTTCCGCGCGCAAAATCGCTCTCGCGTCTTCCACGCTGGGGGGCTAACTGTTGGGGTCAAAAACGGTTATCTCGAAATCAACGGCTAAGACTATTTGTCGTACGAAAAATCCTCCGAAGAATGCATACGAACACCCGCAAACCGAAGGAAACAAGCAGACCGCAGCCTGCCCCTAGGCGCCGGGCGCCTAGCGCCCGAGCTTGCCTCTAGGCGCCGGGCGCCTAGCGCCCGTGCTTGCCTCTAGGCGCCGGGCGCCTAGCGCCCGTGCTTGCCTCTAGGCGCCGGGCGCCTAGGCGCCCGTGCTTGCCTCTAGGCGCCGGGCGCCTAGGCGCCCGTGCTTGCCTCTAGGCGCCGGGCGCCTAGCGCCCGTGCTGCCTCTAGGCGCCGGGCGCCTAGCGCCCGAGCTTGCCTCTAGGCGCCGGGCGCCTAGGCGCCCGTGCTTGCCTCTAGGCGCCGGGCGCCTAGCGCCCGTGCTTGCCTCTAGGCGCCGGGCGCCTAGCGCCCGTGCTGCCTCTAGGCGCCGGGCGCCTGGCGCCCGTGCTTGCCTCTAGGCGCCGGGCGCCTAGCGCCCGTGCTGCCTCTAGGCGCCGGGCGCCTAGCGCCCGAGCTTGCCTCTAGGCGCCGGGCGCCTAGGCGCCCGTGCTTGCCTCTAGGCGCCGGGCGCCTAGCGCCCGTGCTTGCCTCTAGGCGCCGGGCGCCTAGCGCCCGTGCTGCCTTTAGGCGCCGGGCGCCTAGCGCCCGTGCTGCCTCTAGGCGCCGGGCGCCTAGGCGCCCGTGCTTGCCTCTAGGCGCCGGGCGCCTAGCGCCCGTGCTTGCCTCTAGGCGCCGGGCGCCTAGCGCCCGTGCTTGCCTCTAGGCGCCGGGCGCCTAGCGCCCGTGCTTGCCTCTAGGCGCCGGGCGCCTAGCGCCCGTGCTTGCCTCTAGGCGCCGGGCGCCTAGCGCCCGTGCTTGCCTCTAGGCGCCGGGCGCCTAGCGCCCGTGCTGCCTCGGGTCCTCGAGCGACAATCTTCCGTGCACGAGTTCCAGGCCCCGACCATCAGTAATCTGCGCCTTGAGTCCTTTCCAAGTCCTTGCGGAATGAAACATTAGGATTCCGCATATAAAGCTCCCGTTCTTACTCTGAATTAGAAACCGACGATAGCACTTCGGAAACTCGTAAGATATCAACGGAAAGAAAGATCTTATATTCTTCGTACGAAACAGTGATGGTTATCCTAAGACACCACTCATCTCAACTCTACGAAGGAATGAAGATCTTCCGAAGAAATCGTAAAAAACAGCGGAAGTCCTTGAAACGGCCCGAAAGGAACCAAACGCGATCGGACAACCCACTTACGATTATCTAGGATAGGTACAGCGGTTTACGTTTATCTTTACGCAACAAGATAAATCCTAAATTTCCGGAAGGATAAATGTCAAGTTTCCCGAAGATAAACATGAAGGTCGACGAAAATGGAAAAAGCCCGCCTTGCGGCCCAGGAGGAGAATAGACCGTCATAGGAAGGAGTATATAAAGGACCTTAGGGAGACAAAGGAGGGCAGAGCGAAAATCAGCGAGAGAAAGACCAGATCCGAAATCTAGGGTTTTAGAGAAATTCCTGCTAGCTTAGGGAACTTAGGACTTAGGAGGCTAGACTAGCGGAGCAAGACTTAGAACGTCTTGTCTCCTATTTTTCCGTTGTTTCCTCTTCAGCGTATCTCTACTTCCTGTTTTTCGGAAGAATATTGTATTCATCTTATCATCAATTTAATAAACGCCTTAGCGCGACTTTTCCGTATTTTTATCTTTTTATCAATTTCGTTTGGTTGTCGCAGAGAATCCGAGCCTTCAGGGAAAACTAGGTTTACTTAGTTTTCCTCCGATAAAACTTAACTAAAATCGACAGTGCGAATTTCGGTTCCCACAACATGGATTTTCCTATACAAAGACGGTTCTCTGATTTGGCATTTATTTTCATATACTACAACGAATACACTACAAATATTTAATTTTTGGTGTAGGCTGTCAATAATAATCATTATTTCATATATAAGATTTAAATATCGATGCTAAATTTATGCAAATATTAATGACCAAAGAAACATCTATTATCACAGTCATGAAAAAGGGACTGCTTTGCTCAACAATATTTTATACGTAGTTACTAACACAAGACAAAAGACATCAAAACTGGGGAATAGAAAGCTCTGTAGCGATCGAAGTTTTCAGAAGTGTTGTGCCAGATCTTCACTGCTCATCACTTCCAACTGTGTGATGATATCTTGAGATAGATATTTAACAGACAGATAACCCGCTCCTCTACTGTGCCGGCCCTGACCTAAAGCTGGTAAAGCTAAGGCTTCAGACGCCAAAATATATTAAGAATTTTAAAGGCATCAAAATCGTAAAAATCACTTATAGTCTGGTTGAGTACCACAGTGTAAAGTCAAAGGTTCTCAGTTTGATTCCGTAGGGGCGCCATTTTTTCAATTCGCTTTAGGCAACATTTTTTACTGGGCCTGTAGCTCCTCCTCCTTATAATGCTCCCTCTTTATCCTCTTGTTTAGCGGAATCTAAGCATTTACACAACTTAACAAAATCACTACCTCTTTCACATTACTTTGATGTATTCAAGCATTTTCTAACAAAATATACATAATACAAAACCACTATGAGAGACTGTAGAGACTTGCCTTACCCATGAAGACAGCAAAAGCTGTTTTAAGTCGCATAACATCCACAAACCTCTAACACGCCGGTGGATAGTTAGTCATGGCGAATCCCGAATCGCAGACCCTTAAGCATACTTCTTCTGCTTCATGATAATAATCATAAGCTCAACACCTTCCGCATTCACAAACCTCTTCTTATTCTCCAACAGGCAACACAAGCAATCAAACAGATTCTCCAACATCTCTTCCTCGTCAGGAGTTTTAGGATCCTTTGACTTATACATCGCCACACCTTCCAGCACAGCATCCACGCCATTCATCTGCCCTAACCATCTCTGATTCGCCCTGCTATTCTGCAGCAGAATCGCAGAATCTCAGACGCGTACTGCTTGATTCCTTCAAAATCTCAGACGCGTACTGCTTGATACCTTAATCTCAGAAGAAGCCACCATATCAGACATCATTCATTTTACTCTGAAGATCCTCAGAACATGCGGTTTGATGGTACGATTCCACAACGTATTCAGCGTCTTCAGATGTTAAATGCTCACCGAGATAACAGGGAACGTGAGGAGGGGAGGGAGAGAGAAGATAATGATGAGTCTCCATGAGATTCGTTACGAATATTGTAAAGGAAAACAAGGATTAGTATTTTTATTTTTTCTTTCTTCAAGACTGTAGATTCTGTCGATAGGAAAGTTAGATTCAACATGTTCATATGCCAAAGAACTCCAGTTAAAAATTGAATGTCGATACTCTGATAGATTTCAAAATCCTGATAACGAACTCAAAGAGCTGTGTATAGTATTGAATCAAGCTTGTAAGTACAACTCGTGAATCAATCTCATAGCAATTGACCGCTCGTCATCGTTCTCATAGCGAACGAGTAGCAGAGACTCATACCGTCTTTTACGCTCAACAATACAAGCATAATTCTCAAATGAATGAAACGTTTCATTTTATAAGTAGTTATCCGCTTTCAGCTAAGAAATTGCACCATCACAAAGAGAATTAGTGTGTTACTCGCCATGTCAAATTATTTATCGGTTTTAATTTAAAAATATTAACTAGAAGCTGAAGCAAGGCTAGCTAGAGAATCAAAGCTTCTCCATTTACAGCATTACCAAAACAACAAGGCAGCAGCTCCTAATCATTGCTGGGCTCACAAGTCATCAACAGATTGGACTAAACCAAATGAAGGTAAGATGAGGATATTGTGATCTCAAAATTATAAGAACCCAAAGATCTTTACCATCTAGACTGATCACATAATAGAATTATATGAAGGTTTTTCAGAATACCTCGATTCATGGCTGCGGAAATATTCGTGAACGGTTCTGATCATGGAAGATGATTTCATGAACTTTAAATTGGAGTCACCATAAGATTAGCTCTTGATCTTTTAGGTTGGAGTTAGATCTTTTCTCCATTTGCCTACAACTTTTTTTTATGTGTTTCTTTTTAAATTTTCTTCATGTGTCTTTGTGATGGTCCAAAGGCCACTATTTATAGGTGGGGAGAGGGACCTAGCTTCCTCATCAAGTTTTGATTACTTCTTCACCAAGTCTTTCTTATTTTATTGGTAAGTTTCATCCTCTAATTTCAACTTTCCATTAAGGTTAAGTAATGGCAAGTGTTTAGTCTTTTATAGAATCATTCATTCATACAATGAACTTGTTCTCCTTTGATGCATTGAATTTACTACAAATGCTTTTCTACGATGACACATGTTTCATGAGTCATCTACTGAGAAACTTTTTTAAAAAAAATTACTTGTCCATTAATTAACCATCATCATTAGAAATTAAACTCCCCTAATCACCATTTTATTGATTACCAATTCTCTTTAAGATTTAACAATCTCAATTAAATTAAATTTATCAAAGACCACATAATGGTTTAGAAATATTCTCTTCCTGATGAAATATTTCTAACAGTATATTATTGACAGGAAAGGGAGATCAACAGCTTGAAGCTCCGACATCATCGACGGTAACATTCTCCGAGAATCTTTACGGTGGCAATCGACAGCCCTATGTTTCGGCATCCGAGTAGTAATATTTACGGTGGCAATGGACTCGTAAGACTATTTTACTCTCACTGTTCTGTTCTTTACTGAAAGATCAATGTCAGCCTACATGTACTGAGTTTGGTTTTTGTGGATCCAGGATATCTTGAAGCGGATGGTTTATTTTGCAAAGCCGCTGTTGAGGTAAAACTTCCGTGTGGTAAAAGATCAAAGCTATTGTAATCTCTTGTGCTCTCTCTAAGGTGATTCTAAAGTGATAGACTTGGCAAATGGCAACGCTGAACAATAGTTACAAATTGCAATAAAACAGTACTTTATCAATTCAAAAATATGGGAACAAAGCAGACGAGGGAGTACTTTATCAATTCAAAAATATGGGAACAAAAATAGTTGTCTCCCGAACCTTTTCTTTTGTGCATTAATATAAAATCCGTTGCTCAAAAGAAAAAAAAAGGGAGTTCTAGAGATTTTGCTACCATTGAATTCAATGTTGTTGATCTAAGGGTCCACAGTAATTCCGCCAAAACTTTAAAAAATCTCATATTGTTATGTCGATAGCTTCCAATACTTTTGTATTTTTCTTCACTTTGTTTATAAATTATATCATGGTCTTGTGATGAAAAAAACTTCATGAAAATGACCATTTGGCAATATATAGGATATTCCTTTGTTTTTTGCATGGTAGTAAATCCATTTACAATATTATATATATATATATATATAATATATATTCAGTTAGTAAATGACCATTTGGCAATATATACATATTTCTGTTTCTGTTTTCCTTAGAAGATCGTTAGTTCCATTTCCATATATATATATATATATATTTATTTATTAACTTCTCAAGTTCAAATTTTACTTTTCACAAATTTGCCAACTCTCTAGCCGCGATATAAATTGGGGTGGAGGTGTAGAAAGTCATATATAGTTTTTTTTAGTCATATATAGTTATATTAAACTTACAAAACTTTCTGAAAAAACTAAACGTATATATGTAGTTTTCAGTTAAGGTTCATTAATTAGGTAAAACATACATTTACTATATATAATGAAGTGATATAATTTCCTTTAGTGGAACATCAAAATAGAAAACCAAAAATCAAATTACAATTTATCACTTAAAATGTAAAATATTCAAAAAAATGGAAATAACAAAATTGGGAAAATGACAAATCAAGAGAATTAACAATTAAGACTAAAAGTCGATACTATAAAAATACGTGCAAGAAGGTTGCATTGTATTATTCGATCACAATGTCTTTTGCAAGCAGAATGATGAGCATGGCACTCTCTCTTCAAATCATTACAGCTCTTATCTTTATTCTCGGCACTGTCTCCTCATCACCTCGCGGCGGATTCACCATGGACCTAATCCACCGTCGTTCTAATGCATCTTCTATTGGTCGCTCTAACACTTACGATCAACTCCGATCATCTCCTTACGCCGACGTCATCTATGATACCTCCGACGAGTATCTTATGAAACTTCAAATCGGTACACCTCCTGTCGAGATCGAAGCAGTCATAGACACGGGAAGTGGGGTCATATGGACACAATGTTTGCCTTGTCTTAACTGCTACCACCAACGCAATCCAATATTCGACCCTTCGAAATCCTCCACCTACAAAGATCTAAGATGCAACAACACACATGACCATTCTTGTGTTTATGATATTGTCTACGGAGACCAAAGCTATTCCATAGGAAGGTTTGCTACCGAGAATGTCGCGATTAAATCCACTTCTGGCCAGTCCTATGTAATGCCTAAAACCATTATTGGATGTTCGCACAACAGCTCAGGGTCGTTTAGATCCTATTCGGGCGTTGTTGGTCTAAACTGGGCTCCGTTATCACTCGTCTCTCAGATGGACAAACACATGCTACATGCAATTTCTTACTGCTTCTCCCCTGAGGGAAGAACTAGTAAGATCAACTTTGGAAGTAATGCTATTGTGTCAGGAGAAGGGACTGTATCGGCCACAATGTTTATCAAGAAGGAGAAACCTGCTCTCTATTACCTAAACCTAGACGCGGTCAGCGTTGAGAAGACTCGCATTGAAACATTGGGGACACCATTCCACGCCGTAGATGGGAACATAATCATAGACTCTGGAGCCACTCTAACCTACTTGCCCGCGAACTACTGCAGCCTAGTAAGGGAGGCAGTGGAAAAGGTTGTTACAGCGGAACGAGTAACATACCAGAATGACGATTCGCTTTGCTACAAAACGGACACAATGGATATCTTTCCTGTGATCACAATGCATTTCAGTGGAGGTGCGGATCTTGTTTTGGGTAAAAACAATACGTATATGGATAATGGAGAAGCCATTTGTCTGATTATTATATGTGGTCAGTTGGCACCAAATTTCAAAGAAGCTCTTTTCGGTAACAAAGCACAGAACAACTTCTTGGTTGGTTACGATCTTTCTTCACGACTTGTTTCTTTCAAACCCACCGATTGTGGAGTTACACAAGACATACCAATTTCTGCAGGATCACTTTTTCAGTTTAACATTAAGTTTGTTTTATTTATTTTTGTCCTTTCATTAATTAGACTATAGAGAATGGATTTGTGTTATTTATATATTTCCTTTCACTAATAACTAGATCTTTTATATACTAAAATTTTCTTATTTAAATTTTGTTTTTGTTTATTTTAAATAGTTCTATATAATTTGAAACTAATTAATTGAAATTTTTCTTTTTTTTTGTCACTGAACTTATATTAAAAGCCAAAGGCTAAACCGATTACACATGGAACTGATAGATGATAACAACCGGAGCAGCAATTCTCGACGGCAAGATGACAGTACAAAAAGACATAAGATAGAAATGTTGAAAGAAGAGACTTGCTCAAAGAGAAGGAACCCGTAGAGGTGATTCTTCACTTGTTTTCCTAAAACGCTTGAGTCAACAAGCTTGAGATTGTCGTAATCGACGTTTATAAACCCAAACATGAGAGTTTGGAATGGGGCAGGAATGTTGTTCGAGAAGCTAGCGTTAGCCAAACAAACCATTAAACAGATGAGAGCAGCTTTAACTACAACTAGGTGATCCGCCCGCACCATGTGCGGGCATTATCAGATTTAAATTATGAACTTAATAATGGTTGAGTTTTAGCAGGAACAATTTTATATCATAAGACCATTGGGGTAAAACAACAACACATGCTAGTACTCTATATTTTACATGGACGTAATGGAACAAAGTGTCTTCAGTATCATGATGCAACATATTATGTGTATTTATAATTGTAACATCATTAAAAATCCTAATCTGTGTGTTTAAGATTGAATTTTATTACTCATCACTATTCAATGCCTAGAATCGATGTTGATGTTGATTATTTCAATCGAATTTTCTCTCTCTCTCTCTCTCTCTCTCTCTCTCTCTCTCTCTCTCTCCCTCCCTCTCTCCCTCCCTCCCTCCCTCTCCGTCCGTCCCTCCGTCCCTCCCTCCCTCCCTCCCTCCCTCTCTCTCTCTCTCTCTCTCTCTCTCTCTCTCTCTCTCTCTCTCTCTCTCTCTCTCTCTCTCTCTCTCTCTCTCTCTCTCCCCCTCTCTCTCTCTCTCTCTCTCTCTCTCTCTCTCTCTCTCTCTCTCTCTCTCTCTCTCTCTCTATCTCTCTCTCTCTTTCTCCCTCTCTCTCTCTCTCCCTCTCTCTCCCTCTCCCCCTCCCCCCCTCTCCCTCTCTCTCCCTCCCTCTCCCTCCCTCTCTCTCTCTCACCTATTAATAGTGAGAAAAATGTCTTTATTATTAATTTATAACATTACAATATCGCAAATTCCACAAAAGTAAAACAAAAAATTTAATTAATAGAAAATCTAACAAAAGCCACAAGTTAACCAATAAAAAAATATACTACTGATAACACGTTTCAAAATTTAAACTACGTCAATTAGATTCCGTTCAAACGCATGATTGATTCAATCTCCTCCAAAGATAAACTCTTAATTTGATCTTCTGATAAACTCAAGTCTGAAAGAACATGTAAAAATTATATTTACCCAATCACAATTTCTAATGATGTTTTCTTTTGATAAAAACATGAGCTAACTTGGTTTATCCGTACTTTTTCTTTGATTTCATAATAGATCTTGTGATAGTTTTTCCTAAGTAGCATTCCAAACGTTTTCTGGATTTGTGATACTATGTGTTAGCAATAGGACACAAAACTTATTGCGTAGATCCTTTGCTGATGCCCAATAAGATGCTTCTTTAATAGTTTCAATATTTTCTTCATCATCATCCTTCCGGATAACAAAAGAAGTTATCTTTTTCTAAAAAACGTTATTAGATTAAGCTTTGAAGAAAATAAGCAACTTAAAACGTAGACCATAAGAAAATGTAATATATATATAACAGTGTTGATATGGTTGCACGATAAGTTCGTATTAAATAATATATTCGTACAATTTATTACACTTTTTTATTGCTATATAGATGTTCTGAATTTTATTCGTTAACATAAATCATTCTTAATTATTACCAATCAATCATGTGAATTAAATATGATGAATATATGTTACATGATGTTGTAATCATCATTAATTGGTAATCATTAATGTGATAAATATGTATATATTTTTCATTGAAGGAAAATTGTGACAAGTAAATAATAAACAAGTAATAATATAATTATTAAATTATTAAATGACGATAATAATAATTATAAAAATGACCTTATTATATATTGAGATCTGGAAACAAAAAATAATCCAATAAAAAATATAACAAAAAAACAATAACAAATACATTGATTAAATAATAACATGTCATTAGAACGTACATTAGATCATTTCATCTCTTCCAACATATTATTACTAAAACATGGGTGTTATTACAATGAAATTATTTTAAAAATTGTCATGAGCACAAGAAAAGATAAGACTAAATGTGTGTTTTTTTAAATAAATAATAATGAATAACGCAGATAGTGACAAAAACCATTGCAACATAACTCAGTTTTCAATAATCAAAAAAAAATCCCAAGCTAGATATGTTAAGACAAATCCATTTTTATCATAGCAAGAATGCGGAATAAGCCATAACAATAGGAAATAAATCTTTTTAAAAATCTTCGAGATCACTCGCCCTTGATTTTCTTGTTAGAATGTCTCTTGTTGACAGAGTGTTGATCCTCAAGGCTAATGTCATGATCTTCTTGGCTTTTTCTTTTAGAATAGGGAGTTCCTGAAAAATCAGAGAACCAGAAGAGTATCACCCGAAAACTGTAACATCAGGACCTGCAAAAGAAAGAGTTCAATCTCATTAGTATGCTATTGTAACTATAAAATGTACCATAAAATATTTAATAGCTAGAAATATTAACTACAATATCATAAGCTGATTTGAATTAAATATTAGTCTTCTTGCGCAAGTTAGATTTATTTATAATAAGGCCACAAGATTAAAACGACTTTGAAAATTTATAAAGATTTAAAAGTCGAATTAAAGTGATACCACATTACGCAAGAATAAATAAAGTTATTAAATATACAATATCATAAACTGATTTGAATTAAATATTAGTTTTCTTGCGCAAGTTAAATTTATTTAAAATAAAGCAACAAGATTAAAAACGACTTTGAAAATTTAGAAAGATTAAAAAGTTGAATTAATGTGATACCCCATTGTGCAAGAATAGCAGATTCTCAATAAATATCAATAAATGTGATCAAAGCATTTGCAAGAATTATTTCAAATAAATAAGGTAACTTAAATTTATAATAGATTCATAAGAGATCATATTAATTGCACAAGAAAAGAATTAATAATCGATGCATGTTCTATCAAAAATGTGCAGATATGTGTTCCCAACTCTCCGTTATTCCGTTTGGTTTTGTTTTAGTATAAGTGAAATCGAGAAGAAGAAAGAGAAGTAGAGGAGAGAAAGAAATGGCGTAAGATCAAAGTAAATAGGTTTTTAGAAAAAGAAAATATTAAAAAAAAAATCAAACAATCAAATCATTTCATATCAATCACATTAACTCGATAAAAAAATACAACCAGACCACTCGTTTGATGTTTAAATCAATTAAAAAAATACATGTTTTGTCAAAACACATTGGACAATAACCATATTAAAAGAAAGAAATATGTATCAATATTTCATATACAGTAATCACAATACGTCTGAATGAACATATGCGTTCTAAAGCACCACGATGATATATTAGAAAGCATATATCCATATATAATTATGTTCCTAATAAAAGCAAGATATCCATATCAAACCAATTCATATTACCAAACCAAAAAGAAAATACCAGGTGAACGAATCTAGTGATATTATATGCTCCATTTGATTCAATGAACTTTGAACCAATTATGCAAATACACGTTAACCTAAAGCAATGATAAAACTACTTTGGTGCCCTCAGCCATAAGTCAAACTTATAAGTTTAAACAATTCTAGTATGTAACAATTCTACGTCATGCCCTCAGCAATAAATAATATTGCATACGGTGAGTCATAAACAATAGTATTATATGCAATTAGTAACATAAACAATTTTCAGCTTAAGGTGATGTACTCTATGCATATTAAAAATAATTTCAGTCATATGACTAATATAAGCTAAGGATATATATACATATATATATATGCTAATGTTGAATCAGTCGTGAGATAGGTATTAGAAAAGCAATAAGTATACAAACATGTAAAGTCAATAAAGATTTAAACAATGAACTTGTGAGACAATAAAATATGTATAAGCAATAAAAAAAGTTTATAAACTTGTAGTAAAATCACCAAATAGCAGTCGTAAGAGAACTTTGACTATGCTTAACAAGATGCAGTAGTAGCAAGGGTGATAAATAATACTAATTCTGACTGTGGTATATGTAGTTTCACGAAAAAATGCAGCTACACTAACAAAGTAATAAAGTACTAACGTGATGACTTTCTATAATAAAATATAAACATCACATATGGTTAATTAACAGAGAGCACATACGAGTATAAACTATATAAGAATGAGCATTAGCTTATAAACATCGACAATATACCTTTTCAATCGAATGATTTTCTTTTCTTGAAACAAGAATAGATCAATATTGTCGACTAAAGCTCCTAAGCTCATCTTGTGTATGAATTCATTCTTACAAACCATGAATTGACAATAAGCATGATTTGAAGACTGTATGATATAGACTAAAACTATAACAGAAAAAAAAAATCTATACATATTAGCTCAAGATTGTTAAAGTTTCGTGCTGATAACGTGTTTTAAGTAAGAAGAGAAGAGAGAAGGAGAAATTGGTGTGTTTTATTCCTTGAATATTGAGTCCTTTATATAGGATTACAATAGCTTGGAAACCAAGTAGGACTTGGGAACAAGTATATTTGACAATCAAGTAAATCTAAGAATTTCCATAATAGACATCACACTATATTCATAACATAAATGAATTTCTCGACAATTAATTTTGTTTCCCTAACATCTAAAATATTTAATGAGTATTTAATAAATTAAACAGAGTTGATCGCAAAAGGATGTTCTTTGAATCGAGAAAACACAAAAGGTAAGTATTTAGTGTTAATTTCCTTTTGAGTGTTCTCGATGATTAAGATAAATAAAAAAAAGTATTTAGAGGGATTTCCTTTTTTGTAGTGTCGATGGAAAAAATAAATCACAAAAGAAATTCTAAAAAATCAACCAATAGAATTGTTAGAATTCTTCTGAGAAGGCATCTGTGAGTGCCAGCTGGCAAATATACTTCTCTTTTAATATATAAAAGGATTATTAAATTTAATAGATTTACATAACATACAAATAACTAAAGAAAGTAACAATTGTATAATAATCAAATAAGGTAACTCATTAAAAGGAATTAACAAATTTGATAAATTTACTAATCAAATTAATTAGATATGTTTACATGCGCAAGAAATGTATATTCTAAATAAGGAAACATATATTGTCTCCTCTTTCTCTATATTAAAAACATTTCATGCGCAAGAAATGTATATTCTCATCGCAGGATTTGAAAACATATTATTACATACAATCACATACAATAACATACAATTTAGATTTATAGTTAGTATATATAATTTATAATATAATAGTGTTCTAGGTTAAATGCATAGATATTATTACATACAATCACATACAAATAGCATACAATTTTTATATAATGTATGTGTGTCTCATTTTTACCTGGATAAGAAATCACATTTTTATATATTTATGAAAGTATGAAAATAAATGATTACTAATTTTTAACATATTTTAGTATAAAATAAAATAAAATGTATGTGTGTGTGTGTTTTTCTTACCAGGATAAGAAATCACATACAATTTAGATTTTTGAAAATATATTATCACAGGTTGAAAACGTATTATTACATACAATTACATACAATTTAGATTTATGAAAATATATTATCATATGTGTCTTCTTATATATTATATGTACTAATGTTTTAAAGAGCTAGTATAGAATATTTATAATAATGTTCTAGGTTAAATGTATAGCCGCACACATGAGATTTCTTAAGTTATATAAAAATACTCGGATGAGAGTGTTTGGAAGCCTAGATTAAGTGGTTCTAGGTTAATAACTCTTACCAGCCGATTAAAAATAAATCAAAAAGAAATTAGAAAAAAAGAACCAATAGAATTAAAAGAATTAATTCGAGAGTGTCTTGTATGAGTGTCACGTAAGCGGAAATTACTAAAATGACTTCTCTTTTAGTATATAGGGGATAGTAAAACACGTGAAAATATAATTGATTTTTTTAAAGTATTGTTATCGTATTGAATTTAATCTTGGTCTCTTTGTACTGCTTCAGACTTAATTTGACTAATAACATATAGAGTATGAAGAAGGTTTCAATATTCGATGTTAGGCTGAGTAATAAATTTCATGCATCCCCCTATATATTAAAAGAGAAGTCACTTTAGTGATTTCTGACACGTGTTGTTCATACAGAGCTTCTCAGGAAGATTGTTATAATTTCATTGGTTGATGGTTTTCGATTTTCTTCTTTTCTTTTTTATTTTTTTTAATTCGTCGATCCCACTATAATAGGAAAGTACCAATGAATACTAATTACAAGGGAAAACATAATTTAATGACCAATTAACATCATTTTCCAAATGACTTACATAATATTATTAATAACTATTTATAGTAATTAATTGTCGAAAGTATGGTATATAAAATCATTTTATCAATTCAAATAAATATAATATTTTACAAATGACTTACATAATATTATTAATAACTATTTATGGTAACTAATTGTCGAAAGTATAGTATATAAAATCATTTTATCAATTCAAATAAATATAATATTTTTCAAATGACTTACATAATATTATCAATAACTATTTATGGTAACCAATTGTCGAAAGTATGATATATAAAGTCATTTTATCAATCAAATAAATAAAATATTTTCCAAATGACTTACATAATATTATTAATAACTATTTATGTTAATTAATTGTCGAAAGTATGATATATAAAGTCATTTTATCAATTCAAATAAATATTTTGGTTTATTATTTTATGTAGTTTATAGATATATAAGAATATATAAAGTCATTTTATCAATTCAAATATTTTTTTAATTCATCTATCCTCCTATAAAAGGAAAATAACATTGAATACTACTTGAAAAGGAAAAAAATAATTTAATCCCCCTATTAACATAACTTGCACAAGAATATTAGTTAATACATGTAACAATTAGTTTCCTTATTACAAATAATCAACTTGCGCAAAATTATGTTACCTTATTTAAAATACGCAAGTTAATAAAGTTAATAAGAGGATAACTTGCATTCACACAAATAAATGAGGCAAGTCATTATGAATAAAATACACTATATATACTAATTTGGGCATTAAGTGTATGTATTAACTACACTATATATATATCATATTTAATATTTTAATTGAAAAAGATTTTCCCTGCAATATTATATTCCTATAGTACCATATATATTTGAAAGATATGTAAACCATCACCAACTATTTATATTTTAAAATATTTTACTTGACCAATACTCTAGGGATTTTTTTAACAAATATTGTATATTCCAAAACAAATATTTGAGAGACAGTTCTGGAGCATCGACAAACTTAATGCTATATATATATACAACCACAACTAACCTAAATTTTCCCACCTCTATGCCAAGCAAAAAATAGATTTTCGAAATTGTCTTCTATATTGCAGATCATTCATATTCGTTATATGTTTTTGTTTGATCAGTTTATAACTGATGTGTCTGTGTGTTTTTCACTCTTTGGTCTACAGAGAATCCATAGATGCTGGAAGGAAGTTTCATGGCAAGAACAAGATTACACACAAATGATAAGATGTTCGAGAGATTTGTCTATTTTTTTAGTATATGTATTAAGTTTTGATTTTTGCTTCTTACCTTGGTGACTTGGTCTTTTCCTTAAGCAGTTGTCTGTTTTTTTTTTACTTAAATGTGCTAAAAACTTCAGAAACAAAGTTTTGTTTGTGCTCTTATTTGGTTTAAATTTTGCAAACAAATGCATGTTCTTTGTGATCTATAGCAAGATCAAATTTATCAAGAAACTAAGTGGATGCCCGCAATTTTGCAGGTTTGAATGATTAAATTGTTTTTATGAATTTCTTTCATTTAATCAATTAAAAAGAGTTATTTAGCTACAAAACCAATAAAATAAAGTTAATTAGGTGACCATGCAATAATATTTTTAATTAGGTAATCGGATGTATGCGACAATAGAAATTTACCACATTCTCCCTATGCAACCGAGATGTAGCGTATATAGGAAGCATGTGCAAAGCATGGCATCTTTGAGTTATTTTTTTTTGGGCATCTTTGAGTTATTAAGAGGAAAAATTGGACTTTTGTCCTTTTCACTATGACTAATTGTAGTCATACATATATAAATAAGAAGGAGGCGATTCATATTGGAAGCTGTAATATATATTAAACATCATCATCAGTCATAACACAAGATTTGATTAATACCACAAACAGAAATACATATATGGAAAAAAAGAAATACATATATGGAAACATAAGATAGAGTATCACACATTTCGCACAACCATACGAAAACATCTGAGACACATGCATAAGTAAAGTTACAAAATTAGAAGAGAAACTATGATCTGAACAGCATAACCAAACTACAAACACGATGAAAGTCCGAACAGTACGCGAAGCGATTGATACCACCTATGCAATTAATCTTCTGATCGTGTATAACGCGTGCAATTTCTCTTAAAAAAATAATGAGGTTTTGGTAAGGTCACAATAAATAAATAAATAAATGTTATTTTAACAAGGTATAGAGAGAAAGAAGTATTTAGAGATAGAAATGGAAGAATACCGAAAAAGAGACTCAAATATATATAAAGAGAGGTGGATGCCAGCGAATTTGCGGGTTTGAATGTTTTGTAACAATATATTTATTGTAATTTATCAAATCAAAATATGTATTTATCATCGAAATTGAATATGTCTTTTTTATAAATTATTTTTCTAAGATAATTTTTTTGAAAAAGATAAATATGACTATTTTAAATGTTATTGATATTTTGTATTCAAAATTTTACCAAAATTAATTGTATATAATATTTATTATTCCATTTTTTATAAAATTATTAAGTTTTGAAGATATATATATATATATATAGAGAGAGAGAGATGTGAAGTAGAAAGAAGTTAAAGATTATAATAGAGAGAGAGGGAGGCTGAGATGAGAGAAGACCGGGAGATATATAAAAAGACATGGAACAATAGAGAGAGAGATAAAACAATTGAAACAGAGAGAGAGAGAGAGAGAGAGAGAGAGAGAGAGAGAGAGAGAGAGAGAGAGAGAGAGAGAGAGAGGGAGAGGGAGAGGGAGAGGGAGAGGGAGAGGGAGAGGGAGAGGGAGAGGGAGAGGGAGAGGGAGAGAGGACGGTAGTATTATGTAAAATATTGAGTACCAACATTTTTTTGTGCCTGATGCTTTTTTCCAAGGGACGGTAGTATTATGATATAAAATTTGTTACTTCTAAAACTATGTAATACTTAGTCCATAATTTGACTCTGTTTATGTCCGCACAGGGTGCGGACCGGTCATCTAGTTGTTTATAAAATGAATTAGTAAGAATCATAAATGGTAATGCATTTTTTCCTTCACCTTTATACATATGTTTGGGTTGATACTTGTCTTCAATACGAATGTAACTACTCAAATCCTAACCCAATTAATTATATCCAGTTAGATGCGGTAGGGTTGAAGAAAACCCTAAACTTCAATACTATTAAATCAGGATCATTCCTGAATTATGCCATTAATGAAATGTTGAAATCTTCCAAAAATATTTTTAATGATATGACTAACTAACAAAATTCATTAATGGTATTGTTGTTTTTTGGTTTTGTGGGCTTATTTCAATAGGACCTAACTATATGAATTATGTTTTTATATAATCAATTTCATATCTCATAAACTTGTTAATAACATAAATTAAAGTCTGCAATAATTTTAAAAAGTTGATATTAGAAATTGAAATTTTATAAATTCGCGGGAATAAAACTTAAATAAAAATATTATTGACCATTTTATATGTTTAACAATATTTTATACCATATATAATTATTTAAAATAATATAATAGCCCAAATATGAATTTTGGATACAACTAGAGTTGAGAATTTGAGTTTTTACCCGCAGGTCCAGCACCATTTGACCTGCTGGGGGCGGATGTGGGTCGGCAAATTTGAAAAATTCAATATGCGGGTGCAGGTCGAGTGAATTTTAAGCGGGGCGAATGCGGGTCGGCCGAATTTGAATCGCAGGTACCCGCTAACTCGCAAAAAAAAAAATTCACTTTTATTTTTCAAAAGAAACATATTTTCGTAATATATATATATATATATATATATATATATATATATATATATATATATATATATAAAATATAATAAAATTATAAAATTTTAATTATAAATATATAATTTTAATTATTTTATTACAAAAAATTATTAAAATATCATTAAAATATTTTATTAAAATTTATATTACATGCGGGTTACCCGCAAATATGGGAGATGCGGGTTTTTGAATCTATCTTCGCGGGTCATGCGGGTCGTAATTTTGAGTAAAAAAAAATTAGTCAACCCGCGGGTTGGCGGAACGGGTGGGACGGATTGACCCACGAACCCAGCTCTAGATACAACCATTGTTTAACTTATTTACAAACGTAAAACAGTTGTGTGATGTATTTTAATTTTCGTCATATTGTACACACTATAACAAACCGCATAATTGCAACTTGATCATGTCGGACTTAACATAATTAAAATAAAGAATTATCAATTTTTATATTGAAAAACATCAAAAATAACTCACCTTTTCGAGGGCGGGTCATAATCTAGTTACTTATTAAAGAAGGATTTTGTGGTGGTCATTGACAGAAACTTTTTTCACGGCGAAGTCCTGCTGTAGAGCAGCCACTAATAACCATCATGAAGGAGAAGCCATCACACCATCCGAAAAGGGAGATTAAGGCTTAGCATATACGTTTTGGAGGAACAGAGGATGATCGATCAAATCTGAATATTTCGAAGCCGAATTTTGAGGTTATGTTCTTCACTCATATATCTAGCTATAGAAGAAAGCGGATCATCATTTGGAAATATTCTCTAAAAGTTATGGTTGTTTCTTCGAGACTGTTCTCTGCAGATCCGATCCACGAACAGTGAACTTATAAGATATCATTGGAAATATCTCAATCTCAGGTTTCCAGCTCGTTTTCCCGATCATTAAACAGAGGTACGGTTAGAAAGTTATGGACGTTTTATCGAGTATCAAATCTGGCCGATTGTGAAAATCCTATATTTAGTCTTTCTATTTAATAGACCTTAATTCTATTTTAGGAAAGTTGTTAATTAGGAAAGCTTCTATTTCTTGTAAATTTCCATTTTTGGAAACTTTATTTTAGAAACCCGAAATCTAAACTTTCAATTATGGTATTACAATTGGCCACATCCCATCGTTCATTCCAACCAGTGGCAAATGTGAGGGTATATTCCCGAACAGGAGTACTGTCCAGAGTACTACTGTCAGGAATAGATTTTATAGGGCGGCTCAGGATGACGTAGTCAGAAGTAATTCCTTATAAGTCATATATAATTGTCGGCTGTAATATCGTCTATGTAATGTTTCTAATAGTTTGTAATAGCATAACTAACAAGACAAAAAAAATTATAATATTTGTATGTATGTAATAAAATTATTTTGTGAACATTATTATGTCAATACTACTTTACATAATTTCTGGTTTTATTTATGAATTAGAAATATATGTAAAAATTAAATTAAAATGGACCTATATAATAGAGAAGAAATATTTTAAAATACTGTTAAAAATAACAAAAAATATTTTTAAAAGATAAAATATTATATATTGTACTTGAAAAATAATTTGAAGTAAAGATCATATTTGAAAAATTGCTTGAAATACAATAAATTGGATATATTTTTTATTTGAAGCAGAAATGGATATTAATAGAAATATTCATTTCTATTTTATAATAATATTGGGTACAATAATATAATAGAAATATCCATTTCTGCTTCAAATAAAAAATATATATATATCCAATTGTGCAAAATAGTCGCCATTCTTCTACATTTTGGCTATACAACATCCATAGCTTTTAAGCATAAATAGTCGCCATTCTTCTACATTTTGGAGGCTTATGACACTGGTAGGGTTCTCATATTCACTTCCAAAATCATCTTTCTCTTTCTTATTTTCTTTTTCTTTTCATATTCTCATTGTATTCATGCTTTTTTAAAATAAAAAAACGAAATCAAATACTTTGTTCTCTCTATTTCTCATCCTTATTCAGCCCCTCTTCATTATCATCATCATCATCATCTTATTACTCACTTTATCAAATAGCAAAACGCTAGATTTGCTGTTCAAGCTCAAGACCGTTCAGACTCAGAAGCTCAAGTAAGCGAACGTATATCTCATTTTTCGTATCTGAAAAGAATACCTATAAAGAATTCATTATTAAACCTAATTTCTTCAAATAATTTTATTTTATTATTTTTATTTCGTGAATTTCACTATATAATCGATCACTCTTTTTACAAAAAAAATCAGAAACCCTAAAGGATAATATAAATGATATTCATAGAAAATTTAAACTAAATTATCTCAGCAGTAGTAGACTAGTAGCATTATGAATACCGTATCTTGGCGAGATGCAAACGACGACGGCGGCAAACCCGTAATTAAGAAGCCACCAACCTCGATTTCTTTTTCTTCTTCTTCGTCGTGGATGAAATCGAAGAATCCAAGGATTGTTAGGGTTTCACGTGCCTTTGGAGGCAAAGACCGTCACAGCAAAGTGTGTACGTTGCGTGGTCTACGTGACAGACGCGTGAGACTGTCTGTTCCCACGGCTATCCAGCTTTATGATCTTCAAGAACGTCTCGGCTTTGACCAGCCTAGCAAAGCCGTTGACTGGCGCTCAATGCAGCCAAAGAAGAGATCGACGAGCTTCCTCCCTTGCCCGTCTCGCCCGAAACTTTCAGTATTTTCAACCATCATCAGTCGTTCTTGAATCTTAGTCAAGGACCGGGTCAAGATCCGGCCCAACTCGGATTTAAAATCAATGGATGTGTAGAAGAGCCGAATACTACTACTAGCCGTGAAGAAACCAACAATCATCACATTGGGTCATATGAAACCTATCAAAATATGGAACGCCGTCATCAACAACATACGAGTTTTCAGGCAGATAATTATCATCAACATCAACTACATAGTGTTGTCCCATTTCAATCACAATTCTTGGTATGTCCAGTGACGACATCATCAACAACAACTACTATACAATCTTTGTTTCCCTCATCATCATCAGCTGGTTCGAGGACTATAGAGACAACGGATCCGAGCCAAATGGTAAGCCATTTTCAAATGTCATTAATGGGTAGTTCTTCATCTTCAGCATCCCAAAACATTTCGACTCTTTACTAGCTCCTTGCTGCATGGTTGTAGTAACTCGATGCCGCTGGTCCAGTTCAACCCAGGGCCGGCTCTACCCCATGGCAACATGGGCAATTGCCATGGGTCC
Organism: Hirschfeldia incana; assembly: GCA_026261945.1. Taxonomy (NCBI): domain Eukaryota; kingdom Viridiplantae; phylum Streptophyta; class Magnoliopsida; order Brassicales; family Brassicaceae; genus Hirschfeldia; species Hirschfeldia incana. Next base: position 637,260 of record JABCMI010000067.1, read on the forward strand.
ATGGGTCTAAAAAAATTTTAGTGTTATTTTACAAATTAAATAGATCTATTTTGTTTGATAAATTATCATTTAGTAGGTAAAATTATAATAAAAGATATATGATTAGCTAGACCTAATTTAAATACAATAAAAACAAAAAATTATCTTTCACCATTCTCAAATTTTATTAACAAAACCTAATTTAATTTTTTAATTTAATTAAAAAAACATTTCTCTTTTTTTCTCTGAGTACCACATTTTTCTTGCTTTAATTTAAAAAAAAATATAATAAATAGAAGTTGAATTCTTTTTATAAAATAGTCTTTATTTTCTGTTTCGCCTAAGGCAAAAAAAAATTTTAAGACGGCACTACTTCAACCGTAAGTAGAAGAAGTGAGTGATAATCTAATGTGTGAAAGTAGATTATGGAGGCAATTAATGTTTGATGTGCTCACAAGTGAGGTGAACAAAACAAAAATAACATGGTAGTTAATGTTGTACCTTTTTCCTTTTTCGTAATTATATTTGTACACAAGTTGAAGTTATATACAGTTGATTTATTAGCATGCCTGCCTGCGTTTTGGAAAATTTCTCAGCTATATGTAACTTCTTCATAGGATCTGAGTACACACACAATCATTCATGCATTAAAATTTATTTTATTTAGGGTTGGGAAAAGTTAAATAAATTTAGATCAATGGAGAGACAGCACAATATAATGTGAAATAGTTGTAATATTCGCTATAATTTATTAACCGCAGTAGATGTTCATGAGCTTGCGTCGCAAAACGGCACGCTGTTCTTGATCAGATCCTACAGACGACAGCATTTCCATCGCTCTCGCCACGTGAAACAGCACTGTTCGTCCGTTGCTGTCTTCTCTGAGAGAGTTCCTCAGGAGCTTCGCGATATCGTCGGCAAAGTCAGGGAGGTCGAGTTGCTCCGAGTCGGAGTCTGAGTCTGATTCCGAGTCGGTTTCGCACCAGCGTGGCTCCTCGTTAACGTTGTTATGGTTAGCTTCGTCTTCCAAGAACCCTTTGACCAGATCGGAAAGACAAGGGGAATCGTCTCCGTAGTCGTCGATACCGTCGCCCGTGTGTTCGCTGCCGCTGCTGAAGCTGCACCCGACGAGACGAGCCCTAACCTCGTCGGCTAGTGGGTCAGTAACACGTTTTGCTCTAGAGAAACCCATTTGTTACTAAACCTCTTAATGTGTTCCTAAAAAAGAAGAAAACACTCTCAGAGGAAGTAGAAATCTCAGAGTAGGACAGTCTCTTTTATAAAGGGAGTAAAGGAAAGAGCTAGAACGAAAAAAATGCGTGAAGAGGAATATGATTTGGGTTTCGAATATTTGAAGAGGAGTTAGGGCACGGGCCACCACGTATTCTGGAGTCCGCACTACAATGATTACTCTGTCTCATGGAAAGAGATCAAACGAACCGAGTTCATAGATTTTTGATTACTTTAATATATTTTGTCCTCGAAAAATGTGTGAACTCATGCTAAAACCTTTGCGGATGGTCTTAGAGTTATTTATTAGAAAAATAATCAATTCAATTATAAGTAGACACATAACGGTGGGAGAAAAAGCAGAACCGGAGGATGTAGCACATCTTGGTTAGTAAACAAGACGACTTTTGGCCCAGTGCGTTAGGCAAAGAATGGCATATGCCAACAGCCAAACATGTATTTATGGTTTATACGCTTTTATATTAGTATGATGTTTCGATTATTCGTGATAGAATTTTGAATCTACTTTGATCGCATATGATTTCATTGAACTTGAATTTCATGCCATATTAGTTTGGGTCAAAATATCCAAATTGTCTTCATTTCATAACCTTTAGAAAAGATCATGCACGTAATTTCTCTCTAGTGGTGAAGCATTGAGTAGTAACAACATTTTGACTATCTAGTTAGACAAGATTATACTCCCTCTGTTTTTTTAAAATTGATATTTTAGACTTTTTACATATATTAAGAAAACTCATTAAATTTTGATTGTTTTTTGTGAATAACAATTTTCACATATGCCAACAGCCGAACATGAATTTAGGGTTTATACGCATTTATGTTATGATGTTTTAATTCTTCTTAATAAATTTTGGAACCTTACCTACTTTCACCGCATAGGATTTCATAGATTTCATGCCTTTTTTTACTGCAGTTTAAATTTCATGTGGATCAATTATTTTGGGTCAAAGTATGTGTCTACTTTCACATAATTAATTTCTTTCTCTAGTGGTGAAGGCGTGAAGCATTGAGTAGTATCGATAATTTTGGCTATCTTGTTCGTTAGACAAGATTAAAAATGTTACAACAGTTCTACCAAAATGATACATTGTAAGATCTGCATGTGATTAACTATTTTTCTGTTTGATGTTCGTTTAACAACCGTATACGCTATTTTTCACGCGACAGAACTGATCTACTCATACAACGATATTGCATTAAGAGGATTTTCTTGATTTGAAATCCACACGTCACAACTTGGTCATTACGTCCTGATAAACTCTCGATACATAGTTTGATTTCCAGTCCTGTACAGTGAACAAATGCAAAACCAAAAGCCTAGGCATAACTGATGTAAAATTTTACGAATAAAATAAGTAAGAAATCTGAAGAAAGATAAAGAGCTGGTAAATAATACAACACGTTAACAATCTTACATAAATCAAGCTTCCATTTACATTTACATAAGCAGATACTTTTTTTTTTAATCTTGTAATCACTCTATCTTAATTTGTGCAGACTTTCGCAATACTCTAATGCATATACATACTGACATATAAAATATCAACTAGAAAATGATACAAATATTTATGAGGTAAATTAGTATGTTACATATGTTACATGCTATGCCTGAATCGATTTGAACAGAAACGTCTCAAAATTACGTATTACAAACGAATTCAAAATTTTAGTTTGCCATAATGAAAGAGGATTGTGATAAAATTACCAAATTGTCTTTACAGAAAAATAAATAGAAAGAGATTGAATGATACGAAAGAAGAATTATCCAGACAAAGGAGAAATGACACGTGACAGAGAGAAAAATGGGGATATGAAAATGGTAGGGTAAATATAGGTACAGAGATAGGAGATAGATGATTGAAGAGGGATTCACCTTTGTCTCCCTATCCTGTTTTCTTCATTTTAAATTTAATCCATTTCTTTTGGCTCTTCATGAAAGGGAAAGGTGTATCAGCATCTTCGTAATTTTAATGATTATACCTTCTAATATGCTAATAATCTCGTTTCAAGCCACGCTTTATTAATTAATTGCGAAAGAAAAGTATGGTTGAATTGGTGAACCAGTCAATTAAATCAAAGACTCGCTCTTTTGGTGGATTTTAGACGACGGTATTAGAAAACAAGCAATGTATAGGAGGTTAAGGGTTCTGTTTAGAACCAGCGTTAATGCTGCTCTAAAGGAGCAAGTGACAATATATTTAATATTTTGTAAAAACAATAACGTGACAAGTTTTTAGTGTATGATTATGATCGCTGTCCCATGCAGGTTGCGTTCCTATTGCAATTAAAATAACCTAAATTATGTATTTATATATCAATAAAATCTTATATGGATAGTTGGATACCAAGAGTCAAGGGTGTTATTAGTTCTTCATCAATAATATTTCCTAATTTTCAATGCTGACCGTGAACATTCTGCTATTTGTAGCACAATATTATGGACTGGTACTTAATAATGCACATACCAAGTCTTCACATACCTATATGAGTGTACACGAAAAGCATATTTCCTAAATCGTGCTGTTTGAAATGTACTAAAATGTACATTTGAAAAAAAAACACCTTAATCAATAATCATAGAAGGAAGAATACAATTAGGAAACCGTGTTCTATGAAACCCTCAATTTTAAACAAAGTCGAAAGTAACTCTTATCTTATTTACGAATACTCAAATACTTAATATTTGATAATGTACCGATGTGTGAAGCTTATTGCTGTTGTTATTAAATTAGAGTAAATTACGTATTCAGTCATGTAATGTTTACTTAACTCATCTGTGAAACCTTGGAAACACTGTTCACGATAATGCGTTTACGACGTATCTTATTGCTTGTGATGATAACTTAACTCCTAGAGGCCCATTTAAATTCTCAACCGTAAATGGGTACCTCGTTAAAGTTATTAATAGGCTTATAAGTTCAAGGTCTAAACAATCAAAGGGAAGCATATTCTTCATCATGCGTGACGTATGGCTTGGAACATATTTGAGAATTGAGATCCGATCCAAATTGTGTTAAATATTCATTGTTTTATACAGTTTTATGGATATAAACATAACGTATATGCTTGGTTTTATGAAGAGAAAAAAAATCTTTACGTATTTATATTTAAAATTTGTCGAAATTTTCCTATATAAATATATAATATAACCTTGTTTTATAAAAGGTGACGAGTACGTTTTGTGTTTTGATTTGATCACACAATCTGTTGGAGCATCAAAGAAACATTTCAACACGTACAAATTAACAAAAGACCCGGCGATGGTTAAGGATCTTCGGCAGGGGAACAAACACATTCGTCAAAAAACTAGTTTTGTTTTTGAAATTCTAGATTGTTTTGTCGGCAAGTAATACTACTATCGTTTCTGTTTTATACTTCAATTTTGTTTCCGTAGATTGTATTGTTAAGACATGTTTCACTAGAGAGATTCATACCGGTGAACGTAAGCAACTCTCATCTCTACCCACTGATTCCACCCGTTATGGTCCGACACAGAGAAAAAATTACCTATTTTAATTAATAAAAAACTTTATTTCCAATTTATCAGAAAATCATTAATAAAATTTATTAAAACAACTATATAAACACTTCATTACTGTCTGTAATGAGCTCCCCTTTTCCTCTGTCCCTCCAAAATTGCCAACTCTATTGTCTCTCTTTCTCTCTCTGATATTTGTTTTAATTAATCACATTTGACTCGAGAGTTCTTTTAAACCTGAATTAAGATCTGTACACTTTATTATTATTTCATTACACAAAGAGTTTGAGCTCAATGGAGAACGAGCTGTTTATGAATGCAGGAGTTTCTCTTCCGTCTGAGATGACGTCACTGTCTTCTTCTACTTCTCCGGCGATGCTGAATTGGGCTTCAATGGATACTCATCCACTGGAGCAGAGTCTCACTCGCAATGTTTACTGGGAAAAGTCAACGGAACAGAGCATGTTCGGGTCACACGCCTCTCCACCGCCGGCTTCTAACTTCTCCGGAGGCGGAGGAGCCGGAGACAATTACGTCGTGAGAGAGCACATAGGCAACTTGGGAAACATCGGAGGAGATATCTACGGAGCTCCGGCGAGCATCGGGAACAGCTCCGGCTCTTGTTACGCAGCTCCGATGATGAGCTCTCCGCCGTTGGACGCGTTTTCCGGCGATTCGAGATTTGCGGAGAGAGCCGCGGGGTTTTCGTGTTTGGGAAGCCGAAGTTTTAACGGCAGAAGAACCAACGGACCCGTTGCCGAAACAGTGTCGATCAACGGGGAGCTGACACGTGTCTCGAGCACCTCAGCTCTCAAACCTCCCGCCGGCGAATCGTCCGGTGAATCTTCCCGGAAAAGGAAAGCAAAGCCAAAGGAAAAGTCTCATTCCACAGTTTCCCCGTCTAATTTACCAAAGGTTCGTAATTTATAGAGAAAATGAAAAAAAAAACATATATACCAAAAAACTACGAAAGAACATAAACCATAATGTTTTCAAATGTTAATATTTTGTTAAAAAAATGCTTTCAGGAAGTTGAAGAGAATGAAGATTCTGATCCTAAGAGAAGTAAGAATTCAGAAGAAAATGAAGAGAAAACGAAGTCTGTTGATCCATACAAAGATTTCATCCATGTCAGGGCTCGACGAGGCCAAGCCACTGATAGTCACAGTCTTGCCGAACGAGTCAGTAAAATTTCTATGTTTTTCTTACTGATTGATCTGCTCTTTACTTTTAGTCAGGTTATGTCCTGATTAGTTGGATTATATGCTTATTATCTCTAGGTTCGAAGGGAGAAGATAAGCGAGAGAATGAAGCTGCTTCAAGATCTAGTCCCTGGATGCAATAAGGTGGAGAGCAATTTTCACTGATTGGTTTTTGATATGATTAGTCACTAGTTAATTCGTTTTTTAGTTGCGGTGGTTTAGTTGTGTGATTAAATTAAATATATATTTTTGGAAAAAGGTTACTGGGAAAGCACTCATGTTGGATGAAATTATAAACTATGTCCAATCATTACAACGACAAGTTGAGGTAATTCCACTAGATCATTGGTCCGCTTTAAACTCTTTCCATTATTTCTTAATCACTTTTTTTTTATATCACTACACGATTACGAAAACTTTTCTTAATTTCTTTTTAATAAATGGCAGTTCTTGTCAATGAAGTTATCGTCAGTGAACACCAGGCTGGATTTTAACGTGGACGCTCTCATGTCAAAGGATGTAAGTCACCGTCACAAATTAAATAACGCTTAATTAATAAATTATAATTGACAATTATTAATAACAATAATTATTTTGTTAACCAATCGTGTGTGTCTATATTGTTCTGTTGTCTGACAGATATTTCCTTCAAGCAACAATCAGCAAGTACTTCAGTTAGAATCTTCATCAGATATCTTATTGGCTGATCATCATTGTCATACTTTACAATTGAACAACCCAAGTCATTCTTCCAATAACGTAATGAACCCTATGGAAACTTCTGAAAATAGAAGCTTCAATTCTCAGTTACCAACACTTACCCATTTCACAGACTCTATTTCACAGGTCTTTAATTATTTTAACACTTTTTAAAAACATTTAAATCCTCGGGTTTCCATTTGCAACAATCTTGATCCTGTTTTTATTTTGTCTTCAGTTTTCAACATTTTCTGGAGATGATTTACATAGCATTATTCATATGGGGTTTGCGCAAAACCATATCAGTGAATCAAACCACGTTCATTCGACCTGTTTGCAAGGTTGGATAGTTAAACAATATATTTATTTCCATTTCGTTTTATATGAAAGGCTATAATTTGAGACGTGGAATTTCGTACAATGCAGGTCCATCAAGCCAAGTACCATCACACATGAAAGCTGAACTTTGATCAACCATTATTTGCATTCTCATATTAATATTGGAGTTTCGGTTAAAGGTCTCGAGGATAGAAAGTAAGAAAAGGATTGATGGGTGTACATAACAAGAAGCTTGAATTGGACCACACCATTTACAAATTTCGTTTCTGTAATCATCTTCATGTATATCAAACAACATCTTCTTTTTTTGTGTGCCCTTGTTTTGGTTTTATGCTCCGATTCATTCGTGGGCTCAATTGTCTTGTCACCCACTGTTATTATTATCGCATTCTTTTACGTTCTTTTCATGTTTGGGTTTACTATCATTGTAAGTCTTAACCCCGCTATACTATGGCTATAATTTAATCTATTTCTACTTCCACCATAAGAACAGGTATAATGATGGAAACTTTCGAGGAATTCATGAAAACTCCTCTAAACATGTCTGGTACCAACTGGTTTATTATTTCGAAATTTTAAATATGATTAAGTACTATCCAACCTTGAAAACTAGCTGAATTATTTTTGTTTTTTTTCATTAATATTCATTGGTCTAAGATCTCATACAAGTTACTGTTTTGATTGGTATACAGGTTTTAACGTTAAAACCAAAAAGTTGATTTTGAATTTTCTTCCTTTCTTTTTAGACCGAATAACATAGCCGTGACATCTGTATGTGTACAAAACTATGTGCAATTTCCTCAAGTGTAGTTATGATTTATTTCAAACGATTAACATGTAGTACTATATAGGTAGCCTATTCATGACTAATAAAGCAACATCAAATCTTAGCCAAGTTTGATTTTTATATATTACGCAACCTTGTCAATGTCAAATTAAATGTTAGATCGCGTTATTTGAAAATTTTGATTTGATCGTTGCTAGTGTTAACCAGCTGTGTAGGGTGTTCTGTCATTTTCTACGTTGTGTGCTTGTGCAATTTCTTCAAAGGAAAAGACACATTAAAAAGTCTAATATTAGTGGTTATGAGCTAAAAAGCCAAGTTTGATTAAATAGAGCTTTTATATAGTGGGATTACGCCGTGAATTCTGGAAATTATGTGGTCCGATTGTAATATTCAAAGATTCTTCTTAGAACACAGAACGTCTCTTTCTGTATCACCTACTATAGAAACCAGAACATTCGACAACAAAGTATCCAAGCACAAACTGTCTAATCAATAACCTAGTCTTTGAAATTTGATGAACAATGTTTGGCGCAATCATAAGAAATGATGATAACACGCCAACCGAATGTTCGGACGAACCAGAATGGGCCACAATAAATTCTGCGACTGCCAGTCTTAGAAACCTTAAATGTATCATGGGCTACTACTTAAACTTATTAAGATGTGGATCTGGAAGTGGACTTTGTTTTGGGGCTTCATGTTAGAGCCCAAGAAAATCTATAAAACTTTGATCCAGCACAGAGGATTCAAGTTTTGGGCTGAATAATTTATGTTGAGATATGTTGAGTTTTCTACCTCACGGAATAGCTAAATAAGTTATGTTGAGATATGTTCATCACACAGAATTTATGTTGAGATATGTTCAACATACTTACGGAAATAATCTCAACATTGGGAGAACACAAGGCATCATTTAATAGCTAAAAAGTCAAAGTATTCAAAGCAAGTTAGCATTGCCCATGGTATTGCATAAACAAACGGTCGATGCTATAATTAGATTTCCGAAAAACAAGTGATTGAACCGTAAAACAGGATTAGAGGTCTACTCCGACATAAAAGTGTCTAACAGATAAAGAGAGAATAAATTATCAGAAAAGGAAAAAGGACAAAAGTACAAAAGCAATAAGATAGAGAGAGATAAGAGATTCTATGAGAGGAGAGGGACACTATAATGTCGTTTTGATTTCTAATAACTTTGATTGAGATTTGGATATCAGTGTCTAGTATCCGATCCGTACACATATGTCACATATGACATATCCAATATAAGTAGATTGCTATAGTGATTCCGGCGGTTAATAAACTATCATTACCCATTGATTTTGGTTTACCAGAGATGAAATGGGCTGACACTAGACGTCATAAGCTATTTAGCTCAACTAGAAAGGACTCTGATCATTGTGTTAGAGGTCTCCAGTTCGAAGTCTCGCTGAGACAAAATCAATATAATATAATGTGATTTCGGGGTTTAGGAAGATTATGGACTTCAGTTCCTAACCTCCTAATATTTTCTTTTTTTTTCTAAAGAGAAAAAAAGAAGTAATGTGATGAGTCTGATGACAGTATGTTATATCTAATGATATTTTATTGTTATTGGGAGTATTATCATGAACAATGAGATCTAGAGCATAATGTCACGTCACATCGTTAAAGCAAAGAGAACGTTACTTTTTCGTTTTTCTCAACTCTCATTAAACTTCTACTTATTTATTACAAGACGACCGTTGAGATTTGTCTAGAATTAAGACACCAATTAACAAAGTCTTGTAGTTGTATGAGTATTTTTATACTCTCCCTCTGTTTCATATTAAGTGTCACTTTAGCTGATTTTTCTTGTTTCATAATAAGTGTCATTCTACAATACCAATGCAATTTTTATAAATTTTCATCTCAAAATTAATTGTAAATGCATTGATCCTATAAATAAACTTATTTATCTAAAATACTATTGGTTAGATATGTGATATTAATGAAAATATAAATGCATTTTAATGAGTTTCTTAATATATGTGAAAAGATGTTGAGTGACACTCTTTGTGAAACGGAGGGAGTATATGCATAACCCTTTTCTCTCCAAACAATCGCCAACTCGTTGAAAGCCCCGAGATTAGTTACAATTTAATACAACTAGTATTAGTCTATTAGCGATAATTTTAAAATCATTTGATTCATTTACCCATCTGGCCAATTAAACCAGTAGCATTTAAATATGAGCTACACAAAAAACCAAACCAAACCAAAACATGAATATTAAAAACAGAATGGTAAATGTACATTAACAAACAATCTTTTTAGTTAGTAGACTTGAAATTTTGTATTTGATCGTTGCTAGTGTTAACCAGCTGTGTAAGGTGATCTATCATTTTCTACATCGTGTATTTTGGCAAGTTCTTCAGCACACATCTAGTCATTACATCATGTAAATACAGTAGCTACAACCAAAAGAGTTACCACTTACTAGTCTTCTTTAAATATAGACGATTTCTATAATACATTGTATGTAATAAATACACTGCATTATATAGTACTATCTTATTTAATACTCAAACCAGATGGGGAACACGTAAACACTAGCCTATTAAATATCTCCACTCTCCTCTTCTCTTCTCGTGTACGTTCTTACCGCAAACTCATTTCTTCTCCACAGACAAAGCAGAAGAGAAAGAAACACAAGCAATCAGCTTCCACAATGAGGAGTGTTCTACATCTCCTCACTCTCTCTCTTCTCATCTCTCTCACAGGAGCAAAGTTCTCCGGCCGACCAGGAGTGAACTACGGCCAGCTCGGAAACAACCTCCCCTCGCCGTCCGAATCAGTCAACCTCATCAAATCCCTTAACGCGAAAAGCGTCAAGCTTTACGACGCCAACCCATCAATCCTCGCAGCGCTAAACGCCACCGACATCGTCGTCTCCATCATGGTCCCGAACGAGCTCATCGTCAACATAACCAAATCGAAAACCCTCTCCGACGACTGGATCCGATCCAACGTCCTCCCCTTTTACCCCTCAACCAAGATCCGCTACCTCCTCGTCGGCAACGAGATCCTCTCCTCCCAAGACTCCGAGCTCAAATCCTCCCTAGTTCCCGCAATGCGCAAGATCCAACGCTCCTTAAAGACCCTCGGCGTCAAGAAAGTCAAAGTGGGGACCACCCTCGCAATGGACGTCCTCGACTCGTCCTATCCTCCTTCTTCCGGCGAGTTCCGGTCCGATATTTCCGGTTCGGTTATGAAACCGATGCTACAGTTCCTAAACCGGACCAAATCGTTTCTATTCGTCGACGTGTATCCTTATTTCCCATGGGCCCAGGATCCGGCCCATGTAAATCTCGATTACGCGCTTTTCGAATCCACCAACGTAACCGTCGTGGATCCCGTCACGAATCTCACCTACCACAACCTCTTTGACCAGATGATCGACGCTTTCGTCTTCGCGATGAAACGGCTCGGGTATCCGGATCTTCGGATCTGGGTCGCGGAAACGGGTTGGCCTAACAACGGCGACTACGATCAAATCGGAGCGAATATCTACAACGCCGCCACTTATAACCGCAATGTAGTCAAGAAACTCGCCGCCGAGCCGCCGGTAGGTACTCCGGCGAGGCCAGGGAAGATTCTCCCGGCGTTTGTTTTCGCGCTTTACAACGAGAATCAGAAGACGGGGCCCGGTACCGAGCGGCATTTCGGGTTATTGCATCCGAACGGGAGTCAGGTTTACGAGATCGAGTTGTCCGGGAAGACGACGGAGTATAAGGAGGCATTGCCGGCGCCGGAGAATAACGAGGTGTACAAGGGGAAGATATGGTGCGTGGTGGCGAAAGGAGCGAATTGGACTCAGCTTGGTGATGCTCTATCGTACGCTTGCTCGCAGGGGAATAATACCTGCGACGCGATTAAACCGGGAGGCGCGTGTCACAAACCGGATTTGATGGTTTTCCACGCCAGCTACGCGTTTAGCTCTTATTGGGCCAGCTTTCGTAAGACCGGTGGGAGTTGCTACTTCAATGGGCTTGCCACTCAAACCATCAAAGATCCCGGTAAGTTAATTTGTTATACAAACTAGTTCATGTCAAATTAGTCCCGGTTCTGTTTAGAACCGGAGAATTATTTTGGTTTTGCTGAATTGTTCAAATCTGTTGTTGTTTGACCAGGCTACGGACGCTGCGAATTTCCTAGCGTGACATTGTGACGACTTTCGAGTTACGACAGTGTTGTGAAGAGTGAGACATAGGAGGAAAGACCGCAAGGTGTTACGGCTCTGATTAGCAGACCCGGCACGTGAAACCGCAAGATGTTATTGTTTGATTGTTATAAACTGCAAGATGTTGTTTATTTAATTTGTTCCCCCTCCAATAAAAAAATGCAGGAGTAATAAATTGGTTTTGTCTGTTAACGTGACGATTCTCTTTTTTGGGCAACACGTGATGATTCTCTAAAGAATACGATACCATTTCCTTTTCACTTTGCAGTAGAAAGTCAACCCATGAACTTTATTATGTCTTTCTTTTCACTTTTATACAAAGGTGAAAGGGTTGTATTTGTACGTGAGAATCCACAGCTTCATCTACATGACGAGAAAAAAAGGACCCTAAATCTAACCTTGAAGAAAATAATGCGCTAATACAAATATTGAACGCCAGTTCAAATACAACGCCCTTTTTTTCTTCTGTTTAACCAAAATCCAAGATCTATAAAAAAAAAACCTAAGATCTATAAATCTAACATGGCCTTAGTAGTCTTGAATCTCAGTCACTGTCTCCTTTTACCATATCTGAGTCCAACTTTTCTAGGAATGGGTAAACTCTAGCATGTTGTGGACCCAAAGTGACAACAGTGAACAGACGTCAGACAAATAATGTACTCGGCTATGACAGGAGCACCACTTATCTTATCAAATTTTTTGCAGGCTTATCTTATCAATTAATAACGTGCTCGGCTATGACAGGAGCACCAATTAATGTTGATCAAAAAAAAATCTTATCAATTAATAATTCAATAGCATGATTCAAGAGGCATGGCTCTTTCTATACGCTGTTTCTGATACGTGGAAAATTATAAATATAATGTGTGTATGTTTCCAAAACATAGAAGATATATTTTCGGAAAGCAGAACTCAGGCTGTAACTGAATGAACAAAATTTGGAATATGAATGTATGGAATGGGTCATTCCATTTAATTCCTTGAAAAATACACCAGTTACAAGAGAAGATCATTCATAAAACATTCCTAACCTTTTTTTGGAATCAATGGAAAGGAAATAATTTCTTTGTAAAATCATTCAGCAACGTAGAAGGTAAGGAATAAGTGGAATGAATAGAATGCATAATTTTATTTTTAATTTAATTAACAAATACATTTTATTTCTGTTCCATTCTCCTTCATTCCATTTAATCCATTCCTTTAATTCATAATATTTCTGTAAATGATTTCCAGTTGTTTCTCTTGACGAAAAAATGGAAATAACATGTTACATATGCCAAATTTTACGGCCCAAACGGTAAATCAAAAGTTCAAAACTAAAATAGCGAGTTGTTTGTTCCAGCCTACAAGTCAAAAGAGTAGAAGTTAGTTATTTTTTTGTTCTCAGCTTCAAGTGAAATTGAGGTGATGATTGTAAACTTAGCTAGTACTAGGTACTAAACAAAAACAAAAAATCAAATACCAAAAATTATCTTGATGATTGTGGATAAGATATTGGATGTCTGTTTATAAACAAGCTGGCTTAAACAAGTTGAACCAGTTTCAGTCTTACAAGTCCTTAGAATAATACAAAATCTGCTTCTTATTTGGTACTCAAAACGTGTTTCAAGTGAAACTGAGGTGGTTATTGTAAACTTAACTAGTACTAAGTACTTACGTACTAAAAGTCTAAAACAAATAATCAAAATAGTGATAAATATCTTGACGATGATTGTAGCTACGATATTGGATGTGTTTTTATAAACAAGTTAGGCTTTAGACAACACGAAGAGGTCCGTCCAACCACAATATTCAAAGACACAAAAACTGACGGGCCATCTTAAATCTGTTTTACATCATTGTCAATAATTGAGATTAGATGTCAATCAACACCAGAAAACCACAAACAACACTATAATCTATGGGTTTACATATAAAAATAATACACCTAACTATCATGAGTATGACTAGGAATCTCGAAGTTTCTCTATATGTTGTTTCACACACTATACTATCAGACAAGTGGGTCAATCATAGAGATGCATGCAGTCACAATAGAGGATAAACTCGAGAATAAGATTTAAAATATAAATCGAGTAATTACTCAACAACCAATGATAATTAAACACTTGTCAAGTTGGAGATAAGAGAACAGGAGCCAAGCACCGTGAGCCCTGACCGACTTTAAGGAGCCCACAGAAAAAAAAGAGTATCAGTTTATTTTGAAGAATACAAATAGCGAAGAATATTAAAAATATACTCTCAACTCTCAAGCCTTATCCAATAAACGCCACCTTCTCCCACTAATCCGCTGAAAATCAGTCTTCTCCGTAACTCCCTCCACCACTGATCCTTTACAACTGATTCTAGGTTTCTCTTTTTACTCAATCGCTTTCGATGGATACTTGTCTTTCAAATCAAGCGGCGCTCTCGTTTCTCCCCTCGCGTTTGAGGAGGCAGAGCGGCGACGGAGGAGGAGGCGGAGGAGTATTTTCCGTCCCTGCGATGCGGAAGGTACAGTACAGAGCGATGGTTGTGGTTGCGACGGCGGGACAGAGCCGGTGCGAGCCTGGAAGCAGCCTCAACGCGCCGCTTGAGCTGCGATCGGCGCAGGGGAGGTTTCTGAGAAGCGTCCTGCTTAACAAACGCCAGCTCTTTCACTACGCCGCTGCTGATGAGCTCAAGCAGCTGGCTGATGAACGGGAAGCCGCTTTGGCTCGTATGGCTCTCAGCTCTGGTTCCGATGAAGCTGCTCTCCACAGGTCCGTCAACTTTTACTTATTCTCATCTATTAGTCTATTACTTCAAATATTTTATGCAAAAACATTCGTAGAATTGTATACACACATAGAAACATATGGTTAATTTGAAACAAGAGAAGCATACACCTATGTTGTTTTTTTGTCGTGTTCTCATACGTTGACTTGGGAAGCAAGTTTTGTTTTAGGGTTTGATAAGGCTGGTTTACCTTTTTTTAACTTCTTGTGGTATTCTTCATGTACTGGATAATTTCATTCACCGTTGGTTTACTTCTTTAAGCAGTTTGGCATTAGTTTATTGCATATTTGCATGTGTCTGCCTCCACTTGCTGTCCTGTTTCTGCAGCTCTTTTTTAAGCTTAACTTGCATGTGCTGTTTTTTTTTTCTCTCTCAAATTACTGATTTTTTTTTTATGGATGGCAGAAGGATAGCTCATCTCAAGGAACGTTACTGCAAAACAGCAGTCCAAGACATTATGTACATGTTAATATTCTACAAATACTCCGAGATACGTGTCCCTCTCGCTCCAAAGCTCTCTAGATGCATCTACAACGGAAGACTCGAGATCTGGCCCACGAAAGACTGGGAGCTGGAGTCGATCCACAGCTGCGACGCTCTCGAGCTCATCAAAGAACACGTCAGCACATCCATCGGGCTACGCGTCAACGCATGCGTGACCGACAACTGGGCGACGACGCAGATACAGAAACGTAATCTCAGGAAGGTATACGATACCTCCATCCTGTACGGCTACTTCTTGAAGTCAGCCTCCCTCAGACACCAGCTCGAGTGTTCTTTATCGGATTTCCACGGAAGCGGGTACCTGAAAGGTCCCGTCTTTGTTGGATCATCGTTCACAACGGCGGGGGCTTCGCAGATCTCCTCCACCAAGGAGCAGCTGAGGCATTACATCGCTGGGTTTGATCCCGAGACGCTGCGGAGGTGCGCGAGGCCGAGGACTGAGGAGGCGAGGAACCTAGTAGAGAAGCAGAGTTTGGCTCTTTTTGGCGCGGAGGAAAGTGATGAGACGATTGTGACGTCATATTCGAGTCTGAAGCGGTTGGTTTTGGAAGCGGTTGCGTTTGGGACGTTTCTGTGGGACACGGAGTTGTATGTAGAAGGGACGTATAAGCTCAAGGAGAATGGGAATGCAGAAGGGCAAGAAAACAGAAGCATATGAGCCAAGCTTAGTCAAAGCTTCATGATCCTTGGGTGTAGTCTGTATATAGGGAAAAGTTTCTGCTGAATCTCTCAGGCATTTATTTCTTGTATAGCTTTTTGCTTAGCTTGAAGTTGTTTTCTACGGCCGAATAAGAGTGTGGTCCTTATAAAGAAATAAGGAATGTTAGATTTTATCGGTTTAGCTATAGTTTTCAATTTCATATTTGAAAAACCAAAACACAGTGCGAACCAACCATGAAAATAAAAGCTGAATTACATGAGAAAAATAAATTAAAGAACGATCACCCACCATATAAAAGTGGTTTGCTCTCGGCGTAAGATAGTGGTTTCCCTCTTTTGGGCTTTTTTCTTCGATTGCTAAAATACTCCAATACTCCATTTAGCAAAGTGAAGCTCTTGTCCAAATAAAC
Organism: Hirschfeldia incana; assembly: GCA_026261945.1. NCBI lineage: Eukaryota > Viridiplantae > Streptophyta > Magnoliopsida > Brassicales > Brassicaceae > Hirschfeldia > Hirschfeldia incana. The sequence goes on from JABCMI010000067.1 coordinate 653,530, forward strand.
ACGTTTTATTAAAAGAAAGTAACTGTTAAAGAGAATGATTATCCAATAATTTTACATCTGGTAAATATCTGTCCTTGTCATGTACAGCTGTCAATTTTCTATGAAACCTGAAATACGTGTCTTTATTTTCTTTAGTATAAATATCCTTTTTCCCTTACACTTTGTAACAAGGAAGTAATAAGTCAACATCAAAGTTTCTCACTTTCTTTCCTGCGTAACTTTATTGTCAAAAAGACAAAGCATCTTTATTCTCTCTCCCTCCTTTCACGTTTCATCTCACCATCACTCACTTATTATTAATTTTCTTTATACACAAATATCAATTTAAGGTTTTAATTAATTCACAACACGTTATCAGCACGAAGAAGCTCTAGCAAAAATCTATCGATCGTTCTTATACCAAACGAGGTGATGCCTAAACTTATCTTTAAATATATTTAATTTTATTTAAAATTTTATTTATTGCGGAGTGAGAGGCTAGGCCTTCTCCGTTTGTATTTCGGGATAATAGGCGCTGCCTTCCCCGACTGATCGTTATGGCAGGCTAGGCCTCCACGATCAGAAAAACACGTGGTAGGTTTTACCTCCGTGTATAAAAAGAAAAGATCAAAATGGAAGACTAAGTCTCCTCGGATCTTGAAAAAATGGTCAAAAATGGAAGGCTGAACCTCCTGGACCTTAATAAAATGAAAAAGTCAACATGGTAGTCTTGCCTCCTCTGACTTTAGAAAATGATCAATATGGTAGTCTTTGACTCCTCGGATCATGTGAAAGGCTAAGCCTTCAATTTTATTTATGCTATTTAAATTTCTGCAATTTAATTTCTGCAATTATTTTATACTTTTATTTTCTGCATTTAAATTCTCGTCTATATTATATATTTATAAAATTATTTTATGAATACAGTTATCATGTCGAATTTAACAAGGCTCGAAATAAGTGCCCTAGATATTACAGAAAGTAATTATATGACCTGGGCAGTAGGTGCAAAAATGCACTTACGAGGTAGCGGGCTTTTGGAGACCATCGATAATACTAAAACGGTGTCGGATGAGAAAAAGGCTAAAGCCATGATCTTTTTACGACACCACATACATGATGGTTTAAAAGATGAGTATATTACGAAAGAGGATCCTTGGGACCTCTGGCAATCTCTAAAAGAGAGGTTTGATCACCAGAAATATGTGATCCTACCAAAAGCCAAACACGAGTGGATCCATCTCCGGTTCCAGGACTACAAAAGTGTAAGTGAGTTTAATTCCGCTATGTTCGGAATTACATCGAGGATGATGTTATGTGGAGAGAAAATAAGTGATTATGATATGATCGAGAAAACTCTCTCCACGTTCCATCCTGGAAATTTAGTCCTGCAGCAGCAGTACCGGGCAAATGGATATACTCGTTACTCGGAGTTGATGCAAGTACTCCTTGTAGCGGAGCAGAATAACCAACTCGTGACTCTAAACCATCAGACTCGTCCCACTGGATCTGCACCATTCCCAGAAGCGAATGTTGCATCATCCAGTTATGATAATAGGAGAGGACGAGGACGTGGACGTGGTCGTGGTTATGGTCGTGGAAGAGGACGGGGAAGAAGATTCCGTCCATATGATGAAAAGAATGATAAGGACTTCCACGAGAATGAAAGGGGCCGGGATGATAAAAGGCAAACAGATAAGGTTTGCTACAGATGCGGCATGAAAAATCATTGGGTACGTACTTGTCGTACGCCAAAGCATTTGGTCGATCTGTATAAGAAATCCCTAAAGGAAAAAGAGAAGGGAAGTGAAACACACTTCATCTCTGATGAGCCCGGGCCATCCTTTCATGGTTTAAATGATGATACTCATCTCGACGTATCAGATTTTCTGGTTGAACCAGAAAATATCGATGTGTAATAAGTTTCGATATGATATTGTATTATAGTATCTATATCTTTTGTTGTAAAATATATGTTATGTTTTAAGTTTAATGTTTAATAATATATATGTTTTATGAATATTTCAAATTCAGAAAAATGCCAGAATTTGAGACTAAGGATGGAGATATGTGCTTGGCGGATAGTGCGTCAACGCACACGATTATCAAAGATAAGAAATATTTCTCCAGTCTCAAAATGAGAAATTACGCTGGAAGCGTAAGTACAATTTCTGGTAATGCAAAGATTATTATGGGCTCTGGAAGAGCGAAATTCTCAATGCCAGGGGGAACGATATTTGAAATAAGTAATGCATTGTATTCCCCCGAGTCTCAAAGAAACTTATTAAGTTTTAAGGATATCCGAAGTAATGGATATCATATTGAGACTATGAGTAAAGATGGCATTGAATTTCTTTGCATTAAGTCTGAGAGGAAACATATATTGGAAGAATTAAAGATGTTATCCTCTGGACTATATTGTACGAGAATAAACATGACTGAGTCCTATGCCATAGTAAACATGAAGTTTACTGATACATTTAAAATCTGGCATGAGAGGCTAGGACATCCTGGTTCAGTCATGATGAGAAAGATAGTGCAAAATTCGAATGGCCATCCGTTGAAAAACGGAAGAATTTTGCAAATGGGCGAGTTTACATGTAATGCATGTTCTCAAGGAAAACTTATAACTCGGCCATCACCAACAAAAATTGGCAATGAATCACCAATGTTTTTAGAAAGAATACATGGTGATATATGTGGGCCAATCCACCCACCGTGCGGGCCGTTTAAGTATTTCATGATAATGATTGACGCATCTACTAGATGGTCAAATGTGTGTCTTTTGACCACAAGAAACACGGTTTTCGCAAAGTTCATTGCCCAGATAATAAAGCTGAGAACGCAGTTCTCAGAGTATGCAATTAAGAAAGTAAGGCTTGATAATGCCGGTGAGTTTACATCGCAAGCCTTTGATGATTATTGTATGTCAATGGGGATTGATGTGGAGCATCCGGTTCCCCATGTACATACACAGAATGGCATGGCTGAGTCATTAATAAAACGGTTGCAGTTGATTGCAAGACCGTTGGTATTGAGAACAAAGCTCCCAATTTCTATATGGGGTCATGCTATATTGCATGCGGCTGCACTGATTCGGTTAAGACCGAGTGCATACCATAAATATTCCCCCTTACAATTGGCATCTGGGCAAGAGCCAGATGTATCCCATCTCCGAGTCTTTGGGTGTGCGGTCTATGTTCCGATAGCACCGCCACAAAGAACAAAAATGGGCCCACAGAGGAGATTGGGAATATATGTGGGTTATACGTCACCAAGTATAATAAGGTATCTGGAACCGTTAACTGGTGATATGTTTACGGCAAGATTTGCCGATTGCCATTTTAATGAGAATGAATTTCCAGCGTTAGGAGGAGGAATTAAAGAAATTCCTAAAGAGATTACATGGTGTACACCGTCGTTGTTACACCTTGATCCCCCTACCAATCAAAGAGAGCTGGAAGTTCAGAAAATTGTGCATTTGCATAATTTGGCAAACCAGTTACCTGATGCGTTCACAGATACGAGAAGGGTGACAAAATCATGCATACCCGCTGAAAATGTTCCATCAAGAGTTGATGTTCCTAAGGAACAAAGTGATGGAAACAAAATTAACGAACCTAGGGTTCAGTTAAAGAGAGGGAGACCAGCAGGTTCTAAAGATAAAAATCCCCGAAAGAAAAAGAAATTGGTTGAGCAAAGTGAAAAGGTTCAAGAAGAACCTGATATTGAAAAATGTCTGAAAGAAGACATAGATGAGGTTCAAGAAGAACCAAATAAAGATAGGGATCCAGATGACGAGGAGGGAACAGGAAAGTATGAGATTTCCATCAATTACGCCCATGATCAAAAGTTATTGATCAGAAATAAGATAAAAGATGTTGATGGAAGGTTCTCCTTTTCTGTGTCCGATGAGATCAATCGTGAGATTGATGATCCCGATCCAAGGTCCATTTTAGAATGTCAGAAAAGACATGATTGGGAAGAGTGGAAAAATGCCATTCAAATTGAGTTACTCTCCCTGAATAAAAGAAATGTCTTTGGACTTATAGTCATAACGCCTGAGAATATAAATCCTGTTGGGTATAAGTGGATATTCGTGAGAAAAAGAAATGAAAAGAATGAAGTAACACGATATAAAGCCCGATTAGTTGCCCAAGGTTTTTCTCAGAGACCGGGAATTGATTTTGAGGAAACGTATTCCCCGGTAATGGATGCAATTACGTTTAGATTTTTGATGAGCCTTGTGGCATCGAAAAATCTTGAAATGCATCTCATGGACGTTGTGACTGCTTATTTGTATGGATCGTTGGATAATGATATATACATGAGACTCCCTGAAGGATTAAAAATGCCAGAGGCATTGAAAGAAAAATCCAGGGAGGTTTGTTCGGTCAAGTTACAGCGATCACTTTACGGATTAAAGCAATCCGGACGCATGTGGTACAATCGCTTAAGTGAATATCTTTTGAGTAAAAGATATGTGAATGATGCGATATGTCCATGCGTTTTTATAAAGAAATCGTCATCTGGCTTTGTGATCATTGCTGTATATGTGGATGACCTGAACATAATTGGAACTCGAAAGGAGGTTGATGATGCTCGAACTCATATGAAAGAAGAGTTCGAAATGAAAGATCTCGGCAAGACAAATTTTTGTCTTGGGCTCCAGATAGAGCATCTCCGAGAAGGAATATTTGTGCATCAATCAAACTATACGAAAAGATTATTGAAACGTTTTCGTATGGACAAAGCGACTCCTTTGAGTACTCCAATGGTTGGTAGATCTCTCGTGGTTGAGAGAGATCCGTTTAGACCCTGTGAAGATAGCGAGAAGATATTAGGTCCGGAAGTACCTTATATGAGTGCTATCGGTGGTCTGTTATATCTTGCAAACTGTACCAGACCTGACATTGCTTTCGCCACAAATCTACTGGCAAGATATAGTTGTGCTCCAACTCTCAGGCATTGGAACGGAATAAAGCACTTATTCCGTTACCTTCAAGGTACAGTTGATTTGGGGTTAATGTATTTTAAAAAACCCGAGTTTGGTATGGTTGGTTTTGCAGATGCGGGATACTTATCAGATTCTCATAAAGCTCGATCGCAAACCGGCTATATTTTTACAATTGGTGGAACCGCGATCTCTTGGCGGTCACAGAAACAAAATTTGGTTGCGACTTCCTCAAATCATGCAGAAACTATTGCGCTTCACGAAGCATGTCGAGAATGTGTGTGGTTACGGTCAATGAGTCACCACATACAAGATTCAAGTGGAATAGTTAACAAGAAAGAGCCGACGAAAGTTTTTGAAGATAACTCAGCTTGTGTCGCTCAACTTAAAGAAGGTTATATTAAGAGCGACAGGACGAAACACATCCCTCCGAGATTTTTTTCGTACATCCGGGAGCTCGAGAAAAAGAAAGAAGTAGACGTCGAATATATACAGTCATGCAAAAATCCGGCTGACTTGTTCACCAAAGCTCTTCCAACTACAACGTTCCGAAAACATGTCTACGGTATCGGAATGCGGCGTTTGCGTGACTTGTGAAGAGAAAACTATGTCTGTTATTCTCAGGGGGAGATTACATCAGTGTACTCTTTTTCTCCTCGTCATGGTTTTTATCCCATGGGGTTTTTCCATGATCAGGTTTTTAATGAGGCACTACGTAATACAAATTGGATAATCAAGGGGGAGTGTTAAAGATAATGATTATCCAATAATTCTACATCTGGCAAATATCTGTCCTTGTCATGTACAGCTGTCAATTTTCTATGAAACCTGAAATACGTGTCTTTATTTTCTTTAGTATAAATACCCCCTTTCACTTACACTTTGTAACAAGGAAGTAATAAGTCAACATCAAAGTTTCTCACTTTCTTTCCTGCGTAACTTTATTGTCAAAAAGACAAAGCATCTTTATTCTCTCTCCCTCCTTTCACGTTTCATCTCACCATCACTCACTTATTATTAATTTTCTTTATACACAAATATCAATTTAAGGTTTTAATTAATTCACAACACGTTATCAGCACGAAGAAGCTCTAGCAAAAATCTATCGATCGTTCTTATACCAAACGAGGTGATGCCTAAACTTATCTTTAAATATATTTAATTTTATTTAAAATTTTATTTATTGCGGAGTGAGAGGCTAGGCCTTCTCCGTTTGTATTTCGGGATAATAGGCGCTGCCTTTCCCGACTGATCGTTATGGCAGGCTAGGCCTCCACGATCAGAAAAACACGTGGTAGGTTTTACCTCCGTGTATAAAAAGAAAAGATCAAAATGGAAGACTAAGTCTCCTCGGATCTTGAAAAAATGGTCAAAAATGGAAGGCTGAGCCTCCTGGACCTTAATAAAATGAAAAAGTCAACATGGTAGGCTTGCCTCCTCTGACTTTAGAAAATGATCAATATGGTAGTATTTGACTCCTCGGATCATGTGAAAGACTAAGCCTTCAATTTTATTTATGCTATTTAAATTTCTGCAATTATTTTATGCTTTTATTTTCTGCATTTAAATTCTCGTCTATATTATATATTTATAAAATTATTTTATGAATACAGTTATCATGTCGAATGTAACAAGGCTCGAAATAAGTGCCCTGGATATTACGGAAAGTAATTATATGACCTGGGCAGTAGGTGCAAAAATGCACTTACGAGGTAGCGGGCTTTTGGAGACCATCGATAATACTAAAACGGTGTAGGATGAGAAAAAGGCTAAAGCCATGATCTTTTTACGACACCACATACATGATGGTTTAAAAGATGAGTATATTACGAAAGAGGATCCTTGGGACCTCTGGCAATCTCTAAAAGAGAGGTTTGATCACCAGAAATATGTGATCCTACCAAAAGCCAAACACGAGTGGATCCATCTCCGGTTCCAGGACTACAAAAGTGTAAGTGAGTTTAATTCCGCTATGTTCGGAATTACATCGAGGATGATGTTATGTGGAGAGAAAATAAGTGATTATGATATGATCGAGAAAACTCTCTCCACGTTCCATCCTGGAAATTTAGTCCTGCAGCAGCAGTACCGGGCAAATGGATATACTCGTTACTCGGAGTTGATGCAAGTACTCCTTGTAGCGGAGCAGAATAACCAACTCGTGACTCTAAACCATCAGACTCGTCCCACTGGATCTGCACCATTCCCAGAAGCGAATGTTGCATCATCCAATTATGATAATAGGAGAGGACGAGGACGTGGACGTGGTCGTGGTTATGGTCGTGGAAGAGGACGGGGAAGAAGATTCCGTCCATATGATGAAAAGAATGATAAGGACTTCCACGAGAATGAAAGGGGAGAAACTCTTTGAGCTTGGTGGGTCGTCTCTTAAACCCAGCATCACAGAGGATGTCAGACCTGATTTTAGACATGCCTAGAATATGGCGCCTCTATGATCGAGTGAGAGGAGTAGCGTTGTCAAAGGAGAAATTTCAATTCATATTCAAATATGAACATGATTTGTTGGATGTTCTAAACAGAGGAGTCCACACCTTCAAGCTTTGGCCAATCGTCATGGAGAGATGGATTGAGAATCCACCTGAGGATTACTTACAACACATCATGGTCTGGGTGCAGATGAGGAATATCCCTGTCAACCACTATACTGAAAAGGCCCTCTGGACACTGGCAGGCTTTGCAGGTCAGGTGGTGGAAGTAGCTTTTGATCCGGAGAAACCCCAAATCCGGGATTACATTAGAGCACTTGTGAGGTTTAATGTGGCAAATCTCCTTAGGAGATTCAGGAAAGTTTCATCTTCAAGAGGAGGAGAAGTACAGATTCGCTATGATTATGAAAGGCTCCAAAAGAGATGCTACACTTGCCAGAGACTCACACATGAGCAAGACCACTGCCCCTTTTTCAACAAAAAGAAAGATATGGGTGGTCACGTTGGGGCTTCCTCTGCGGAAAGTAAAAGAACGGAAGTCATCGAACGCTTAGAGGAAACGGATCCTCTCTTTGGACTCATACCAGAAACCCTTCTTGGTTTCGATCAAATTTCTGGTAAACCAAAGATTGCAGGAGAAGTGCTTGAATGAATGCGCACTTACTTACTGGTAGCTGAGGGTCCAGAGAAAGCAGCAAGAGTTGAGAGAGTCCGTAAGTCTCTACAAGATCTTGAGAACGACCCAGTCACCTGCAAAACTGCACTCATGCTGGAACCTGCTCCGAAGCTTACGTCTGACTTAGACAAAGGAAAGGGTGTAGTTTTCGATTTCAGCTCTCAAGAAAGAATTGCCTCTGCTCCGGAAAAACTCATGGCCTCTGCTATCTCGGCTGGAATGAGAGTCCTTCAATCTGGTAAAGTGGTGTCGGTGACTCCTTCACCTGATGCTAGTCTTGGCTCCTATCACCCCCCGTTTCTTCAAGAAAGTTCTACGGGTTTTAATGCTGGTTCCTTTGGGACTAGTATATCCGGGACTACCTTGAAGAAAACCAGAGCCAGGAAGAGACCGGGAACGTTTACAAGAAAGAAGAATGGCAAGGCAGTGATGAAGGAGGATAAGACAGCAGGAAAGTCTATAGGTGAAGGAGTAGTTACTGATGCGAAAAGGAAGGCAAAGGACGATGTCGAGCCATCTCAAAGCTCTGCAAGGTTTAAGAAACCATTGGTGGTCCCAAGGGAGGGACCGTCCAGTATTTAAATGAAGATGGTGAGCTGGAATTGCCAGGGCTTGGGCCGTGCACAGGACCTGGTCATTCCAAGACTGTGGGAGATGAGACAAGAACATTTCCCAGACATTTTGTTTTTGATGGAAACGAAGCATAAGCGAGATGTGCTTGTAGATATTCAGACGTGGTTGGGCTATGATAGGATCTTGACTGTTAATCCTATCGGGTACAGCGGAGGCCTGGCGTTGATGTGGAGAAGTACGGTGTATATAGACTTCAAGTTTGTAGATAAACATCTGCTGGACTTTCATGTACAGTTTGGAGATTTCAGCTTTTTTGTCTCTTGTGTGTATGGGGAGCCGGTTCGAGGTGATAGACCGAGGTTATGGGAAAGGCTGTCCAGGATTGGAGTCCACAGGAAGGAATCATGGTGTATGGTGGGAGACTTCAATGAGATCAGAAATAATGGAGAAAAAATTGGTGGCCCCAGAAGGAGTGAGGCATCTTTCCAGCCCTTTAATGATATGTTGGACATTGGTCAAACGGTGGAACTACAAAGCGCAGGAGACAGCTTTACTTGGGGAGGAAACAGAGGAACCCTATCGATTCAATCCAAGCTAGATCGATGTTTTGGGAACAAAAATTGGTTCAAGATGTTTCCTGCTTCCAACCAAGTCTTCATGGATAAAAGAGGTTCGGATCATAGACCTGTGTTGGTAAAACTCTTTGCGCATTCAGATGTGAGACAAGGCTCCTTTCGTTTTGATGCAAGATTCCTGCACATCAATGGGGTTAAAGACGAGATAAAAAAGGCTTGGCTCACTAATCATCCTTTCGTTCAACCTACTGTATCAGAGAGATTACACCGCTGTAGAAGAATATTAAGCTTTTGGAAGAAGAAGGAAAATTTAAATTCCAGAGACAAGATCAAGCAGATACAGAGTGCATTGGAGATTGAACAATCTGTTCTTGTACCTTCAACGATCAGAATCAACTTTCTAAAAGATGATTTGGTGAGAGCCTATCGAGAGGAAGAGTTGTATTGGAAGCAAAAATGCAAAGACAGATGGGCAACTAAGGGTGATCTGAATACTAAGTATTACCACGCTTCGGTCAAGAGTAACAGGGCTAGAAAAAGGATCATCAAACTGATGGATGACAGAGGACAAGAGCATTTCTCAGAGGAAGCAAAAGGGGAAGTAGCTAAAACCTATTTTGCCAACTTATTCAAATCCTCGGGGAATGGTGATTTCACAACGCTTTTTGAGGGCTTCACCAAAAGGATATCAGATGAAATGAACGCCTCTTTGACAAAGGAGGTCAGTAAAGAAGAGGTTAAGGAGGCAGTCTTTTCTATCAAACCAGGAAGTGCTCCGGGTCCCGATGGCATGACAGGTCTTTTCTTCCAAAGATACTGGAACATCATCTGTTCTCAAGTAACGATGGAAGTTAGAGCTTTCTTCACATCTGGATACTTCCCAGCAGATTGGAATTTAACACATCTGTGTTTGTTGCCAAAGATTGATGATCCGTTTCTCATGTCAGATTTACGACCTATCAGTCTGTGCTCGGTTCTCTACAAGATCATATCCAAGATTTTGGTTACCAGATTAAAGCCGCTGATGCCAGTTATTGTCTCCCCTACGCAATCAGCCTTTGTGGAGGAACGCCTCATCACTGACAATATCCTAATAGCTCACGAAGTAATCCATGCCCTGCGTACTGATGATAGGTTCTCCAAAGGATACATGGCAATAAAATCTGACATGTCCAAAGCTTATGATCGAGTTGAATGGGGATACCTACATGCATTACTCAAGGCGTTGGGGTTTGAAGAAGTTTGGGTGGATAGAATCATGTTCTGCGTCTCAACTGTCAAGTATGCTACTTTGATCAATGATCAACCCTATGGATGGATCCAACCGGAAAGAGGATTGCGACAAGGAGACCCGCTCTCGCCTTTCCTTTTTGTTTTATGTACTGAAGGGCTAATTCATCTGTTGCAAAAAGCGGTTGAAAGAGGAAGCTTACAAGGGATCCAGTTTTCAGATGAGGGGCCAATGATTCATCATATGCTGTTTGCTGACGACAGTCTGCTAATCTGCAAAGCCTCGGAGGACCAAACGAAACAGTTGATGGAAATTCTTGAGATTTATGAGAAGGCCACCGGACAGCTTGTGAATTTAAACAAATCGGCTGTCACTTTCGGTTCCAAAGTAAAGGAGGATGTAAAAAATGGTATCAAAAACCTCACAGGGATAACGCAAGAAGGTGGATCTGGTGTCTATTTAGGCTTACCGGAATGCTTCAGTGGATCAAAAACAGAGATCTTGGCCTACATATATGATAGACTCAAGGACAGATTATCCGGATGGTTCTCCAGATTGTTATCTTTGGGAGGTAAAGAGGTACTAATCAAAGCAGTAGCCATGGCAATGCCGGTGTATGCTATGTCATGTTTTAAACTGACAAAGAAATCTTGTGAGAACCTCACCAAAGCTATGGCTGACTTCTGGTGGAACTCACTCGAACATAAACGAAAGATGCACTGGCTCAGCTGGACTACTCTCTGTCTTGCGAAGGAACAAGGAGGTCTTGGATTTAAAGACATTCAGAGTTTCAACCAAGCTCTTTTAGCCAAACAAGCATGGAGGATCCTAAACTTTCCTGACTCTTTGTTTGCGAAATTCTTCAAAAGCAGGTATTTTCAAAATACTGAGTTTCTGAAGGCAAAGAATGGACCTCGCCCTTCTTATGCGTGGAGAAGCATCCAATTTGGTAAAGAGCTATTGACCCGTGGGTTGAGAAAGCATGTGGGTAATGGAAAAACGGTTTCAGTGTGGACTGATCTCTGGATAGAAGGAGAAACAAGACGAGCTCCTTTGATGAAGAATATTCTGAGTCTCTGATCTGGTCGACTTCCAAAACAGAAGATGGGATATAGACAAGCTCCATGATCTCTTTTTTGAAGAAGATATATCAAGAATTCTTGCCATGAAAACTGTATTCGACCAGGAAGACTACTGGGTGTGGTTACATAACAAAAATGGTTCTTACTCTGTAAAATCTGGATATTGGTTCATCAACAGAATGGTGAGAAGTGAGGAGATCGTACTGGCAGAAGCTCAACCATCTTTAAACACTCTGAAGGCTGAAGTGTGGAAAATTCAGACGGCTCCAAAGATAAAAACTTTTATTTGGAGAGCTGTAAGTAATGCAATTCCTGCAGGGGAGTTATTGGTGAGAAGAGGAATCAAGATGGATCCGATGTGTCAAACATGTGGTTTTCAAGGTGAATCCATTAACCATATTATCTTCCAATGCTCGGTAGCAAGACAAGTGTGGGCCTTAGCAAATGTGCCGTATCCTGAACACGGCTATGACAAGGTATCTCACTTTTCTAACTTCCACTTGCTGATGATGATGATGAAAAAGGAATCAATACCAGAAGAAGTGAGAACTGCGATTCCTTGGATTGTATGGTATTTATGGAAGTTTAGAAATGGAATTTTGTTTGAAGCAAGGATGAAAACCCCGTTGGAAGTGGTAACAACAGCCAGGGAAGAAGCGGATTTCTGGTCAAGGGCTCAGAAAAACCAGGAAATGAGAGAGAAGGAGGAAAGAGAAGCAATGACGGTTGTTAAGAAGTCATGGTCTCCTCCTCCGACAGGTTGGTTGAAAGGAAATGTTGGTGTAGATTGGAGTAGAGCGCAGGCAAAATGTGGTGCAGCTTGGGTTGTGAGAGATGAGAAAGGAAAAGTAATTCTCCATAGTAGGAGGGCTTTCTCAAATATCAGGTCTAAGGAAGAAGCCTCTTTCCAAGCGACATTATGGGCCATGGAAAGCTTCCATTCTCATCATCTCAATAGAATCATCATAGCCATTGATGATACTACTCTTCCTAATGTGATTCTACGACCGCGAGCCTGGCCGAGTTTCAAATACCAACATTCAGAACTGATGAAGAGGCTGGAAAAGTTGGAATGGTGGAGATTTACAAAAGAAGAAAGATCGACTAACAGAAGCTCTTTCATCATAGCTCAATCTGTTCTTAAGGGTGGTTATTTGCAGTCCTATGTAGCTGCAGGTGCTCCGTTTTGGCTTAAGGACCTCTTTTATAATGAAGAAAGGACTGCCTCTGTTGAAGTCTGATGGTGATACAAAGATCGATTTTTTGGAAGTTTAGCTGGAAAGTGTTGTTTGATCAGTCTCTTCTGATCCATTTTTTGGGTATAGTGGTTTCTAGGCATTGTGTATTGCCTTCTTGACATGTATGTATATCTACTCTTTCTCTGCTCGGTTGAGCATGGTAATGAAATTCTCAGATGACAAAAAAAAAAGAACGATCACCCACCCAACGATCATATGGAATCAAACCGTGAAATCTTTGGGAAGATGGGTTATTTTGGCGCGGCATTTGTTAGGCTTTCATTTTTAAAGCCCAAAAGGCCCAAATCTCCAGACCTATCAAACTAGAGTGAATGAATTGAATTGTAAACAAAACTGGTCATCTTTTTCAATTCCGTTTCTCTCTCGCCGGAATATTCTGTCTACTTCAAGCTCCTTATCACTCGCCATCGCCACGTATTCGCCGGTAAGCATACATCCTTACCTCTCATCTCCCTCTCCTTTCCCATTAGAGGCATTTTATCACCCCCCCTTGTCGCGATTCTCGCGTGATTAGGGTTTTGTGAAATCTAACGCCTCTGGTTTTCAAATTCTCCCAAGTTTCTAGGTGGATTCGGATAAGGAAGATGCCAGACGTACAATCAACGGTGCTGGAGTTCGTTAACAAGCTCAGAAAACGGTATATATATATATATACATTATATTCTCCGTGGATTTCATAAAACCCTGCGTTAAGAGAGTTTTATCATATGTTTTATACAGTAAGATCGAAGGCTCACAGGCTACAGCAAAATGCACCGTAGAGCTACTCAGATCAGTGATCTCTCAGCAGCGAGTGCCTCACTCGAACCAAGCTTCAGCTCTCATCGATGCTGTGAAAGCCGTCGGCGAACAGCTCGTCGCCGCAAATCCCGTTGGTATGCTCATCTGTTGCTTCAACCTGTGTAATTTCTCTTTATGAATCAAAGTAATTATTACTCCATCTGTTTTAATATGTAAGTAGTTTTAGCAAAAAAAATTGTTTCACAATGTAAGATGTTTACACAATTCAAAGCACTTTTACATTTATTATAGTTGTGTGACCAATCAAATAATTCATACATTTTTATTATTGGTTGAATTCATGTATTAAATGCTATTTTTCAAAAGTAAAAAATTTCTTAATATTCACACTTTTAACTTAAACTACTTACAAATAAAATCAGAGGGAGTATTATTTTTTTAATTTGTTTTTTTTTTTGTAGAGCTTGCGGTGGGGAATGTAGTTAGGCGTGTTTTGCATATAATAAGGGAGGAGGATCTCTCTTTAGCTACAGCAGCTATGGCTGGTTTGGATTTTCTTGATGCTAGTGATGATGAAGATGGTGAAGATGGTAATTGCAGAGGAGTTGGGTATTCTGCGATGTCTGCGGCGGTTGCTGCAGCTGCAGCTAGGAGTACGTTGCGCCCTCCGTCTTTGCAGATGCTTCTTGAGGGCACTCCTGAGTCTGCTGCTGTTCCTTACACTTCTTCTTCCGGTGCTGATTCCGAAAGCAAAAGTAAATGTACCCTTTCTCCATGACCGTGGCTGTTATTTCCGAATGTTAATTTTTTTCTATTCAGTAGGAGTTTATACTGCCTGATTTAGTTATGGCCTTGATAAGCCATGAAAAAGAATGTTATAGTAGTAACAGAATAAAGTTAATTTAGACAACTAGATACTCTTTTGGTATTGAGGAATCTGGTTTCCCTTGGGGGAGTTTTAGGCTTGGGAAAGTTAAGAGATGAACCCTAGATTACTGATTCTGGTAGTTTTGTTGCTGGATATCTCTGTGAATTTGTGTTGGATGATTTATTGTATGATTGCTTAAGTATTTACATTACTTGTTGATATTAATGCGGTCTAATGTACTTGTTTTAGCTGCTGATAAAAGTTCAATGACTCGGAAGCTGAAGCATGATGTCATAGAAGGAGTCAATCACCTTATCCTCGAGATTGCCGGTTGTCATGAGCAGATCGCCGAGCAAGCTGTAGAGCATATACATCAGAAGTACTTTTCTTCTCTATACCATGATTTTTTTGTGGCATGCAATAGAAGGAGAACCTAAATACTCGTTTATTACTGATTTGTCCTTGATGATATATCTTTTTTATCAGTGAGGTGATTCTTACCCTGGGTAGCTCAAGAACAGTACTTGAGTTTTTGTGTGCTGCAAAGGAGAAAAAGAGATCGTTTCGTGTTTTTGTCGCCGAAGGTGCTCCAAGGTTTGGTGTCTCCTTTTTACTACGTTTCATCATTACCATCGTTGGTATCAGTCAATTTAACTCAGCTGTATCGTTTTTTTACCTTCCTTCCAAGTTCCAATTCTACTCTGTTATGTTTTAGGTATCAGGGCCATCTATTAGCAAAGGAATTGGTAGCTAGAGGACTGCAGACCACTGTGATCACTGACTCTGCAGTGTTTGCTATGATTTCTCGAGTGAATATGGTACATTTTCAGTCCTGCCCAGATCTATATTTTCATGTCGCTTGGCTTCTAAAAATAGATCTCAAATGATGTGATAATACACAGGTTATAATTGGAGCTCATGCAGTCATGGCTAATGGTGGGGTTATAGGACCTGTTGGAGTCAACATGGCTGCCCTGGCAGCTAAAAAGCACGCAGTCCCATTCGTTGTTCTAGCCGGTAGTCACAAGGTATGGTTCCAAGTTGATTACATTGTTTAAACCAGTTATTGTTCTCATGAACCTGAAAACTTGACTTAATACTTGTATATATGTAACAAACAGCTATGTCCACTGTATCCTCACAATCCGGAGGTACTACTAAACGAGCTGAGATCTCCTTCTGAACTGCTGGATTTTGGTGAATTCTCTGATTGTCTGGATTCCGGAACGGGTTCCGGGTCTCCCCTTCTTCAAGTTGTCAACCCTGCATTCGATTACGTCCCACCAAACCTTGTTAGTCTATTCATAACCGATACGTAAGTCTCAATAATTATTATCTTTTCTTTCTCCAAGTTACTATCTGTAAGATTACTCCATTTTTTATGGCGTTACTATGTTTTAGTTGTGAAGTTAATGATGGTAGTTCTGGTTTTGGTCACAGGGGAGGACACAACCCATCTTACATGTACCGTCTTATTGCCGACTACTACTCTGCTGATGATTTGGTGATGTAGAGAGCAACTAAGGATTCATTTTTTTTTTGGCTTATTTTGACCATACAAGCTCACTTGGTCGGTCAATTCACGATTGGAGGATATATGTACATTGCGCAAAGCGGATGCTCAATGCTTGTAGAAGAATACAGAAGATAACATCTTCTCTGCGTCCTTGATATTTGTCAGGTCGAGTGTCTTTTTTTTGTCACTACAACATTTTTCTTGCTTTTGCCTTTTGTATTTTTTTTGCCAATTATAAGAGTTGCAAGGTTTAAGATTGTGTTGGCGCGATACATTGGTTCGGTGCGGTCCAGTTTCAATTAGTTTTATCCGTTTTTTAGACCGGAAGCCCAATGAGAATGGGAAGCCTAATTAACCGTCCTTGATGTGTCTATTAAAACAATATCAAGAGGGAAGAAAGATTTGCATAGAGAGAGAAAGAACTAGGGTTGACGGTATCATGATCCGAAGAAGTCTCCCTCTTTGCAACAAGAGCAGAACCAACGTTGCTGTTCCTTTGGATCTGCAGATCGAGATTCTTAGACGGCTGCCTTCAAAATCCCTAGTTAGGTTTATGCTCGTATCTAAATCATGGCAAGAAATCATCAGCAGCAAGAGTTTCATCAGATTACGATCCTTGACTCAGCCTTTGCGTTTCCTACTCGTTTTATCCGATAAAGATGAGCAAATGGGATGCCTAAGTTTCAGCTTCTTCTCTTCATCTTCTCTGTCGTCGTCATCAACATCAATAACAACCACTTTCCTATCCAAAATAAATTTCCCTCTCTCTAGAGTCTGGTTCCCTAGTTATTACGTTAACGGTCTGATGAATATGGGTGAGATAATATGCAACCCTTGCACTGGAAGGACCGTATATTTACCAAAGCTTGACGATGATAGAGATACGACACTCGGACGCTTTTTCGGATATGATCCTATCAATAAACAGTACAAAGTACTGTCGTTCCCCCCCAATCTTGCAGGACACGCAACACCTCGGTTTAATCAATATCAGGTGTTCACATTGGGAGCTAAACCTAATAAATGGAGATTTATCGATTGCGGCATTCCTCACACAACTTCGTCTAAAGGTCTGTGTATTGATGGGTTTGTGTACTACATGGCGAGAACGGACACAGGATTGACGTGTCTGATGAAATTCGATTTGAACTCTGAGAAGTTCAATATCTTTGCTAGAGTCTCTGACGAAACGAAAGCTTTGTTTTCCCGTTTCAAGAGTTCTACAACTTTGATAAACTACCATGGAAAAGTAGCCCTAGCCCTTCGCCACACTACTAAGTCAGTGCCTTCGATTGAATTGTTCGTTTTCGAAGAAGGAAAACAGGATTACAAAGAGAAGTCTTTCAATAATCTTCCCCCGCTTAATTTACGTACCAAATGTGTTATTAATCATATGGGTGATATTATTTTTGCACCTAGCCGTTCCAGAGAAGAGGCTAATATTATCTACCACGATTTCGAGGGAGCCAGTTTTAAGATGAAGTTTGATCTTGATGTAAAGCAAGAATATATGTTTAGTCAAGAAAGTTATTTTGTGGGTTACGTAGAGTCTCATGATGATTTAAGCTAGCTAGGGAGAGTTGTTATTTCCATCGTTTGTTGCGGTATGCCTGCCACTACAGTCAGTGTCAGTTCATGTCTCTTTATATCTCAACATGTTGTTTTCTTTTGGTTGCATTCAGTATTCCTATAGATATTACTATTATTCTATTGGACTCTGAGAAGTTTTGGTATCTTCGCTAGAGTACACATCTGAGGAAATGAAAGCTTTGTTATTAATTTCATGAAAAACGGTTCTAGAACTTTGATAAACTACCATAGCAAAGTAGCTATAGCATTCAACCTTCTACCACTCTATGCCTTCAATTGATTTGTATAGCAATTGTATTCTTGTTTTGAGAAAATCCTCTCTTTGATATATAAAACTAAAGAATTGTATCATTCGTCTTTAGGATCAAAGGTCTGATTTACTTGATTAGATTTTGTATAGAGGGTTTAACGATGAATTAGAAAAGTCAGCAGTAGCATCTTAAGAACGACTTAAAGTGCTGTATAAAATCAAATTTGAAGACTTGGTAAATTACAAAGAAAACAGTTAGAAGACATAGAAAAACCAAGTTTGAAGACTTGCAGTGTACTCTTAAAGATCAAAACTGCACTTTAGGCGAAGGACACTAATGATAAAGGGCTTGGCCCAAATATTTTCTTAGCCTAAAAAGGCCTTTTTTTTGTTCTCGTCTCCATATAAATACCATTTTGCCATGTTCAGACCGAAGTTTCCGTTTCTGTTTGGTCGGGGGTTGGTCCTCTAAAGAGAGAGAGATTCTTTGTCTTGTTGAAGAACAAACCCAATTATACAAAATAAACCCGAGTTTCAAAAAAGAGAAGAGAGAGATTATACACAGAAAGAGAAGGTATATATATATATATATAGATAGTAAGCATACTCATATACCAGCACATGGAGAATTAGAGAGAGAGAGAGAAGACATATATTTATCACTTTCTTCGGTGTATTCCATCTCCGGGACCTTCCAATTGCTCTTTCTCTCTTGTTCATGACTTTCAATTTTCAAAAAATAAAACTGTTTCAAATAACACCGATGATTTTTCTAGTTTAGCTGCAAAGCCTTTTTAAGTGAAAATTCGTGGTTTTTGGCAAAATTTTTATCCGAGAGAGAGAGAGAGAGAGAGCTAATTTACGTTTTTTGTTACTATCGGATTCCCCTAAAGTTTTCGATTTTCTTACTTCCTCTTCTGCCAATTGCACTAAGCAATCGCCAGGTCTTGTGATTTTTTTGATCCGATTGGTTTAATTTTTTTTTCTAGGGCTTGAATTGGACCGTGATTTACCGTTTTTATACCACTAGGATCGTCCCTCGGAGATCAAACACTTGTCGGAAGAGTATTCGGGGTTGGATTGTAGCGGAATTAAAGTGAATCTGTCGGGAATTTTTTGGTTCACATTCTGTCGGAAAGAGGTTGTCGGGGGCTGGCTATAAGGTGCTTTGAGCTGGCTCATATCTTAATCTGAGCTTTACTCTAGAAATGAAACCGCTGTTTCTACTGGCGGCTTTGGCAGGTTCCAGAGTGTAAAATTTGCTAATTTTATTGTATCTGTGAAGTGGATATTGGGTTGGGTGATGGTAATGAAAGTTTGGAGCTTTTTTGAGATGGTTGGCTGGATCATAGTCTCTGATCTGGTCATTTGCTACTGGGATAAAGGATCCAGAAAGTAACAAGAGTGGTTCAAAGTATTTTACCACTTTTAAGGGAACTTGAGAGGGGGTTAAAAAGGTGCCAATGTCTCGTTGCTTCCCATTTCCACCACCAGGATATGAGAAGAAGATTAGAACCGAAGACTCTTTAGTCAAGGTTCTTTTATGTTGAACTCATAGTATCTACTCTCCTTTGTCATAGTGCTCTTTCTGGTGTTTTCTAAGGTCGTAATTGGATTGAATCTGCAGGAAAAGCAGAAGAAGCACAGAAAGGAGAAGAAGGATAAAGAAAAGAGAGATGGAAAACAGAAAAAGGATAAAGAAGGAAGCAGAGATATATATAAGGAAGGGAAGGAGAGAAAAGAGAAACATAGAGATAGGAAAGACAAAGAAAAGAACAGAACTTCTCAGGAGGACAAAAATACTGTTGGTGCTCATCCCAACAACACCGTGCAGAATAATGGTAATGAGGAGTCTAAGTTTGTACAGGACCTGGCAAGAAGGATCAACGATGAAGAAGAAGCGAGAGAGAGTCAAAGTCTGGGGAAGAGTAGTTCTCCCTGTGAAGTTACAGAGAACTTTGCCATTGAAAAAAGGTCTGAACCAGTGGAGAAGAAAGAACATGCAAAGAAAACAGAACTACAAGAGAAGAATCACCTCAGGGAAAGTGTGACGAAGGCTGAACCAAAGTACACAACACATAGGAGTAATCAAGAGAATAAAGAAGAGAAAACAGAGCCGATCAACAAAAGTAAACACAAATATATAGAAGAAGGAGGTTCTATGTTAAAAGAAAGAGATGTAGATACTAGGAATATTGGCAAACGGAAGGATCATGAGACGAATGGATTCTGTTATGGTGAGTCATTCTTAATGTGATTTCTTATGCTGCTATTGTTCGTCTCTTATAGGGTTGTTTAACTGTTATGCAGAGAATGGAACTAGGCCAAACAAGATACACAGGCCAGTTGCTTCACCAGTGTCATCCGTTGAGAACGGTAGTAAGTTGGGAGCATGTCAGACTCCTCCGAAACCTGTTACTGAGTTGCAAGTAACAGTATGTAATCCAGAGGTCAAGGAGCATAGAGGAAACGGTTTCGCTTATGCTCAAGAACCCAAAAGACCTCCAAGGATTACTTCTGTGGAAGTTAAAGAAAACGGTGAAGCACTAGCAAAAAAGAGGCCTCACTCGGACTTGAAGTATTTTGATCAGATACTGAATTTAGAGGAATTGCATGAGTTTGATGAAAGTGAAGAACAAGAGTGGCTATTTGGTCAGTCTGGTGTGAAATTATCAAAGAAGCAAAAGAAAGATTCCACTACTTCATTGGATGAAACTCTGCAAGTGTGGAACCAGGCTCTTAGAATAGAATCTGCTGATACTGTTGCTCTTCCATATGTTGTTCCGTTCTAGTAGATTAAAGAAGTAGTAGAATCTTTATATGGTTGGAAGAAACAGATCCGGTGATCAAAATCTTAAGGAGGATTGTATGGTGTGAAAGTGCGCATTATCTAATTTTTGGAGTTAATACTGGAGGCAAACAATCCTTTGATCCTGGACCAATTCTTTGTCAAGCAATTGGGTTACAGGAACATCATATGGGTGTTATAGTCATGATGAAATCACAAGAGGTCGCACGCACTCATGTCTAAGACTTTGAGGTCTCAAGTACTGATAAAGTGTGATAAGTGGAGCTTACTTAATGGGAACTTTCAGAGCATTACATCTTAAGGAACTGTTTCATTCTTCGAGACCACCCGATCAATTTCAGAACGAGCATTGTGAGGAACAGCGTTGGACAGGGTTCAAGTCAAAGGGCTGTGATGTTGTTTGTGAGGTTGTTAACGGAGTGGTAACTACAAAAGAACATGACCAATGTCCTGTCTAAAGATTCTACATTCCCTGGAAGAGATGATTTCAGTTTCAGTAGAGCAGGTTCGCTTTTCTTTACACAGACAAATGGGAAGATGCTGTTACGAGGAGACACTTCCATCATCAGTGAATAAAGTCAGAGTCCAATGTTCTTTGTAAATTTGGAGTTTTGAATAATTTTAGGTCTCTTTTCATATATTTGGCACGGTCTTTTGGTATATATTTATAAATTTTGGGTATAATTTCGGTAATTTAAAATCAAATTCTAGTCTATACTAATATTTGTGCCCGAAATCAAATTTTAGTTTTTATTTTTACTTAGAACAAATTAAATAGCATTTATTTGAATAGTCATTGTATTTTCTTATTTATTAAAAAAATTATTAAATCAATTTTAGTTTAATTTTTGTGTCTAATATATTAGAACAAATTAGCTGATTTTTAGGAATATTTATATTTAAAATTGATTTTAACAATATTAAACTTAGATAACATTACCATTAATTATTTTGAACAAAATTAAAGTTTAAATTTGATATTAAACAATATTATGAATATTCCTAAAATATATGTTAAACTTACCATTACTTATTTTGAATAATGAAATCTATATATGCTTAGATTTTAATTATATTTAAACTACTTATAAAACAAGATTAAATATTCGTAACTGAATATTATTTTAATATAATTAAATCTCACCTAATATTATATATTTTTCAAGAATTTCTAAAATATATGTTTAACGATTATGGTTGCTATTAATTATTTTCAACAAGAAAATTTAATACTGAAATTTAATATTTTTGAATTACTTGTAAAAAATGTTTACTGTTTATAACCAAGTATATTTTTTTCTAGTGCATCTAAATCTTATCACATTATCCATATTTGATCAAAATATTTAAATTATTTTTACATTTGACAAACAATTTCATGTTACAAGAAATAATACTCAAACTATAAATTAGTTTGGTTTGAATATTAAAATATAATATCAAAAATACTTTTATTTTTAGTGTTTTGAATATACTTTAGCTATTTTAGATGTTTACTTTTGATTTTTGATTATTTGTATATATTTTCAATTATTTTTGACAGTTGAAAGTATTTTATATATCTGAATGTTTTTAATATACATAAAGTATAAAAAATTAATATATTTATGTATATCAATTTATTTCAGATACATTTGGATACCTTTAAACTTTTTAGTTGAAGTCGGATTCAATTTTGACTTTTTTTTTGACAATTCGGATTTTGCTCTCTGAATAACAAAATTCTGAACATTTTCAAATATTTATCTAATTTTTATTTGGGTTTGAAATTACTTTTTTCGAATCAGATTTGGTATGATTATTCGGATTATGGTATTTTGTCCAGCCCTATGCTAGAATTACTAAAAACTGTCATCTATTTGTAACTTATCAGTCTAGGCTTCGGTTTGGATTGATCTAAACCCCCACAAATCCTCCATTGTGAGATAATGTCCGAACCAATTTTTTATTGGGTCAGTCATAGTTCAGGATTCAAGTCTGGATAAAATACCTATGTGTATTTTGTTTTGTTGCAGATGAACGTTGTGCAAGTTTTGAAAAAAAATCAGAGTGTGTTGTTGCATGTTATTTGTTGTTTCTCCCTCCTTAAAGATGACAAAAAAGGACATGTCTTTTTTTTTTTTTTTTTTGCTCAACGACGAAAAGGACATGTCTTTTTTTTATTATTTTTTTTGTTCAACGACGAAAAGGACACGTCTTTGACGACCAAAAAGGATGAAACATTTGTTCTTTGGGCTTATTGCAAAAGTGACTCAAAACTTGGAATCAAACAGAAAACTAACCTTTTCTTTTGACTCCTTTTTTTTTTGAGATTTTCACCCCACACTTGCATTTTATTTACGAAAATACCATTATTTTTTTTTTTATCGAAAATGGCTTCTTTACTGTCTCAACCTCATCTTCTTCAAGTATTTACAATAGTGCCACTACCATGAATAGTTCCAACAACCTTGTACTAACTGTATGGAGTTTTTAATGCATTTTAATGCACGTAATTCTCTTTACACTCTCTCTGTTTCAATTGTTATGAACTAAAAACAACATTTCTTTCACTTTCTCTCCATATTCATCCAAAAAACTCAAGCTTTTGATTCAAAATAATTTATGGTTGAGAGAGCCATATTTCTTTCGTTTTGACTTACGGTTGCTTTCGTTTGAGGTTCTGAGTGGTTGGAGAAGACCCTGTGTGCAAACGAAGTCATCTCACCTAGTTTAAGGTACGAATTTGAATTTTTTTCAAGATCTGTTCGCGTAGAAGACTTACTAGTAAGTCATCTGTATGTAGAAGACTTACTGATAAGTCTTCTGGTCAAACGGACGACTTAAACTAAGTCGTCCAGCTTTGTTTGTTAAAAAAAAAAACTCTAGACGACTTATATATAAGTCGTCTACGAGAAACGGGTTAGTTTTGCATTTGACCGAATCGTGTCAGATCTTTGACTATTTCTGGACGACTTATAATTCAGTCGTCTCTGGAAAAGTTAAAATTTCAATATTTTATTAAACTAGACGACTTAAACGTAAGTCGTCCTAGGTTAGTTTTGTAATTGAAAAATAAAACTTGAAATTTAACTTTCTCCAGACGATTTAAATCAAAGTCGTCCCACCAGACGACTTAATTTAAAGTCGTCCGGGGAAAGCAAAGTCGTCCAGAATATTTCCAAATTTTCTGGTCAAACCTTGCTTAAACCGGACGACCTTAAGTTAAGTCATCTATCTGGACGACTTTCATTTAAGTCGTCTAAAGATGGACGACGTAGTCAGGACGACTTTGCTTACCCCGGACGACTTTAAATTAAGTCTTCTGGTGGGACGATTTTCATTTAAGTCGTCTGGAGAAAGTTAAATTTCAAGTTTTATTTTTCAATTACAAAACTAACCTAGGACGACTTACGTTTAAGTCGTCTTGTTTGAATAAAATATTGAAATTTTAACTTTCCCAGAGACGACTAAATTATAAGTCGTCCAGAAAAGTCAAATATCTGACACGATTCGGTCAAATGCAAAACTAACCCGTTTCTTGTAGACGACTTTAATATAAGTCGTCTGAAGTTTTTTTTTTTAACAAACAAAGCCGGACGACTTACTATTAAGTCGTCCCTTTTCATTTTCAATTGCAAAAGTGACCTCTTTAGACGACTTACCTTTACGTCGTCTGGACGACTTAATTCTAAGTCGTCTGCGGCAATGTTTATTGAACTTCTTCATTTTCTCTATGTTTACTAATGTGTTTTATTTTGAATATTTGCAGATGATTTTTCAGTTACATGCAGTGTATGGAGAATGGTTGTTGAGAGATTGCCGTTGGGATTTTGTGGTTGATGATCTCAAAGGAGCAAGATTGTTTTTATTGAATGAAGATTCAACACATGCTGAACTTGTTGCAATGGCTCAAGAAGATTATAACCTGGACATGAGAACAGTGACTGTGGAGATTAGCTACTCATTACCAGCAGAAATGATGATGGCTCCAGGCAGTCCTCCCATTCATGTTACAAGTGATAGACAAGTTCAAAACTTGCTCGAGATACTCAAAACGCATAGAGTATGTCTTTGTGTATCAAGCCGCAGCAAGGTGGAAACGGTTTCAGAGGAAAGGGATAATGATGAAGCTGGTGAATGGGAAGAAGATGTTGGTGATGATGAAGCTGGTGAATGGGAAGAAGATGTTGGTGATAATGATGAAGCTGATGAATGGGAAGAAGATGTTGGTGATAATGAGTTTGTTGAAGATGAAAATCAAGATGGGGAGGAAGAAAATGGGGAGGAGGAAAATGAGGAGGAATTTGTTGGTGAAACAGATCAGAATGGTGGGGATTACAGTCTTTATGGAAAGGTTCAAGATGAGGATGAGGAAGATGATGATAATGTTTGTTTTGAAGAAATCGAAAAGACATATGCTAAGTCAAAAGCTATTGAAGGAGGAAAATCGGATGGTAGTATCTATGTCAACCAGAGTTTTGATAGCAAGGATGCACTGCTTTCAGAGCTGCGGTTGGCAGCAGTGAGGGGTAGGTTTTCTTTCAGAATATACAAATCAACGAAAACTCTCCTTGTGGCAAGATGTCGGGTTAGCGGTTGTGGATGGAAGATCAGAGCGAGTGTGAAACATGGGACAAACACGTTTTGGGTAACAAAGTATGTGGAAAAACATTTATGCTCAGTGGGAGACCGAATCGCTCAGCGGAGACACTGTACTCCGAAGTATGTTGGTAGTCTTTTCATTGATCGTGTTGGGATCATTGATGGGATTACTCCGCAGCATATCACTGATGCAATGAAGAACATGTTTGGCATGGAGCTTGATTACACCACTTCATACAGAGCATTGTTATATGCACAAACATTGGTGAGAGGATCAGCAGAAGAAAGGTATTCGCGGCTGGCATCATATCTCGAGCAAATCTCCATTGCAAATCCTAATTCTGTCACGGCTATAGAACTTGATTCTGTTAAAAGATTCAAGTATCTATTTCTATCTTTTGGAGCTTCTATCACAGGTTTTAATTATCAGAGAAGGGTCATTGTGGTGGATGGAACTCACCTAAGTGGAAAGTATGGAGGTGTTATGTTAGTTGCAGCCGCACAAGATGGCAATTTTCAGATATTCCCATTGGCTTTTGGGATCGTGGATGCTGAAGATGAACCTTCTTGGGAATGGTTTTTCACAAAATTGGCTACTTGTATATCTCATGACAAGCCTCTGATGATAGTCTCCGACCGGCACTCGGCCATTAAAAGTGCGTGTGATAAGGTGTTTCCTTGGGCAAACCGAGGAATATGTTATTATCACCTTCAAGATAACATTGTCAAAAAGTTTAAAGGGAAACATCTCATGTACTTGGTGAAAGGGGCTGCTTATGCTCACACGGTTTACGATTTTGACCGGTACATGGCTGAGATACGGAGTGCAAACCCGGAACTTGCAAAGTATTTGGAGGATGCCGACGCCAGCCTATGGTCAAGGGTTCATTGTAAAGGGAACATGTTCAACATAAAAACAAGCAACATCGCTGAATCTATTAATTCCGCACTGAAGAAAGCAAGAGGATTTCCGATTACGTTCCTGCTGGAGTTCATAAGAAAGAAGTTAGGAAAATGTTATGTGAAAAGGAGACAAGATGCTTTGAGTCTCACAACTCCACATAGCCGGGGTGTTGAATACTTGCTTGCTGTTCGAACAGAGATAGCGGATACGATGACGGTCGAACCAATTAATGGATGGAAGTACTTTGTCAAAGGTGGCAAAATGGACTGTGTGGTTGATTTGGAACATGCAAAATGTGATTGTGGTGTCTATGGAGTGGAGAAAATACCTTGCTCTCATGCTATAGCTGCTGCAAATAAAGTTGGTTTGCATATCTCCTCACTTGTATGTCCAGTGTACTCAAAGAATTATCTGTATGCAAGATACTCAGAGAATATATATCCTATCGTGTCACAACATGTTGAGGAACGAGAATGCTTTCCTCCAGAAGTAAAGCGTGGTCCGGGAAGACTTAAGAAATCAAGATGGCAATCTTGGTTGGAGCTATCTAGGATGAGAGGACACAAACGCAGGAAGAAACACAGGGCACAGAGATGCTCAAACTGCAAGGAAACTGGCCATACGAAACCACAATGTAAGCAACCAGTTGACTAGTTGTCCAGACGACCTTAATTTTAGTCGTCCAGTGTATTTTATTTTTAGACGACCTTCTTCTAAGTCGTCCAGTGTATTTTATTTTTAGACGACCTTCTTCTAAGTCGTCCAGTGTATTATATTTTTAGACGACCTTCTACTAAGTCGTCCAGTGTATTTTTATTTTTAGACTACCTTCTACTATCCTCTCTGTCATCTTAACTTGTTTCCTTTTGTTTCATTAGCAACTTATCAACTTATGTATTTTGGTTTGTACAACTTGAATGGTTTTCTATGTGAACTTTTATTCTAGATGTGCAAAATGTTAATTGTAAGTCGTCCAAACCTTCCAGACGACTTATTTGTAAGTCGTCCAGTTGGAAGACCTTCCAGACGACTTAACTGTAAGTCGTCCTAACCCTCCAGACGACTTATTTGTAAGTCGTCCAGTTGGAAGACCTTCCAGACGACTTAACTGTAAGTCGTCCTAACCCTCCAGACGACTTATTTGTAAGTCGTCCAGCTGGAAGACCTTTCAGACGACTTATTTGTAAGTCTTCCAGCTGGATGACCTTCCAGACGACTTATTTGTAAGTCGTCGAGACCTGAAGAACTTGCAGACGACTTATTTGTAAGTTGTTCAAAAAAAAAAGACTTGTCAAATATATACAAGAGAAAAGTTCAAAGCTATACAAGAGGAGTTCAAATCTATACAAGAGACAAGTTCAAATCTATACAGCTAATCATACATGCCCACAAATCTATCACCATCCACATTTTCTTGCAAATGCTGATTAAGAAGCTCCGTCCATATATCCACCGCCATACAATCCCTCATATTCTTCACGTTGGTCCTAGCAAAGTCTTTAGGGTTAAAGGGGACCCCAAGAGCATGACATTCAATGTACTTTAGAGCGTACACGCCACAATCACCACTGTTAGCCGTGGGTATTCCTTGCACCGGTCTCTCATAGGTGTATGGCTCTAACCCGCGTGCGACCCGTAAATCGTCGTTGGGAGCGCACTCAACAAGCAGATAAGGTAACATCTCGAGAAATGGCTGCATTATCTCATCCCATTCTGCTGGTACCGACGATGAAGGTATGCTGTCCCAGACGACTATGTGCCTCTTAGGGATCGATATCCAAATAGCAACCCAATGCTTGTTGTTCAAGTTCACTGGCGCATAGATATCATCAACGTCCTCCCCCCACTTCTTCATTGATTGGCAAAATGAAGGTATTGATCCTTCATAAAAAGCTCACGCCCCACCAGGTAGAGCTCTCCCTAAACCGTGGTGATCAGGTTCCGAGGCTTTGAAGATGTGATACTGTTCTCTCCAAGACTGGGAAAAGTTGTGATCCAGGAATGCCATTCGCTCGCTCCTGAAAGCTTGTGGGTTCTCCTGATACCTCTGCCTCAGCACATTAATCCAAGCATCTATATGCTGCAGATGGCAATAATACAAGTTAGAAGATACCAGACGACTTATATTTAAGTCGTCTAAATGGTCGTCCAAGTAGACGACTTTCCAGACGACTTATATTTAAGTCGTCTGGTAAATATAAGTCGTCTGGAAAGTAGTCTACTTGGACGATTTTCCAAACGACTTTCCAGACGACTTATATTTACCAGACGACTTAAATATAAGTCGTCTGGCAAGTCGTCTACTTGGACGACCATTTAGACGACTTGCCAGACGACTTATATTTACCAGACGACTTAAATTTAAGAAGACTTACGCAGTCTTCCAGCCATTCAGTTTTGGTCCGGAGGATTTTATACCACCAAGTTGGTGATGTACGTGGTTTGTCCTCATGCTTAGTGTAATAATGACTGCAAACAAAAAAGCATTCAGTTTTGGTACACTAAATCAAGCAAAAAAGCAATCAGTTTTGGGTAAAGCAATCACTTACGGATCAGTTTTCAACCAATCAGCGAGTTCCTTCAGCTTTTCTCTGTTTACTGGAGGAAATGGCTTATAGGCTGCCACTTTAGCTTTATTTTTCTCTGCCGTATAAGGAGATAACTGCGTGGGAGCATGTTTCTTCGCTCGTTCACTCCTTCCACGCACAGCAGTAGCAGCAGGGGGAGCTGTTTTGTCCAATACAACCAGGCTCGGTTCTGTGGCTTGAACGTTTGATTCTGGTGCTGGAACGCTTGGATCAGTGGAAGCGACGCTCGGTTGGAAGGTGGAAGAGAGGCTCGGTTGGGTATCGGTGGAAGAGAGGCTCGGTTGTTGATCGGTGGAAGAGAGGCTCGGTTGTTGATCGGTGGAAGCGAGGCTCGGTTCGACAATCTGTTTGGAGGAGACACCATCTGCTTTATTTACCGAGAAACCCTCATCGAATGTATCCTCCGGCAAATATCTCTGCAATATAAAAGTTGCACATTAGTTAACAATGGACGACTTAAATAAAAGTTGTCTGGACGACTAATTGACCCTGGACGACTTAAAAAAAGGTTGTCTAGACGACTAGTTGACCCTGGACGACTTAAAAAAAAGTTGTCTAGACGACTAGTTGACCCTGGACGACTTACAATTAAGTCGTCCAGGGTCAATTAGTCGTCCAGAAAGCTTTTTTTTAAGTCGTCTGGACAACTAGTTAACCCTAGACGACTTACATCTTTGAGTTGAGGAGGAGGCTGTTTGGTAGGAGGAGGAGGAGGCTGTTGCTGTTTGGTAGGAGGAGGAGGAGGCTGTTTCCTTTGAGGAGAAGGCTGTTTGGTAGGAGGAGGAGGAGGCTGTTTCCTTTGAGGAGAAGGCTGTTTGGTAGGAGGAGGAGGCTGTTTGGTAGGAGCAGGAGGCTGTTTGGTAGGAGCAGGAGGCTGTTTGGTAGGAGCAGGAGGCTGTTTCTTAAGAGGAGTACGCTCTTTGGTAGGAGCAGGAGCCTGTTTATCTTGAGGGGTTGTCTGAATGGGTTGAGGAGTAGGCTGTTTATCTTGAGGGGTTGTTGTATTGGGTTGAGGTGTAGGCTGTTTGTCTTTAGGGGTAGCCTGATTGGTGATACCAACCTTCTTCTCCACAGCTTCCAACCTATCGGACACCTTCCTAATCTCCTTAATGCACTTCCTAAACCCTTCTTTCATGCACTCAGTTACGTCCTTGAACATTTTTTCCAACTCCTGTTTGGTCATCCAATCCTCTTCACTAGCCTCTTTAGGAGCCTCTTTAGGAGCCTCTTTAGGAGCCTCTTTAGGAGCCTCTTTACGACCTTTCTTCAGAGGTCTTGGATTGTCTTCCTCCTCCTCCTCCTCCTCCTCCACAACAACCATCTCTATCTCTTTGGCTTTCTTCGATGTAGCCTCCTCAGGTTTTGTATAGACCTTAGTACCAGTGACTTCCCAGCAATCTAAGGTCCACTTCCACGGTCTCCGATCATACATGAGTTTGATGATGTTCTCCGCGGGCAGGTCCTCAACCTCAGAGTCCCATTTTGGCCACATTTCACTAATGTCCTTCTGGACAAAGTTGATCACGCGGGTCTGCAGTAAATAGAAGGATCGAGTTAGATATTTGAGCAAGACGACTAAATAGACGACTTAATTATAAGTCGTCTACTAAGTCGTCCAGCTGGAAGACTTTCCAGACGACTTATTACAAGTCGTCTACTAAGTCGTCCAGCTGGAAGACTTTCCAGACGACTTATTACAAGTCGTCTGAAAGGTCGTCCAGCTGGAAGACTTTCCAGACGACTTATTACAAGTCGTCTGAAAGGTCGTCCAGATGGACGACTTAGTAGACGACTTTAATTAAGTCGTCTGAAAGGTCGTCTAGATGGACGACTTAAGAGACGACTTTAATATAAGTCGTCTGCGCAGTGTTTTGGATTGTAGTAAATACCTGACGCAAGATAGCAGCTTTCATTGATCTGCGGCCTCTGCTGCCTGCGTAAGCCAGTATCGGTGGAGACGGACTGTTTGCTCTGGGACCACCAATACTAGCACCCAATTCCGGCATAGCCGTGTACACCCAGACCTGAAGAACTTGTATAAACCCATCCACGGTGTAGCAGCCAGTAATTTCTTTCTTCCACAAAGCGTCCATCAGCACCTTAAACGCGACTCTCCCCCATGGATAATTCTCAAACCGATCTAAATCCATCACTAGCCTTGCCAGAGAAGATCGTGTAGCGGTTGAAAACTTTCTCCCTTCAATGAATCCTGTGAAGATGGAAAGGTACGCGAGCCGCTTCCGATCTTCCGTGGACCAATCCCCGCATCTGTTCAGTGCTGCTATTATCTGATCTGTAGTTGGCCCAGCTTCCAGATGAACTCCCAGCATCCCCCAGAAAGAAACAATCTCTTTGGTAACTTCACATTTTGGTGTCTCAAGGTCCTCGATGTACTCGCAGTTTAGACCAGTGAGGTTTTCAAACTCTAACAGTGAAAACCTCAAAGGTTCTGGACCAACCAGAGACCACATCTCATATTTCTTCTGAATGTCCAGCTTGAAACTGAGCATGTGGTGAACCAGCCTTGAAGCCCAACCAAATCCCTGCTCCTTGAACTTGATGAAAACTCCCAATCTCGACTCCTTGAGCTATTCAAATTCGTCATCAGTAAGAGCTTGCTTAAGAGCAGTATGCAACCTCTTGTTATCCGTGTGATACGAAATGCTATTGTGGGCTGGTGGCTCAGAGCCTGGTGTGTATAACCTACGGGGGAGTTCTGGAATATCCATCCTTTTTGTCTGCAAAATAATCAAAGACAACAATAGAAGTCAGAACACAAACTAAATCAATCACGCCTTAATTGTTACTCCAGACGACTTAGTAGACGACTTATAATTAAGTCGTCTGGAAAGTCGTCCAATTGGACGACTTAGTAGACGACTTAATTATAAGTCGTCTGGAAAGTCTTCCCAATGGACGACTTAGTACTCGACCTGTAATAAGTCGTCTGGAAAGTCTTCCTGCTGGACGACTTAATTTAAGTCGTCTACTAAGTCGTCCAGTTGGAAGACTCTCCAGACGACTTATCTTACAAGTCTTCCAGTAGAAAAATGTAAAGCGGACCTGATTAGTCGCAGAAGGAGTTGGAGTACTCGTCATTGCGGTTGTTGTACTCGTCATTGCGGTTATAGATCTGAAAAAATAAAAGTGAAACGGTGAGAATGAGTACATTGATAGAGACAACGTTTTATTTTCATCTTTTCCTCGAGATTGATGACTTACCGGCGTTAGGGTTTACAGAGAAACAGCGCTACGGTTTACAGAGAAGAAGCGGCGGCGAAGCGGCGGCGCTAGGGTTTGGAGGAAGCGGCGGTGAGAACGTTGGTGAGCACGGTGGCGAGGTCGACGATTTGTTCGGAAATAGTGGAAGCGGCGGCGCTAGGGTTTAGAGGAAGCGGCGGCGCTAGGGTTTAGAGGAAGCGGCGGCGCTAGGGTTAGAAGACGCTGCGGCGAGAACGGTGAGAATGAAGTTAGATAGCCGACGTTGAGAACGATGGTTTGTTCGGAAATAGTGGGAATTCGAATCGCCTTTGATATCGCCGGTGAGAGAGAACTGTTAGGGTTTCTGAATTTCGCGAAAAATGAACAAAAAAAAAATCACCTTATATATTGGGTAAATAATCCGGTTAGCTTTAAAAGTACATTGGTAAAATTTAAGGTTTGATCCGGTTTAGACGATTTATTCTGGCTGATAATGTACATCAGACGACTTAATATTTAATCGTCTGTCTACAGACGACTAAGTTTTAAGTCGTCCAGACCCTAAAATGAACCCCTAAACTAAAATGACTAAATTAACTAACTAACCACGTTATAAAATCAAAGTATAGTTCAATAGTGTTTACTATACACAGAAATTAACACGCTTAGGTAATTTTTAAATTTTTCAAAAACGGTTTTAATGCTTTCCGAAATCTAACCCTGAGAACATATACAATACTACAACATATGTTGATGAAACCAAAACTAAAGAATATCATGACGACATACTTTCACTCATCTATGCTGAAAACAATTGAAATTTGTTATATCCTAATTTATATCTCTTAAGACATATGTTAATTACATAATTCCCATTTTTCACCTATCAAAATATTTTTTACAGAATTTTTAAATTATGTTTAAGAATAACTGTCCAGACGACTTTAAGTTAAGTCGTCTGGACGAGTTATTTTTAAGTCGTCTGCACAGACGACTTGCCGAGGGGTAAAAACGTAAAAAAAATCCCGTTTTTTTGTTTGGTCACAAGGGTCCTAGTTGTAATTTCAATAGCTTTTTAGGTTACTTTTGTCTTTGACCCAAGTTGGGGTATTGTTTTAGGTTTGACTCCAAGTTTTGAGTCACAATTGGCAATTCTCCCTTGTTCTTTTTCATCTCTGCCACCATTGTTTTGGCTTTTTTTTTCATTTCTGCCAAAGGAAAATTTTGAAATGAAATTTTTGAAAAAAACATTATATATTGAAATGCAGAAAATTAAATAAATAATGAAAAATTATACCAAAATTAGAAATGGTTTTAAAAACTTTAATATCAATTTTATTTTTGAAAAACCTAATATATGATAATGACGATAACAATTTCAAATATTTTTTGGTCTAAAACAATTTCAAATATATTGATGACAACTGTATTTTTTTTAAAACAACCATTAACAATGACAATTTCAACATACTTTTAATGATAATTTTCAATATTGATTATGATGATATATATGTCAACAACAATTTTTTTGACATATAACAATATTTTGTCAACCATTAAATAATGTTTCATTGTTTAAAAATTAGTGAAACTTATGCATTATGCATATCACCATTGACAATAATGGTTGTTAAAAATATCAGTTGACATATCTACTCTTACTTTTAACAATAATGTCAGAAACTATCGTTGAAAATTCAAAAAAGTTTGAATTTTATAATTTTTGTGAACTTCTTTTTGATTTAATATTTTGATTTAATTTATACATTATTTTAATTTATTTAGTTTCTTGATTTTCTTAATTAATTTTCTGAGTTTTTATTACTCTGTTAACTAAACTGTGGAAAATCCAATTTATCATTGTTTTATCCTTATAATTGATCGTTTTGTACTTGATAAACAAAAAAATTAGATTGAAGATTTTTCACACATATATCATTCTGAAGGTTAAAAGTTGTAGCCGGAAATTTTTTAGTTAATACCAATTAAAAGTTTAAATACTATTTTCTGTTTTTTTCTTTTGGTCCAATTTTCACCCGATACATTTCAATAAAACAGAAAATTCAATACTTAAGCAAAGAAAATAACCACGTGTATACAAGTTGGACACGTGTGGGATTAAAATCTTGCAAATGGTTAGGTGACGAGTCTTCTAGGATTATATCTTCACGAAAACCTTTAAATAACTACAGTACATTTCATGCCTTTTTTTTTCATTTCATGTTTTTCGATTTTTGGTTCTTTATAAATTTTGCGCTTAATTGTTCCTTGGGTATACGGGACTCAGAGTACGGTACCATACATGATACATGCGAAACATTTGAATAAGGCTCTAATTTTGGAATTCTCAGTATTATTTTAAATCATTATTTTAATACAAGGGCAAGTCAATCACCTTTACATACGGAGGTCGAAGCTCTTATATGGGCAATGAAATGTATGAAGAATTTAAGGCAATATAATGTTACTTTTGCAACGGATTGTTCTCAATTGATGAAGATGGTTTCGGAACCAGAAGAATGGCCGGCTTTTGCAAGCTACTTAGAGGACATCAGAAGTCTCAAGAGAAGTTTTCACAGCTCGGAGATTATTCATATATCACGGACGCAAAACAAAAAGGCAGATAGCTTAGCACGTAGTGTGAGGCAACAGACGTCGTTTACTGTCCATATGGATACAGAGCAACCAGTTTGGTTTACAGAGTCCACATGAGTCTGTAATCTTGTTGACAAAAAAAAAAAAAAAAAAAAAAAAAAAACACACACACACACACATATATATATATATATATATATATATAACTATACATAAAATACAAATGTCATGTAAAACAAAAGATACAAAGTTGAAAAGTTTAAAAATAAAAATTTAGTATATTTTTGTTATTGATAATAAGATTAATAATAAAATGAATTTCTTTTTTTGATAATTCTGGGGTTCTCCACTTACGTGGATCATTCCCCCGGACCCGGTCAGGCAGCGGTCCACTTCATCCAGGAGGGCTATACCTGGGCTGAGGACAAGGCCCAACACCCAGTACCGCATTTGGTGACATGGAAGAGGTAGTTCCCCTCCAGGTGGTTCGAACCCGGGAGCATGACCATTGGCCCCCAAGACCCTTACCACTTGTGCTACCTCATCCCGTCAATAAAATGAATTTCTTTACCATTGAAATTAATCATGATAAATTAATTTAGATATCATAAAGTATTATTTAATATTATCATTAACCAAAAAATACTATAACATTAGAGTTTACGGGTTTTTTTTGTTTAGAGAGTGGTCGGGTTTATAAATTTTTATAAATAAATATTTTAAACATTTATAAATGATTTAAAATAAGTTTTTCATCACAAACTTAATGTATTTATGAAAACGATTACAACAATTATTTAAAATAAATTTGGAAGTGATATTAAACTTGTGATAACGTAAATTTGTAAGTGATATTAAAGTCTAGTTTGAAAGTAATAATAATTTCAGACTTTATAATTGTTAAAGTAAAATTAATAAAAATTAAATATGTTTTTTTTTTAATTTGAATAGGACCTCTTATTTCTCAGGACCAGCTATAAAAACTCTAATCACTTTCTACAGTAAAATTTCTATAAATTAATAATGTTGAGACTTTGAAAATTTTATTAATTTATAGAGATATTAATTTACAAAATTTTCCTCATTTGGATTTTTTATTTTAAAATATATTTATTCTAAGATAAGAAAAATATTTGAATTTAGTGTATAGACATTAATTGTTATTTTATGAAATATGACATTTAAATTAACTTTATTATATGATTTGGTGTATATTATATATATTGCATAGAAACTAAATGTGTTTTTAGATATAATATTAATAAATCTCATCAAAAAACATATTAAGTGTTAAGAAAATATAAAGATAATTCCACTGAAATTATTTAAAAAAGACAATATAATAATAAGTTCTTGCTTATATGAAATATGTATAAATATAAATTATTAATTTATGATTTTAATGAGACCGTATATTTAAATAGGATTTTCTAAGAAAATATATTTGTGTCCAATTTGAGGGGTTAGGACTTCCAAATATCCCCAGGTTGGTTCTGGTTGGGGTTTTTGGATCTAAATAAAATGTCAAGGTATATCTTCAAATCCGGATGTCTGAATTTTAAGAAAAAAAAAGGTCCCGATGTCCAATTTCTTTAATTTGTTGGAGATGAATTGTGCAGTTTTTAGTAGTGACTAGAAAACAATAACTTTATTGTTATTTTGTT
The DNA here is from genome assembly GCA_026261945.1 of Hirschfeldia incana. Lineage (NCBI taxonomy): Eukaryota > Viridiplantae > Streptophyta > Magnoliopsida > Brassicales > Brassicaceae > Hirschfeldia > Hirschfeldia incana. The sequence goes on from JABCMI010000067.1 coordinate 689,616, forward strand.
GTTTCTCTCTCTCCTCAAACAAACAAAAATAAAAATGTATTAGTCTTTTGACTCATTTTCGTCTTTTCGTTTTCCTTCGCTGCACCATTTTCATCACCACCATTGTTTCGGAGCAGGAAAAAGTAGGAAACTTTACATGATAGAAAAGGAAATGTTGGATGAACATTTATATCCCATCGCTTTGCTCATCTACGAGCTCAAGAACGACGACAAACAGCTTCGTTTGAACTCCATCCGTCGCCTTTCTACAATATCTCGCGCCGTTGGAGAGGAGCGCACGAGGAAAGAGTTAATCCCTTTTCTGAGTGAGAAGAGTGACTATGACGACGAGGTTCTCCTCGCGATGGCCGAGGAACTAGGAGTTTTTATCCCTTTTGTTGGAGGAGTTGTGCATGCGCACGTGCTTCTCCCTCCTCTTGAATCTCTCTGCGCCGTCGAAGAGACATCCGTGAGAGAGAAAGCTGTGGACTCGCTTTGCAAGATTGGCTCTCAGATGAGAGAAAGCGACCTTGTGGATTCCTTCGTCCCTCTTGTGAAGGTAAGAGAATATCATAATGTTAGCGCTAAGTTGCACAACCCTTTTGTTGAGGCTTCTTAGAGCATCAGCATTGGTGAACCCCAAGGGGGGTTCACCAAATTTTGTTAATATTTTTTTGTGGGCCTATGAACAGTTATGAATCTGGATTTGTTGTTTTCTGCATTAGTGAACCCGAAGAAGGAGTTCATAGGAATAAAATAATAATATTAATTAAAAAATTAAAATATTCAGAAAATATGAATAAAATATTAAAATATATTATTAAAATTATGAAAACATTTTATTCAATACAATAAGAGTACATTACATTAATTGAGAAATTAAAAATCATACATAGCTTATTTATTCATCTTCATCACCAAACATTTGCCAAATATTTTCCACTAAATCACCAAATATCATGTTTTAATTTTTTTTCATAATTCTACAAGTTTTTAAACATTTTATCATCTTTTAATTTTTTTTTCATAATTCTCAAACTTTTGCCACATTTTATCATGTTTTAATTTTCAGTTAATATCTTCTTCTTTTATGAGTAGAATAATTTTTTTAACATTATATCATACGTTGTGCTTGATTGGTTGCTAGGTAGTTTGTTGTTTGTTGCTCAATGACTTGTGGTGATGATCAAGGACTTGTGGTGATTCTCAATGACTTGTTGGCATGGTCAAGAACTTGTGGTGATTCTCAATGACTTGTGGTGATTTCGTGGGAATCACCTTGTCTAGTGTTGTGAACGAGAAGAAGAGAAGAGAAGAAGAGTAGAGAAGTGGAACAAGACAAGAGAACAGGGAGAAAAAGAGAAGAGAACAGAGAGAGCAATATGAAAATGAGTATCAAATTTATTTTTTTTTGATTCAGAGGAACTATTATTACAACACATGATTACAACATGATTCATGATTATTATTACAAAATTCATGATTCATGACCAGACCAAAAGCATCTAAATACGTGTTACCAAGGTAAGAAAAAAAGAAGATTTTGGTAATCTTTGAGGTACAGTTTTGGAGATTGGATTGTAACCAAATGCAACAAGTTCTCAAACGTGATCACTGCTCATCAACAAGTTCTCAAACGTTATTATCCCAAAACTGCATCATAACCTTTTTGGAATCTCTTAAGCGATGAACACATCACAACGAAAATCTATAAAATAACGTCAAATGTAGCCATTCAAAGTTCCCAAACCACAGCTCTTACAGAGGTATTTTGTAACAACTCAAATAAAATCTGAAAGATGAACCAAAATATATAAAAAAGGTTTTGGGGGATGACGGGTAGAGAGAAAGATGATGACCACAAATACCGTATTGTGCGGCTTTTTTTTTTATCCACAAGTTTCAGGATCCTATGAATTATAAGAGTTCCATAACTGAGATGATTTGATGAGACAATCAGTTCGTGAACCTGCTGTTGCTACTGACCAATACTTCCCAAGAGTCGCTCTACAGCAGCGTTCACGTTTCCATTGGTTGCAAGCAAAGTCCTTATGTTCTCTGCTCTGTCATAGAATCCCATTTCTTGCAGCTGTTGCAACTGAGTCGCAAAGCGTTCCTCTGGAGGAACTGAAATCAAACGAGAAACATGTTTCAGTGAAACCATCTAGACATATACATAATAATAAGAAAAAAGAGTATAATAATGTTCAGTGAAATCTAACCATTGGATTGGTTTGTGCCACCCAGGCCACCAGCACCAAGACCACCAAACATATTCATCAATAAATCCAGCCCTGCGTTGTTGTTGTCTGTCCCTACAAACATATCCTTACTCAATAAGCTACATGTGGATATGTATGTAGTAGAATAAAACATGCATTTAGCAAAGTGTGCAAGTAAGCGAGTATAAGAGAAACAACTAAAGCCTTTATACTTCAGAAACATATAATATCTTTACCAGTACCTACGGCAGCAGCTCCAGTTTGCCCAGGTTCCCTACGGAGAAGATAGATTAGGAACATGAATACAGAATGATGGACATGAATAAAAAACACAACAAAGGAGACCCAACTGACCTGCATCATCTCCGGGGAGCTGAACTGACGAAGGAAATCTGGATTATGCATCATTTCCCTCAACTGAGGATTCGAATCAAGCATGGTTCTGAGTTGTGGGTTGAGATTCATAATCTGGAACCGAGGGAAAACAATTAAACACAGGTACACAATAGCAACAACATCTGAAGCATAGGGTTAGTCTAGGTGTTACCTGGTTCATCATCACAAAACGATGGAAGAAGCTCTCTCACCGTAGCTGAGGAGAGATTGATCGTCCTTGAGGATGCGACCTTTGTAAATCAAGCGCTGCTGATTCGCTGGGACTTCACTGTTCTGCGTGACCAGCTCTTTGAAGGCTTCCACCGTCGAATCGAGGCTCGTTCTCACGGTAAATTTGGATCCGTTCGAGCACCTGACGCTGACGGAGACCGCGGCGTCTCCTCCTCCTTCACCACCATCGACGACGGCAGTTAGCGGCTGACTCAAATCTCCTTCTCCACCCATTATTGATTGTTTAGATCCTTAGTTCGAAGAAATCGTAAGAGTTTCGTGGAATCGATCATGAGTCTTAATAATAGAAATTTCTTGCAGAGAGAGGTGGTTGAGGACGAAGAAGACGACAGATAGGGAGAAAAGGAGAAGCCAGCGTGGCTTGAACCGTCTTGTACGGGTTCATTAGTAAGGATTGATTCACCAAAGTTAATTCATTTTTTATTTTTTTTAATTACTTTGGGCCTAAGAATTCGAGCCTGTGAACTCCTTTAGATACCCGATGCGGATGGTCTTATGAGTTTGTTATGTTCTTTGTAGAGACTTGCAGCTGGTGAATCGTTTGCAGCCAGAGTTTCCGGGTGTGGTCTGTTTCATGTTGCGTACAGAGTTTGTAGTGATGTGCTGAAGACGGAGTTGAGGTCTAGTTATAGCCAGTTGTACCAAGATGATATGCCTATGGTGCGAGGAGCTGCTGCGTCTAACCTGGGGAAATTCGCTACTACTGTGGAGTCCAGTTATTTGATTACTGAGATCATGACTATGTTCCATGATCTTACTAAAGATGGTAGGTACTTAAGGCAAAATTATTGCAAGGACCAAATTTTGGGTCCTTAAGTTATAATATTATTATTGTAATTGTAAGGAACATTCCACAATAAATAGATTATTGGAAGGACTTGTGCGGTGGCTGTGACTGATGAGATGGTAGACTCTTTTCACTCTTCTTGACCTGACAAATAACGAAGACAAGAACATGAGAAGAGTAGACATACTAAAACCACAACCACTAATCACACAAGAGACATAAGCAATAAACACAACAAACACAAGTTAGACAGCAAACCAACAGAAGAACATGAAACACAGGCTGATATATTATGAAGTTAAGAACACAAAACAGAGGAACAACAACAAGAATCAAACGCGAAACAGAGGAACAACAACAAGAACTTCAACTAAAACTTGAACTCATACTTAAACTTAAACTAATTAGACAACAACTCATTTATGAGCTTTTCTCTTAACACAAAAGCACAAATGTAACTTCATATCAAGATTACAGTAATCCAAGGCACAAAGTAAAGTTACCAGTTTAGGAACTAGTGGATGACATTGCAGAATGATTTCATCTCCTCTCTAGATACAAGAGAATCAGTGGAAACCACATTCTCTACACGCGTCACTGCTTCCTCTCTACAAACCACTCCTCACTCGCCACTACAAGAAACCTGATCGTTGATGATGGAATAGCAAAGCGATACACATTCATACATAACAAAGCATCCGGGAACCCATATAACCTGATTAAGTAGAACATCATTAGCTTCAATTGCATCAGAGAAACGAGTAACAACCTTGAAAGATAAACGAGTAACAACCTCCGCTGACCTCTCAAATGCCTACGCGTGTCACAAGGAACTCCTCTTCCCGGACCCTAACTAAGGCACGTCTCTTCTATAATTATGTTTTTTCATTTATTTTTAAACCCAAAAATACGTAAGAGACACCTTTAAGGCACGGCGATAATGTTGCCCTTATATGCTCTGTCTTATTACTATATGTGTCCATCACTTAGAAATTAGTTTGCATGGACCTTAAGAGCATGGTAAATAGATCGCAGTTGAAAACTACATAGCAATAGTTGATGAATAAACATTTGACAGTCAACACTTACCTCTTTATAAATCTTGGTTTCTTACACATGCTAAATTGTTCAGAGCAAGATTCTGTAAGACTATTGGCTGTTGAAGGCTGCGCAGCTCTTGGAAAGTTGTTGGAACCCCAGGAGTGTGTTCCACGCATTTGACCTGTTATTGTTAATTTCTCTCAGGTGAGATTGAGGTTTGCTTTTTTAATTCATTCATTTATCTGCGTTGGTACTTTTCATCGGTGTAACTTTGCCGTGGTTTGTTCTTCTGAGAGCAGGATAAATCTTTGAAGGTGCGTTGCTTGGTTGCTAATCAGCTATATGAACTTTGTGAGGCAGTGGGTCCTGATTCCACAATGTATGTGAGCGTTACTGAAAATTTTCTTTATTTTTTAATTCGTTAAGCTTTACGTTTTGGACATACACAAAATTTGTGTTCCTGATGTACGGCTTAACATCATAAGAAAGCTAGACCAAGTCAACCAGGTTTGCTGCATATTCCCCTTTTGCGTGTCTTAGATTTAGCTACTTACATTGCTTCTTTGTTTTTTTGCTAGGTTATTGGGATCGGTCTGGTATCACAACCCTTGTTGACGGCGAAGAGCTTACTGAGGACAAGAACTGGAGAGTTCGGCTTGCTATAATTGAATATGTTCCTCTGTTGGCTAGCCAGTTAGGTATAGGGTTCTTCGATGACAAGCTTGGAGCCGTTTGCAGGCGATGGCTGAAAGACAAGGTTCACCCTTGAATCCTTTGATGTTGGCATTATTTTTTTCTCATCTCCGCTTGTATTGACGTTGTTATGCCTCACTTCTTTCAGGTCAACTCAATCCGTGAAGCTGCAGAAAACATCCTAAAGCTCCTTGCAGTGGAGTTTGGTCCTGAATGGGAAATGCAGCACTTAGTTCCACAGGTTTGTTAGTATTGTTTGAGCTGCATAGATATTGAGTTCCATATTGACCTTTTTTTGTTATTTCATGTAAACAGGTACAGGAGATGGATGACAGCGAGAGAATACTTGATTCCCAATCAAGTGTGGGCAAGAAGAAGGTAGAGGAGACTCTGCTGAGATTACAAGAAGAAAATCTGCACAGTTTCTGCAACTCTTCATGTGTTTTGACTTTTGAGCATAATTTCGTGATCTCCTTTTGTTTTGATCTTAATATCTCCTTTTCCTAGTTTTAGTATTCCTTTTGCAAGTTTGTTTTGATTTCCTTATTTCTTTTGGTATTAGGTCTTTTAATAACTATATAATAAGGTGATCTCTTGGCTTTGTAAGAGATACAACTTTCTTATCATTGATTTTAATATAAACATAGAGCTTTGGTTTTTATAAATTCAATCTCTTGAATCCTTATTTCTAGGCATTCGAAGAATTCAACAGATTTAAGAAGGCACTGATAGCGGGTATTCGCAGAATTCAACGATATCTTTACAACTATCAGTTACTAGGTTACTTCCGCTCTATTATGCTCTGAAATCTTCAGTCAAGGAGCTGCTTCTGGAAAGTCTTGGTTCATCTCTCCCAGAGTCAAGACAAACTTCTGCTCAGGCTATTTCAGTTCTAGCATCAGTTGAAATTCCTTTGAATAACTGGCCTCAGCTTGTTGAATCGATGGTTAGAAACATGACCCAGCAGAGCATTCTCCCACACTTAAAGCGGTTAAGTTTACAAATTCTAGGCTATGTCTGTGAAAATCTGCATCGTCATCTCAAGCAGGATGAAGTGGATTCTGTGCATGCAGTAATTTTGCAGGGCATGAACGAGTCTGAAAACACTGCAGAAGTTAGCATCAAAGCAACAACGGTACTGTTTGAGGCTCTGGATATTCTTATGCTGCAGAAAACATCCTAAAGCTCCTTGTAGTGAAGTTTGGTCTTGAATGGGAAATGCAGCACTTAGTTCCACAGGTTTGTTAGTATTGTTTGAGCTGCATAGATATTGAGTTCCATATTGACCTTTTTTTTGTTATTTCATGTAAACAGGTACAGGAGATGGATGACAGCGAGAGAATACTTGATTCCCAATCAAATGTGGGCAAGAAGAAGGTAGAGGAGACTCTGCTGAGATTACAAGAAGAAAATCTGCACAGTTTATGCAACTCTTCATGTGTTTTGACTTTTGAGCATAACTTCGTGATCTCCTTTTGTTTTGGTCTTAATATTTCCTTTTCCTAGTTTTAGTATTCCTTTTGCAAGTTTGTTTTGATTTCCTTATTTCTTTTGGTATTAGGTCTTTTAATAACTATATAATAAGGTGATCTCTTGGCTTTGTAAAAGATACAACTTTCTTATCATTGATTTTAATATAAACATAGAGCTTTGATTTTATAAACTCAATCTTTTGAATCCTTACTTCTAGGCATTCGAAGAATTCAACAGATTTAAGAAGGCATTGATAGCGGATATTCGCAGAATTCAACAATATATTTGCAACTATCGGTTACTAGGTTACTTCCGCTCTATTATGCTCTGAAATCTTCAGTCAATGAGCTGCTTCTGGAAAGTCTTGGTTCATCTCTCCCAGAGTCTAAGACAGACTTCTGCTCAGGCTATTTCAGTTCTAGCATCAGTTGAAATTCCTTTGAATAACTGGCCTCAGCTTGTTGAATTGATGGTTAGAAACATGACCCAACAGAGCAGTCTCCCACACTTAAAGCGGTTAAGTTTACAAATTCTAGGCTATGTCTGTGAAAATCTGCATCGTCATCTCAAGCAGGATGAAGTGGATTCTGTGCTTGCAGTAATTTTGCAGGGCATGAACGAGTCTGAAAAACACTGCAGAAGTTAGCATCAAAGCAACAACAGTACTGTTTGAGGCTCTGGATATTCTTAAGAGGAATTTTGAGGATGAAGTCGACAGAACTCGCATCATCAAAGTGGTATGCGAGACAGCATTTTCTGAGAAAGCAGATATCCAGCAAGCTGCTTTCGCATGCCTTGTGTCTATCGCAACAAAACACTACAAACTCTCGGGGGATTATATGGAAAGGTTAACTAACGTGATCGCGTCAAAACCTGCAAGTCAACATCCAGAGAGCTTCAAAGCAATTAAGTTCTGGATATCAATTTGTGAATTTGAGATACACTGTCAGGATGAAAGTCTGACTCTGAACCGTATCTTATGTGTCCCTTACTCCCCGGAAAGTGGCGCCGCCTCTGCTCAGGTTGTAGAAATATTCGAGGAGTTAATGAACAAGGAAATTTTTTGCCAGAGACAACAAGACGAGTTCTCTCTCTCTCGTTTATGATGATCAAACATCGGCCCGGTGCTATAGACTTGCCTCAGACGGCACAGTCTCTGATGGAAACGCTTCAGCAGCATCAGAGTGTTACAGGTTCGGACATCAAAGGCTCAGACTGAAAGCAGATTCAGCGGTCTCAGTCTCAGACAGCACAGTCACAACAGCTTCCGGCAGCGCAGTCTCTGTCTCAAAAGGCACAGTTTCAATCTCCAATGATAGGGCGTCAGCAGCAACAGAAGGGTACAGGTTCGGACATCACAGGCTCAGACTCAAAGCAGATTCAGCGATCTCAGTCACAACCACAACAGCTTCCGGCAGCGCAAGTTAGAGAAAAGCTAATCGAATTGATGCCTTTGGTGCAGAAGTTTTTGAGTGATAATACTCAACTGGGAGACAAGATGTGGGGTGTCTCCTTGCTCAAAGAAGAAGAGGAAAGCCAAACAATTTTACTGAAATTCTTAAGAGCTAAGAATTTTAGTGTGGATGAGTCTTTGAAGATGATCATGAATACGTTGAAGTGGAGAAGCACCGTGAACATCGACAAACTTTGTGAAGAGCAGTCTGTGGTGGATCATCTTCCTTCCATTTTCATTTATGGAAGTGACCGAGATGGACATCAAGTTGTGTACGATAATGTGTACAGAGATTTTCCCAAGGAGATCTTCAATGATCTTGGTGAGTTGAAGAGGAAAGCGGCTGATTTCATCAAGACAAGGATCATTTTCATGGAAATGAGCTTGAGGAAGCATGGTGGAGATTCTCGATTCTTGTACATCTTTAACCTCGACAATGCCCATGGATTGAAAAAGAAAGAATTGAAGTTACTGTCAGATCTCACTAGAGAAGAGCTGAAGCAGTCTGAGGAAAACTATCCTAACTTCGCAACAACACAGGTACAACTCATTCACAGGTACAACTCATTCTGTTCATCTCACGTTATATTATTTTATCCAAAGATTTTAATACAATTTTTTTTTTGTGTGGTTTCAGCTATTCATTAACTGTTCTTGGATGGAGTATGTACAATACAAGATGAGATCAATTCATATGTTTTCTAGATTCAAGACTGGAGTTGTGTCGGCTCGAAAATCAGAAACAGTAGAAACCTTGCTAAAGTAAGTCTCGTTCTAATAATCTTTTTTTTGGTTCAGTTTCCAAGGAAAAATTCAAACGGTATTTGAGTCAGATATGTTAGGCCGAACGAGATTCCTAGTGAGTTTGGTGGATTGAGTGGCAATGTTGAGGACATCGTATTAGAAGATATTGCCTCAGCAATATCTATCAAGGCTGGAAGGAGGAAGATAATTGAAATGGAATGTCCAAATGTAAGTGTTTTCAAGTTTCAATGTATTATTTGGGAATGTGTTTTTTTTGTAAAAAATATTTGGGAATGTGTTTTAACGTTGAACTTTGTATTTCAGAAATGTGAGCTCTCGGTGACGTTCAGGTCCACTGGAAACCGCTTAGTTTACAAGTCGGTGTTCATTCCTGGAACATTTCGCACGGTTGTAGGCCAGACATCGTTTACACAAGCAATTGACAACCCTGAGTTTACCGACCTAGAGGTGTTGCCAATCCAACCAGGCCTTCTACGTCATTCCTTCAAGGTCACGGAGCCGGGCAAGTTAGTGGTGGAAGGAAACAACCCCACGAACAGTAAGGCAATGCTCCTATACAGTTACCATGCCAACTACAATGTTAATTGACTGAGTTTTCTCCCTTCCAAACTCCATTTTCCCTTTATTTCCCTCTGAACAGCACGAAGACATGTGTTTGAACCGTTTTGGAGTTTCTTCGTTTGTTTGTGTTTGTGTTTGAAACGTTTTGGAGTTTATTTGTTTGTCTGTGTTTGAAACGTTTTGCTTTTGGAGTTTATTCGTTTGTTTGGGACTCAACTAAGGTCTCCTTTGTTTCCTACGCTTTTCTTGCGCTTCACGAAAGTTGATTTTGTAACAAAGTCAAAAAAGGTCAACAACCTAGCTAAAGACACGCTACAACTGAAACTCCGATAATACCCTTAGTAAGACCCAACACAGCTTCTCGTGCGCCTTTGCGTATAAAGGACAAAACCGGAATTAAAATAAAATAGAATGTTACACGTCTCTCTGGAATGCCTTCTACAGATCAATCTCCGATCTCGACCGAATTTTCCATTCGTACTGAATAAAAGTTAATTCAAGGTTTAATACTGTATATTTTCCGGTTTATCTGGTAAACGATTCGGTTCTTATTTGCTAATTTTTTATCTGTGTTGCTCAATTTTTCCCTGAACTTTAGTGTATGAACAGAATATGATGTTGTGGGCTTATTGCAGAACATGGGACAGAAGAGCTTGTTGGATAATTCCAAACTTGTGGAAACTTAACATATTGATAAGTGATCAATTATGTTAAGATAACACAAAAAGGAAATCTAGGATAGAAAAATGAAGTTTTCTATTTAGGTTAGTTTGTGTTTTTCCATATCCCACATGTTAAAGGGAATTGTCTTTACTATAAATATAGGTCTCATGGAGAGGTGTTCCATAAGATCAAAGATAAGATCTAAGCTAGAGATCAATGATCTAAGAGCTATAGATATGAGTTCTAAGAGAAACATTGAGAGCTTTAGTTTTGAGTAGTTTCTAAAGCTAATAAAGAAAAGTTGTTCTTTATAATTCTTGTGTTTCTAAGAGATCTCTGAGATTTGAATTGGTATCAGAGCTTAAGTTGAAGTTCTGAACTTCTGAATTGGTATCAGAGCCTCAGGTTGGAGACTCGATCAAAGCTAAAGCTGTAGCTTCGATCCTGGTGCTTGTGAAGAAGAGCTCACGAACGCAAGATGGCGGACGTGACTAGGCCTCCACGCACGAAGGACTTTGGATCCACTTCCATCCAATGTCCGATGTTGACATCGACAAACTACACAGTTTGGTCGATGAGAATCAAGGTTCTACTTCGTGTTCATGAAGTGTGGGACACGATCGAACCTGGTTCGGATGATCAAAAGAAGAACGATATGGCGACTACTCTTTTGTATCAATCCATTCCTGAGACATTGATTCTCCAGGTGGGAGAACAAACCGCAGCGAAGAACCTCTGGAACGCCATCAAGTCACGAAACCGTGGAGCTGATCGTGTAAGGGAGGCGAGACTTCAGACGTTGATGGCGGAGTTTGACAAGTTGATGATGGATGATGACGAGACGATTGATAACTTTGCGGGGAAGATATCAGGCTTATCATCCGAAGCAGCCTCGTTGGGAGAAACCATAGAAGAATCCAAGATGGTCAAGAAGTTCTTGATGAGTCTTCCGAGTCAGAAGTACATACAGATCGTGGCATCGCTAGAGCAGGTCCTAGACCTAAATTCAATCGGTTTTGAGGACATTGTTGGAAGGCTTAAGGCGTACGAGGATCGTGTAAACAAGGAAGCCAAGAAAGTAGACCAAGGGAAGCTTATGTTCTCCAACAACGAACATCATAGTCAGAGGGGCTATGATAATTCCCGTGGTAGAGGTAGAGGACGGAATGGTAGAGGCAGAGGTCGTGGTAGGTCACACAACCAAAATCATGTGTCACACACCGACGACAGAAACTCGAAGAAGGATCGTTCAAAGCTGATATGTTGGAGATGTGACAAGCCTGGTCATTACGCAACTGCATGTCCCGAGAAGTCAGAGAAGAGTCAAGAAACCAACCTAAACGAGGTAGAAGAGGCAGATGCACTCTATGTACACGAGGTGGTGTTCTTGAACGAGGAGAAGGTGATTCCGAAGAATCTAGGCATCAACAAAGGCAATGCAAGTGTTTGGTACTTAGATAATGGAGCGAGCAATCACATGACGGGAAACAAGGAGTTCTTTTCGAGTTTGAGTCTAAACACCAAAGGCAAGGTGAAGTTTGGTGATGGATCGTGTGTTGATATTGTTGGAAAGGGTGTGATTACCTTTGTGTGCAAGACTGGAGAGAAGAAGGCACTCAAAGACATCTACTACATACCCGACCTGAAGCACAATATATTGAGTCTTGGACAAGCAACAGAGAATGGATGTGAGGTTAACATGAAAGAAGTCTACTTAACACTCACAGATTCGAGTGGAAAGTTGCTTGTACGTGTCTCAAGATCTCCAAACCGTCTCTACAAGACACCCATGGATATTAGCTACCCGGAGTGCTTACATGTCACAGATCAAGATGCTACATGGAGGTGGCATGCTCGACTAGGACATATAAGTTATGGAGTGATGAACAACATGGTAAGGAAGGAGATGGTCATAGGAATGCCGAGTGTAACACACGAAGAAAGCGTGTGTGACGCATGTCTAGCAGGGAAACAGATTAGACATTCATTCCCGACCAAAGCCATGTTTCGTGCGACGAAGCCATTAGAGTTATTGCACGGAGATTTGTGTGGACCGATCACACCACCAACTCTTACAGATAACAAATATATCTTTGTCTTGATTGATGACTTCTCTAGGTATATGTGGATTATACTTATGAAGGAGAAGAGTGAGGCATTCGATCGATTCAAAAGGTTTAAGGAGAGTGTAGAGAAGCAAACAGGGTCAACCATTAAAACCTTTCGCACCGATAGAGGAGGAGAGTTTACTTCAGCCGAGTTCAATCTATTCTGCGAAAAGAATGGAATCAAAAGGCACCTAACCGCGCCTTACACACCTCAGCAAAACGGTGTTGTAGAGAGGAGAAACCGAACCTTAATGGGGATGACAAGGAGTATGCTGAAGGCAATTAAGATGCCGAACTACTTGTGGGGAGAAGCTGTACGTCATTCAACTTACCTCATCAACAGAGTTCCTACAAAAGCCTTGAAGGATCAGACGCCATACGAGTGCTTCACATCGCGTAAACCAAATATCAAGCACTTGAGGATATTCGGTTGTGTAGCACACGCAAAGGTATGCGTGACTCATCTGAAGAAGTTAGATGAGAGATCGAAGTGTTTGGTCAATCTTGGAACTGAGCCGGGTTCCAAGGCCTATAGACTCTATGATCCAGTCACAGGAAGGGTGATGGTGAGTAGAGATGTGATTTTCGATGAGAAGAAAGCTTGGGATTGGTCATCTACAACAATTCAAGCAGATTGTGAACCAAGTATGCTTAAGCTTCCACATATGGGTGATATAGAAGAAGGTAATGATCAAGGTGATGATCACGTACAAGAAGCTATAAACCAAGATGAGGAGGAAGAAGAAGAAGATACTGATCACAATAACGAAGAAGACGGTGGGGTTCAACCGTTGGTGACTAGACACGGCCGCACCATAACAAAACCAAGGTATCTCGACGATTATGTGTTGCTTGCTGATCAAGAAAGTGCAATGCTATTGCTCACAGTAGATGGAGAGCCAGAGAACTATTTTGAAGCTGAGCACGTGAGAGAATGGGTTGAAGCAATGGTGGCCGAGATGGAGTCTATCACAAGAAACAAGACATGGGAGCTTGTAGATAAACCGGCTGGAGTGAAACCCATAGGGTTAAAGTGGATCTACAAGATAAAGAGAAAGGCGGATGGTACAGTGAGCAAGTATAAGGCGAGGCTTGTGGCAAAAGGCTATGTTCAAAGACAAGGAATAGATTTTGATGAAGTGTTTGCACCTGTGGCGCGTCTCGAAACTATTAGGCTCCTGATAGCTCTCGCAGCAACCAATGGTTGGGAGATACATCACATGGACGTGACCAGAGTTCACAAAGAGACATATCGTAACTTAAGTGAAGAAGCCAGGAGAAGGTTCTACAAGAACTGGGTCAATTCTAAGAAGAGGCGGTATAGAAGCGAGGAGCACATCCAGTCTAACCTTGAGAAAGATGTGAATTCAATGGGTGGATTCACACACCATGGCGTGGTGAATGATGATCACTCGAAGATTAAGTTCAAGCAAATGAGGAGCTTAATTGGAGTTCAAGAAATTGACCTCCCTAGTTCAAGTTGGAATTAAGGGGGTGAATGTTGGATAATTCCAAGCTTGTGGAAACTTAACATATTGATAAGTGATCAATTATGTTAAGATAACACAAAAAGGAAATCTAGGATAGAAAAATGAAGTTTTCTATTTAGGTTAGTTTGTGTTTTTCCATATCCCACATGTTAAAGGGAATTGTCTTTACTATAAATATAGGTCTCATGGAGAGGTGTTCCATAAGATCAAAGATAAGATCTAAGCTAGAGATCAATGATCTAAGAGCTATAGATATGAGTTCTAAGAGAAACATTGAAAGCTTTAGTTTTGAGTAGTTTCTAAAGCTAATAAGAAAAGTTGTTCTTTATAATTCTTGTGTTTCTAAGAGATCTCTGATATTTGAATTGGTATCAGAGCTTAAGTTGAAGTTCTGAACTTCTGAGAGCTGACCGTTCTTGCTGGCAATTTGTGTTTGTCTTCTTCACTTGGAAGAGGTGACCCTCCAACTTCCATAATGATTCTGTCGTTCTCAGTTTTTTAGATTCTCTCTCTGTATCTGATGCTAATTAAGATTTGAAACCCTCGGTTTCATGCTAGTTCTTGGGAAGATTGAAAAAGTTATGTGAACTTGATGAATAGATATGATTCGTTAAGCTATAGTTACATGCTCTGTCATGATTTTATCCTTTCAAATGAAAAACAAAAATATCCATCCATAATCCATTTAGCCTCAGATGCATTAGTAACCGTGAAGCTCAGAATATTGATACCAAAGCTTTATAAAACCGACAATCCGATGTATGTAGAGGTATATGAGATGTGATGCTGTATATGGATCAAAACTGAATTAATTTGCGGTGACCTCTATCTACTAATATCAGTTCTCGATTGGAAGAGCCGATGATGGTCAAACCTGTTTACAACCATCGCTTGTAACATATCTCCTCATGTAACTTGTCAGCACGCTAATTAGCACTTCAAGAGAAGAGTCAATTATACTAAGACGGGTGAATCAAGAATGTCTATGGATACAGGTGTATGTGTGATTTGACACTAAACTTTTCATTTTCTGACTTGCCTAAGATGCAATGTTTTAACAAAGGTGTAACTCATGCTTGAGGAAGATCACTGTGTATAGCCACGTAATGAAAATCTAATAACTCCTAATTGAGCATTCTAACTTGTTTTTGGATGGTGCAGAGTTTCCAAGTTAGAGATAATATCTGACGTTGAGTGCTGCCTTGATATCTTAAGCCACCTCTGGACATAATGTCTTTCACTGAACAGTTTTCAATATCAGTCGAAACAGCATGCATTTGATTGCGTGGCAAAGGATTTGAATGCCGTCTTTGTTGTATTCCGCGGAACACAACAGCAGGTACTGTATTTGTCATTGTAAGCTACACCGTTGCCTGATTTATTTTGATCCTAATCAAACCCGAAACTTACGCAGCGTACAAAATTGGGTCTCAGACTTTGTTCTGGCAACAACTCGATTTAAAATACCCTGATATGCGAAAGGAAATGTTTAGGAATATCATCTTCTATATCTAGTTCGCCCTAATTTGTAGACGCTCCCAGGCACGTATTACGAGACCGCCGCATTTCACCTCCCCCATCGGCGCCGGCGGCAGATCTGCTTGCCGGCGTCGCCATCCTTCCCCTTCTCTCATGTCTAGCTTCATTGTCTTCACCGTATATCTTGTTTTTCTTTTCATCACCAATCCTCCGCACTGCAAGTCCACCGGATCTGATTGTCCCTCCTCCGCAATTGTCTCTCTGTTTCCTCGTCTCGTCACCACCGCACCTCCATCACGTTTCATCACCACCGCACTTCCACCATCTCGTCTCGTCACCGCCGCACCTCCATCTCATCTCGTCAGCACCGCACCTCCATCACGTCTCGTCACCACCACATCTCCATCTCGTCACGTTTGCTTCATGTCACTGTCTCATCCTCTCGCCGATGTCCATCTCGTCCTCCTCATCAACGCATCCTTCGTTCTCACCGCCTCTACTGCTCCGCTCGACGCTGCGGCCTCATCAGCCCCTCATGTCATCACAGGATCCGTTAACTACGGCTATCATCAAGGTTTTAAGACGAAGCCTTCCGCCGGAGTCCCACACCTGTTGCAAGAAACTCTCCCCTTCGTAAAGCTCGTGGTCAGAGCCTCGAGTGGGATCGACGAAACCAGGTCCTCAAGCGACATCTTCAGGTCGCCTCCGACTAGTTTTGCCGCCGTCTCCGACGAGTTCCGTTTCTTGCCGCGTCCACCTCGTGTTGCCCTCTGCTCAGCCGTCGACAGTTACTCCGATGAGATTGGGATCCGAGTCACCTTCCCTATAACCCCAACTAGTTTCGCCTCCGCCTCCGATGAGCTTCGTGCCTTGCCGCGTCCACCTCGTGCTTCCCTCTGCTCAGCCGTCGACAGTTACTCCGATGAGATTGGGATCCGAGTCACACCTCCTGCAACTCACCTTTACACAGTCGCCATATTCCTTCGTGTCATCCGCCATACCGAGATGCACACTGGAAAGTGTTGCCGTCCACGAGTTGGTACTCCCCCACTGTCACCCGCCGTCCACTTTGGTTCCGTTCCGGTAACAGTGAAAACCCTATTCTCTTGCTCTGAAGATATCACACGGGCCTGGGCTTATGCATCAAGAATGGGCATGATGCTCAATCAAATTGCCTTGTGTGAGGTGGGCTTATGCTTATGCTTATGCTTCCTCTTCAGTGACGCTGTACCGTCGACGACTCTGTGTGTAGTCCTACTCCGGCAGCCTCTCCTTACCCCACCGCATTGTCAGGAAATTTATGCATCTTCAGAGATGGGTTACAATTGTTCACAAAATCCATTGATTGGATTCTTCAAAGTCGTTTTCGACGTTTGTGCGTTTTTTCAAACGCAGGCTTTAGGACTACAAGTGAAGTTTCTCTACGGGTCTCTTCTCTCCTTAGCTACATCTATCATCTGCCTGGTTTTAGTTAATGTCATCTATCGCTTTACCGTCGTTTTCTTCTTCCATTGTATTCAACTTAGCCCTTTGGGCCTCTAATTTTAATATAATCAATTTGGTGTTCAAAAAAAAAAAAAAAAATACCCTGATATGCCTGATGACATCAAGATTGTATATGGTACGCTTGAACCACAAGATTTTGTTCATCAAGATTGTCCTGAAGTTGTGGGTGTATAAAACCAGCGAAGAATTCTTACTACACGTACTACCATGCTATGGTTCCTTATGTACCTACTTACTATATTATATGTATTTTCCCTCAGAAAACACACCACCGCTTCCCGACAGTGGTAACATATCATTTTCTTAGTCCACTGAATGTTCATCAGAATAAGAGTATTAACTGTAAGCTAGTTAATGCAAAATCTGGACAACTCGGGTGATCGTTCTAATGTCTGAGCCTAATTTCTCTGCTTGGCTATGTCGCTGTGTGGAAGAACCGGGAAAGAGATGTTGTCTTTCTGGTTGCAGGTGTGGGTTGGGATCTCACATTTTCGAATTATGTATGTTTCTTTTATTACTATGGATGTAGTCAGACCTGGCCAGCAAAAATAAAGGTTTACCAGCCTAGTATTTAGTAACTCAAATAATAAAAAAAGAATTGCTGTTTAATAGATTGGAACCTCTCTCATAGAACTCCAGGAACCACACTTTAACCTACAAGGATAAATCAGGGTCGAAATATTTACATATTTTATGACCGGAAGCACATGCGTCTACAGCTTGTATAGCTTAAACACCATATACTTTTGACCTTTTTACATGTATTAGTGTTACAACTTTGACAAAAACTGGTGAAATGTACCACGCATTACCCGAGATGTATCATACTATTTGATTTTCTCTACTTATAGTATAGTGTATGCATGGTTGAGAAGTTTACGGTTTAACCTCAGCCTTTATATATATCAAAGTACAAGTTAATGAATCAAGATCTATCAGTTCGCAAAGCTTTAAAAAAAAAACTAAACAACCATTCAAAACTGTTAACTGAATCACCAATAACTCTACGATATCTATTTCTTTTTTAAATTGTAAAAAATTTAAATACTTAAAACTTTTATGACCAGGCCCAAACGTACGGCTTTATCTTCTTCTATATTTCAGCTAACTAATTTTCTACTGTATTAGCTATTTTTTTCAATATATCTTCTATATTCCAGTTAACTAATTTTCTACTGTATTAGCTATATTTTTTTTTCCAATCGGCTTTCTTCTCTTATTCTCAATATTTTCATATTTTCATCATCTCAGATCGATGCATATCTATGACTACTTTTATTCCAATTCATTTAAATTATTCTTTTTGTGTGATTCAGGTTGAAGTTGTTTAAGTGGATTAGTCACACGAAGAGGAAA
The DNA here is from genome assembly GCA_026261945.1 of Hirschfeldia incana. Taxonomy (NCBI): domain Eukaryota; kingdom Viridiplantae; phylum Streptophyta; class Magnoliopsida; order Brassicales; family Brassicaceae; genus Hirschfeldia; species Hirschfeldia incana. Next base: position 707,819 of record JABCMI010000067.1, read on the forward strand.
GGAGTCAAGGACAACGATCAGGCTCCACAAAAAAAATATTTTAAAACTAGACCATGTAAATACTGAAGTAAATATCTCATCAATTTTCTTTCAAATATCAATGGAAAGTTTCTATGTTAGTGAGTTTTATTTTTTCTGTTTATTAATTGGTTTGTCATGGATATATATATGACAAAATAAAGGCTACCTTAACTTTCTATCAAGGAACATGAAAATGTGACATCGAAAGTGATGTGTGGAGGGAATTGAAGTATCACTGTCAACAGAAGTATTTTGCCTATATAGTTGTAAATTGTTTAATTTTCTATATAGATTATTCTCAATTTATATGCAAACATAAATTAACATTCTTCATCATCTATTGACATCAAAAAAGTAGACAAGAGTACAAGACAATCTATGTGGTGATCATACATTCTAAACCTAAAATTATAATTTTAATACATGTTAATTCATGAAAAGGTAATTTTTTATAAGTGAAAATATTACCATGCATAGTATGGGCTGATCAATACTAGTAAGAAATAAACGGGTCGTTTGTTGACGATCATGATAAAATATTTTAAAAATGTTTTTGAAAAGGAAAAATATTAAATTTACTAAATTTTTATATGGACTTTGTAACGCAAGATATTTTATGATGAAAATTTTAGCTATATTCAAATATCCAAGATTCCAAGGATCCAAACCTTAATGGACGACCCGAAGATCGGATGACCCGACTTACTCTGCAGTATACGAAAATTTAGTTCCCAGTAAGAAGACTAGTGGCAGATCTATTCTTTTAACCGTAATAACATTACTAGTAGAATATGGGGTCTTTTATTTTTTTATAAAAGGATCTCAACGCAGCTCATTCTGGTGTGTACATAGAACCTACAACATACAAGCGAGAGTGATGACACCTAATTGGCAAATAAACCCTATAAAGTAATCTAATAAAAAAACTTAAAACATATACTCTCTTTTTCTAACACCTTCTTTTCAACTTAGACAAATACTAAAATAACATGAGAAAATCGTTTTTAGGCAAAAAAATGATGTTCATGTCCCATTAGACTAATCTTATATGTTTTATGTCCTATTAGACTAAATGTTTTCAAAATAGCAATATTGCCCTTGATTTCAATTAAACATTTGAAAATACAATTAATAAACCAAATGGTAAATATTAAAATATAAATTTGAACTAAAATAATTTTAAAAATATATGAAAACCCCCAAAAATCAAAATATATCTAAATAAATAGATTGTACTTAGATATGTTTAATTATTTTATAAAATATATTATTATAACTGAATTTCTTAATTAAAACTGATAAATCATTATAATGTATTTAGATATATTTACTATTATAATAAAATATATTATTCATATATAAAAAAATATTACCAAATAGGTTTTTTTAATAACTTAAAATTTTCATTCGAAAATTGTAATTATAATTAGTAGATCAGTATGATGAATATATTTAATATTAATAATAAAATAATAATTATTATTATAATACATAATAACATAAAACAGAAAATCATTATATCTACTGTGCATATATTATTTATTTATGTCGGAGCGAGTCAGTGTAGTTATAATAGTGGTGTGAATCTGAAATTAGAGGTTTTCTTTTCGTGGAACTTCAATCGATCGTTAATCAATCCATTGACGGATTTAGCAAAACTATATACTATATAGTAATTACCGCCTATAGTACCACATGTCATAATATATAATAGTACGAAAACAGCAACATTACAAAACTAATATTAATTTAACATGTTTCTTTAATCATAGTATATACGATCCGTTTGACATGTATTTTTTTGTTTGAGTTGAGCTGACTGTAATGTAATGGTGGATCTCTACGTAAAGCGTCTCTATAATCAATGTTTATCTCAACCATTCGGTGTACATATATACTTAACATATAGAGAGAGTGAGAATTTTATCTGGCTTGATGCAGGCAATGTTTTATCCTTATACATCTCCCTCTCACACATGTAAATCTCTTTTCTTAAGCCCTTTATCAAAAAAAAATTCTCTTTTCTTCTCTCTTTTAATTCACTGGTTTTCAAAATTATTTAATAATTACCGTCTATAGTACCGCATATCATAATAATAATAAATTAAGAGAAAACAACAACATTCAAAATTAATGTTAATTAAACATGTTTCTTTAATTAACCACAATATACTGTTGGATATGGAATAAAACTTAGGTTCACCCCCTCTAGTGAATTCTTAAATTCATCTCAATCCTCTACACCAATTAAATTGTCTTGTAGGATTAGTTAAAAAAAATAAAAAAAAAGGAAAATATGAAAACTAAAAGAACGTGATCTCTTTCTTCTTCATCTCCACAGAGAAAATATGAAGATTTGTTTGTCAAATTTAAATCTTCAATTCTATAATTTCAAATCCAATTTTGACTTTAGCTTCTCAGAATCAAATCAAATCATGTTCTCTTATGAGATAGATAAACAATTATTTGCATCAATTTTTAAACCCTAAATCATAAACTCAAATCATAGATCCTAAATCCAAATCATAAACTCTAAACACAAATCCTATTTAGATGTAGTAAGTTTGGGTTTAGGGTTTACAGTTTGGGTTTAGAGTTTACAGTTTGGGTTTAGGGTTTATAATTTGGGTTTGGGTTTAGAGTTTACAGTTTGGGTTTAGGGTATAGGATTTGGATTTAGGGTATAAAATTGTATTTGAAAACACAAAATTGGAGATTCAAAAAGCTTGACAACCAAAACTTCAGTTTTTTGATGTGAGAGATGAAGAAGAAGAAGACTGGCGTTTTTTTTTTTCACATGTTTTATTTTTTTTTCTTTAAAAAAATATTTCCTTTTTCACTAATCCTACATGTCACTTTAATCTGTGTAGAGGGTTGAGTTGAATTAGAGAATTCATCAGAGGGGGTGAACCCAAGTCCTACTCTTGGATATGGATCCATTGACATGTATTTTGGGGATTTTTCTGTTTGAGTTGACTGTAATGTAGTGGTGGATCGCTAGGTAAAGCGTCTCTATAATCAATGTGTATCTTTTTAATCTCGATCATTTGGTTTACATATATACTTAAAATACAGAGAGAGTGAAATGGTTAGCACAATTCAGCGATGGCCGTTTACTGACAACTTTCTCCGCCTTGATGCAGGCAATACTTTCTCCTTATCCATCTCCCTCTCACACATGTAAATCTCTTTTCTTCTCTCTTTTAATTCACTGGTTTTCAAGGACTATGTTTTTACAGATAGATAAAAGGATTATTATTGTTGTTCACAAACATATGCATGTACAGGCCAAAGTTTATACAAATTTACGAGAATAAATAAGTGGATGTGGATTTTCAACAACATCGTCATGTAGCGACGGTGATGAAATGTAGCTTGTGGGTTTTGTATGGTATCCCACTTGTTCAAAAGGATAGCATTCTCGTCACCACCAGTAATGGCGTCGGGCTTGTCATCGAACTATCGAAGTGATCTACTTGGTTGTATTTTTTATCTACTGTGACAAAGATCTACAATTAGAACGTGTAAGTTCCATCATCAATGCTTAAACCTCTTAATCATTATTGTATTGTTGATTTTGATCCCTAATGTTTATATTGTTGGTTATCTTCAGACGCAGGCCACTGGGGCATATCTTATATTTGAGGTTTGTTTGCTCTTTTATTTATATGCGGATACTCTTTTGATCCTTGAAAACGTATCCGCAAGACGTAAAAGAAGCGGTGTTGCATCGTTTACACCATTATTATGCATGGTTTACTAGCCCTGGTATGAACTCTCTTTTCTTCCTAATTGATAGATGTATAAACTAATTAGTTATGAGTTTTCGTTAACTCTTTTTTTTTTGTTTAACGTGTGAAACGATAGCAAACAAAGGTTGACGGGGAAGAATGTCGCTGTATGTACCTACCGTTTTGGTTCTCATTTGTTAACTTCATCAACGCTGGAGTTTGGATTGCTTATTCTGTGATTTACAAGATTGATATCTACGTTCTTGTAAGCCTTCATTTTCTTTGGAATGTTTTTTAATCGATTTTCCTTATGAGATTTTGGAGTTTGTAACGTTTCTTCCTTTTTGAGTTGTGTATGGGACTGTTGGAGCATTGGCGTGTGCTAATCATTTAATAGTCTTGTGTTGCTCAACTGTTGATATAAGCTTGTTACTATCCAAGAGAATTGTACCAAGTGCCAGCGTCCCCGTTGTATGAAGTTTCTGCATCACTACATCATCATGCTTCTATATATGCACCATAGTTTTTTGCTTTCTGATTTGGCTTATTGTTTAATCTTAACACGCTTGGTTTTACGCATAGGCTGAAAAAACATTCGTCTAAAAAAACACGTCTTGACCTCAAACTTTAAGGAACTGTATTATACATAGATTCATAGCCCCAGTTTTAGATATTTTTCTTAATAAGATTATTTTTAAAATGTTCAGTAACTTGATAACATTCCCAAATCCCCACCAACTCCAAAAAAAATTCCAATTGTAGTACTTAATTAGAATGGCTCACAAGATCTATTATTAAAAGAGAATGACACATCTAATATGATAGATATCGAAGAAGAATCAATAACCAAGAAATCAAACTTATTCCTTAGTTTTGAAACTTCAGAGTGATTATGATACCATACAAAGAAAAGACAACAAACAAACAAGTAAACCCACTCAAAATGGGGAGCTTGCATCTGCCTTCAAGGCAGCTGCTGTATGGATCTTGTCTAGAAACTCTGCTCTTGCAGAACTATCACTCGAAAACTGACCCAAAACAGCAATAGTAGCAGTGCTGCTTCCAAACTTCTCAATCCCTCTAGAGATCATACAAGTATGCCCTGCCTCCGCTACAACAATCACATCCCCACCAACGAGAGGCGACAGCGTCTCAGCTATCTGACGCGTCATCCTCTCTTGCACTTGAAGCTTGAACCCATAAAAGTGTACAATAGACTTCATGAGCGATGACTTGTGGTTGTATCCTTCACTGCAATAGTAGCCAATATGAACAACTCCGTAGAAAGGAAGCAAATGATGTTCACACATTGACCAAAACGGTAAGTTCAATTCACAGTACAGCTTCTTCTTCTCTTTGTACTTGACACCGTTAGCATTAACGCCGTTTAGCTTCATCTCAAAGCTAACGTTTTGGAAGTTCATCATCCACTTGAGGAATCTAGCAGGTGTAGCAGTGAGTCCTTCCCTTGACGGATCGTCTCCTAATGATCTCAGAATCGAAACAACCGCAGAAACCATTTCAGGGGCTTCTTCTTCAGAACAGCTTTTAACGCTCGGACACCACTCTTTCTTCACAGAGCCGTTGGTCCCACGCAAATCTTGCGTCTTTACACCTTTGAACTTCAAGAAACTCAAGAACTCACCCCAAAGACTCGACCCTTCATCCTCGAAAACACCTGAACCAGATGAAACCATGATCTTCACAAACCCATTATGGCTCAGAGACTCTGCCTGCAAACAAGGGAAGTGAATGTGAGAGCACTGCAGAACAACAGCGACGCCAGAAGGTTTGACCCAGTGCTGGAGAGAAGAGCATATATCATCAGCCAAACGCTGAGGCTCCTGGAGCCTTTTAGCGAAAACATCAGCGACTCTAGAGAACTTGCTAAGCCCTAAAACGCGTTGCTCGGACGGGACGTAACCGACGTGGCACCTGACGTGGAAAGGAAGCAAGCAAGACTCGCAGTAAGAGTAATGATCGAGATCTCTAACAACAACGAGTCCTCCAACACCTCCCGCTTGCCCGACTCCTTCGTCTAGCCCTGCTTCTGGAAACAGAGCACTCTGTACAAACTCCTTCACCTTTAGCTTATAACCTAAACAGAGAAGAAACATTGACTTCAATACAATCTATCACTGTTTTATGTACGAGAGTGTATAGTAACCTCTGGTGCCTTCACGAAGAGCCTTGGCGACACGGAAAGGAGTCTTTTTGATGCCTTCTCTGTTGACATCTTCGTGAAGACCTTGCAGGAGAAGCTTCACAGCGTCTTGGATGGCTAACGTCTCTGGTTGGTGCTCGAAAGCTAGCTCAATGCGGCCATTTTTGATTCCAGTCTCAATCTCTAGATTCAAGCGTCCTTCATCTAATGCTCCCATTTGAAGAATAAGAAGAAGAACAAAGAAACAGAACACCAACCGGATCCAATCAAACAAGGTAACACCCAGACAATAACCGATTCAAACTAAATTGATTGTAATGAATCAACAAATCAGGTAATGGGACGAAGTTTAGATTTTTTCCAGATGCCCACTAAATTAAACACCACGAAGAATCGTCACCACAGTAAAAGAGAGGTCTTTTGTTTCTGGGAAAACTAATCGGAAAATGTTTTGAGATAATACGCGGGTGGGAAGAAAGGATGGGTTGCCGTTGATCCAGTTATTATTATGTGGATTCGCAAATTATCGATTTGTTCTTTTTTTTCAAAAAAAAAAAGATAGTATCATGATATATTATAATATTTTTGTTACTATTATTTAACTTGTCACATATTCGAAAGCGTAATTATCAATACGAGCATCTTGCGAGACAAAACATATCCTGTCCTCCAAGATTCTCTGTCTGATCATTTCCTTTTTTCAAAATCTTTCACCTAACTCATGTTTTGTCCTGATTTTATTTTAACATGTTTTTTTTTACTCGAATTAGATCTTACATTATATTTTTAATGTCTTTTTTTTCATTAGTATTACAATGACAGTTTTCGGTAAACTTACATCCAGTTGATCTAATTGAACGTACACCTAGTTTTATATTGGGTTGTTCTATCTACGCCATACTGTCCACTTCATAGCAACAACAGCCATACCAAAATAATTATAAATAATAATAATGCGAAACAAGAAGGGATAGCTGTAGCATGATAAAAGCAAATACAAGTCAAAATGGAAAGTGTCTCTATCGGAGAAAGGCGAATAAAATCTGGATATGCGCTCTTGCTATAAATAAGCAGTATAGTAGTATGATTTAATTAGGCAGGGCGGCGTCTAAATCGGTAAACTATTTAGACTCAAATGACTAACAAAAGTGAAAAGTCAAAAAAGGCGACAAAAACATTCAAAAGTGATATATGTCTGTAAATAAATCTATGATATTATAGTTAAAATTTCACAGGAACTAAAAACTATAGTTTAAAAAAAAAACAAAAAAAAGTAACCCGAATCCACAAAATACATAACTTATCTAGAACTTAAAACGTGCTAATGCTATGGAGTGTGGATTCAAAACAGATTTGAAATTTAATTTAAAGTGGAATTCATCTAGCTTTGGCTTCCTCGACCCACCGAGAAAACCATGGCACATGCAAAAAGAAAAACTATTATCAACTAAAACTTTCTAAAAATGCTTTAAGAGTCTAATCATCTCTTTGCAAAGCTATACGGGCACATGTCGTCGCAAAACTACGGAACCACACATTTTTCTTTTCTTTTAGAGAAAATGGAACCAAGCATGTTTTGGGAAATTGTATTGCCAAAAATAAATAGTACAATACCACTGATATTGATATACATAAATGTAGGTTAGTGATCAAATGTATTAGAGAAGACGGTTTGAATGCAATGAAGTCAAGCATGAGCGAGGAAGTACCTGAGGTATCCATGGGAGAAGAAATGATTATTGACTACACAATTATGTTCCTTGGATTTGATATATATAGTGAAAGTATTTATTATTTAAATGACAAGTATATGACAAAAATCTATCCTTTTGAGTGATCAAGAAATTTTACCGAACATATAAAAAGGGAAGAAGATTTGATTTCGTTGAGATCCCCCTTACAGTATAGAGACAAAGTCTTGTTTAATTAATAGTATCGTTGTACACGTATACCTATTTCCTATAATAAGAAAAAGTACTGTATATTTGACAAGAATGCATATGTATATTGTGTTTTATGCATCGATCAAATACGTAGTGCTGTTTTATGACAAGTTTCATTTTTTTTTTTCCCTCAATGGGTTTATATTAATAAAAGGGACCGAGCCCAACAAACACATGGCTAAAGCCCAACCATTACAACATCACAAGGCCAAAACATTAAGGCCCTTATACAACCAACTTAAACGGGCCTCTGCCCCAGCTCAATCGATACCAGACGACTCCTAGCCCACTCAACAGGGAGGCCCAACCACTTGTTGTGGTCTTCGCCCTAGGGACGTCGCGCGTCCGGTCTGCCTCAACCTGATGGACACCGCTAGAAGCCACCGTCATTGGTACACCGTCGCTACTCGTTACATCGGAGCTCGCACAACCCGGCGAGCCTCCAAACGCAACCATCTCTTAGCTTCCACTCTCTTCTTCACTAAGGATACCTAATCAATCTGAACGAGAGCACCTCGCCGCGTACCGCGGAACACAGAACCACAAACAGAGCCACCAATTGAAGCCAAAACCGACAAACATCACAAGCTAACAGGAACAAGAAACCCTAGAGACCGAAACTACAGAACACTAAAGCCGACGACGCAAGACGATGAACGCCTTCACCCCTCGGAAGCCAAACCGGAGTCGATGGAGCTTCGAAAGCCTCCACCTCCCGGAGATTTACCGGCGGCGTAGAGCTGTGATAGCCTCCACCCCCCGACCGCTAAAACCGACGATGGCGGAGCTAACTGAGCCTCCGCCTCCCGGACCAAACCCTAACTCAGAAAATACGGTCATCTCAGACCCGCCGTTCCATCTCCTCACCGCAACACCAGAGAAAATTGCGTCACCGCCGTTCAAAGCTCACCACCGATGAGCTCTTCCCTAAGCGAAACCCTAACCCAGAGTGGCGAGTATGTCCGAGAGGACAACAGATCGAAGCGCACCGCCGGTTAACTGGACAGATCTAAGCCAAAGGGGAACCACCGACGCCGACACGCGCTCGGACGCGCGGCCGGACGTCGGTGAGACCTTAAGCGCTTTTCTCTCTTTTCTCTCTAGTCCTTTAGAATAGCTTTCACTGACAAGTTTCATTTACACATCCCTTTTTCTTAAAAAAGGTTTTCATCTATCAAAAAACGTAGTGCTATTTTATGACAAGTATCATTTACACATCCCTTTTAAAAAGGTTTTCATGTACCCACAAAAAATTCCAATAATTGGTTTTTCATTAATTATAAAGTGCATTGAATTTATTCTGTTAATTTATTTTAGAATGCATACTACAGCCTCGCGTTGAAATCAAAATAAAAACATCCCTGTCCAATGATAATTAAGAAAATTCATACTTCTTTCTTTTTTCTGAAAATGAAGTTCATACTTCATAACATGGAAAGTCACAACGTGGACAAGTCCATTAATGGTATGAAACCTTTTTGTATTCAAGTGCAAATCTATGAGTGCTCTTTTTCTTTTATCAACTGGTAGATTAAAGATTCAGCAAAGTTACAATGCTACCTGGTAGCTTAATTCAGCAAAGTTACAATGCCCTATATAATCTAAACCAAAGCCCGAGTGTAATATGAGAAACAAAGCCGGCAAAGACACACCTTTCCAAAGCCGAGACCTTTCCGGAGCCAAGAACCTTTCGGGAGCCAAGAGCCCAAACAAGAAAACGCAGATAAGCCCTCGTTTTAAAACTGAGTCTAGTATAGAACCATCGAAAAACTCCATATATTCGGTTGAGACTTTTTTTATGGCCTAGTCATTTAAAAAAAAGTTTTCATTATTTTTATTGTGTGTATATTATATTATTATTTAATTATATTGTGATGAATCAGATTCAACTAACTATAAGTATGGTGAACAACTATTGAAACATCCACAAGCAACAAACCATTCACATGCACACATCTATAATTATTAGAGCACCTTCACTTCATTTCTTTATATTTAATCCATAATAATATTTAAAGAAAAAACTATGTCTATTTTTGTTGTCAAATATAAATTACAATTTTCTCTATACCTAGTGAGAAAAAATAATATTGTTTATATTTAAAATAAGAAATAAACAATGTCATGTTAGAGGCATGCATTTACATAGATTTCACCTCAATCTAATCTTAGTTTTGGTATAAGAGGTTTGTAAACATTTAACTATCAGGCCAAGATCTTTCCACGATAGTCTTAGTTATTGTTTTTTTTTTGGTGGCAAATAGTTCCTATTGTTTAATAATATAAATAATACCAACAAATGCATTTTGGAGATAGTTATGATCAGAAATAGTCTAATGACATGTTTCCCTGCAACGATGTTCGCTAATTTTGTTTTAAACACAACAAAACCCAAAAATATACTTGTATCGGTGGTCAAAATCTAGCAGTTTCGCAATAACATTCGTTCTGTATTCGTATCCTTTTTCTGTTTCGGTGCTGCACCAACTTGTTGATAAGTTTGATTGTTTGTTTGACAACATGTCGAGATGATTAAAATGCATATTAGAAGTTAAAATTGCATTCATCCCGCTCAACAAAGTTGATGGCATTAATAAGTTTTGAAACAAATCAAAGTAAAAATGCATTCATCCCGCTCAACAACCAAATTTGTATTTTTGTATATATAAATTAGGTGGAATAGTTTTAAATGAGAAAGTAGTGTTACCTTTCATACATCAGAATATTATTGGAACATTGTATACTAACTATATACTATGATGATTTTTATGGAAGATTATCACTGTTTCACTTGGAGGATAGTGGGACTTTTCTTAACACTAGCCAGCCACGTGTCTAACCAAACTTGATCTCATCCTTGAGATTCGCGTAGGATGGTAATAAAGACGGACGTCTCCACGTCAACTTCAGCAGGTGTACAACTCAGATGCATGTTTCACGTGTTACACGTCGTAGTCCGAGATTGTAGGGTTAATAAAGTTTTCTTAAACCTTTTCCTAACTAATAATAGATCAATCATGTACGTGAAACCGAACCCACCCATGTCTACTATCTCACCAGACACGGATGGGCGCAACGTTGCAAGATGATCGGAGGAGAGCATTTCTTACAGCGTAGGTTTTTATTTGAGCTTCAGTGAAGACCCTATAAGATTTTTAGCCATATAGCCCAAATATTATTGAGCCAGATCAACAAGTTATTTGCCATAAAGCCCAACAGAAAGAAGGAGGTGGTATTGAAGTTGGAAACAAACACAAACTTGTGTAGAAATTGCCAGAGCTTTGGTTTTTGGACTTAGGACTTAAATCTTTGGACTTTCGATTCAATCTTTATCTATTGAAGCAATAATCCCACAACTTACTGGATTGAATTTGTTAGTGCTTGCATGAATAGAAAAGTTCAGGTGGAGATGGAAGTGACTGTTGGGTATCAAAGGTAAGCAACTCTTTCAACTTGGCTTGAGAATTAGGTTACCGGGAACAGAGAAGGATCCAAGAAGACGGAAGTCCACATCATCAAAGCTGATATAAAAGGGAGCAAATGAGAAGCAACAGAAGCTCATGACTTTTGGGACTGGCCCGAGGAGAGCCACTGGAGGAACACAGCTTTTATTTCAAGAGGAAAGGGAATGAACATGAGTTAAACATATCTTGTCACTGTGTTCTTGGCATCAGGAGTACCAAGAACACAATCAAAATCTGGACCTCGAGTTATATAGTACTTAATTCAGCGGGAAATTTCAGATATAATTTTAGAATCCATCAATTAATTGCGATTTTTTTTAGGTGAACTGGACTTCTTCAATTTGACATATAAGAAACAGGATACGATAGAAAGCTAAATAAGTAAAGATGAACCATTCAAACTGAAAATGTTTTTAGGACAGAAATATAACATCAAAACATAAGGACAAATCTTATTCATTCATCACAGGTTTGTTGTCGCTGGCTTTGGGCTTCTGTTCTCTTGGCTTGTCCTCGCCTCTCCTATAGTTTACAGACACAAGATGAAGTCAATAACGTACGTAAACTGACATAGCTAACATTTAGCATCTTCAAATCCTAGAAACAAAAACATCTTCAAATTCTAGAAACAAAAATTGCACATCACATTCTTTTTCGATCAGACGGAAGAAAGAGAGAGAGAGAGTGTTTGTACCTTTTGTCGGTAGAGAATTTGGAGCTCAGGAAGGATCTGAAGAGAACGGAGTTGACATCGTAAATCATCTTTTCAATCAATTCTCTGGTAACTTCGATCTCAGGCTGCAAAAAGAAATGACGGTAACCCTAGAGAACCCCACGTTCATCCATTTTATATTGTCGGCTCGCCTTGACCACCGTCTTGATGGGCCAAGTCTGGGACATTTTCTTTATGGGTCTAGTCCAGCCCATCCATTTATTTCCATTTTTAACGGCTTTCCTTGTTTAGATAGGCATGAGTGTTGCCCTCTGTCTAAGATAGAAAGAAAATCACAGGGCGTTTTAACTCTTCAAATGTCAAGATAACGTAAACACAAAGATGATAACAGAAAAGCTGAAGCAATCCCGTTTATACACTCAGTTCGTGGGAGACCTCAAAAGATATTATAAAAATCTCAGGGGGTTTTAACTCTTCAATGTCAAGATAACGTAAGCAAAGATAAGATAGAAAAGCTAAAAGCAACCCCGTTTATACACTCAATACATCAAAAGATATTATAACGATAATCCTCAACCTAACAGAACAAAGCACAATCATGTTGTTGATTACAGTTTTCATGAGAGCAAGGAAACGAGGGATACAAATTCTAGCGTAACTCTTCCTTTGGATCTAGTGTTGATTACGAAATGCTCCGGGTATTTTCTCAGCAGCATCAGCAGCCCGTACCATGGTTTACCATTTGCTTCGGGGATCGCCCAGTCTTCTTGCGCCAGGTACCTTCTTACTCGACTGTGATGCCATATGTTTCCGTACTTCTTTAATATCTGTCACAGACCAAGAAACACCATAATGCATTACCATTACATTGAATCACAAAGAGGATTGGTTTATGAAAACAGGATGAAACTCTGCAGCACACTACAGAGATCAACTTGTGGAGTAATATCTCTATACTTTCTAAAGGTTGAACAAAAACTCGTTACACAATTAATGTAAGAATGGTAAGAACGTAGTCCTACATGGAGACCTTAACAAACTTGACTTCAACGGATTAATACTACCAATGATATAGCCAAACCAATACAAAGCTACCATTACTAACGATGGATACGTTCTTATGGACCTAATAACACGAAGGAAAGCTAGTGCCAGGTCCTGTACAAATATAAGGCAGGAAACTAAGTAGTAAACACTAACCACCGAGTGAAGTTTCTCCATAGGCATCCAATCTCCAGGACCACACAAATCAGAAAGCACAGTAGCAACAGATGACACAACATCCTTCTCCTCCAGCTGCAGAACTTGCTGATCATCAGCTTCACGATCAATCTTTGTCCTCCCCTCTCTCTTCTTCTCTGCAAACATTCAGTAGATACAATACCAACACAATCACTACCACTTAATACTCAACTATAACCTAACAAAGATTAAAAACGATTTAGTTAATACCAGTGGAAGCATATTCATCATGTCCATCTCTCCTAGCTCTCTTCCCACTCCCCCTAACATCCACCTCATCCTCCTCCTCCTCCTCTTCATCATCATCCTCATAAAACTCCCTACCCCTCCCACTCTTCTTACCCGACCCGGATCCCCCACCCGAATGATAACTCTGGTACGGAACAACCCCATGCCTGGGCCCCAACGGCCCTCCCAAGATACTCCTCACCGGCAACAGGAAGTAAAACTCCTTATCTCCGATCTGCAGCAGATCCTGCGAATCTAGCTTGACGTTAGGGTTCCCCGGGAGGTGGAGCACGCCTTCGACGAAACAGCCGTTTTTGCCGAGGACCTCGAGGGAGAACCTGCGGCGAGTGAAGTCGTAGAAGATCCGGGCGTGGTTTCGGGAGATGTTCATCCCGCCTCCGAGGGAGGAGAGGTCGACGTCGACGGTGGATTTCTTGGAGTTTCGGCCGAGCATGATGGAGTAGGACTGCATGTAGTACTCGAAATCCTCGCCCTGGAGCTTCGCGAATCCGACCTCTACGTCGCTGCCTCCTCCTACGGCGGAAGCCATTTCGTGTGAATTTGATTTGATTAGAGCGACGGAAGGGATCGAAAAGAGGAACGTGGAGTGTCGAATTAGGGTTTGGGAATCGTGATAGTTTCTGAAATGGAAGTAGTCTGTTTGGATGTATTGTTTACCTTATCCAGCGTCCCAGGTTAGGATAAAAGCTTCTTTAAAGAAAATGACTATTATACCCTTACGTTTTGGGCCTTATGGCTCCGTTATTAAACCGTGTGTAAACCTTGTTTATGGGCCTTAATGCTCGGTTAAGTTCAAGTGATGAATATTTTGATGGAAAAATGTATTTTGTAAATTTAAGTTGCCTGTGAAAAAAAAAAAGAAGTAAATTTAAGTATCAATTTTCAAAAAAAAAATCGTTAATCATAATAAGTTGTAAGTTTAAGTTGTGAATTTAGTAATTTACAGATTGACAAAAAAAAAAAAGAGTTGTGAGATTACAAAAAAGGCTAATCATAAGAAAATTACACATAGTTTGTAATAATAAGTTGTAAATTACAGGTCTTGTTTAAATGTAAGTTGTGAAACCAACTATTGTACTTGTTATAAAAAATAGCTTAATCATAATAAGCAAAAAGGTCCATCCATGTTCATCACATGGTACAAGATCCTCTCCGACCAACCTGTCACACTAGACTTTTCCTCTGTTTGCTTCTTCTTACAAAGTGCACACTTTGAACCCCAACAAAAACAAAACATTTTTCCAATTTTTTATACACTAAAATAGAAAAAAGAAAAATAAAAGTGGTAAGAGAACAAGTCCAGCTTAAAGAAGCTCATCTCTTTACTCATTTCACGATTCTCCCGTCTCGTGTTTCTCCTCTCACACTTGTTCTCTTTGAGTCTTCTTCTTTGGTCTTTCATCAAAAGACCAAAGTTGATGTTTTTTACAGCCTAAACAGAGACAGCCACATACATGTGTTATGTCCCCATAACCCCCATTATTACTACTAAACTCACAACCAGTTCACACTTCTCTCCTAAAAATTCCAAATCTTTTTCCCAGATCCAATACAAACCCATCTCACATCAGAATCAAAAGATAGAGAGAATCACGAGCTAGAGAGAGATTGACAGAGAATGGGAGTGATATTGGACTCCTGGTGCTTCTGCAAAGGAGTAAGCAAAAGCGAGAAGATGAAAGGTTCCATTTTCTCCGGCAAAGCTCCGGCGATGGCTCGAATCTCCGTCTCCGGACCAAACGGTGTTGTTACTTCCGGAACAGGATTCCTCATTCACCGGAATCTACTCCTCACCACTCACCTCAATCTCCCTTCCGTCTCCGCCACCGAAACCGCCGAGGTCCGCCTCCAGAACGGCGTCGCCGCCGCTCTCTTCCCTCACAGGTCCCACACACACTCTCTCTCTCTTTCTCCTGTATTGTCGGCTGCACGATCCATTGAAACTTTTAAAACCAAATGGGATTAAAAATGGGCTCTAATTTCATATTTTTGAAATAAAGGTGAAACCTTTACACTGTACTTATGCTTACATGGTAATGATTCTGTGGTCTATTATCTAAATTTAGTAACTTTTTGCTTCACCTTGTGGTTAATTATTGAAAAAAATCCTTACAAGTTTCTCTGCATTTTGTTCAGAGATTATCTAAAAATGCAATTCACATTTTGAAATAAAGGTGAAACCTTTATACTGTAATTATTTGACTTTACCTTGTAACCAATTCTTGAATAAACCTTTGCAAGTTTCTCTGCATTTGTTTCATTGATTATATAAAAAAAATGCAATTCATATTTTGAAATAAAGGTGAAATCTTTATACTTTTTTATGATTATATGATAATGATTCTTGATCTGTTATAGTTTGGCCAATGGTTTTATTTGGTGGGTCACTTGCAGATTTTTCATCACAAGTTCTGTTATTGATCTCACCATAGTTGGTGTAGACCTTGTTGATGGTGGAGACTCAAGTTCTCAGAGTCAAACCCAACAACAGCCACATTACCTGAAGACTTGTTCTAAACCAAACCTGGAGTTGGGAAGTGTAGTGTATCTTTTAGGGTACGCTGCTCAGAACGAGCTCAAGATTGGTGAGGGGAAGTTAGTGGTAGCTACCGACAATCTCATCAAACTATCAACCGATGAGATGATATGGAGTCCTGGATCAGCTGGGTTTGATGTTCAAGGGAACCTCGCGTTCATGATATGTGATCCGAGGAAGCTAGCTACATCACCAGCCTCAACTTCTACTTCTTCCACTTCATCGTTGAAAAGAGATAATAACAACAAGACGCTGATGATGATGCAGTTTGGTATACCTATGCCTGTGATATGCGACTGGCTGAATCAGCATTGGGAAGGTAGTTTGGATGAGCACACGAGTAAACCTAAGTTGCCTCTCATTAGGTTGATGTCTTCTGGTCAGAAGAGCGAGCGTTCTTGCGCTTCTTTCACCATGCGTCCTGTCTTCAAACCAACGGACTCTGCTGATGCTGGAACACCGTCTTCATCCAACGCTAGAGATCAGACTCATCAAGGCTCAGAGAAGGAAGAAGGAGAAGAAGGAACCTCAAAGAACAATCCACAGACTCATGCACAGGGCATCCCAACTCCTGAGATATATGAATCGCCAAAGCTGACTTCAAGTCCTTTGAGAAAGGAGCCTGGTGGTGGTCAAGTCCATCTTTTGGATATCAACTTCCCGCCACGTGTACCTAAAGTCCCAACGTTTCTCCCTCAGCTCAACTATCCACAGAGTAACCATTTGGTGGAAGAGGAGGCTGAGATTGCTTCTCAAGGATCAGACGCGCAGATTGGTTCAACAGGTTCAGTGAACGGCGCTCTCAGCGAAGTCATCTCAAGCTCACCACCACCAGAAGCTCGCTATGTATATCACAATCATGGATACAGCAGCGAGGAAGAGACAATGTACTCTGCAGAAACAGCAGAGAGCAGAAACTATCCAACACCTCCAGCAAAAAGCAAGTTTCATCATCATCAGGAGAGAGTTGGGAGGAGCCAAAGCTGTGTGAGCTCCAGCAGCAGATGGGGAACACCACCTCAGAAGAGTTTGAGCGGTAGAAGAGCAATGCTGGAGAAACAGAGAAGCTTCGTCCATGGGAATAATAAGATGCATTCACAAGGAGGAGCAACCTCGCAGAGGAGTAATGACTATTACAGCCCAACGGTCTCATCAATCATGAAGAAGAGGAATAACAGTAGTTCAGAGAAACCGGTTTTCAAACCGGTACCTAGACCTAGAGCTGCTAGTCCTTCTTCCCAGAGATGGATGTTCTGAGATCCGATACAGACAAGAGAAAAGAGCCAAAAACACCTTCATAAAAAGAGAGAGAGGAGACATCTTTGTTTAAAATTTTGATGTCTTTGCAATTCTTGTACTACTAATTTGATTTCAACTCTTGTGCAGACATATTGAAGCGACCGCAACAAATAGAAAAACATACAGTCTTTGCATTCTTCTACTAGTTAAAAAATGTTTTTTTTCTTTTTGCTATCAGATCATAGGGCTTGTTGTTTCCTTAAGTCCATGGAGGAACAATCCAACGAGAATGTCCCCCAGACAAATATCACACTATTCACTAACGGCTAAGCAAGAAATCAACAAACATGGCCATGTGTTTATATATGTGTTCTTTTGAGCTACACAGTGAATGATTTCATGAGAATGACACCTTAAGAACAAACTTATCGCACTGGTGTAGAATGCTTTCTTAAGATTCAGCCATGTATCTCAAACAATAAAGAGTCACTCAGATTATCAAGATAGTGATGATACACATCTAAAAGATGTCTTACAATGGTTCCTAAAATGTTTCTCTCACTAAGCAGAACGATTTTTTTTTTACATTACAAAGCATGAACAAACATGTCTTCACTGTTCCCACACCGATCATGTCAAGTGTAGGAGGAGCCGATAGACCATTTTAAACCCTGCAACGAAAGGGGATAAGAAACAAAATCAGAACAAAAGGATTCTTGTTGAAAATAAAGATCGACCACAAGCAAAGCAAGACTTTACTTACTAGTGATCACTCATCTTGTGGTGGGAAGGAAGACTCGAATGAGGTCTTTAGAAATGACCCTTTTTCTACACGTAGGGCATTTAGCTTGAACAGATATAGCTAGCTTTATGCATTTGCTGCAGAATATATGACCACACTTTGTTGACACCTCCTCAGTGAATGGACACATACAAATTGGGCAGTTAAACTTAGGTTCCTCGACAGGAGGAGCTACGGTCTTGGACTTTCTCTGAACAAAGACATTAACAAACTGGTGAGCCTAATGTCCTAATAGCAAAACTAAAAAAAAAAAAAATCAGAAGGCATCTTACCGGATTGTTAAGCTCGGCATTAGCTTGATCAGATTGACGCTTTGTACTACGGTTTTTGCTTAGTCTAGTGGTACCACCTGATACACTAAAAAAGTGAGCAAAAGAAACACTTTTGACAACACAAGTGTTGAGTTCTTGAGAAGCTGACCTGACTCTACATCAACTACTAAGGGTCCTCGTGAGCCTCCGGACTTGTGCCTTTTAGCCTGAAAAACAAGGACCAAACACAATCAGTTACACACATACATGTATTGTGAAAGTGGAGATAAAGAAGAAGAAGAAGAGAGCAGACTCTATCAAAAGCAGAAGCAGTTGATTCGACAACATCATCATCATCTTCAATAGCATCAACATCGATGGTAGGAGGAGGAGCAGATACCACTGGAGGTTGTTCAGTTCTTTGTTGATCTCCCTGGTGTTGGCTCGGTGTCCAATTCACATCGTTCACCTGTTGTTGTGACCTCCTCCTTGAGCTTCTGGTAACTACCCTCTCGCTCCGTGAACTCATACTTAAAAACCACCTCAGGGTCCCGTTCTCTCAGCTGCAGAAGCAAAAGAACGTCTTCAATAACAAAAAGATTAAAGCTTTCGTCACATTCAGTAGAATTCAAGAGATCATAATTCAAGAAACGGTTAAAGAAACCCAACAAGAAATTAAACACAGGCAACAAAACATAATCAATTGGACAGATCCAGAAAAACAGAGAAGCATAAATTGAAAAAGGTTGTACCTTTAATCTCGAAGTGGTAGAGAGAAACGAAGGGTTTTTTACTTAAGCATACACTGAATCAGTGGTTTTGGATATGAGATATGAATGATAAAGAGTACAGCCTTTTTGTATTGGTTTTGCCTTCTCAATTTGAAACCAACAAAACAAAAAAAAGGTTTGTACTTTTTTACTCTTCATTTACATGCAACACTTGTACTGTTAGTGTTTCAGTTTGACTCTTCTTCTAATTTGTTGGTACTGAATGATCAAAAGTTAGTTTACTAGATACCCCATTTATGATCAAGGCCCGTTGGGCTTTTAGTGAGGTCAGTGTTATAATTTTACTGATTTTTTTTTTGAACAACCATAATTTTACTGACAAAAAACCTTTTTCTTGTGCAATGCGTATGACAGTAGTAAAAATGCTGGCATATTGAAAAATATTTCTAAGTTAAGAAACTACTCAAATGTTTTGGTGAGATTCGATAATCAAAGACAAAACTACTCAAACACAAGAGCCAAATACAATCACACTGCTATATTAATTAAAGAAACAAATTTAAATAGTTTATTTTTTAATAGTGATTCGTTTGTAAACAACAAACTTCACTCTTGTTACAAAAAGAACACACAGTGAACTACATCCAATAAAATCACTCTTGTTTTGAGCTTCAATACCTGCTTCCCTTTCGGCTCCATGGAAAGCAACAAAGCTGCGCATACCATTTTACATTAATACACATTATATGTAAAAACATTATATATCAAACGAATCATATTTAGATGATTATGTTTAGTACCTTGGAGGAGCTTCGGGAGGGAGATTCATGTTGACCGTTGATGGGGCGAGACGGAGTGTTACCTACTGATCCACCGTAGGATCTGGCATCTCGCCTCTCTTCTTTGACTTGGTCGAAAATGTGTGTGTAACTCATGTTCTGATCCCCTGAACCCACTGATCCTGGAAATGGTGGAATCGTTGTCCCTCCCTAACAAATATATAAGCCAACTAAGTCATTAATATCTCTTATCTTAGATTATAAAACTTGACCACGTTGTATATTTAAATATATTTTAATATTCAGAAATTCTATAGAATAACCCTAAAAAAAGTTTTTGTCACAAATATAGATTTTAAGGATCAAAATTACAAAAATGTTTTATTAAATAGATAAATATATACTTATATACATATAATTAACCAATCCAAATCTTAGGGTTTTGGGGTTAAGGTTTAAAATTTTATAAAATAAAAAAATAAATATTAAAAATTTGAAAACAAAAATTTGAAAAATAGTTTCAAATATTATTTTTGAATTTAAAAAAAAATTACAAAAAATTCAAAAAAGATTACAAAAAGTTCAAACTTGGAAACATATAATCTAAAACTATATAAAAATTCTTATTTTTTATTTTTATTTTTTTGGTATATATATATAGTGTATTAGAGTCTTTTTACCTATTAAACAAAATATCTTGATTATTTTTCTCTTTAAAATATATTTTTGTGATAAAAACTTGAAAATAGTCTATTTAGCAGAATTGTCTTTTAATTTTATAATAATGTGTAAATGCAAGCAAACAATCAAGGTATAGTATGTCATACCCTTCCGCTGTTGCCGCCTCTATTGGGTTTAGGCTGTGCCTGTGGTGGACGAGGAGGAGCTTGAGGCTGCCGCTGGTTTCCACCTCCATAACCTCCGTATAGTCCGCCTCTAGCTCCATAGAGTTGATCGGCAGGAGGAGCTTGGACTTTGTTTATCTCGGTTGGTGGTGGCCCTCTTGGCTTGCCCTCCTTAACCGGTTTTGGAACTATAGGAGTAGGTTGTTGTGGAGGAGGTTTTGCTTGACTTTTGATGTCAGAGTTCTCTAGAGATTCGTACAAGTCAGCTCGTTTGTTCGTCCTAGCGTTGTCGAAGACGGCTGTGAATGGTTGAGATTGGTTGTTCCAGTCCCCAAACTTTGGAACGTGCGCACGGTTCTGCAATCAAATCATATTCACGGGTGAGTACGTTGCTGATAATTTGTTTGAAAAGAGTTTTTTTAGATTTAACCTAAATCAGAAGATCAAACTTGATGTGCAAGAAACCAAATATAAAAATGTGCTGTTAGCTTCCCATTACACACTAGAGAACAACAAGAGTTCTGAAGAAGGATAACTAATGCGAAAGTCAACTGACTGAACAAAAATCCGACAAGCTTGATGATGGTTTCTTTAGACATGGTTTGATATGCAGATTTGAGATGGAATGAGTAAAAAAGAGATAAAAACAAAACATAAGCGTTGATACAAAAAAGTTTTTCAACTTACTGCCATGTTACTCGATATACAGAGAGAAATGAAGAAAGGCTTTAATGACTATGTCTGAAACAGAGAGAGTATGTATATATGTATAAAGGCGTTGACAATTCCTATATATTCTCTCTTGTTAATTTTGTAAAGTTTGAATGTCTCCGTTTTGTGTCTCACGGTCTACAGCGACTTCTTCAAAACCGTACGACATGACATGGCATCAACAGCGTCTCTCAAGTAGCCACACGCGGCTTAATCTATTAGTTACGAAATGTTTACTACTTTGGCGTCTCTTTTGGTTAGCTGTTGAACGGCAACATGGTTACAAAACTGCATTATTTGGTTATTCTAATATCTAACTAATTACCACATGAAAAAATTAATTAATTAATTATTACCACATGACATATTATATATTATTCTAAATCATGTGTGAATGTATAATCAGAGAAGTTGTCTCTCCAAGTGGACGACGACTTAAACGACTGCCTATTAATCCAACTTGTATATAACACCACAATTAATATGTTTTTGACTTTATCAATCAGTCCATCATTATTTATCCACTTGTGTTTTTGTATATTGAAGTAGTAAATATATGTACATGTAGTAGCACTAAGAAGACCTGAACTGATAATGAAAAGTGATTCATAGCGCATTGTTATCATTCTTCTGATCCTTTAATAAGTTTCTAGAATGATTTTGTAAGAGAATATGACTCTTTTGTACATGTAGCACTAGCGTCTTTCTTTTGGCTTGAGTCTCATTTGTTCATACTTTCTTGGACAGCCGTTTTCCCTGCCTGTTACTGGACAGTCCTTGCAGCACTACGGGAACGGAAAAGATACAAACAAGATAAGTCAAAGTACATGACATCAGAAAGAAGACGGCCTAAGACCCTGTGGTTACTTTGTACACCGAAGTAACCCTTTGCATCTTTACAGATCCTATGCAACTTCTATGTTTTTGGTTGCTTTAAAGCAAGACTATGCAACAACATTGTATTAGAGAAGAGACTACAGATTTCTGGAATCATTTCAACAGTATCTTAATGTAACGACTTCTGGAGACCGTTCAGCTGAGCTTGAAGCCGTTATTTGAAAGACACTAGACTATTAGTGTTTGTATATATCCCAAAGCAAGAAGTATCTTCTTCGTCGGCCCTGATACAAAAACAGAGCTTGTTAGCTTTCGTGTTACAGATCAACTAAAACTGAGACCGAGAGAATGACTTCATCCAAAATTTATGGGGCCGGCTGATATAAAGCATAATGGTAGTAAATACTGTGGCATTGAGCTTACCATTGGTATAAGAACATCCATATCAACCTGAGAAATATCAAAAAGAATGAGAACATTAGCCTGTGATAAAATGACACTGAGGATAACATATATTTAACCTACGAGCAAATATTACATACCTCTTCCACATTGACTATAGGTTGACAGAGACATCTACCCTAAGGTAGAGAATGTCGTCAATGAAGTACTCTTATTTTTTTTTTTTAAATTATACAAGAGTACTCTTCCAAGAACAACCCAATACTGTTGATATTGCAATGGATTGATATGTGAAAGCGATGTCTACAGATGTTAAATCCCTCTGTGTAGATTATGCCATCATGATAGAGTTTAGCACACTTGGACCGCTTCAGGTTAATGTAGATGATGGTCTGATCAAGTGGCAATTCAAACCCCACGAGTGTGACGTTCTTATACTTGTAACTCCTCTCAACAAATCGCTGGTGTACTGCTTGGTTCCTGGCAGCTAGAGCCCTTTTCCGACTGAGTGAAGCATTTCTGAAAGTAAGAGCTTCCATGACTAGCCAGGTTGACACATCTGGTTGTAGATTTCATGCGATCAAAATATCCTTCGGTTTACCTGTAGAGATGAACGAGAATCTGATGCAGTTGCTGAGAGCTCCAATGAAATTAGAAGGAAATTCTTACTCGTTTAAGTCTCTATAGTGAGAGGCTATTACTTTCTGAGAAACATGAATGTACGGTTTGAAAAAATTGTTGGAATAATAAGCTTGTCCATAAACTATAGTTGCATTTACAAGAACCTCTTTCACAATTGATGTTGGAAATCTAACCGAACCAATGAAACTATAAACAAGATATGTGAGAAAATATATATTCTTACTTGTTTGAATCTATATAACAACACTTTCATCTGTCTTTATGTAAATCTATATAATATTTATTACACCGACTTGTTCACACTGAACAAGTCACAATAATATTGCGCTAATGTTGTACACTCATATATGTTTGTATTCAAGTTACTTTTAAGAACTTCATGATATCTCAATAATATTTGTGACTGTCTATTGAATAGCGTCTCTTGATGAACCTTTAAGCAGCCATGATTACTCTATATATTACAAGTTTCAAATAAATGTTTATTCTTGATGAATAATTCTAGCTTTAGCTTTATTGATTTTTTTTTCTATTTCAATAAATTTAGAAATACAAACCAAATTCAATGTTACTGGTTCTATTGTAATGTTACTGATTTTTGTATTTCAATAGCAATGATTTGTTTATGGGCTTTATTTAAAATTAGATTTAATGGATAAGTGTTTTTCAGATCAAAATTCAAAGGAAAAAATATTGAGTTAAACCTTGTTAATTTGGATTGTATTATTCATGTTTTCCATCATTCTATAATAACCACTCATATTCATCCAAACCAACTTCAATATTCACTAATTCTATAATCACCATTTTCATATGTTTTCTACTTCAATTTTTTAATTTTTTACGAAGAACTTAAAAAAAACAATAACGATGAAAAAAAATTGTAATCCAAAATCAGCAAAGAGAGCATGTCTATCAATTGAGAGCAACCACAACAACAAATATGTGGAGAGATTCTATATGTTATGTTTCTATATGTTATGCAAATAATATAACATATGGTATACGGATGTATTGTTAAAAAGCCAATATATGAAAGAGAAAAAAGAGAACCAAAGACATGTTTGATAAATATTTATTGACTATTGTAAACTACAATTGTTATAAATCCACTCATTTACAATAATCCATTGATATGATTTTGAAGTCTTTCTGATTTGTTTTAATATCGACTTGTCTACTTTAAAATCTTTGGATTTACCAAAGATTTGCAAATTTAAGAAGGATTTATAAATCTACTCAAATACGAGAAACCAATGAATCCCATTTAATTTTTTTAGTGAATATATCACGTTCTTGAATGATTATTTGATTCTGACCAAACATACTACTGTATTTTCATAATTTTTTGCTTAGAATTTATATACATCTTCGTATGAGGAGAACATTGGTAGAAAAAGACTCACCGAAGCAAGGTATGAGTAATCCATGAAGTAGTAATGGAAGTTGTATATGCATATTCTAAAAATTTGAAATAAAATATTATATAAAAATATTTTTAAAAATATGGTAAAGAAATATTTAAATACTGTTACAATAAAGCTAAGAAGAGATGCTTCAGAGCAGTCTGGTTCAAGCAGTGTGTCTGTAAACATGGGTTCAACGTTTGTTAAATGTTATAAAAAAATAATAAGAATTTTTGTTAAAGAGAGAACTCTTTGTAATTTATACAGAGATGGTGTTTGTTGGAATTGTTGAAACATTTATAGGTTCTTTGGTTATCAGCAAAAAAGTCATCTGAACAATGAGCTTTCTGAAATTTGAGCATAGCAGTATGAAAAATAGCAGGATTGACAAAATGAATATGCCTCGCCGTCTGTGGGGATCGAACCCACGGCCACGGGATTAAAAGTCACGCGCTCTACCACTGAGCTAAGACGGCTTCTGTTCATTTATTCTGAAATGATCAAAACCAATTCAGTAGTAGAGCCCAAGTGTTGTGGGCATCTTCAACTCTCACGAAGCCGATGGAAGAAGAAACCTCCGATCGTCTGAATCCGACCACATCCACTCCAGCAACCACGCCGGAGTTCGATCCGAAGACCATGCGTTCTTCAAAACCCGGATTAAAGCGCCTCCTCATCACCACCACCGTACTCTTCTCCTTCCTCTCCGGTCTCCCGTTTCTATGGAAGTCAGTCGAAATCTACCGATCTCAATTACCTTTCCACGACATCGACTCACTCTCCGACCAAATAAAGTCTACACCTTTACTCTTCCCATGTACTCTCCACGCCGTGTTCGTGGGGTTCCGATCGAAAGATCCGGATCGATTGCGATCTGAGATACAAGACGGTATCAATCAATTGACCCAGAAAAGTTCACAGTGTGGTTCTTGCAATGTCTCCGTCTCTGTAACCGTTCAGAACCTAGACGAGCACTGCTCTGAGACTCGTCCTTCCGCGTGCTCTTACCGATGCGGAGTGATCAAAAGAGATGCTTTTGGCGTTGGTTTGGAGGATGATGAAGTGGATGAGTCGTTGGATGAGGTGTTCAGCGGCTGTTCTGAGGGTAGTGGGAAGATGTATAGTGTTGTTGTGGTGAATAGGGAGAAGGGTGGAGATGAGGTGGTGAAGGCTGTGGTGGGGAAGAGAAGGCATGCGTGGATTGTGGGGAGTGAGTTGGAAGAGAGGTATGGAGAGGTGGTGGGTAGAGTTTCTGAGGTTTTTGTGAAGGTGTTTATGAATGGTGGAAGAGAGGAGGAAGACTCTATTCGTGGGGAGTTTATGCCTGTGGGATCAGATGGGAGGCTTGTTCTTTCTTTCAGTCTGTTAAATTCTAATCCACGTGATTGGGTCTATGATTGGTATGATCAAAGTGTTGTGCTTTCTAGATTTTGCACTGCCATTATAGCATTTACTTACTAGTGACTTGTTGTTTGTATGCTACGTTTGATAGGGACTTTAAGAGGATAGACGAGTCTTTGTTGGCTCCGGTGACTAAGGCTTTAGCACCTATAGCTGATATAGGTGTTGAAAGTCAGGTACCTTTCGTCACTAGATTGAGAGCTTTGGCATCTTTGTTATTCTCTCTCAGGCTGATGTTTTATGCTTCTCTGTTTTTTTTCTTCTAGGTTTTGTATCATACACCGAAGTCTTCGTTTTCATCTTGGGATGAAAAACTTCAGAGCTACGTCTTTAGGACCAGTGATCTCCCCTTCTTTGTATGTACCTTTTTCTAGAAAACTCCATGAGTTATTTGGATACAGCTGATGGCTTAACAAATTATTCTCGTAAATGGTTTTGGCAGGTGAACTCGAACGAATGGCATTTGGATACTTCTGCTGGAGCTAGTGGACGGTCCAAAATATTGCAATTTGTGGTGTATATTACTTTACTCTGACCATGTTTGCATGATGCTGTGATTACTCTATTGTTCCTGATAAACTGAGCAGGAATGTTTCTACAAGAATATCTCAGCCTTATAATCTTTCCTCATATTGTCAGATATGTACCTTCTGGAAAAGAATGCCCTCTTCACTTGCAGTTGCCAAATGGGGTGATATCTAAAACAAATGGCTTCATATCTCCGGTTAGTTGCCACTCGTTCCATATTTGCTTTCTTTCTAGTAATCTGTTGGTAGACCTTCATTTTTGTGAAAAAAAAGATCATCTTGTCATTTTTTCCTATAGATGTGGGGCGGTGTGATTGTATGGAACCCGCGTAATTGTGTTAAGGACTCTGAAAGCCCAAGTAGGAACGTGATTTCGCCTCAGGTCCGGTTCACCTTTCATATTCATGGTTCATTAATAATTTGATATATTGAGTTCTTGTGTTGAGTATTTGGAAATCCTTGGAAGAAGATCTCTGAAAGCATCATAATTGGTTTTGCATTTTCTGAAACAGGATCTCGAGAAAATAGTTGAAGTATTCTTGGGGCAATTCCGACAACTTTTTGGTTTCAAGTCTGAAGCCATTTATTCCAGTGAACTGGGGAGTTACAAGATTTTACCGAGTGAAAAAGGCTTTACAGAGTGGTAAGAATATGATAAACCCCAGTATTGGTTCTGTCACGCTATCTGTGATACTTATCAATCAGTCTTGGATGTTACTACTTAAAGCAAGGGATGCTCAGGATTTATGGATACTGATGAGTGGTGTCTTTATCAATGTTTGCATTTGCAGGGAATTGGATGTCTTGTCACGGAAACACACGTGTTTCAATCTCCAATCTTGTTCAACAACCCTCGGCTCTCTTTCTAGATTGGTACGTGATTAACTCCACATGCCTGGTTATAGCACGTTCATTTCAGTTTTTTTAATCTTCATTACCTGGCACTGGCAGGTTCAGTCACTCCCCAGGATGATAATCAAGGATGAAATTGGAGAACAAGTATGTTCTTTCTCATCTTGAACCTTTTCTGTAAATTGTTATATTCTGAACATCTCCATTGTTTCCTTCAAACCATCAGGTGAAATACTCTCTGAAAGCAGCAAAGTTGGCTCAATACAATGCCTCTCTGGGTGGATACAGTTCTTCAGCCAGTATGTTACACTTAGAACCTATACTCACTATTCTCTGTTGTTCTAGATCTTAATGTTGGTAAACTCTAACAAGAAGTTGGGTTTTGTGTCCTGCAAAGGTTCATCAAGAGAAGCAAGGAGCCTAGCCGAGAATGCCTTCTTCCATCCATCCATCATGTCCGTCAGCTACTTTTCTTACGAACATTGCTTTGCTGTGTACTCGGTTAGTTTCATGTCTCTGCTACTGTTAACAATATTATTAGCATCGGCTCATTTCTCTGAATCTAATGTGTTCGTACTTTACTGGACAGCCGTTTTTCCTGCCTGTTGCTGGACACGTTGTTCTTGCAGCACTACGGGAATGGAAAAGATATAAACAAGAGAAGGCGAAGTACTTGACTTGGCTAACCAGAAAGAAGACGGCCTAGGACCTTGTTGTCACTTTGAACAGTAATGTAAAAAACCCTTTGCTTTTTTGCAGATCCTATGTAACTTGTAAGCTTTTTGGTTGTTTGAATGCAAAATTACGCCACAGCATTGTATCAGAGAAGAGACCATAGATTTTTGACTGATCAACTTTCTGAGTTTCCTACGCTTTTGCATTGTGTTTTAAACTTGAAACTTCTCAAAACAGGCAGTGTTTGTTTCACTATAGCTACGCTTTTGCATTGCGTTTCAAACTTAAAACTTCTCAAACATCAAAAGTGGCTCAAACAGACAGTGTTTGTTTCACTATATCTACGATTACAGATGTCTACAGCCAAAATTCCAAGCTCTTGACATGGGCAGATACAGAAAAAAATACGAGTAATAGAAAGCCAAATCCGGAATCAGTTCGAGAATAGCTTAAGTAACGACTTCCGGAGACAGTTCAGCTGAGCTTGAAGCCATCATGCAAAAGACACTAGACTACTAACGTTTGGATCCCAAAGCAAGAAGTATCTTCTTCCTCGGGCCCTGAAACAAAGACACAGCTTGTGAGAAAAGAGCAGAAAGATGCTGAACAAAGAGCTATGAATGTAGTCTTATCAGTAGCACTTCGTGTTACGTATCTAAAACATAGTTGTAGTTTAACATGGAGATTACCATTGGTATAAGCATAGCCTTGAGGTCACCATCTGTCATATGCATGAGAGCATCCATATCAACCTGAGAAAGACCAAAAAGTATGAGAACATGAGTCTGCGACAAAGATCACACCACTCCTAACGTATATATGCCAAACAACGAGCAAATAGTACATATACCTCTTCCACTTTAAAAGCAGTCGAATATTTCTCGAGACCCAATGAATCCAGAAAGCTATCAACGGATGCACCAGCCTGAACCAAAAAGATAACAAACTAAGAAACAGTAGAATAGTTTTCTCCCAATGTATTTATTAAGTAATAGAGTTGAAGAAAAGTGCCTGCTGTGATTTCTTCCTGGTAGCTTGACCAGAAGCTTTTCTAGCAACCTCTGTTTCAGTATCAGTCGCTACACTCTTCATGCTTGGTCTAGCACCCTCCACTTTGGATTTCAGCGGGTCACTGTTTTTCGGTTGCGCATTCATCGTCCCAGAGAGCTTCTCACGTAAATCCCGCACGCCTGAACCAGCTCCTCGCCCACTTTGAGACCCATCATCTCTCTTCTGGAGCTTCAGGCGAAGGTCTCTAGAATCAACTCTGCGACCTTAGCAAGTCCATCGTACAAATAATCAAAAACCAAAACAGAGAGTTGGTGTGAGAGTAGTAAAAACACATACTTGAAAGCTGAGGTTTGTCACTACTGAAAAGATCATGCTCCCATTTGTCGTCCTGCCTTTGCCTGGAAGCAGATACACGCGAAGACTTCAAAGACTATAAACGACTCTTCAACACAAAAGCAAGCACATTTCACCTCAAAGATGGGAGTACATTAGAGATTCATAGAGTCCCTCCTAGATGATAATGTACACAAGAGGACAAGATCCTACACCAAGTACCAGCTAACAACACTTGAGGAAAGCAAAGCAAAGAGGGGAAAAGATTTATAACCTCTTCCCAGTCACTTGTCTCGAGCGAGTAGAGTTATCGCCAGAGCCGCCATTGATTCGATCCTTTACCGTGTTCCTGCTTCCAGACTCAGACTCCAATCTATCAGCATACATCTTTCTTCTTCTTTGGATGAAGAAAGCGCAGATTTTTATATCCTAAACCCTAAATCAGACAAACCCGGAAATCGAAAAAAGGTCGCTCAGCAAGCTCCAAACAGAAACCCTAGAATCTATCCAGAAATCACAGAGAAAGAAGAAAGAGCTACAAGTTTTTATTTTGGAGGGGGATCTACGTCAAGAGAACTCGTCATCCAATCAAGTACCGGGTCAGCTTGGCTTCGTTGGGTCGGGTTGAAATCAGGATTGAACTAACCGGTTTGATTTTATTAAAATCTATTCTCGATTCCTGGTTCCTTGTTCCCGGTTCAATCCTGAAGAATTATTAAAATCTATCCGCGATTTCCCGGTTTAATCCGAAAGACTTTGCGGTCTTGCCAGGTTCGATTGATTTGTTTTTTCAGTTCAATCAAGACTAAACCAGGCTGGGTCAAGTCGAGTTGAAATCAGGACTAAACCGGTTTGATCGAGAGAATTATTAAAATAGTATCTATCTGCGATTGAACCGGTTTAATAAAAACTTTTCCGACGCGGCTCACTGACTTTCCTCTTTTTTTTTTCTTTTTTTTTCTTTTTTTTTTGTCAACACGCTTATTTAAAATCGTCGATTCCTTCGTTGTAATGGTTTTGTGTGAACAAAAAGAAACAAAACAAAAATCCCTTGAAACTGAGAAAGAGGGAGCTAGCATTCAAACCCTGATTCTTCCATGATTGATTCGCTTCTACTCAAACTCCGTATCTAGGGTTCCCGATTCGGTAACTCCCTCGTTCCTGATTACGACTTGTTCGGTTCATTTTTCCCTCTTATGCCTTTATTGGTTTTACTTGTTTCTATTCTCGACGAAGCTCAGATTCAAGATCCCATTTCCTTTTTTTTTAGTTGATTCAAACTAGGATTAGAACGTTGATTCGTTCACTCTCGGTCGGTAAAATTGCATTCTCCGGCTAGGTCACTTGCCTGAAACTGTTCGTATGTGTATTCGTTGGATTGGGAGTTTTAATAGCTGCTGATTTTGTCTTTTGATGATTTGGTAGATTGAAAAATGTCACGAGCAGAGTCGTCGTGGGAGCGGCTTGTAAATGCTGCGTTACAGAGGGATAGAGCAGGAGGATCTGCAGGTGGTGGTGGTCCTGGCCAGGGCAGTCTTATGGAATATGTTCCTTCATCTCTGGCTAACAACAGGGACATTGATGCTATTCTGAGAGCTGCTGATGAACTCCAGGATGAAGATCCCAGCATTGCTAGGATCCGTAAGCTCTTTCTTTCTTTCTTTTTTTTTAGTTATGGAAGCAAATTCTCTGTTTGTGATTTTTTTTTTTTTTTTGATGCAGTGTGTGAGCATGCTTACACTCTGGCGCAGAATCTTGACCCTAATAGTGAAGGCAGAGGTGTGTTACAGTTCAAAACCGGTTTGATGTCCGTTGTTAAGGTATTGTTCTCTTCTCTTAGTTTTTGTTTTCGCATGGGTTTTGTTATTCTAATGCGTTGTTCTGCGTTGGTGTTTTTCAGCAAAAGTTGGCGAAAAGAGAGGTTGGGACCATAGACAGAAGTCAGGATATTAAACGGCTGCAAGACTTCTACAGACTCTACAGAGAGAAGAACAATGTTGACACGTTGAAGGAGGATGAGAAGCAGCTTCGTGAGTCTGGGGTTTTCACCAAAGAGTACGTATATTCTATTCTGGTTAAAATCGTTGAACTTAAAACTTACTCAGATATCTTAATTGTTGTTCAAACGGTTTGATATTGGTTACCAGGATGGAGCTTAAAACAGTGAGAAGGAAGAGAGTGTTTGCCACTCTTAAAGTTCTTGGAAATGTCTTGGAGCAGGTTGCAAAGGAGATCCCTGAAGAGGTTGTGTACTTTTCCTCTTATTTCTTGAAATTCTTTTTTTTTTTCTGTCAAAGTCTTTACAGTGCAGTTAATAATCATCTATTTTTTTTGTGTCAACAGCTGAAGCATGTTATTGATTCTGATGCTGCTATGAGTGAGGATACAATCGCTTACAACATTCTTCCTCTTGATGCTCCTGTCACGACAAATGTCACTACGACTTTCCCTGAAGTGAGATATATTCCTATTTTCCTTTACAATCCACATGCGTATACTGTATGCGGTTTGTCTTGATGACAGTAAAATTGAGTAGGTGCGAGCGGCAGTTGCAGCCTTGAAGTATTTTCAAGGCCTACCGAAATTGCCTGCTGACTTTCCCATTCCCGCGACAAGGAGTGCTGATATGCTTGATTTTCTCCACTACATATTTGGGTTTCAGGTTTGTCTATCTGAGAAACTTCTTTTGAGTATTAGAAAATGATCTTTCTAATATATCAATTCTTATGGCCGCAGAAAGACAGTGTCTCCAATCAGCGTGAACATATAGTTCTTCTTCTTGCTAATGAGCAATCCCGCCATAATATTCCTGAAGAAAGAGAACCTGTAAGTACGAAAGCTTATTTGATTTTCATATGATCAATTTCACCGAAGTTTCTGGATTAGTAGTAGACTATTCATGATTTTGCCTTTGTTCTTGTTATATCGAAATATTGATTGTTCTTTGTGTGGACTTCTAGTTGACAAAGCTTGAAAGTGAAGTTTCTTAATGTTCATTCTAGAAAGTTATGCTAGTGATTGTGCAGTGAATATGACTTTAGCTTGTTTGCCGCCTATATTTAGAAAGCAGTAAATTGCATTTATAGATCTTATGAATAATTTTTTTCTCTTATACTCTCTCAGAAACTGGATGATGCTGCAATACGTAATGTCTTTCTGAAGTCCCTGGATAACTACATTAAGTGGTGTGATTACCTGTGCATTCAACCTGCATGGAGCAAGTAAATTATCCCCTCTTCCTTGTCTTTCCTGCTACCACTCCTGCTTGCTCACTTCAATTTTTGTAACATGCAGTTTAGAGACCATCAGTGGAGAAAAGAAACTACTCTTCCTCTCTTTGTATTTCCTGATTTGGGGCGAAGCCGCTAACATACGGTTTCTTCCAGAATGTTTGTGCTACATATTCCACCACGTAAGTTCTATACTGAACGCTTATATGAATCGTCTAACTTTCTGAATTGGTACTGGTTCTTTGGTAATCTTACTATAATATGTGGTCATGCTGAATACTTTCTGTAGATGGTAAGAGAAATGGATGAGATATTACGCCAGCAGGTTGCTCGCCCGGCTGAGAGCTGTATGCCAGTCGATGGTCGTGGCTCTGATGATGGGGTATCATTCCTTGATCATGTCATTGCTCCACTATATGGAGTTGTATCGGCGGTGGGTTCTCTAAAGTATTCCTTTCTCTGTTCTTTTCATGTTTACCGTCGTAGTTTTTTCTTTGATCCCACATTGCTTCTTCTTAATAGAAAAAACGCACGTTAAAAAAATTATTGGCTAGATTAAAGAACTTTTCCTACTCTGCTCCGTCACTAGTTTTGTAGGCTGGTGATTGGGTTAGACGGTTAGTCTTCTACTACTGTTTTTAGTTGAGATCCTTGGAATACTTATATCACTCTTTGGCCAATAAACATATTGAATTTTGTTTTATTGCGATACTTGAGGTGGTAATTATATCTGTCTATTCATCCAAGATGTGGACATATGTCTCGCAGCATGTATATTTGTAGATATAATCAGTGGTAGTTCGTTTTCAATTCAAATGTCCTGTAAAAAGAGGAGTTTGCTTTCTCATGTATGAATGTTCCTTTTAGAACCGCGTTGTTGGTTTTGGTATAATAGTCATGCTAAGAAATGTTGCTCTGTGCAGGAAGCTTTTAACAATGACAATGGCCGAGCACCTCATTCAGCTTGGAGAAACTATGATGACTTCAACGAGTATTTCTGGTAAATGTTTAATATCTTTGTCGTTTGGTTAATTTCCTTTTCTCTGATGCTGTTGCTGACGGTTTCGATTTTCCAGGTCGCTTCACTCCTTCGAGCTTGGTTGGCCATGGCGAACGAGTTCATCTTTTTTCCAGAAACCTATACCAAGAAAAAAGGTCTGCAATGGCCCTCATAGTAGGGGTTTTTTATTCATACTTGTTGTTGCTCGTTGGTGTGACGAACATCAAATGGAAAAATCTTATATCATACACCATTGGTAGAAGCGATTTGTTACCCCCGTGATGAGTCAGTTCCTAGACCATGTGTTAGAGGTTGATCTTGAAGTTATGTTGGCATGTTTAGTCTTCATATTGTATTCATTTACTTTACTCGTTAGTAAATAGGTTCATACTTTATATTTTATATGAGAAGTTAAGGTTCAGTCCGGATGTGTGTTTCATTTAAGATCTAGATACAGTCTTTTCTGTTCCCACATAAGTGTATCTGATGTTAATATACTGGTTCTATCCTTGCAGTACGACCTTCAAACCGGTAGGGCAAAACATCGAGGAAAGACTTCATTTGTTGAGCACCGAACATTTTTGCATCTTTACCACAGCTTCCATCGGCTATGGATATTCCTCGCTATGATGTTTCAGGTTTGTAATCCCATCTCAGGATTCCGTTTATTGTTGTGCCTTTCCGCTATGTTCCTCGGAAGATACTTGATCGACGTTAAGGACGTTTGGTTGTTACCTATTCTTTCCTATCTTAGGTTCTGTGACTGTTATTGTCTATAAAAGGTTCTTCTGCTGCTGCACTCTAACTGACTTCTTTACAGGCACTAGCTATAATTGCGTTCAACAAAACAGACATCTACTCCAAGAAGACTCTGCGTGAAATTCTTAGTCTGGGTCCGACTTTCGTTGTGATGAAATTTTCTGAGAGTCAGTCTTAAACCTGATACTCTTTACTTTTTTTTTAATCAATATTGTGATTTGGTGAATAAAAAGCTTGTGCTTAATGTTAAGGTGTTCTGGATGTCATCATGATGTATGGTGCCTATTCCACGACAAGACGGCTGGCTGTTTCTCGCATTTTTCTCCGCTTCATTTGGTTTGCCCTTGCTTCCGTCTTCATATCCTTCCTCTATGTGTATGTTTCATATCCTTCATATTGCTTTTTGCAGATTTTCCTTTTTGGGTTAGTTTTTACATCTCTGCTTTGATCGTTTTGTGTGTGCAGGAAAGCACTTCAAGAAGATAGCAACCCAAATTCTAATTCAGTCATGTTCAAGCTTTATTTAATTGTCATAGCCATCTATGGTGGTATCCAGTTCTTCTTTAGTATCCTGATGCGTTTCCCAACTTGTCACAACATTGCTAATAAATGTGATCGCTGGCCTGTGATTCGATTCTTTAAGTGGATGCGCCAGGTTCTGCACCTTATCTTTCTCTTTTGTTCTTCATGCTTAATATATGGATCATTAATAACATTCTCTGATGGTTACTTGATTGTATTTTCAGGAGAGACACTTTGTTGGACGTGGCATGTATGAAAGGACATCTGATTTTATAAAGTAGCGTCTTTACCTTATTTTTGTTTTCTTTTCTTTTAGTTACTTATTTTAGTTATCTGTATTCCCGGGACTTCAAAAGTTGTTCTAGCTATATTTGGTACTGAAAATATTTAAACTCTGTGACTTGTTTGCGAGAAGCAGAAGGGATACCTGTTTAATTGATACTAACAGCTCGTATATGGTCTCTTGTATGACGCAGGTACTTGCTGTTTTGGCTTGTCGTTCTGTCTGCAAAGTTCTCCTTTGCGTACTTTCTCCAGGTTGGTTCTTTTGATAGGAAACATAGTTGTGATGTGTTGATAGTTGTACTGAAGATTGTGTTTATACGTGAAATATACATATTTACAAACATCGATTGTTACTTATTTACTGAAAATTGTTTCTTCCTGTGTTCAATTCTAGCTCTCATTTATACAATGAACTCTTAAAGTTGGAAGTAGTTTTATGGGTGCAGGCGTGCTGTTACTTTAGGCAGAGTTTTCCTGTTCACTGCATCTTTTGTAGTCAATTCGTGAAGTAATTATGCGAGAAACATCGCAAAGATGCTTCGTTTGGCAGTTAAGGTGTCACTCGGATTTATATCTTTCGTGCTGATGAATTTTCAGATTGAGCCGCTTGTTGGTCCAACAAGGATGATAGTCAAACAGGATAACATTCAGTACTCGTGGCATGATTTGGTGTCAAGAAGTAAGTATGGGATTGTGGTAGTACTCAACGATGCTTAATACTTTGCAAGCTTAGCTGCTTGAAGGATTGTGGTGTAATATGTTAATTCTCTCTGGAATCATAAATCTGTACTTCTTTACAGTATATGATATCAAAGTCGAACTCTAGAAGTAGGCCCTTCTTGTGATGTTACTAGCTTTACTATTTGGTTTCCTGCTGATAACTGTACTGAGAATCTCAAAACAAATCATTCTTCTGTAAGATTCTCATACTCTAGTATTTCTTATCTGGATGCAGACAACTACAACGCTCTGACTGTTGCCAGTTTATGGGCTCCTGTCGTCGCTGTAAGTTCAATGATTTTTACATGAGGGTAGGCACTTTTGTTGTTCTAGGTTTTGTTGGGAGCAATCAGTGAATGAAGACGTAGATGTGTCTAGAGATCACTCCAGTTTAGGAGGATTTTGTTAAAAACTATTTCAGAAATCTTGGTGGAGACTTGGAGTTTGTTCTGACTAGGATGAGTGTTGTCACCGGGGGATTCACAGTAGAGTTTTCCTTCATTGTATAGTAACTTTCTATTTCACATAATGCAGATCTACCTGTTAGACATCCATATATTCTACACCCTTGTCTCTGCCTTTTTGGGTTTCTTGCTCGGTGCGAGAGATCGTTTGGGGGAGGTAAGTGCAGTTACATACATATCTATGGCTTACAGTTGTCAAAGTTAAGATATATAAATCTGTTACTACACTGTCTATAAGAGGGTATGTCCTTACGTTCTTTGCAATTTTCACAGATAAGATCTTTGGAAGCAATTCACAAGCAGTTTGAGGAGTTTCCAGGGGCCTTCATGAGGGCTCTTCATGTCCCTATTACCAATCAGTTAAATTCCTTTCAACTTGTCTTCTAAGAAGTTCAATTTACCTGGAGGTCTCCCTTTATCTTTGTTAAATATTAATATTTCTATAATTCAAATCATGTGCAGGACGACGTCTGATCCTTCTCATCAGGTATCTGTTGGCCTGTTTAACATTTATGAAGCACTAATCTCTTCAATGAACGTATAGTATGTCATGTTAGTTTGCTCCTTATGTTTGTTGCTCATATCTGTATGTGATTATCAATGCGAAGCCTGCGGATAAGAACAAAGTAGATGCAGCACACTTTGCTCCATTCTGGAACCAAATAATAAAATGTCTACGAGAGGAAGACTATATCACTGATTTGTAAGTGCTTTATGCATTTCAGTAACTAATCTGTGTGCCTACTGTTCGTAGCTTTGGCTTTTTATGGTTTTGTTTTAACCCACTTTTCTCGTTTTCAACAATTTTCTAGTGAGATGGACTTGCTCCTGATGCCTAAGAATTCTGGTAGGCTCCAATTGGTTCAGTGGCCACTTTTTCTTCTTTCCAGCAAGGTGAGTTTGTTACTTTAACTGCTTCTGTATTTCAATTCAACGTTTTATTGTGGCTATCTGGTTATTCTCATTGCTTTCCGTAAAATTGACAACTTATGTACTGTAGATATTGTTGGCCAAAGAGATTGCCGCTGAGAGTAATACGCAAGAGGAGATAATAGAGAGGATCGAAAGGGATGACTATATGAAGTATGCTGTTGAGGAAGTCTATCACACTCTTAAACTTGTCCTAACAGAGACTCTGGAAGCCGAGGGGAGGATGTGGTAATGGATTTTAAGTCCTAAATTTACTTGGACAGATCTTTGCTGGATAGAAGGATGATAATTTTTGTGAATTTTGTAGGGTGGAAAGAATCTATGAAGACATCCAGGCCAGCATAAAGAATCGAAAGATACATCATGATTTTCAGTTGAACAAACTCTCCCTTGTTATCACGAGGGTGACTGCACTCTTGGGAATTCTGGTCAGTGCTAATTATGTCTTTGTCAGCAATCTTTTTATTGAACCGGCTCTTAATTTTTATCGTAGTTGTAATCTTCATGATGCTGAAAGTTACGTAGTTGTGAATTGTAGACGTCCTTACCGTATTAGGGGGAGAAGATTGCCGTAGTTTCTTGTGTGGTATCAGTTAGATGAAGTTTTATATTCTTTCGTTTTTTCTTCAACAGAAAGAAAATGAAACACCGGAGCATGCGAAAGGGGCTATCAAAGCACTTCAGGATCTCTACGATGTCATGCGGCTTGACATATTGACTTTTAATATGAGGTACATACAAAGTCGATGATTTGGCTGCGTTTTGTGCAAAACCCAGTGTGCCTTGGTCTTCTTTGTTTAATAGTGTTCCAAAAATGTGTTGCTGTATAGGGGTCAGTATGAAACGTGGAGCATGTTAACTCAAGCCTGGAATGAAGGTCGGCTTTTTACAAAGTTGAAATGGCCTAAAGATCCCGAGCTGGTATGATGATGATGTTTGTTACCAAAGGCTCTACTTACACTCACTATTGTTCTGTCGGTCTGATAATTCTCAATGGTTTGCAGAAAGCTTTAGTCAAAAGATTGTACTCTCTCTTTACCATCAAAGATTCTGCTGCGCATGTTCCTAGAAATCTCGAGGCAAGACGTAGGCTGCAATTCTTCACCAATTCCCTTTTCATGGATGTGCCTCGACCAAAGTCTGTGGACAAGATGTTATCCTTCAGGTATTTCGTTCTTTCTCCATACTTTTACCATTTTATTAAAACCAGTTCCTCACAAGCTTACTATCTTTCATTTGAACTTTATTTTCAGCGTCTTCACTCCGTATTATTCTGAGGTTGTGCTATACAGCATGGCCGAACTCACTAAGAGAAATGAGGACGGGATATCGATCTTGTTTTACCTTCAGAAAATCTATCCAGGTATATTGGCTCTGTGTTTATTCCTTAATATGAGTGACATTTGTCTAGCTTTTTATGTTTCTTACTAGTAAGTTACTTCTGAAGTGATTAGGTGCCTAAATATTTTCTCGTTGATATCTGACTTGTCGCAGATGAGTGGAAAAATTTTCTTGCACGAATAGGACAAGATGAAAATGCATTAGAAGGTGATCTACGTAATGAGAGAGACATACTTGAACTTCGGTTTTGGGCTTCTTACCGTGGACAGACGTTAGCTAGAACAGGTGAGTAAACAAATCACTACACCTTTTTTCCGCTGTTCCCGTGCATATAGTTTCAGTGCTTTTGTTTACGTGTTATGTGGCATTATATGTACAGTTCGCGGGATGATGTATTATAGGAAAGCTCTCATGCTTCAGTCTTATTTAGAAAGAAAGGCGGGAAGAGGTAAGTGGCTGTAAGAGCTTTCTGTAGATATATTTGTTTTGGTCAAGCTTTTCTTTAGGGCTATCTAACTTATTGCAGACGGAGAGTCGACGCTTTTTGGTAATGACACGACGGATTCTGAAGGATTCGAGTTATCTCCTGAAGCAAGGGCCCAAGCTGATTTGAAGTTCACATATGTCGTCACATGCCAAATATATGGGCAACAGAAAGAAGAGCATAAACCCCAAGCTGCTGACATTGCATTGCTAATGCAAAGGTAAGAAGACACCTCAATCTCAGGTTTAGAGCTTCTGTTGTAAATTTTGTATTAGAAGCTAATCTCTTTTATTCGATTGTCAGAAATGAAGCCCTTCGCATCGCTTATATCGATGTTGTTGATACTCCAAAAGAGGGTAAATCTTATACAGAGTATTATTCCAAGCTTGTGAAGGCGGACATCAGTGGAAAGGATAAGGTAAACTGTTATCATCTGTGAAACCAGTTAGTATTCTTCTGTCCTTATTGTCAATATACTTAAACCTGCTTTAAGTTATGGGTGAACTGTGATTACACTGTAAAGGGCTGGCTTCTTGATTAAACTGTGATATACTTAAACCTGCTCTAAGATGGCATTTATTTCCCCTTCTTGGTCTTTTTATTTTGTTACGTGGAATTCTCACTTGCGTTTTTCTGGCTGTGCAGGAAATTTACTCCATAAAGTTGCCTGGGAACCCCAAACTTGGCGAAGGCAAACCTGAAAATCAAAACCACGCCATTGTGTTTACTCGCGGAAATGCAGTCCAGACTATTGATATGAATCAGGTCAGTATGTGGCTTCTTCTTTGTTTTAAGGGCTTCTTACGAGATCTTCTGGGGTTTATTATAGTTTAAGTTCACTGGCAGTTCAATTTAGTGCTTTACTTTTTTTACATGAAAGCTAAATGCATCTCCAGTCTGTGGCATCTGTTATTTATTTTAGCATCTATTTTCGTTATTTGTTAGGATAATTACTTTGAAGAAGCCTTGAAGATGAGAAATCTCTTGGAGGAATTTGATTCGTCCCGGGACCATGGAATTCGATCACCCACCATTCTTGGAGTTAGGGAACATGTTTTTACTGGAAGGTGTGAACCAGACATCTGTGTATCTATTTTCGGTTTCATATATTTCAGCTTAAATCATTGTTTGTGACAATATGCAGTGTCTCCTCCTTGGCCTCTTTCATGTCCAATCAAGAAACTAGCTTTGTAACTCTTGGTCAGCGAGTATTGGCGAAACCCCTGAAGTAAGTTACCAATAAGTTTAATCTCCTTGCAGAACTTGAGCTCATACGAAACCCTTATTCTGTCATTTATTTATTCTAGGATCCGCATGCATTATGGTCATCCAGATGTCTTTGACAGAGTTTTCCATATTACACGTGGTGGTATCAGCAAGGCCTCTCGGGTCATTAATATTAGTGAAGATATTTTTGCTGGTAAATCCGATTCATTAACTCATTGTGAAAATCTGGATTTGGAGACATTTTAGTCTTAATTTTTTCCACACTTGAGTAATGTAGATGCTATGAATTTCAGGTTTTAACTCAACTCTACGTCAAGGGAATATTACTCATCATGAGTACATTCAGGTCCGTATTTGTTTTAACTTTTTTACTAATAGAATGAAAAACAATATATATGTATTAATTTTATATACAGGTTGGCAAAGGGAGAGATGTGGGGCTCAATCAAATAGCTCTGTTTGAAGGGAAGGTTGCCGGTGGGAATGGTGAACAGGTTCTTAGTCGGGATGTATACAGACTTGGCCAGCTTCTTGATTTCTTCCGAATGATGTCATTCTATTTTACAACTGTTGGCTTCTACTTCTGTACAATGGTATGTGGACCCTCAAATGAATCATATTGATTTTGTTTGCCTCTCATCAAAGTTAAATACCTGCAACCAGAATGTTAACCTTTTAATTAAAGAAGGCTTAGCGTCGTGGTGTCTCATTTAGCTGCTAACTCTATACAAGAAGTCTTCCATTATCATTCTCCCTGGATCACTTCATTTTTGTACCTTATAACTGAGCTGTTACTGATAAGTTCCAAGTTTCTCCAAGTATGGTTTCCAGGAATTAATGCTGATGAATTGACATTTACATGGCTTCTTGCAGTTGACGGTGCTTACTGTGTATATTTTCTTATATGGGAGATTATACCTGGTAAGCGTGGTTACCTAGATTGGGTTATGACGCATATGCTATCTTCATGGCTGATTAGATAGACCCCTACTTGTTTTTGATTTTATAGGCACTTTCTGGAGTTGGTGCCACTATTCGAGAAAGAGCTATTCTTCTGGACGATACTGCACTTAGCGCCGCCCTCAATGCTCAGTTTCTGTTTCAGATTGGTGTCTTTACTGCTGTGCCAATGATTTTGGGCTTTATTTTGGAACAGGGTTTTCTCCAGGTACTGGGTTTCCCCCGTTTTAGCCGTATCATAATTGTTATTCCATATTTTCTGATATGATTGATAGTGAAGCATGTGTTCAGAAGTTCCTTGGAGACTGACATGTGTTCTGATTTAGCTCA
Organism: Hirschfeldia incana; assembly: GCA_026261945.1. NCBI lineage: Eukaryota > Viridiplantae > Streptophyta > Magnoliopsida > Brassicales > Brassicaceae > Hirschfeldia > Hirschfeldia incana. Next base: position 749,538 of record JABCMI010000067.1, read on the forward strand.
TTCATTTACTTATTATCTACTGTGCTTATATCTGATTATAATTTGCCTTATGGTAACAGATTCACAGGTTTTGTTCTTGTGTTCTGTACTAGTGTTTTGAATTATAATGTTCGTTTGTGAATTATCTAAAACCTGATCCTACTGGATATGCGCATTTAGTCGTTTGGTGAAATCTGAACTATTTACTTCTGTATGAAATTTTGTTAGTAGAATTCATTATCGTTTAACTATCTTTCACTGTGTAGGCCATTGTCAGTTTCACAACGATGCAGTTTCAGCTATGTACCATCTTCTTCACATTTTCTCTTGGCACAAGAACCCATTATTTTGGACGGACAATTCTCCATGGTGGCGCTAGGGTATATTCTTATCCTCTACTCTTCAATCTCTCTCTATATTGTCTGGAATGTGATAAAAAGTGTTTGTCAACAGTACCAAGCCACTGGAAGAGGATTTGTCGTCGAGCACATCAAATTCTCTGAAAACTACCGTCTTTACTCCAGAAGTCATTTTGTCAAAGCGTATGTCTCCCACTTTCTTATGTATACCTGCTTAGCCATAGTAAAGGATGGTCAATTCATTGGTGTATGCTTTGTTCTTCTTCAGGATGGAGGTTATTCTCCTACTGGTTGTCTACCTGGCGTATGGAAATGATGAGTCCGGTGCAGTTTCCTACATCCTTCTGACTGTTAGCAGCTGGTTTTTGGCTGTCTCTTGGCTATTTGCTCCGTACCTGTTCAACCCTGCTGGGTTTGAGTGGCAAAAGTAAGTAGTGCTGTCTCTTTTATGTTATGTTGAGCAACATGTTCTTTCAATGACCAAGATTACTCTTCTTCTCTCAGAGTCGTGGAGGACTTCAAAGAATGGACAAACTGGCTCTTTTACAGAGGTGGAATCGGTGTGAAAGGAGCTGAAAGCTGGGAAGCATGGTGGGAAGAAGAAATAGTAAGAACTCCAGTTCCCAGCCAAATATTTCTTGCTTGTCCGTCTTGTAGTTTTTCTGGCAAATAATAATTGTCTTTGTACATCAACAGTCTCACATACGGACCTTGAGCGGGAGGATAGTGGAGACTATATTAAGTCTACGATTCTTGGTCTTCCAGTATGGTATTGTCTACAAACTGAACCTGCAAGGAAATGATACATCAGCTGTGGTACAGTGTTTCCCTTTGTCTACACTTTAGCATATCATAGTTTACTAGTTTTGTGCTATTATAAATCTTTTGCTGCCTCTCACACGTATTGCTTTAATGATCCCATTCATTGCAATACCGTCTGATAAAGGTTACGATGTGTTAAATCTGATGGTTTTGATGATGTTTTGAATGTGTGGAGTATGACCTGGCTGGTGAGATAAAATATAGGATTTGTATGAATCTTGTTAGTCTTTATCTTGCATTTGTAGTTTTAAGTTGTAGAGTATAACTTACCTTGAAAGCAAAACAATGTGGTGTACTCGTTTATGCTTTTGTTGTCAGGATTTCTATGTATCTTTGCTGTGAACGTAGCTGTTTAATAATATAGTACTTGCTCATATGCAGTGGTATGGCTGGTCATGGGCTGCATTTGCGATGATTATTGTTCTTTTCAAGGTTGGTTTATTCAACTTCACGCTTCATTTACCCAATAACCTTAGATCTCCGAGTACAATATTGCATAACCTGGTTCTAATGATCTTTATTTTTCCAATAACCTTAGGTCTTTACCTTCAGTCAGAAGATCTCTGTCAACTTCCAGCTCGTGCTTAGGTTTGTACAAGGCCTTGCCTTATTGATGGCTCTAGCCGGCATAATCGTAGCGGTCGTGCTCTCGCCTCTGACAGTGACAGACATATTCGCCAGTATACTGGCTTTTATACCGACAGGATGGGCAATCCTTTCTGTAAGTTTCCTTCCTTCTTTCTCACCTTAAGAGTTTCTAATCACTGCTGAGTCAATTTTAACAAATGCAAATCTCTTTTTGTTGTGTAGATTGCGTGTGCTTGGAAGCCAGTGATTAAGCGCATGGGGATGTGGAAATCAGTGCGGTCCCTAGCAAGGCTGTATGATGCAGGAATGGGAATGCTCATATTCCTTCCCGTTGCGCTATGCTCGTGGTTCCCGTTTGTCTCGACCTTCCAGACACGTATGATGTTCAACCAAGCGTTTAGTCGTGGTCTGGAGATCTCTCTCATCCTCGCTGGAAACAATCCTAACTCAGGCCTTTGAAACTCCTGTTTTATTTATTAGCTTTGCCTTTTTTGTTTTGAAATCCTGATTCTATCTTATTTTTTATCTGTGTGTTTATTTCAGTAGAGTTATGAGTTACTGAGTTGTAGTAGAAAATGATGAGAGCCTGTTTGTAACTTTGAAGGCATTTTAAGACTTCTGTAATGTTATTTGTTTCTAGATTCAGTACATGTTGCAAGTCAGATTATTATGTTGTTTTCGTTTCCTTTTAACGAAGTAGCTTTAAGAGTGTAGTTGTAGGATGTCATGTGAGGTATTCAGAAGGGTTATAAAACTAGTCAAAGTCATCTATACATTTCCAAAACTATTGCAAGTAATTAAGCCAGGTAAAAGCCCATTTTAAATGAATGCTGAAGGCCCATTATATGAGAACCGAACTCACAAACGCTGCAGAGAATCGCCATCTGAGACAGAAGGTTCTAATGGAAGGTCTCAGAAGAAGGCCGACATAAAAGAAAAAAGGTCTGAGAAAGTCTACAAAGGTACCGTTAACAGTAGCATATACGAGAAAGTTCAAGAATTCGTTGGAGCCTCTCTAAGCAGAGTGGTGATGGGAGACGAGGGTTGGAGAAAGATTAGACTTTTATGCCCCTCTGTATCGAAAGTTATCGACTGGGTTGCTTGGAACGATCAGAAACTCGACTTCAAGTCTATAGCCGCAGCGTTTGGGCTCGAACCGTCGACGGTGAAGCTCAATGGTCACTTCATAAGCAGAGATAATGATTTAGTTGCTTCTTGTGTGACGTGGAAGTCTTTGCTCGCTTTCTTCTCAGCTAAAGGCTTGTCTACTGGTAAAGACGGAGCTGGTGCTCTCCTCGTCGACGGCAAGCTCTCTAAGGTCGGAAGCAAAAGTGAGTTTCTTTAAAGTTTAGCAAATCTTGGAATTAAATTATTTTCTATTTAGTTATAGTTTCTGATGATACGTGTGATTGATTTCCCAGGAGCCCACTCTGATCCCCAGGAGGAGGACATAAGTATCAACAATCTTGGTCTAAACAGAAACAAGAAGTTGAAAGACAAGTGTTCAGGTATGTGGGGAACTTTGCTACACATACCATGTGGTTTTGAATATCTACTTTTGAGTTTAATCTGACTGTTTTCAGTATCAACAGTTGAGGAATCTCTGCTCTCTGGATGCAACAAGAGAAAGTTTTTGTCTGAAGATATGCACTCATTCAAGAAACTAAAACTCAACATGGGTGATAGCTTGGGTAAGATCTCAGTATGGTTACATCTTTGATGTACTAAAATAACACTATGGTCTCGTCGTTGATGTTACTATGTGGGATTTATGTATGTTGCAGGAAGGCAAAGCGGAGTAAAATGCAGTTTCACTAGTGATGGTCTCAAGAGGACAAGAGAAGATGATATGATTGCTTCCACATCTCGTAAGAAGATAAGATAGAGATGTACTATGTAGAAACAGAGCATGATGTAATAGTATTTTCCTCATGTATTGAGACTATTGACTAAAAGAAAAATGCAAAATTCCAAATCTTAAAAAAAGGCAAAACTTACCGGTCCAGGTAATACATATTGTACAACTGGTCTCTCTTCAAAGTTTCGAACCTACTTATCCGTGGAGAAATAGTGCCAAGCTACAGCAGCTACTGCAACTAATATAATTTTGACGAGTAGTTTCTTAGACAAGACCGGAGATTCAGCTTCAGGTGACTCTGATGATGGTGATTCAACTGGTCTTCCTCTGATCTTCGCTGTGAATCTTGATAACAACTGCTTAAGCCCACCTGTTTTCTTTCCTGCTAGAGAAAACAGAACAACCATAAACTTGACGTTAGAATCCAAGTCAGAGCTTCGAATGGTAGTGAAAACCTGGCCCTACATCATTTGATTACTAACCTTTGGATTTGAGAAACCTTTCTTCTTCACCTATTCGTCTACGGAGAGCATTGAGCAATGACCCGAAGTACAATGCGAAAACAGTGCACGTGATCGTGATTACGTTGTAAGGCATGCTAAAATCAGGGGTTGTCAAAGGTACGAGCAATACTTCTGTGTAAGAGCGCACTAATGACTTGTCCTGCAACAATCCAAAGGATTAGTATTACATTTCAATTAGGTGACAGGTGCATACAGTTTTTACCTTAAATTTTGATAACAAGGGCAATGTGCTGTGTTCTTCTTCGAAATCTAAGCTTGCATGATGATCAGGAAAGCTTATCAAAGCCGATGGAATGTCGAATCCTTGGTTGGCATCAGGAGGATATTCATCTATATGTAGAAAACCCTGTTGAGTTGAGCAAATTTTCCAGAGAAAAATAGTATACAAATCAGTTTCCTGCCACTCAGATCAATCGATTTGATGATCAGATTATGGTAGATGAATAAAATATTACCTTGTCGTACTCAATGGATATGGCTGCAGATTTCACTTCACATGGTAGTTCCAGCATCATCTCCATCATGCCAGATGACATCTTATCAGTAGACGGTGAGACATTGATCTTCTTTAAGACCTCGCTGCTCGTATTCTGCTGTTGGTCCACAAAGATTTGTAGTGTGTGATAATAAACCTTAACATACCACGGGAAAATCTGGAAAACGTTAGCTTTGATTGTACAGCGGCCGCCATTGGTAAGATCTCTGCCGTGTAACTTATCCTGTGATTCTGCGGCTTTTAACAAGATGGCTATTGCGCCCCTTTCGTTCCCGCTCCCCATCAAGAACCGAGAAGCGTGTAACGGAGCTTGTTGGCATGACCATTTCGAAGGAAGCTTCCAAGTAAGGCCAAGATCAAACGGCTCACTATCACTGGATTTGTCAATATCGAAGATATGAAGAAAGCTGCTGGTTTCTCGAAGAGTCCTGTCTGGCTTTACGGACAATTCGAATTCTGCGTTCTTCCATAGTGAGTGCGCTTCGGGATGCGCGAAACCCTCCATTTGAAGATATACATTACTTGACTTTGCAAGAACACATCTTCCAACAACTTTTCTCCCAAAGAGTGAACTAAGTGACCAACTTGGCTGCAGATGTTTTTCACCAGAAACAGTATCAGGTTGAAGAACAACAGTAAGAGTCTGCTCGAGCAACATGCCAGAACCCAACCCCTCTTCACCAGAGTCAACCATAGACAAACGCAATCTCTGAGAATGATAAAACCCTCTATAAACAGACGGCCTATTCATCAACGCAGAGATCCCATCCTTGTCTCTACACGGAAGCAGCTTCAGCCACGGTGTCAAATTCTCGGTACAAACAGCTTCACGCGGCAGCGAACCATACCTCAGCTTATCCGAGTTCGTCCCAAACCCCCACGTAGGAGAAGCATAAGAAGTCGAAGATTCGAGATAGTTGATGGAAGCACAGAAAAGCCCTGAGAGCGCGTGTGTTAAGTTTTTCCAAGAAGCATCAACTTCAGAGTGAGGAACATCAAACACAGCCCAAAGCTCAACACCAACAGGCTTCGCGTTCATACTTGATAGCGGGTCAAATCCTCCCCAGTGTTCATGGTTCCAACGTCCCTGAGTGAAAGATAGCTCCATCTCTTTGACTCGAAACTTCTGAACCTGTGTTAAGGAATCCACATCTCAGAGATTACAAAAAAACCTCTTAATGATGGTAAAAAAATGAATATTGTTTCAAATAGCATAGCAAACATAGGTTACTCCAGAAAGCTATCATATACTCTGAAATCAAGATCACAAAAGCTCTGGTCGTGAGTAAAGCCTAATGAAACATTCGTTGTCATCCACGTGTCAGATATTAGAGAAACCTCTTAATGATAGAAAAATGAATATTGTTTCAAACAGCATAGCAAACATAGGTTACTCCATAAGCTATCATATACTCTGAAATCAAGATCAGAGCCGGTCTGAGTAAAGCCTAATGAAACATTCGTCCCACCTCAGCTTCGAATTTTAAAGAGTTTGATCTACATAAGTCATATAGCTTCCAAATTTCAATTAAGATTTATCTTAAATTGTTTTATAGCCTCACGGATGATCTAAAAATCCAATTCATTCTAACTGCAAAAGATTCAAGCTATGACGATAGCAGATTTTGATCTAATCGCATCCGAGCTAACACCTATTGCTTCCCAGTGCAACCTAATACGAGTAATCTCTACCCTAACGTCTTAAGCTCAATATTTACCAGCTGAGAAATAGCTTTGGGGAAGAGATGGTGGTGGCGGCCATGGGAGTTCGACGGAGGAGCTCGGTTCTCGAAATGGAAATGAGCCAAGACTTTTCGATCGGGCAGAGGCTTCAGCAGCAGCGACTCGGTGAACTCTTCTTCGACTTCGCTCGATCCGAAAGCGATGGCAAGCAGAAACGATTGGAGGATTAACAAAGGGATCCACCGGTTGAGAACGAGTCTGGCCATGATCGGATCCGGAGACGGGTCACAGGGTTGCGTTACTGTGGATTGAGCATTACAGAGAGTAGATCGCTGAGCTCCGGCGACGCGATAATGCGTTTTAAGGACTAAACGCTGAAATAGACGCGATTAAAAAAGCGTTTGCGTATAAGGGCCTAATCCTGGATTAAAAAACAAATTATCAGACCCAAAGACGTGAGAGCAGATTCTTTTTAACAAACTTAAGCTGCAATTGCATAAATGATGTTCGCTTAGCAGACGCAACTGTCTGCGGCTATTTTTTATTTATTTAAATTGTTCGTTTTATTGAAACTATTATTGTGTTTAGCGTCTGTGCTAGGCCTGGGACTTCGGATATTCGGTTTGGGTTAAGGTAATATCCGATCGGGTCCGGGTTTTCGGATAAATAAATTCTCTATCCAATAGTTACTTGGTAAATTTCGGTTTGAGTTTCGGATCGGATACCACCGATTCCGGGTCGGTTCCGGGTACCCGTTTATTATACAAATCATAAATATATTTAATAAATAAAATAGTTTACGCATAATCCGAAGTGGTTCATTGGTTACAAACTTACCTTCTAATCTATCAGAACCTGGGTTCGAAACTCACAACTATTAATTTTACAAACACTTAATATTAAAATGGCGTATATATTTACAATATAATTGAAGACGTAAAAATTGAAGTGGTCTAGTGGTAACATAATCGCCTATCTATTCATCTAACTCGGGTTCGCAACAAACAATTGCTAATGTTACAAACAATCAATACTATTAAAACAGAAGCAAATTTTATCTACTTGAAAGTAGTCTAGGTTGGACCATTATATTTAATTATCTTTCTCTTTTTTCTACTCATATCTAATTTAATTATTAAATATTTATCATACCTAAAATTAAGGAACTAACTAACTAATTTATTATTTTTTTTCTAAATTAATTAATTTAATTTATATTAATTCAAAATTTAAATAACTGATCAATTTATTTTAGTTATTAATGTAGTAAATAATTATATAAGTTTATTCATTTGTATATATACCACTATATATTAATCCAAACGTAAAAAGAATAAATTGTTCAAAACCCTCACCAAATACATAAATATATAATTCTTATAGTTAGAGTATTAAAATTAGATATACAATATATATATATATATATATATATATATATGATAAAATAAATATATAGTGGTTATATGATGAAACATGTTACTATTGATAGTTTTATAAATATATTTTTTACGGGTTACTAAAATAGACATGTAATATATAAATCAAATATAAACTAATTAAACAAATATATTAACACAATTATATCTAGAATATTTAAATAACAGTTTTTTTTAAATTAAAACGGATTACATATGAGACCACCGAATTTGCCAATTTAACTACGGGTCGGATCGGATTTCAAAACATTAAATATAACATTTATTTGTAATATCTACGTGTAAGTACAATTAAAATATAATTTTATATCAAATAAATTTGGAATGTTTCGAAAATAATCTTATTATTGATATTTAAGTAAGTATAGTTTTATGGGTTATTCCAACAAACGTGTAAAATATTTATCAAATATAAAACTAAACGAACAAAACATAAAACACACTTTAAATTAGATATAAGCGTTCATATTCCATTTGAGATACATGTTAGATATTTTGAATTTTGATTCTAATTTATATTACATCGTAGGTTTCATTCTGATAAGTTTGTAAGTATGGATCGGGTTTGGATATAACACATCAGTTTTGGTTATAATTTTTATCATCCTAAAACCCATAAAATAATCATATAACGCTTGGATTCGCGTTATATTAGTTCAGTTTGGATATATCGAAAGATTATTCAAAAAATGTAAAATAAAACATAAGAAATAAATATGTACTTATGTAAAACTGGATATTTAAAGTACTTATTTAAAATTTTAATACTTATTTTGAGATATCATTTCAAAATAAATATATAATTGAATATTTGAATAATATATTTGTGATTAATTTTGACATTCATATCGGGTTTTTGGATTAGTTTTTTTTTGTGATTTTTTGGATTTCTCTAATAATATTTTAGATTTAGATATATTTTATACCATCATACAAGATCCATTTTAAATTATTTTATTGCATTCCAGATCAGATACCTGATAAAGTTTTTTATTTATTTCTGATTACAGATTTTATATCCAGGTTTACTTCAAATAAAAAATAAAATTATTATAAAAAATATTCACCAAAATTTATCCCGCGGTTTGAAACCGCGGGTCAAAGTCTAGTTAATATTAAAACAATATATATATTTACAATAGTATAGAGTATCTAAAGATTAAGTGGTCTAGTGGTATCGTAGTTGCTACTCTACCCATCCAACAGGGGTTCGAAGTTCGGAATTGTCACTTTTTCTGGGTTTTAATTATAGTTTCGGTTTAAACGGATACTCGATCGGGTTTCGGTTATTACCCGAGTTCGAACCGATATCCACGGGTATTAGAAGGAGAGACCCATCGGGTAAAATGACCATATCCGAAACCGATCCGAACCGGTCCATTTCGGGTCGGTTCCGGTTCGGTTTTCGGTTCCGGTTCAGAAATCCCAGGCCTAGTCTGTGCCTGATCGCTGGGTCGATAAATGGAAAAAAAGAGAATCTGTCCACCATAATTAGAGAAACATACAAATCCAACATTACTATATGCTGAAATTAATTTTTTGCGGATTATAGGTGGTGGGTGATCTCTAAAATGAAGTAACTCTATTATAGAGTAAATTTTTGTGTAAATCACTAGACCATCTCCAATGACACTCTATTTTATCCTCTATAATTTATATAAAAATGAAGTAACTCTATTATAGAGTAAGTTTTGTTCCAATGGTTTACTCTATAATAGAGTAATTCTATTTTTATATAGAAAATAACTCTATATTTGGAATGAAATAGTAGTTTTACTCTATTTTCTCCACAAAAATAGAGTAATTATATTATAAAGTAAACCATTAGAGCAAAACTTACTCTATAATAGAGTTATTCTATTTTTGTGTAAATTATAGAGAAAAAAATAGAGTACCATTGGAGATGCTCTAACTCATCAGTCCATGATTATAATGGTATAACGTCAAATAATTTATATTTTTACGACCGTGTGTGAACGATATAAACAATGTTGTTAACTTCTACACAGTAGCATAATTGTAGATGAATAATTCAAAATTCTTGAAAGAAAAATAAAATTTTTATTTATAGGGAAAGTGCTGACATTTGTGACGCATTCAGTGACAGCAGAATTATACTCACTGTTACATTCCTAGCATCTTTTTCGTGTGTGATACACCTATGCAAGTAAATTGTACCACCATATTTTGAGAAAGAAAGAAAGAAAATCAATAATTATCGATGAAATAACACTACATTCTAATTACTATCTAACAAACCCCTATTACTAAGATAGCGATAATATATAGAAGTGGCAGTGCAGACCAAACATATTAAAGTATTCAGAAAAATACAAAGCAGAAAGGCACAAAACACTATGGTTATATTTCTCCACCACGTAAGATTGGAATTTATAATTTATGATAACAAATGTCACGATGTAACATCACATAATATATAGTTAAATCTCCTCGAATGCACGTATACATATAACACATCGAAAACTTCATTTTTTAAGTCTTCTTTGTTTCAGTGTTGGAAAAGAATTTTGGTCTCATGAAGAAAGTTGCGAGTTAAATGACTTGAGAGAGTGATCATTGGTTTAGTGCTAATGACACTAATTAATCTGATATTCGTTTAGATATTTTAATCTCTTCCCAAAATATCCCAACGCCAACATTAATAAGAAAGCAGCCCCACAACTAACGAAAAGCTCCGCCACAACTCCTTACAAAACGATGACGTTTCATAACTATTCTATCACTTTCCTCCTCAGACTTCCACTTCTTCTGCTATTCTTTTGCTTTCTCTCGCCGGCAACCTTCTCCGCCGATTATTACATCCCGTCAACGTTAGACGGACCATTCGCCCCGGTTACGGTTCCGTTAGACACATCTCTCAGAGGAAAGGCAATCGATTTGCCTGACACCGATCCTCGCGTCCGCCGCCACGTCACCGGTTTCGAGCCGGAGCAAATTTCTCTATCTCTTTCCTCCGATTACGACTCCGTATGGGTCTCTTGGATCACAGGTTTCACTTCTCCACCACCTTTACGTGATTTGTAAAATAACTCTCCGCTAAAGTTAGTAATTTTTTTTTATTTCGTCTTAAAGAACAGAGTACTTATGTAATAAATGCTGAAAGGACGAATCTTATTACCAACTCCTTTACTCTTTTTTTCAGACATAAAGAACTCTTTTTCAGTTACTTGTATCTAAAGTTAGGAACTTTAGACTCTGATTAAAGCTGACAATTAACCTAGAGATAAGATTCTTTTTTTTTATCAAAGAGATAAGATTCTTTAACTACAAGTCTGCATTTAATTAAAGAAAACTCTTGTCCTGTTTTATAGGCGAGTTCCAAATAGGGAAGAACGTGAAGCCATTAGATCCGACAAGTATCGACAGTATTGTCCAGTTCAGTACTTTGAGACACTCACTGAGTCATGAAGCCAAAGGACAATCACTTGTTTATAGTCAACTCTACCCTTTTGACGGTCTCCTTAACTATACTTCTGGAATCATACACCATGTTCGCATTACAGGTTCTTCTCTATATGAGAACCTTTTCTAGTTAGTAGCACATCAAAAACAACACAAAAAGTAACTGGTTTGGTGTGTTTTAACGCAGGGCTTAAACCAAGTACTGTCTATTACTATCGATGTGGAGATCCTTCACGACACGCTATGAGTAAGATACACCATTTTAAGACAATGCCTGTTTCTAACCCCTCGAGTTACCCCGGACGAATAGCAGTTGTTGGTGATCTTGGTCTCACTTACAACACAACAGATACAATCACTCATCTGCTTCAAAACTCTCCGGATCTTGTTTTACTGATCGGCGACGTGAGCTACGCCAACTTGTACCTAACGAACGGGACTAGCTCAGATTGTTACTCTTGCTCGTTCTCGGATACCCCTATACACGAGACGTATCAGCCGCGTTGGGACTACTGGGGCAGGTTTATGGAGACTCTGACTTCGAAAGTTCCTCTGATGGTGATCGAAGGAAACCACGAGATCGAGTTGCAAGCCGAGAACAAGACGTTCGAAGCTTATAAGTCAAGATTCGCTTTCCCTTTTAAAGAGAGTGGTTCTTCTTCTAAGCTCTATTATTCTTTTAACGCCGGTGGGATTCATTTCGTAATGCTCGGTGCCTACATCGCATTTGAGAAACCAGGCGAACAGTACGAGTGGCTAAAGAAGGATCTGGCTAAGTTCGATAGATCGGTGACTCCGTGGTTGGTAGTCTCTTGGCATCCACCTTGGTACAGCACTTACACGGCGCATTACAGAGAAGCTGAGTGTATGAAAGAAGCTATGGAGGAGTTGCTTTACTCTTACGGTACCGACATTGTCTTCAACGGACATGTAACACTCCAACACCCACACAAAACTGCTTTTTATTTAATCTTTGCCTTTAATGATTTGACTAAACATTTTTTTACAGGTTCATGCTTATGAACGGTCCAACAGAGTTTACAACTACGAACTAGACCCGTGTGGTCCAGTTTACATAGTGGTTGGTGATGGAGGTAACCGCGAAAAGATGGCGATCGAGCACGCCGATGAACCGGGTAAATGTCCTGACCCGTTAACCACGCCGGATCCAGCAATGGGTGGGGAGTTTTGCGGTTGGAACTTCACCAGGACTGGTGAGTTCTGCTGGGATCAGCAACCTGAGTATAGTGCCTTGAGAGAAAGCAGTTTTGGCCATGGGATATTAGAGGTAACGGCTTTTAACTAACTCCTTAACGCGCCAAAAACCCACGTTAAGAGTTTTAATTTAGATTAAATTTATTTCGCAGGTGAAGAATGAGACATGGGCGCTATGGACTTGGTATAGGAACCAAGACTCGAGTAGTAAAGTCGGAGATCAGATTTATATTGTGAGAGAACCTGATCGATGTCCACGTCACAACCGTCTTGTTAAGGATTGCTAAGCTCAATGTTTGGTCTATTTACACTGTTGAATGAATGTAACAAGAATTAATATTTCTCCAAGAAAAAAAATAAAAAAAGTTAAAAAATTTCTGAAAAGGTTGTTTCTAGAAGATCTCGAGGAACTCGAGGACGAAGGTGACGCAAACGGGACAATGACTTTTCTGAGCCATAAGCTCTTTAGAGCAGAGCTTACAAAACGTGTGACCACAAGGTGTAACGGTCGCGCCTTTGATGTATACATGACAAATGCAGCATCTCAGCTCTCCTTCTCCTACGTGGCCATCTTCTTCTTCCTCGTCTTCGTATTCGTCTTCTTCTTCTTCGTCCATGGCGTATCTTGATCCCGTTAATCCCATTTGCCGATCCGTCTCTTCCAACAGATCCATCAGCGACATCGTCTGCTTCGGCGCAGATGATTTCTCCTCTCCTTCTTCCGAATCATCATCATCATCATCCTCTTCAGCCGCTTCCTGCGCGGCGGCAGCTTCTCTCGCGGACATCTGCCTCTCATCCTCGAACTTTACCACCGGATGACGGAGGATCTTGTCATCGTCTTCGACGTTACCGTGATCTCTGACGGAATCGTGACGCGAAAACTGCGGCTTGAAGCTCCTCGACGGAGGTCCGTCTCCAGGGATGCTCAAGTCAGCCGAATCGTCCCGGTTTTTACTCGACGCGACACGCATTGAAGATCCGCGCGTGAACATCCCCCGTCCTGAAGAGCCAGGTGGTTCATCCGACATCGGGATATGAAGAGACGAGGTCCAAGCAGAATCGGTTCGTTTCCAATAACAACGGTCGATAGAAGTAAAATAAAGTTTAGTTAGCTCTTTCTACAGACTATAATGGAAATGTACCTCTTGCATCGAATTAGAGAGTGTTTGAACAACGTTTTAGCTTAGATTGAAAATACTAGAGTTTGGATCATTTGTTTGTTTTTGTTTTCTTTTGGTGATTTGTTTTTTTTTTGAATTTCTTCTAATTAACTTTTTACCATTTAGTTTTTCTTTGTTCTTGCATCCTTAGATTGGAAGAATTTTTGTGTGGCTATGAGTGTTTTTTTAAATGGAGAACCAAGGGTAAGGAGAAACGTTATCTAAATTAAGGATGTTTCCACAATTTTGAGACAAAAAGCTACTCCCTCCGTATTTCTTTATATGACGTTTTAGTAAGTATCACACAAATTAAGACAGTAAACAGAATACCTTTTATATCCTTCATTAATTGATTCTTATGTTACGTACAGCACATGAACTATAATAAATCTAAGGGTAAATATAGTCCTTTATCTCTATATTTTGCATTGTTTTTAGTAAACGTCAAATATACTGGCACAACACAACTATTCCAAAACGTCATATATAATCGAACAGAGGGAGTATTACTTTTTTTTTTCTTATTTATTGATGATCTTTGTGAACTGTCACTCTTTTTGTTACACGGTACCAGGTTGATGAAATTTATGCATGAAGAGACAAGATGTACGCAGATTTACTGAAATGCTTTTCTTATGAGATCTCCAACCTTTCATCATGAAATTTTAACTAATTTAGTATTTTCTTATAGAGAAAATTCATGCTACACCAAAAAATTGACAGTAGTTTAATTTCCTATCTAGTGAGTAAACTATGAGTGAGAAGTGAGTAGTAGTGACAAAGTTTTGTTTCTTTGAGATCTAAATATAGTAATAATGTATCTGGAATTCAACAAAGCAACATAGTCAATATGTCCGAGTGGTTAAGGAGACAGACTTGAAATCTGTTGGGCTTCGCCCGCGCAGGTTCGAACCCTGCTGTTGACGATAATTTTTTGTACTTTTTTGGAATATAAACGAGAAGTGTTAAATGACAAAACTACCCGTTGGCAAAGAAGAAGAGATATGTTAAACGAGCTGTAACGATACAAACCTGCAAGCCCAATTCTCGGCCCATATTAAATCACATCGTCTCCTTCGCCGCGCAATGTGTCTCCAGTTACGTGTCAAATCTTCTTAGGGGGTCACGATCTGAATCCGATCGCTGCTGTAGAATCAGTTTCGTACTCCGCAGATTCTCGAGGTTTCTCTCTCTCACTTGAGGTAGTGTTCGCTCTCTAACCATATACTAAAAATTCATCTCAATTTACATTTCTTTAAGCTCATATTCAACGGTGATTGATTGATCCAGATCTTTCCGAGCTTCAGAAGAAGGGATCGGAGAGAGAGAGAGTTTCTTTATACGTTTCTCGATCTGAAATCGTCTTGAGAAAGAAACGGAAAGTCATCGCAGAAGTTACCAGTTTTGGAATTTCAAGTAAAGAGTATCGATTCTCAATTTCTCAGTGGCGGATCTGTGAACGGGGAACTAGATGAGCCTAGGTAGAATCTAGGATTGCAATTTGATCTGATCCGATTGCTTCGAGTTTGCCTATTACCTCCGCTGTGTAAGCAATAATGAATCCGGAGAATCGGAATTTTCCAGCTAGGCCTCCTCCGCCGTCCTCCTCCTCCTCTCCATTCGCATCTGCTCCGCCGCCAGGTGTCCCACCTCAATCCGGTGGACCGGCGACCGTTGGATTTAGACCACCTACAAGGCCTTTCGCACCTTCTGGTCCTCCCATGGCTCCACCAGCGGGTGTGATGAGGCCTGGACAACCTCCTATGGTTTCTCAGATTCCAGGGAGTAGACCTCCAGGTCCTCCACCAGCTTATGGTGGTCCTCCTGGTGGTGGTGGTTCTTTTCAGCGGTTTCCAACTCCTCCTCCTCCTAGTGGTCCACCACCAACTCAGACTCTTGCAGGTCACTTATCACCTCCAATGTCTTTCAGCCCACAGCAACCAATGGCGCCTGTTACAATGGGACCTCCTCCACAGAGTATGACTTCTGGAGTACCTGGAGGATTTGCTTCTCCTCCCCCTGGTCCTGGTTTTCAACAGTCCATGCCTCCTCCAGTTAATCCGTCTTATCCTGGTGGTGTTGGTGGTGGTCTACAGCCATCTTATCCTGGTTATCCTCCTCAGGGACCTCCAAAGCCGTTCCAGTCTCCAGCTCAGGGTCCTCCGTCTGCAGCCCCATCGTATCCTCCTCAGGCAGGAGGTTTTGGTCAGCACCCAGGACAGCAGAATCTGCATCCAGGCTATGCGCCTCCTACCAGTAACGTCCAAGGCTTGACTGAAGACTTCAATTCCCTGTCCCTTTCTAGTATTCCGGGGTCGCTTGAGCCAGGGCTTGATCATACCTCATTCCCAAGGCCATTGGATGGTGACGTGGAGCCAAATTCGTTTGCTGAAGCATACCCTATGAATTGCCATTCTAGATATCTAAGGCTGACGACTAGTGCGATACCAAATTCGCAGTCTCTGGCGTCGAGGTGGCATTTGCCTCTAGGAGCTGTTGTTTGTCCACTTGCTGAGGCTCCTCAAGGGGTTAGTATTCTTCAAGCTAACAATCAAGTCATTTAAAATCCTTCATGTTTTGATAATCTGGAACTCTTCACGTGCTATATATGAGCATATAACTTTTCCCTTTATTTTGAAAATTGTCGTTTTTATCTGTTCAGGAGGAAATACCACTAATTGATTTTGGTTCAAGTGGCATCATCCGCTGCAGAAGATGCCGTACCTATGTGAATCCTTATGTTACTTTTACAGATTCTGGAAGAAAGTGGCGATGTAATATTTGTTCTATGCTTAATGATGGTAAGTTTTCCGAATCTTTAGGATGGGTTTTGTTAATCAAAGTGGTGTAGAATGTTGTTGATTGAATATGCCTTTCTTATTGGTCGTGCAATTTCATAAACTATTTGAGCGATGGCTCTATGTTCAGTACATGCAGGCATATGTTTATAAGATGAATATTCATGGTTATGGGTCTAATGTTTTTTTCAGTGCCTGGTGAATACTTCTCACATTTGGATGCTTCTGGCCGAAGAATGGACATGGATCAACGGCCTGAGCTGACAAAGGGCAGTGTTGAAATCATTGCTCCAACAGAATACATGGTTCGGCCTCCGATGCCACCAATCTACTTCTTCCTCATTGATGTTTCATTTTCTGCTACTAAAAGTGGGATGCTTGAGGTGAGCATGTCGGATTTTAATATTCCACCTTGTAATTTTGTTGTGCATTAACACTATTCTTCCTTAGTCTGTAAGAATCAATCCATACCTGATGTTATCTGAATACTCTACGTATCAATGGATCTTGACTAGATTAGACACGCTCCCCCTGTAGAAGCATGCTGTGAAACTTATATCTTATGCTGACCCTTTTTCTCCTATTGCAGGTTGCTACTCAAACGATTAAGTCTTGTTTGGATAACCTGCCTGGTTATCCCAGAACTCAAATTGGATTTATCACTTATGACAGCACTTTACATTTTTACAACATGAAGGTAAATGAATTGTAAATTCAGTGGATTTTTTTTGTTCTGATATACTTTAGCCTTAATCGTGAATTATTTTGGACCTGGGCAATGCAGTCATCTTTGAGTCAGCCGCAAATGATGGTCGTTTCTGATCTAGATGATATATTTATCCCATTGCCGGACGATCTTCTTGTCAATCTATCTGAGTCTAGAAATGTAGTGGAAGCCTTTTTGGACAGTCTGCCTCTGATGTTTCAAGATAATGTCAATGTTGAATCAGCTTTTGGTCCAGCCCTCAAAGCGGCGTACATGGTTATGGTTAGTGACTATGCTGCCATCTCTTATGAAAATCACATAATTAATATGATGTCAGTGTCCTATACGGAACCTCATCTGGAATTTGTATCAGTTTGTAGTTGACTCTGTTTTCTCTCTCTACTTCAGAACCAACTTGGTGGCAAGTTGCTAATTTTCCAGAACTCGTTACCTTCTCTTGGTGTTGGGCGATTAAAGTTGCGAGGAGATGATCCTCGTGTCTATGGAACTGACAAAGAATATACTTTAAGAGTAGCTGAAGACACCTTCTATAAGCAAATGGCTGCTGATTGTACCAAGTTCCAGATAGGAATTAATGTTTATGCGTTCAGTGATAAGTACACTGATATTGCCTCCTTAGGTACGTGAGCTTTACAGGTTTCACTGGTTCTTCCCCCGTTAAATCTTGCTATTTTAAATGCGAGGCTTTATTTGTGTTATGTAGTAAAATGCATTGGTTTGTGTAGGGACTCTGGCAAAATACACTGGAGGACAGGTGTACTACTATCCAGGCTTCCAATCATCTATCCATGGAGATAAGTTAAGACACGAGCTGGCTAGAGACCTTACAAGGGAAACTGCGTGGGAATCCGTTATGCGAATAAGATGTGGAAAAGGTTTAAGAGTTTACGATACAATATTCATTTGTGTTACCTGTTATGTCAGATTTGTTAATTAGTTGGCATGCTACATGTGATCTTATATATTTGGCCATGCAGGAATTCGTTTCTCGTCCTACCATGGGAACTTCATGCTAAGGTCTACTGACCTGCTTGCTCTTCCTGCTGTTGACTGTGACAAAGCATATGCAATGCAGCTGACTCTGGAAGAGACGTTGCTAACAACCCCGACGGTGTATTTCCAAGTCGCTTTACTGTATCCTTGAATAGTTGATATTTAAATCATAGTTTGACTTTTAGCTGGTAGAACACGTTGGGTTTTAATCCTTAACAAAACTAAGATACACTGCTTCTTGCGGAGAGAGGCGTATAAGGGTACACACAGCTGTTGCACCAGTGGTTACAGATCTTGGAGAGATGTATAGACAAGCAGACACCGGCTCCATTGTCTCTGTATATTCTAGATTAGGTACGATAACATTCAATTTTCTCCAGTAGCATCATTTGTTACTTTGGATACTCTTTCATGGCCTTTTTAATTCTGCAGCAATTGAGAAAACCTTATCCTCAAAACTGGATGATGCACGGAATGTTATACAGCAAAAGATTGTTAAAGCTCTCAGAGAGTATCGTAATCTTCACGCGGTGCAGCATCGGTTGGGTTCTAGATTGATATACCCAGAGTCTCTGAAGTTCTTGCCACTATACGGATTGGCAATTTGTAAGTCCACTCCTCTTCAAGGTGGACCTGCTGATGCTTCACTTGACGAGCGCTGTGCGGCAGGCTTCACCATGATGGCTCTCCCTGTCAAAAAGCTATTGAAGCTGTTATATCCCAATTTATTCCGTATTGACGAGTGGCTCTTAAAGGTTTGTGCTTCTTTATCCCAGTGTACATTATCAAACACTTTTTTCCAGAAAATTGTTAGAATCCTTATTACGAATCCACATGTTTGCAGCCATCAGCAGATCTTGATGACCTCAAGGACGTGCTGAGGAGAGTGCCTCTGGCTGCGGAGAGTTTGGATTCTAGAGGACTTTACATATATGATGATGGTTTTCGATTGGTTTTGTGGTTTGGACGAATGCTTTCACCTGACATTGCTAAAAATCTTCTTGGGGCTGACTTTGCAGCAGAACTCTCAAGGGTATGCTCCTTTAATCTACATTCATCCTTGCATATGAACTTATGAACGGACATGACATGCAATTATTTTATCTACATGCTTTTTTTTAAGTATCTGTAAAAGCAATCACAGTATGTGCGTCTTTCTTATTGGTGTGACTTATAGGTTACACTGCAAGAGCAAGAGAACGGGATGTCGAAGAAGCTAATGAGGTTGATAAAGAAAGTGAGGGAGAATGATCCGTCGTATCATCCCATGTGCTTCCTAGTGAGGCAAGGAGAACAACCCCGAGAAGGCTTCCTTCTCCTCCGACATCTTATTGAAGACCAGATGGGCGGTTCGACTAGTTATGTTGATTGGATTCTGCAACTTCACCGCCAAATCCAACAAAATGCGTAATCGTTAACCAATGGTAAGAAACATTTGATTCCATTCCATGTCATAGCAGTACATGCTTAGTGTCCCAAGGTCACATGTTCAACGCTTCTTTTTCTTTTCCCCAGCCAACTTGGGTGACCTCCCCGGACTATTAAAGAACTCTTGAGCTCGAGATCTTCTTCTTAAGCCGTTTATTGGTATCACAGGCAAAAGTTTCAGGATCATTGCGGTCTGCTTCTTGGGCATAATGTGTGTTGTTTAAGAAAACTACAGAAGCACTACCCCTTTGATTTTCCTTCATTTGTTTCTATATAAATTTTCTCAAGTGCTGGCTTTGATTTGCCTAAACGAGAAGGATTGTCCTAAAGATTAGACGTTTTTGTTTTCCTTATGTTGCCATATTTTGTTCTTACTTTTTTGTCAATTTGTCTTGAGCGTCTGTACCAGATTTATCTTGGGAGTTAACATTCTGTCTTAATCAAGAACATTAACAATTTGGCTTGATGAAGGTTACTACATACAATAACAATTATACAAAGGGGAATCAATTAGCAAAAATAAATTGGTATGAATACGAGTGATACAATCTGTAATCCTTGTAAGTGATGTTGTCTAGTCCTTTTGTCATGGTTTAAGAAAAAGACCATTGACTTTTTTTTGTCACGTTTTGTTTCAAGGTATTCTGGTCGGTCGAACCCGTCCCGGTTTGGTTAAGGAGAAAAAACGTGTCAATATCTTAGTGGGTGGTGGTACATTCTAGAACGGTATAGAATAAGTCCGCGCCGCTGTGACGACGTCGTTTTCGGTCGTTTGCTTTTATAAACGAACCTCTCTGTTATCGTCTCAGATTTAAGTACATATCGAATTGTATTCCGAGCTTGCCGGAGGAAGAAAGAGCTAAGCGATTGCCTTTCATTCGTTATCGTATGTGATCTCTCTCTCCATCTCTCCTTCCTTTATCATAGATTTACCAGTTACATGTCCCGATTTAGCATTCGTGGTTTCTCGATTTGTTCTTTTCTTGATTTGGAATTTCTATTTGCGGCTACTCCTTTTTATAGTTGTTTCTGGATTTGATATTCGATCTTAGATCTATCTGATTGAAGAATCTCGTGCGGGGAGTATTGATTTCGAGCTTTCTTTAATTCTTTTCAGGTTGTCTACTTAAGTTTCACGGTTATATTCGAGAATGGCTGAGGTATGAATCTCTTCTTTTTTTTTTTTGAATATCTCTCTCTTGAAGTTAATTGCGTGTTGATTCGTTATTAATCTGATTGAATTGGTGAAATCTCTATAATAACATGGCAGGAAGCGCACAAGGTCACGTTGAATGTGTATGACCTAAGCCGAGGCTTAGCACGCCAGCTCTCTGCGTCATTTTTGGGAAAGGTTATAGAAGGTGTCTGGTGAGTTCTTTCTCTCTCAACCTTTTTAGCTCGATAGTGTTGCATTAACTTGGGGTTAAGGCTTACACTTACTTGATAGTTAGTCGCAGAACAATGGTATATAGCAGTTAAAACCCATGTTAGATGTTGGCATGCTTGTTTGTATGTATGCTTCAAGAATTAAGAATAGATGATTGTGTGTACGTTTTTTTGCTTTTGATATCAACAAATTGCGGTTCTCCTTGGGTTGTATGTATGCTTTTGTTTTGCCTTTGTATATGAGAGTCTTCTTCTTGGCCGTGTAAGCTGGTATAATAACATTTTGAGTGTTGTCTCCCTTTCTCAGGCATACGGGAATAGTTGTGTATGGGAGTGAATACTTTTTCGGAGGAGGAATCCAGCATTTGCCTGCTGGAACCACCCCATATGGAGCACCACTGCGAACGGTAGAGCTGGGTGAAACACACGTTCCTAAAGACGTGTTCGAGATGTACTTGGAGGAGATCACTCCACGTTACACTGCTGAGTCGTACAATCTGCTCTCTCACAACTGCAACAACTTCAGCAACGAGGTCGCTCAGTTTCTGGTTGGTAAAGGGATTCCGGAGTACATTCTTGACCTTCCCAACGAGGTCATGAACAGCCCCATGGGTGGTCTTATAAGTAAGTTGCAGTTCATCCTTGCACCTGTTTTGCTTTAAGCTTTAGCTGATCTGTTTTCTTCTCTTCGTTTGCAGTGCCTATGATACAGAACCTGGAGACGACTCTAAGAGCCGGCGCTGTTCCTAACGCTCCCCAGTTTAGGCCTCAGGCACAGCCTTTTGGTGCTTTTAGCAAGGACGAAGGTCCGAAACTACCGAACAAACCCAGTGCTGAGAAAGCGTCCAAGTCTGAGGATGCCAAAACCACAGTTCCAACTGAAAAAGTGTCACCTGCTGTTGCGGAAACTTCTTCTAGTAAAGAGAAGGTGAAGGAGGATCCATTGGGTGATGCTAGGACCAAGATTCAGGAAGAGATCACCCGTGAGTTTGCAGCTCTCATGGCGGAAGGCACACTAAGAGCAAGTGAAGCAGCTGCTATGGCCACAAAAAGAGTGATGCAAAAGTATGGACATCTCAATGTATCTGCCTAGAGTCTAATAAAACAAGATTAAACCGTTTCTTTCGCTTTTGTATTGAAACCGAGTCCATGATTTTGAACTATTTTTATTACTATTTTTTCCAACTACATTCGTAATATCAGCGGTAAACGATTTTCAGACAAGAAAAAAGTCAAAAAATCAGGAAGTAAATATTATGACCATTAAAACAGATTGTGAATCTGGATCAATTAGGACACAAGACTGAAGAATCTAATACTATGCTGTCAGACAACCTGAGGATCTGTGGACGACGTTCCAGGTTCTAACTCAATAGATAGATGCCTCTTTGGATCTGTGAAAAATGTCTATAAGAATATTGATGCCTGCAAAGCCTACCATAACAGCTGCGGCGCCAACCAAGAGCTTGGTTTGTTCCCTGATAAGCTGTCTACAATAGATGCCAATGGAACCTGAATGGTCCCGCAGCAGTTGCCACTCTGGTCGTTGTCAAAAGTACAGCCTTTGCCCACAGATAGTCACTGAGTACACTATCTAACCAACCTGAAAACGGCAAAAAACTACACATCATTCAAAACAACATCCCAAGATTTGTTGACCATAACTTGATCTTATATCTACCTTTGCCAACTACCATACCCAACTGTTTCAAGGTCAGTGCGTTAAAAAACGTTCTCGCTTTTGTGAAATTAAGTACTAGAGCAGCAGGTAGGAAGATAAAAGAAGTTGAATAGCTCTAGAAACCCAAGAAGCTGAGCCATACTTAAACCGGCCGCTACTCTCATCATCCTCTGGAAGCTTTTTGCGTATAAGAGTGATGTAGACAGCGAGATCAGAGAGAATATCTCCTAGAAGAGGGTTTTTAGCTGTTGCAGTTGAGTTCGATTCCGTAGTCACCAAGACTCACGATAATAGTCCCAGACATACAAAGGACAACGCTGACGAGTTTCAAACACGTTAAATTTTCTCTCCCAAGAATATAAGCGACACCAGAAAAATGAAAGGGCTTGATGAGCTGCTTAAGATCTTATTTGACTGCAAATTCACAAATGACAAAGTTAGTAGATTCAGAACAGAGCAACAATTATGAGTTTGCAATGTTCTCTACAGTAACGGTCGTGTACTTGAGAGGGAGAGAGATTGATAGTAAGCTGCGCCAAGAACCAAAACGGACACACATCACAAGGCTAACTTGAGCAACACGCATCCGTGTCCCCTGCGTCAACGACAGACTGGACTACGAAGCTGCCTGCGATCCAAATCGTGGCGACGGCAAAGATGTATATAAGGCCTAACACCCCATCTCCATACTTTACTTGACATGTCGCTTCGAAATGCCAGTTAGTGAGGTAATCACAAAGCTCACAGATCTCTCTCCCTATCATTAGACCAATGATAAGATCTTTGCAAAGAGAAAATACAAAGAGCGATGACAACGAGTAATCAGAGAGTTTGTTGTACCACCTCACCATACTCATGTGAGTTTTCTTGTTGTTTTTGTTTCTCTCTAAGTACCAATTTATCAATTTTGCATTAGAGATTTTCGTCACACATCATTTCTGTTTTTTTTCGATGATGCCGTGGCCTCGTTAAAATGTAACTCTGACGAATGACTTACTATTTTTTAACAGGCCTTCACATTGACATTGAATGAACAGAGGAACCCTTTGACACATTTACCAACATGGCAACATAGCTTATGATAAAGACATAGAGACACTTCGTATCTCTAGTGTTTCTTGCCCTTGTACATACAATTGGAATCTGGCTTCGGAGTTCAGAAAATGACTTGTGGAAAAAGTAGATAGCACGGTTGCATGGGTAGATAAGTTTGCTTGTTTATGGGGGGTTATGTGTTGCTACATAACTTCTCTTTATGGCTTTTCAATGACAGAATCGGGGCCGATCTTGAGATTCTTCAGACTATAAGGAAAAGTAAAGTTATAAGTATTTTTTACCTCATTAATGAAATTTTTTCGGTCATTTTTCTCTTTATATGTTTTTCTTGTGAAAACACATTTTAGTATTTATTGAGATATAGTCATTTTAAATATTTGCCTATGATCTTATTTTTTTTAAAAAAATATATATTAGAAATGATGTGCACATATTACATTTCATACGTTATGATCTTATTTTCAAAATAATATTAGAAATGATGTGTACATATTGCATTTCATACGTTATTACCAATTTGTCATATTTTGTTTTCTATTAAAAGAAAAAAAATCATAACATATTTTATTAAAGATTGGAGTAACAATATGGATATATTAGCAAAAGCACAAATAACAAGTTCTAAAATGAATATATTGTACATAATTTATCAAGATCTTACAAATACAATAATTCATTAAAAATAAAAGTTTAAATGAAAAAAGTACCTGACAAAAAATGATAATTAAAGTTCATAACTAGTTGCTATATAACCATGAATGCATTTAATATAAAATGTTAAAATTTAAAATTTATTAAATGAATGTAAATAATATGATAAAGTAAATACAGTTTGTAAAGTTATATAGATCAAGGTTAACGAAAATGTTTAGTCCAAAATAAAAATATTTTTATACCTATTACTATTTTAAAATAAAAATTATATCTGGATAAGATCATTTGAAATAATATAAAAGATTCATATGAAATTAGGGACGGGATCACTAATATTATTTGAATATAATCCAAGAAAATTAATTGAAAGATCTCGTCTAAGAGAATTATTTGAAAATACAATCCAAGAAAGTTAATTGAAAGATCTTCTTTAAGAAAATTAATTAAAGGATTTTCTTTTTAAAAATTCCTCCTATGAAAGTTTATTTCAATATAAATATGCATCAATATAAGTTAAAATGGAAGAGTCAAACAATTTAGAGACCATCCTACAAAATGGTTTTCTCCAAGAATTTATTAATCGCATTTAGTTTTACTATTTTCTTCGTGATATCAAATGTTCACTGCATTGATATTATTCCAGGTACTAGAATACTACTTTGACATTTACTTTTGGTTGTAATACTCTATTGATCGCTACATAATTTTAATACTACATGATTTATTCTTATTTGAACAGATATTGGTGTAGAACTTGATGAGCAGCTATGCTTCGATGATCCATGTGGAGATCCATGCATAAGATTGTGTGCAGGTTTAAAGGCATCACCGATTTGTGTTTCTGGCAAATGTTGTTGTATATTAGAAACAAAATAAAATATTAAAATAATATTATTAGATATTATATATATTAATAAAAGTAAAAGAATATAACCAATAATAGATAAAAAAGATATTATCAAATTGAAGTTCTTTAGATTAACCTCAAAAAAAATTGGTCAAAGTGTACAAAAAATTAAAAATGTAATTCAGTGCCATACAAGCAGGTTTCTGGTCATATGATCGTAACAGTACCTTCGATAACTATTTGTAGATTTATCATTTCCTACATGCTTTTCTAATAAATGTTGATTGGAAAATGTAGAACATAGTGCTAATATTAATGTTTTATCAATCAAAACTTAAATGGTGTTCAACTGCAAAATTATGAACAAAACCATCATTAACAATGTTATTCTTAACTCTTTTAATACATAATAATGAATAGAAACAATTTATTGAAATCAATATAGTGGTTTCATATTCCTATAAAAAATAATGTATTCGTAGATAAACATAGTATAATAATTAATAGTGTCTCATAATATACGTATATGCTTACAAATTATTTATAAAAAAATTAAAACATTTATAAACTATCTATCCATGGTTTACAATATTATTTTATCATAACTTAAATTATTTGTATGAGTTTATAAAATATTTTAAAAGAAAATAGATATCCCCTATAAATTAATTTTGCAGCATAACAACATGTTTTCGTAGTCATGTGTTATTATTAGAATGATTCCAAGAATCTTTAGAAATATAAATTAGTTACTATAAATTACTTTCTCCATTTCTAAAAGATAGTTGTTCTGGAAAAAAATTGTTTCTAAAAGATGGTTGTTATATGTTTTCTATGAAAAATTTGCAAATTTTAAGAAAATTAATTAGTTTTAGTGGATTACTATTGGCTAAAAATTGTTGAAAATAAAAAATTACGGAAAACAATAAGTTTATTACATTGATTTAATGCATTTTCTTAATATGTGTGATTTGTGAAAACACTTGAAAAACTATATTTTGGGAACAGAAAGAGTATTTATTATACTTTTTGTTAAACTAACTACCAAATTGATTAGTAATGTACAAAAGAATATTCTTATTTTTTTCCTAAAATAAAAGTTACAGAATTATCTAATATGATTAATATATATATATATATATATGACAATTAATGATTATGAATCATATATATTTGATACCAATTTTTGTATCTTTTTAATATAGTTTTATATTATCAAAAATTAAACAATCACATCAAACATATAATAAAATGTAAGATTTTTTTTCTTATATGTTATATTTTGAATTGATGCCTACAAAGCCTATCATTACAGCTGCAGCATCAATGAACTCTGTGGAGCTTGGTTTGTTCCCTGATAAGCTGTCTACAATAGCTGCCAAGGGAACCTGTATGGTCATCAGCCCAGCTGATGCCACTGTGGTCGTTGTCAAAAGTACAACCTTGGCCTATAGACAGTCACTGACTACATTGCCTAACAAACCTGAAAACGCCAAAACATACATATCATTCAAAACAACAACCCAATATCAAATCCAGAGATTTAACTTGATCTTATATACCTTTGCCAACCACCAGACCCAACTGTTTCAAGGTCAGTGCGTTGAAACAATCTCTCTTTGTAAAGCTGAGTATCAGAGCAGGAGGTAGGAAAATAAAGAAGTTGAAGTGATCTAGTAACCCGAGGAGCTGAGCCATACTAAACCGGCCGCTACTCTCATCATCATCATCTGGAAGCTTTTTGCGTATAAAGAGTGATGTAGACAGCGTAAAACACAGCTGAGATCAGAAAGAGTACATCTCCAAGAAGAGGGTTCTTAGCTGTTACGGTTGAGTTTGATTCCGAGTCACCAAGACTCACGATCATGGTCCAAGAGGAGTTTCAACCACGTGAACTTCTCTCCCAAGAAGATAAGTGACACCAGAAAAGTTAAAAGGCTTGATGAGCTGCTTAAGATAGTATCTGACTGCAATTCAATTCACAAAAAACGAAAAAAAGTCTTTAATCCAAAACATAAGAGTAGTTACAAAAACAAAAAGCAATGTTCTTTACCGTAACGGTCGTGTACTTGAGAGAGAGATTGAAAGTAAGGCTGCGACAAGAACCAAAACGGACACATATCACAAGTATAACTTGAGCAACACGCATCCGCGTCCAACGTCCCTTCTCATCTAACCCATTACTACGATCAACAGCCTCAAGCTCAAAACATTCCAGTCCGGATTCAATCCCTCTCAGCAACAAACCCTGATCATTGATCTGATTTCACATCAAGCAAAACAGCCTTGTCTGATTCGACCAGTTCCAGCAAATGAGACCTTTTGGTTCTCCAAAACAGTAAACTCCCGTACGCATCAAAGAGAGGAAGGTAAGCGACGAAGACAGATATCAGCTGATCTTAGTTTCTTTTGCAGTACGCCTATGATTGAAAACCTGAAGACGACTCTTAGAGCCGGTGCTGTTCCTAGTGCTCCCCAATTCAGGCCTCAAGCACAACCTTTTGGAGATAATAGCAAGGATAAAGGTCCAAAACTACCTAACAAACCCAACGAGAAAAACTCAAAATCTGAGAAAGCGTCCAAGTCTGAGGATGCCAACACCTCAGTTCCAACTGAAAAAAGTGACACCGGTTGCTCAAGCCTCTTCTAGTAAAGAGAAGGTGAAAGAGGATCCGTTGGGTGATGCTAGGACCAAGATTCAGGAAGAGATCACCCGTGAATTTGCAGCTCTCATGGCACAAGGCACACTAAGAGCAAGTGAAGCAGCCGCCATGGCCACAAAAAGAGTGATGCAAAAGTATGGACATCTCAATGTATCTGCCTAGAGTCTAATAAAACAAGATTAAACCGTTTATTTTGCTAAAATTGTATTGAAACCGAGTCAATGATCTTGAACGATTTTATTACTATTTTCCATCTACACTCTTCATATATTAATGTTCAAACGATTTACAGACTAATCACAATAATATTTTTTTGAAAAAAAACATCAGAAAATGAGTATTATGGCTATTGAATTTGGAACATTTAGGTGAGGCTTGATTTGTTCCCTGATAAGCTGTCTACAATAGCTGCCAATGGAACCTGAATGGACAGCCCAGCTGTTGCCACTGTGGTCGTTGTCAAAAGTACAGCCTTTTGCCCACAGATAGCCAGTGAGTACATTAGCCCTGTTCTTTTGGAGAACGCAGCGCTTCAGCTGCAAGCAGACCAAAATATAAAAGAATTTAAAGTGACAGGTTAAAATAGAGAGTCAAAGGATAACAATCACTGACGCTAGCGACAAATCAGAGACGTACGGGAGATGCTGCTTTTTACAGCGGCGAAAGAAACACGGAAAAAATGAGTAGTGTCAATCGCCCGCGGGAAGTGTTTAAAGGCGCTGCACTTACATTTTTCTGTTTTTTTTTTGTTAGTTTTGGATGTTCGCCGCTGCGTCAGCGTCCAAAAGAATTTAACAAACCTGAACACACCCAAGACTTGCAATCTTTAATCAAAACAATAAATATATTATACTAAATATACTGTACATAATTTATCAAGATCTTACAAAAACAGTAACTGATCAAAAGAATTAAAACTCTAGTGAAATAAATCTCTGACAAAAACTGATAATTAAAGTTCATAACTAGTTGTCATATAACCATGAATACATCAATATAAATATAAAAAATAATGTAAATAATAGGACAAATTAAATATATTTCGCAAAATTATATCGACTAAGGTTAATGTAAAACCTCTAGCCGGAAATAACAATATTTTTATTATCTATTACTATTTTAAAAAACAAATTATATCTGGATAAGATAATTTGAAATAATATAAAAGATTCATATGAAATTAGGTAAAGAATCACCTATATTATTTTGAATAGAATCCAAGAAAATTAATTGAAAGGTCTTCTTTAAGAAAATTAATTGAAGGATATGACTTATATTATTTTGAATAGAATTCAAAAGTATTAATTGAAAGATATTCTTTGAGAAAATTAATTGAAGGATTTTCTTTAAAAAAATCCACTTATGGAAGTTTATATCAATATAAATATGCATTGATATAGAGTAAAATAGAAGAGTCGAACAATTTAGAAACCATCCTACAAAATGGCCCTCTCCAAAAATTTGTTAATCGTATTTAGTTTCGTTATTTTCTTCGTGATATCAAATGTTCACTGCATTGATACCATTCCAGGTACTAGAATACTACTTTGACATTTAAATTTTGTTGTACTAATATATTGCTTGCTACTTATTTTTAATATTATGATATTTCTTATTATTTGAACAGATATTGGCGTTAAATTTAGGAAAATATGCTACGATAATGGATTATGTTACGGTAAGCCAGAAACAGCATGCGGAAGTTTTTGTAAAGGTTTGAAGGCAACATCAGGGGTTTGTGTTTCTAATCAATGTTGTTGTTTTTATAATAATAAATAAATTAGTAAAATAATATTGTTATATATTATATACTAATAAAAGCAAAAGAATATTACCAATAATAATAAGAAAATATTATCAAATTGAAGTTACTTCGATTAACCTGAAGAAAAAAATTGGTCAAAGTGTACTAATAAATTTTTTGGGAATACACCATAAATGATATAGAACTGTAAAACAAGTAGGTTTTTGGTCATATGATTGTATGGTACCTTTGGTAACTGTTTGTACATTTTATCTCATATGAATGCGATCAACTTCTAACAAAAAAGCTACAATTATGTTCTTTACTAGTGGTTGGTCCGCCCGTAAGGTGGGATGTATAATTTTATGAAGCATTTTAAAAAAAAATATTTCTAAATTGGATAATGTTTTTAAATTTCATGAAGCATTTTAAAAAATATATATTCAAAATAGAAATAAACTTAGGAAAAATAAACATAGCGGAATATATGTTTGTTTCAGTTCATAGTTATACTCTGAATGCAATTTTAATTAATCTTTAGTGTTTTACTGATTACGTTTGTTGATTATTATAGTGTTTGTTAATATTATTAATAAATCAGATAACTTTTAATAAAATATAGAATGTTCTGTTCATTTTAAATTTATTTAACTTTTTAAGTTGGATATAAGGTAACAATATATGTTTTCAATATTTGATGTATGAATAAAAAATTAGGGTCCATATTCAAAATTTGGTGTATAAACTTATTTAATTATTCAATGGATTTATCAAAATAATTTGTCATGTAAGATGTATCAGATATTGTCTGCAAAAATCTTATTATATAAAGCTTAGTTTTCAAAGTTACTAATTAACACGATCATGACACGTGGCAGTTATATATTTTAGATTGCGACATATGTGCAATATATTTAACATTTATATAATAAGAATTATTTTCCTATTTTTCTACTTTCATATTAAAGAAAATATAATTTTCCTATTTTCATACTTTCATAATAAAGAAAAGATAATTTCCTTATTTTTTACATTGATTTTCCTATCTTATTTTTTTCATATTTTCCTATCTTATTATATAAAGAAAAGGAAATTACTATCAAATATCTTATTATATAAAGCTTAGTTTCAAAGTTACTACTTAACATGATCATGATACTTGAAAATTTTATATTTAAAATTATGACATGTTTTAATATCTTTTAAAAAATATAATTATAAATATCATTTATAGTAATTTTCCATTTTTAAATCCTAAATAAAAGATAACTGCAAAATATTATTTGATAATAGTTTTCCTTTTGATATTGTAACATGTGTTAAAATATATAATGATTAAAAATATATGTACTAATATATAAGATCGTAAAAACGACTTTTATAAAAAGAATAATTTTCTATTTTTAAATCCTAAACAAAAGATAATTTCAAAATATTATTTGATACTTATTTTCCTTTAAATTTTGTTACATGTATTAAATATATAATGATTAAAAATATATATACTAATAAGAATAATTTTCTATTTTTAAATCCTAAACAAAAGATAATTTCAAAATATTATTTGATAGTTATTTTCCTTTAAATTTTGTTACATGTGTTAAATATATAATGATTAAAATATATATACTAATATATTATAAAAAGAACGAGTTTTAAAAAAAATAAAATAAATTTTATTTAATAGTAAAAAGGAAAAACTATTTCGTAGTAATTTTTTAGAAATTTTCCTTTCTAAAATATAATAAACAAAAAAAGATCTGAAAATGTTTTATTTAATACTATTTGTTTTCTAAAATCCTAATGAAGATATAACTGTAAAAGATTATATCTTCAAAATTAAAAATTTATGATAAAAACTGATAAACTTTATATGATTAAAATTTATAGTTTGGTTCTTCAAAATTGCTAATTAATATGATTAAACATTAGTGAGAATTAGAGAACTGATAAAAATTTATGATAAAAAAATATATTGATAACAATTTTTTTTTCTGAAATTCGAAAGAAAATATAACTATAATAGGTTATATGACACATTTTTCCTTTCCAAAATTTTCAACAGAAATGTAAAAGAGTATTTAATATTTTTTTTATTTTTATTGTAAATAAAAAGGAGATTTATAAACTATAATGTTTTTTTTAAATATCCTGGCACAATAAAATTTTAAAACTTATTTAATAAAACATTAAGTTAATACATAAAAATGTGTATAATGTAATCATTGACTAAATTGGTGTATTTTACTTTCATTTTTTTTTACTTTTCATCAAAAGAAAGTATTAGGTGAGATTGAAATTCTTTTCACTTATTTTCATATTAAACTAAACCGTTGCAACGCAACGGGTTCATATCTAGTTAAATATAAACATAAGTATAGCAGAGTATCAAGAGGATATTTTCATTGACTTACAAACAACAAAAATTTCAAAAATATTATTACAAAAATGCTGTGTAGATTGGAACCATTAGAAATAGTATATTCTCCAGAATATCATGATCTTAAGAAGACTATTAGATGTTGTATTGCTTCTATCTTCAAAGCACCATTCGAGGAGCTGGGGATTTTATTTCCATAGTGTGCACTCTCAACCAAACACAAGAAGGAAATCTCTTCGTCTAGAAAGCCAAATCATAATATCGGCAAATATACTGTTGCATGATTGTCAGAGATGGAAAACTCCATCAGCATACATATGGAGAGAATCTCAAAAGAGGAAGATGAAAAGGTAGTAAGTAATATTCTAGAAGCCGAAGCGTTAAAAGTTAGAAAAAACTTCTTATATAGGTACGTGATCTCACATGACTTGGCTGGTAAGATGTCCTCCATTCACTCCACTGGGGACCTGAATATAGACGGTTGAGTCTCCCCTCAAAATGATTCAATTACCCCTTCATACCATCATTGCAAATAGTTCTAAGATACGCCAAGACACAGATCGGGGAAATCTTAAAAGTTGCAAGCATATAAAATCAAACTTACCAGCTGACTTCATATACTTATCCACCATGAACTCAAAATGATAAGAAAGTTTTTTTTTTTTTTTTTTTTTTATGATAAGAAAGTTATGTTCCATTGGATTTATGAACCCAAGCTCAGGTCTGATTTCCATGGAAACCATGTCGCACATACTGCCAGTTGTATGCTTTTCCTCAACCTGCATAATGAAAGTAAAACACATGACCGACGATCATTTAAGAAAACATAGTCTAATCTGTGGGTGATTACTAAAAAAACATTGCAATGACGTGTTGAGACCTTTATATTTTTTTCATGGCATTTTCATTTCATCAACAGTTGCTATTAACTCCCACGTCTGAAACTGTATAAGCGGCTTCCTTGGCGTCTTCCTCGACCCTATTCTGTAAAGCTAACCTATCTCTCTGATAATACACAAAACCAACAAAGTAAGGCTCAGGAGGACAGATATAACCAAACGGTACAGCATGAGGCAAATGCAGACCTTACTATGCCCCAATTTGAGAAGGTTTGCATAGCAACGCTTCCAAAAATATTGATGAAAGCTCCGATGATACATCCTCCCATGTTTAAAGAATGGAGTGAGCAATCATCTAAACCTGCAATCTGCAAGAGAAGAACCCATCTAAGCGTATATAACCTGGGGCTAAGTGAGATAATGGCGCAGAATTAAAGACCAGATAATAGGACTAACTTGAACGTAAGCCATCATTTGATGTGAGTTACACATTATTGTGAGTTACACATGCCTGAGACGACAAAGCTTCTTCACCGTTGATGCAAAACATATCTCAAACGTCAATTAGGGTCTTTTCGGGCTCCATGGGACTTTGTTATTGGGCCAGTATTTGAGTAACTGATAACAAAGCTCGTATAACCCACAAAACTAAATCGTGAACTCATTTTACATCCCTCACGCGTTGTCATTCCCCCCATACTAGAGACTCAAACTCAACATTATTTATTAATTAAGATAACTGGTTGTTGAAAAAATTGTGTATTAGTTGTAAAGGGATTCAGCAACGAGGTCGCTCAGTTTCTGGTTGGTAAAGGGATTCCAGAATACATTCTTGACCTTCCCAATGAGGTCATGAACAGCCCCATGGGTGGTCTTATAAGTAAGTTGCTGATAACTTGAACCTGTTTTGTTATAGATCTCAGCTGATCTTAGTTTCTTTTGCAGTGCCTATGATTCAAAACCTGGAGAATACTCTTAGAGCCGGAGCTTATAGCAAGGATGAAGGTCCAAAACTACCTAACAAACCCAACGAGAAAAACTCAAAATCTGAGAAAGCGTCCAAGTCTGAGGATGCCAAAACCTCAGTTCCAACTGAAAAAGTGGCACCTGCTGTTGCTCAAGTTTCTTCTAGCAAAGAGAAGGTTAAGGAGGATCCATTGGGTGATGCTAGGTCCAAGATTCAGGAAGAGATCACCCCTGAATTTGCAGCTCTCATGGCACAAGGCACACTAAGAACAAGTGAAGCAGCCGCCATGGGCACAAAAGAGTGGTGGAAAAGTATAGACATATCAATGTATATGCCTAGAGTCTGTTAAAACAGACTGAACCGTTTATTTTGCTGTTGCATTGAAACCGAGCCGAGTCCACCATCTTGAACTATTTTTATTACTATTTTCCAACCACTCTTCGTATATTAATGTTCCAACGATTTACAGACTAATCACAATAATTTTTTTCTGAAAAAAACATCAGAAAATAAGTATTATGGCTATTGAATTTGGAACATTTGGATGAGGCTTAGTTTGTTCCCTGATGAGCTAAAATGATTCCACATGAAAGAAGACCGGGCAATCGCCTTTTTGAGTAATGAAGAAGCGGGCTAGTCTCCGAAAATGCCCGTGTCTACAATAGCTGCCAATGGAACTGCCCAGCGGATTCCACCACGTGGTCGTTGTCAAAAGTACAGCCTTTTCCCATAGATAGTCAATGAGTTCATTATCTAACAAACCTGAAAACGCCAAAACTTGCAATCTTTTTTTTTATTATTTTTTAACTCTGGATAATTATGCTGTTACAAACTATGAGAATGTTACAGACGATTTTACAGCCGACAATTCTACCCGTCACTGATGCATTGCCTCACTTGAACCACCCTATCGAATCTATGCCTGACGGTACTCCTTGCACTATACTGCAAAATCTCTTGTAAGCCTTCTCTTCCTTAATTCGCATAATTATGTCTTCATTGGGATTCAAAACATAAACCTCCTGGTGTAGAAGCATTAATAAACCCTTAGTCAAACCACTGGAACAAGTGGCTTCCACAAACTTGCAATCTTTATCAAGTCAATAAATAAATATATTATACTAAATATACTGTACAGAATCTATCAAGATCTTACAAAAACAGTAATGATTAAAAAATATTAAAAGTTTAAGTGAAATAAATCTCTGACAAAAACTGATAACAAAAGTTCATAACTAGTTGTCATATAACCATGAATACATTAGTATAAAATATAAAAACAATTAAATAATTTAAATAATAAGATAAATCAAATATATTTCACAAAGTTATATCGACTAAGGTTAATGAAAATCTCTAGTCGAAAATAAAAATATTTTTATTATCTATTACTATTTTGAAAGACAAATTATATCTGGAAAAGATTCATATGAAATTAGGTAAGAAATCACTTATATTATTTTGAATAGAATCCAAGAAAATTAATTGAAAGATCTCTTTAAGAAAATTAATTGAAGGATATGACTTATATTATTTTGAATAAATTCCAAAAAAGAATAATTGAAAGATCTTCTTTAAGAAAATTAATTGAAGGATTTTCTTTAAAAACAATTCCTCGTATGAAAGTTTATATATCAATATAAATATGCTTATAGAATAGAAGAATCAACAATTTAGAAACCATCCTACAAAATGTCCATCTCCAAAAATTTATTAATCGCATTTAGTTTTGCTATTTTCTTCGTCCTATCAAATGTTCACTGCATTGATGTCATTCCAGGTACTAGAATACTACTTTGACATTAATTTTTGTTGTACTAATATATTGCTTGCTACTTAATTTTAATATTATGTTATTTATTATTATTTGAACAGATATTGGCGTTAAAGATCAGAAGAAATGCTTGGATGGAATATGTTCCGTTCAACCAACAGCATGCAAAAGTTTTTGTTTAGGTATGAAGGCACATAGAGGGGAATGTATTTCTCATCTATGTTGTTGCTATTTCATGACAAAATAAAATAGTAAAATAATATTGTTATATATTATATATTAATAAAAGCAAAAGAATATTACCAATAATAATAAAAAAATATTATCAAATTGAAGTTACTTCATTTAATTTAACCTGAAAAAAAAATGGTCAACGTGTACTAAATTTAAAAAAGTAATACACCATACATGATATAGAGCTGTAAAACAAGTATTTTTTTGGTCATATGATCGTAAGGTACCTTTGATAACTGTTTGTACATTTTATCTCATATGAATTTGATCAACTTCTAACGAAAAAGCTACAATTATATTCTTTTATAACTGGTTGTTGAAATAATTGTGAAATAGTTCGTTTAACCAATTCGCCTTGGCCTAGTGGTATAAGGAGTTCCAGTTGGAGTTTCCGACTTGGGTTCGAGTAACATTGGCTACCCATATATGTCTTAAGTGACAAGAAAACCCAAATATATATAATATCTATAGACTTTTTGAGATTAGATTTTGGATCTAAAAAAATTTTGGGGTCCCCATAATTATCAAAAAAGAAAGTTAAAAGAGTTTTTAATAATATTTTTAACAATGGTCTTGCTCTTAGTAGAAAATGTATTCATGCAAAATTCTGATGCATAGCTACTGATGCCAAGAGCTCTAGTACTGGATGCTCATGGTACATCAATCAATTACCCATATTCAATCAATCATCAAACAAAAACTAAATGTTTTCACAGTTATGAATCTCAGAACGCAGAAATTCATTCCATAAACCAACAGTGTTATCATTGAAACAACAGCAGCGTAAAAGAGTTTTCTGAATCCATACAACCCAAAGTGAACCAAAGTTTGTAAGCAACCTCCGATTAGGCTCAAGGGGAATACCCTAAACAAATCTATCATACATTTGATACCAAGTCATCTCACTGCCTTAAGTATATATATATATATATATATATCTTCCCATGCGACATTAACTCTTGTCCTCCCATATAATAAATGAAAAGTCGTTTAAATGATTTTTATTTTGATTATCTACAATGGTTCTGGTCATTTCTAGTGTTTCTATGATGGTCACTATTTAAAACATTATAAAACAATAGAGTACTATTGGAAACAGTCATATGTGTCAATCATATAATTAGTTAAAGAAAAATGTTATAATTTGATTAGTTAAGGAATTTGCAATTATTTTAGTTAAATCTAAAAATAAAAGGGAAGTATAAAACTAATTTATACTAGGTGATTTTCTACTCATGTACGGGAATAAATATTTATAAAGTAAATACATCATAATAATTTAGATACATTATAATAATTTTATTAATATTTTTTTTTAATTATTATATTATTTATATTGCAATCAATATGCATGATTTATTTTAAATAACATTATTTTAGTTTAATTAGACGTGTAATTTTGGATTTTCAATATCTCGACTGTTATGTTATTATTTGGATATATTAGATAACATTTTACTTTTTCGATTCAACGAAGATATTTTGTTATAGAGATTAAATTTTGATTAATTTTGTTATTTTCATGTAGTTTGATTCTTGCCTTAGATTTGTATATATATTTTTATTAAGATTATGCATAATTTAATATATGTTGTTTTGAGAGCATAGTAAAAGTAAACTGAAGTTTTGATCTATTATTTTGTTACTTTAAAATCAGGATTATTTTGTGAACATTCCTTATTATAAATTACAAGATATTTTCGTTTTAAATATTTATGTTTATTCTTTATTATATAGGTTATTTTTAAAAATAAGAAAATTTAATATAAAATAAATATTTAATAATGATAATTAGATATATTTGATTTTTTTAAGGATATTTATGTAATCAATCAGCGTAATAGTTAACGTGAGTGCGACACATAATAAACTGACTTTTCAAATAATACTAGATTTTATACTTGCGCTACGCGTGAGTTTGTTTAAATAATTTAATTTAATTTTATAATAATAATTAAATAAATAATATAATTAATAAAAATAAATTAATATTTTGTGAAAATATATTAAAATATATTTTAATTTTACCACATAAAATGAATATAAAACCACATTACTTAAATAATTACTTTTTAGCTTTATATTAGTTTGAATATTTAAATGTATAAACTGTGCTTAAAACTTTTTTTCATTAAATATGAAATTTCACTTTTAAATATTTTATAAAATATTTTTTCATATAAGATGCTAATACAGTACTAAATATATTATATTCATACATTTTTTTACTAAAATATAAAAATTATTCTATCTCCATAATATTTAATGTATTTAACAATGTTATAAAACAATTTTGTGATTTATATATAATTATTTTGCGCATAAATGTACTTGAAATATTGTTGCATGATTGTCAGAGATGGCAAACTCCATCAGCATACATATGGAGAGAATCTCAAAAGAGGAAGATGAAAAGGTAGTGCAGCTGATAACATGAAAATAAGAAGAGTGAGAGAGAGTAATAAATATTCAGAAGCCCAAGCGTTAAAACTTAAAAGTTAGAAAAAACTTCTTATATAGGTACTTGATCTCACATGACTTGGCTGGTAAGATGTCCTCCATTCACTCCACTGGGGACCTGAAAATAGACGGTTGAGTCTCCCCTCAAAATGATTCAAGTACCCCTTCATACCATCACTGCAAATAGTTCTAAGATACGCCAAGACACAGATCGGGGAAATCTTAAAAGTTGCAAGCATATAAAATCAAACTAACCAGCTGACTTCATATACTCATCCACCAGGAACTCAAAATGATAAGAAAGTTTTTTTTTTTTTTTTTTTTTTTTTTTTTTTTTAATGATAAGAAAGTTATGTTCCATTGGATTTATGAACCCAAGCTCAGGTCTGATTTCCATGGAAACCATGTCGCACATACTGCCAGTTGTATGCTTTTCGTCAACCTGCATAATGAAAGTAAAACACATGACCGACGATCATTTAAGAAAACAGAGTCTGATCTGTGGGTGATTACTAAAAAAACATTGCAATGACGTGTTGAGACCTTTATATTTTTTTCATGGCATTTTCATTTCATCAACAGTTGCTATTAACTCCCACGTCTGAAACTGTATAAGCGGCTTCCTTGGCGTCTTCCTCGACCATATTCTGTAAAGCTAACCTATCTCTCTGATAATACACAAAACCAACAAAGTAAGGCTCAGGAGGACAGATATAACCAAACGGTACAGCATGAGGCAAATGCAGACCTTACTATGCCCCAATTTGAGAAGGTTTGCATAGCAACGCTTCCAAAAATATTGATGAAAGCTCCGATGATACATCCTCCCATGTTTAAAGAATGGAGTGAGCAATCATCTAAACCTGCAATCTGCAAGAGAAGAACCCATCTAAGCGTATATAACCTGGGGCTAAGTGAGATAATGGCGCAGAATTAAAGACCAGATAATAGGACTAACTTGAACGTAAGCCATCATTTGATGTGAGTTACACATTATTGTGAGTTACACATGCCTGAGACGACAAAGCTTCTTCACCGTTGATGCAAAACATATCTCAAACGTCAATTAGGGTCTTTTCGGGCTCCATGGGACTTTGTTATTGGGCCAGTATTTGAGTAACTGATAACAAAGCTCGTATAACCCACAAAACTAAATCGTGAACTCATTTTACATCCCTCACGCGTTGTCATTCCCCCCATACTAGAGACTCAAACTCAACATTATTTATTAATTAAGATAACTGGTTGTTGAAAAAATTGTGTATTAGTTGTAAAGGGATTCAGCAACGAGGTCGCTCAGTTTCTGGTTGGTAAAGGGATTCCAGAATACATTCTTGACCTTCCCAATGAGGTCATGAACAGCCCCATGGGTGGTCTTATAAGTAAGTTGCTGATAACTTGAACCTGTTTTGTTATAGATCTCAGCTGATCTTAGTTTCTTTTGCAGTGCCTATGATTCAAAACCTGGAGAATACTCTTAGAGCCGGAGCTTATAGCAAGGATGAAGGTCCAAAACTACCTAACAAACCCAACGAGAAAAACTCAAAATCTGAGAAAGCGTCCAAGTCTGAGGATGCCAAAACCTCAGTTCCAACTGAAAAAGTGGCACCTGCTGTTGCTCAAGTTTCTTCTAGCAAAGAGAAGGTTAAGGAGGATCCATTGGGTGATGCTAGGTCCAAGATTCAGGAAGAGATCACCCCTGAATTTGCAGCTCTCATGGCACAAGGCACACTAAGAACAAGTGAAGCAGCCGCCATGGGCACAAAAGAGTGGTGGAAAAGTATAGACATATCAATGTATATGCCTAGAGTCTGTTAAAACAGACTGAACCGTTTATTTTGCTGTTGTATTGAAACCGAGCCGAGTCCACCATCTTGAACTATTTTTATTACTATTTTCCAACCACTCTTCGTATATTAATGTTCCAACGATTTACAGACTAATCACAATAATTTTTTTCTGAAAAAAACATCAGAAAATAAGTATTATGGCTATTGAATTTGGAACATTTGGATGAGGCTTAGTTTGTTCCCTGATGAGCTAAAATGATTCCACATGAAAGAAGACCGGGCAATCGCCTTTTTGAGTAATGAAGAAGCGGGCTAGTCCCCGAAAATGCCCGTGTCTACAATAGCTGCCAATGGAACTGCCCAGCCGATTCCACCACGTGGTCGTTGTCAAAAGTACAGCCTTTTCCCATAGATAGTCAATGAGTTCATTATCTAACAAACCTGAAAACGCCAAAACTTGCAATCTTTTTTTTTTTTAACTCTGGATAATTATGCTATTACAAACTATGAGAATGTTACAGACAATTTTACAGCCGACAATTCTATCCGTTACTGACTGCATCGCCTCACCTGAACCACCCTATCGAATCCATGTCTGACGGTACTCTTTGCGCCATGCTGCAGAATCTTTTGTAAGTCTTTTCTTCCTTAATTCGCATAATTAAGTCTTCATTGGGATTCGAAACCTAAACCTGTGTAGAAGCATTATTGAACCCTTAGTCAAACCACTGGAAGAAATGGCTTCCACAAACTTGCAATCTTTATCAAGTCAATAAATAAATATATTATACTAAATATACTGTACAGAATCTATCAAGATCTTACAAAAACAGTAATGATTAAAAAATATTAAAAGTTTAAGTGAAATAAATCTCTGACAAAAACTGATAACAAAAGTTCATAACTAGTTGTCATATAACCATGAATACATTAGTATAACATATAAAAACAATTAAATAATTTAAATAATAGGATAAATCAAATATATTTCGCAAAGTTATATCGACTAAGGTTAATGAAAATCTCTAGTCGAAAATAAAAATATTTTTATTATCTATTACTATTTTGAAATACAAATTATATCTGGAAAAGATTCATATGAAATTAGGTAAGAAATCACTTATATTATTTTGAATAGAATCCAAGAAAATTAATTGAAAGATCTCTTTAAGAAAATTAATTGAAGGATATGACTTATATTATTTTGAATAAATTCCAAAAAAGAATAATTCAAAGATCTTCTTTAAGAAAATTAATTGAAGGATTTTCTTTAAAAACAATTCCTCGTATGAAAGTTTATATCAATATAAATATGCTTATCGAATAGAAGAATCAACAATTTAGAAACCATCCTACAAAATGTCCCTCTCCAAAAATTTATTAATTGCATTTAGTTTTGCTATTTTCTTCGTGCTATCAAATGTTCACTGCATTGATGTCATTCCAGGTACTAGAATACTACTTTGACATTAATTTTTGTTGTACTAATATATTGCTTGCTACTTAATTTTAATATTATGTTATTTATTATTATTTGAACAGATATTGGCGTTAAAGGTCAGAAGAAATGCTTCAGTGGAATATGTTCCGTTCAACCAACAGGATGCAAAAGTTTTTGTTTAGGTATGAAGGCACATAGAGGGGATTGTATTTCTGATATATGTTGTTGCTATTTCATGACAAAATAAAATAGTAAAATAATATTGTTATATATTATATATTAATAAAAGCAAAAGAATATTACCAATAATAATAAAAAATATTATCAAATTGAAGTTACTTCATTTAATTTAACCTGAAAAAAAATTGGTCAACGTGTACTAAATTTAAAAAAGTAATACACCATACATGATATAGAGCTGTAAAACAAGTAGTTTTTTGGTCATATGATCGTAAGGTACCTTTGATAACTGTTTGTACATTTTATCTCATATGAATTTGATCAACTTCTAACGAAAAAGCTACAATTGTATTCTTTTATAACTGGTTGTTGAAATAATTGTGAAATAGTTCGTTTAACCAACTCGCCTTGGCCTAGTGTTATAAAGAGTTCCAGTTGGAGTTTCCGACTTGGGTTCGAGTAACATTGGCTACCCATATATGTCTTAAGTGACAAGAAAACCCAAATATATATAATATCTATAGACTTTGTGAGATTAGTTTTTGGGTCTAAAAAGATTTTGGAATCCCCATAATTATCAAAAAAGAAAGTTAAAAGAGTTTTTAATAATATTTTTAACAATGGTCTTGCTCTTAATAGAAAATGTATTCATGCAAAATTCTGATGCATAGCTACTGATGCCAAGAGCTCTAGTACTGGATGCTCATGGTACATCAATCAATTACCCATATTCAATCAATCATCAAACAAAAACTAAATGTTTTCACAGTTATGAATCTCAGAACGCAGAAATTCATTCCATAAACCAACAGTGTTATCATTGAAACAACAGCAGCGTAAAAGAGTTTTCTGAATCCATACAACCCAAAGTGAACCAAAGTTTGTAAGCAACCTCCGATTAGGCTCAAGGGGAATACCCTAAACAAATCTATCATACATTTGATACCAAGTCATCTCACTGCCTTGAGTTTATATATATATATATATATCTATATATATATATATATCTTCCCATGCGACATTAACTCTTGTCCTCCCATATAATAAATGAAAAGTCGTTTAAATGATTTTTATTTTGATTATCTACAATGGTTCTGGTCATTTCTAGTGTTTCTATGATGGTCACTAGTTAAAACATTATAAAACTATAGAGTACTATTGGAAACAGTCATATGTGTCAATCATATAATGAGTTAAAGAAAAATGTTATAATTTGATTAGTTAAGGAATTTGCAATTATTTTAGTTAAATCTAAAAATAAAAGGGAAGTATAAAACTAATTTATACTAGGTGATTTTCTACTCATGTACCGGAATAAATATTTATACAGTAAATACATCATAATAATTTAATTACATTATAATAATTTTATTAATATTTTGTTTTTAATTTTTAATTATTATATTATTTATATTGCAATCAATATGCATGATTTATTTTAAATAACATTATGTTAGTTTAATTAGATGTGTAATTTTGGATTTACAATATCTCGACTGTTATGTTATTATTTGGATATATTAGATAACATTTTACTTTTTTGATTCAACGAAGATATTTTGTTATAGAGATTAAATTTTGATTAATTTTGTTATTTTCATGTAGTTTGATTCTTGCCTTAGATTTGTATATATATTTTTATTAAGATTATGCATAATTTAATATATGTTGTTTTGAGAGCATAGTAAAATTAAACTGAAGTTTTGATCTATTGTTTTGTTACTTTAAAATCAGGATTATTTTGTGAACATTCCTTATTATAAATTACAAGATATTTTCGTTTTAAATATTTATATTTATTCTTTATTATATAGGTTATTTTTAAAAATAAGAAAATCTAATATAAAATATATATTTAATAATGATAATTAAATATATTTGATTCATTAAGGATATCTATGTAATCAATCAGCGTAATAGTTAACGTGAGTGCGACACATAATAAACTGACTTCTCAAATAATACTAGATTTTATATTTGCGCTACGCGTGAGTTTGTTTAAATAATTTAATTTAATTTTATAAGAATAATTAATTAAATAATATAATTAATCAAAATAAATTAATATTTTGTGAAAATATATTAAAATATATTTTAATTTTACCACATAAAATGAATATAAAACCACATTAATTAAAATAATTAATTTTTAGCTTTATATTAGTTTGAATATTTGAATGTATAAACTGTGCTTAAAACTTTTTTTCATTAAATATGAAATTTCACTTTTAAATATTTTATAAAATATTTTTTCATATAAGAAGCTATTACAGTACTAAATATATTATATTCATACATTTTTTTTACTAAAATATAAAAATTATTCTATCTCCATAATATTTAAT
This sequence comes from Hirschfeldia incana, assembly GCA_026261945.1. Taxonomy (NCBI): domain Eukaryota; kingdom Viridiplantae; phylum Streptophyta; class Magnoliopsida; order Brassicales; family Brassicaceae; genus Hirschfeldia; species Hirschfeldia incana. Next base: position 793,471 of record JABCMI010000067.1, read on the forward strand.
GTATTTAACAATGTTATAAAACAATTTTGTGATTTATATATAATTATTTTGTGCATAAATGTACTTGAAATATTTTTATTATTTTTAAATACAAGTGATAATTTGGAATTTATATTTAAAAATTGATCATTTATTTTGATGAACTTTAACTAACATTTTTAAATAGTTTTTCAGATTATTAAAAACATAATAAATATATGATTGAATTTAAAAATATTTAATTTACTCTAAAATATAATATTTAGAGTTGTGAAACTTATATGATAAATAATATTTCTTAATGTATTCCAGTATATAAGATTCTTAAATTTTAAGAACATATTAAATATTAATTTATGATGATAAATAATATTTTTTGTCTTGGTTTTATCACATAGTTTGATAGTTTCTTTTATAGTTGCTAACTGTCAACAAAAATTTTTATTGTAGTCTTGACAATTTTCTTAATTTTTAGAAGTTCGTAAATTTTATAGTTTTTATTTTGTTGATTAACATTCTTATATACTATATTATTTTGTTGGTTAATTGATATTAAATATTCTTCGTGTTGTTCTTTTATGTTTTCATTCAGGCTTTAATTTATGGTTGATATAACATAGAAGTATTATTAAAATTTCTATTAACTGTTTTGGACTCTTTTAAATAAACATTAAAAATATATTTTATAAACACAAATTTTTATCAGTGAATCAGATTTTATAAGTTAAAATGAAAATATTAGAAGTATACACAGCTTAGATGAATGATAACGTTTTCACCACTTTCAAATCAGTGAAAGAGTTTTTGTTCTTTATCTTATTCACTTGTATTTTCAACTGTTATTTTCTTTAACCATCATGATATGTAACAAATCTTCTCATAGTCTTGTACTCACGACGGAAATGTTGAATAGCATCGACTGGCTTTATACACCTCGTTTTAACTTATATGAAGCTATAACCATTGCATGTCCATGTATTCTCATGAGATCTCATGGGAAGAAGATATGATGATAAATTTATAACTCTTGTTTCTTGTTATCTTCTTAAGTTTCTTTTTTTATGGAGCGCTAAATTTATTTATCTGGTTCCACTTATTTAAATCTGAAAGCTCGGAAAGTTGGCTAGTTTTTTTCTCAGTAGCCAATTGATATGAATAAGTTGAAGTGGTCGTAATTACAGATGTCAAAGTAGATATCACTGTTGCATCGATTCCAAACTACTGGATCCCAAGACACCAAAATTGTCACAGGAAAATTGATTGGCAAAGCTACTGAATCATCATATAATCTAATTCTTCTTCAAAAAAAAAAATTAATAAAAACCTAGGTTTATACTCTCATATATATTAATCTAGTTGTATATAATTAATATAGCTTTTATCCAGTAGCCAATAGATCTGAATAGGTTGAAGTGGTCGCAATTGCAGATGTCAAAATAGATATCACTATTGCATCGGTTCTGGATTACAGGATTCCAAGATACCAAAATTGTCACCAACAAATTGATTGGCGAAGCATCTGAATCATCATATAGACTCTAAATGGTAATCATCACAGGAAAAATAAGAATGAATAGAAAAAAATGGATACAAATGAAACTATGAGAATGATGGATGATTATTCTTTATCAATTTTAGTAAGAAACAACTTTGTGCTGTAATTTCTACAATAAAATGAATGAAGAAAATGGAAAGGAAAATTATTCCTTATAAATGCTAAAATTTCTTAGGAATATTAATGAATGTATTTTCCATATTCATTCATTGGTTACCATTCATAGCCATAATCAAATCCATCTTTTAATAAGACATCAAGAAAAACCTAGGTTTATAGTTTACTAGGGATTGGCCCGCCCTACGGGCGGATGATTTACACAGAACCTACTTCATATTAAAATATATTATTAATTTCATAAAAATTAAAATTTACTTTAAACAAAAGTAATAAATAAAATATATTTTTATTATAAGATCATATTGTAACTTTTATTTAATTTAGTTGGTTTGAGTTTAAAAGATCACTAACACTTTTTAAGAACACAAATTTTTTTATTAAAATTAAAAAAAAATGTAAGGATTTATAGTTTTTTTCTATTTGATTTTATTTAAATTTAATATAGCTGAAGAAAATTGAAAGTAAGAATAATTCATATATTTTTATAAGAGTATCAGATTTTAATATTACTAAAATAATTAATTTTCTCATGTAGTGTGATACTCTTATAAAAATATATTAATTACATTTATTTATTTGATTTAACTTGGAATTGCGTGTATTAATTTTAACATTAAATTTTATGATTTGATTTAGCTTGGAGGTGGGTGTATTAATTTATTATCGTGAGAAAATTAGTTATTTTAATTATAAAAGTTATATTTTAAAGTAACGTATAAATATTTCACTGATATCATAAATAATAGTTAGCTTATATTATGTAAAAATTGTATATGAGATTTTCAATTTATAAGGATATTTTCTCTAATTTTTAGTGTTTTACTAATTGTATTTTGAAATTATTTGAGCAATTGTTGAACCTTTTTTGAGAAAAAAATATTAATTGGAAATTTCTCTCATGCTGTTTAAAAATATTTTTATAGATTAAAAATGTTATAAATTAGTAAAGTATAACATTTCTAGAAGAATTTTACTTAAGTAATAAGTATTATATGTTTGTGATAAAGTATGAGGGCCAAATAATAATCTTAAAGGAATGATAATTAGTTTCCAGATGTGGCTAACATTAAGACCTAAATAATTATTTTTGGTGCTAAGATGATGCGATTTGATGTTTGATGAATAGTTGTTACCATTTTGGGTGAATAATTACAATTTTTAGAGTACACAAATAAGAGAGTTGATATTGTTAAAAAATATATTCTTTTTACATTTGAAAGCGATTACTATTGAGCTAAATGTGTCAATTTCAATGTTTTTTCTCCTCTAATAGTATTACAAAAATATAATAAATACATCAAGAATAAAAAAGACTGATTCTCTAAACCTCTTTTTATTTTTGACTGTTTTGGAAATCGGAAGCAAAACTGTAATATACGTTAAATGATACTATTTGCAGTTGGCGTATTGCGTAGTTATGAAATTGAGGTCATTTGGATTCCCAAGATTCATTGCACCGAACTCGACTATCTTCTACTCTTCATAAATTTTGTATTTCTTGCACTTTAAGCTAACTATCTGGGGGTTTAAGGTTCGTTGAAGATGTTACTGAGCGATGGTACCACATGTAAGATAAAACATTTTGTGACAGTGGAAAAACAAAAACCACAAAACAACCAGGAGACTAATATGACTTATACGCTTTCGGTCTTGAAGAAACATTCTAACATTCACAATGGATAATCTCAATCACTAAATTCGCAATCTGTCAATGTTTTCTTTACTAATGCAGCAGCTACATTAGCTTTAAACGCTTTACATATGTTTCAATGATCAATATAGATCGAACAATGCTGTCACTGCATCTTTCTTCCCTTTTGGGGACCCGTTCTCGAGAAGCTCCAGTTAGGCAAGTATGGTACCGCCTATTATGATGATCTTGTTCTCCTTGAGTAGCGAAAGTGTAAAACGTGTCACTTCTGCGTTTTCTTTTGTTTCCATGGTTCCATCTCTAAGGACTTGAACTTTTGAAGTGACTGCACCAGCAAAACATTATCAGCTCTTTGTCTTGGTTATTATCAGCAGCGGCTCTCCTCGGTGAAGTCATCACTGGCTTCAGACCAACCTTAAGCCGCTCCTTCTCCACGTCAAGCAGGTTGCTCGGGATGTCTATGTCTCGGAGGAGAGATTTGAACTCGTCATCAACCTCAACCTGAGGTTTGAAGTCGTTAGGGACTTGGGAATATTTACTGAAGTCAAAAAAAAAAAAGCAACTTTAATAAAACACAAAGTTTATACCTTGTAAGATAACCTCCTCTCATCACAGCACACTTTGTCTTTGTTCCTCAAACTATCAAGAAATAAAATTCAACTTTAACATGTATATATATATGAATGATATAAAATTATCACAGATAAAAGGTGAAAGGAAGCAAAAAACCTCAAATAAGAGTTCAATGACACATTTGATATGAACACTAAGACATGTTTTCGTATGATGTTGATAAATTAAAGCCGCTCAGTGTCATTGGAGAACTTGACATGAGGTACATGCACCCGTTACAAAAACCAAGGCCGCGACCACTACCGCTAAGTGATGTCCTCCCTCCTCAGCCACCAAGTGATTTCCTTCCGCTGCCATTAATGGCTGAAGCTGTGTCTGAAAATTTTCTTCGGATCTTCAACGGTGGCGTATCTCTTACACGTATTACCCATCATCCCTCTGCTTTCCTTCTCTTCTGCACTCTCTGATATACTTCCTCTTATGGAAAAAACCACCGGTAGAGGTCGTTATGCTCTTAGACAATGGAGGAGTTAGATATGGTCTCTGTGAAAGCATATCCGAGTTAGCTGGCCGCCGATTTCCCTTTATGAATCATGGCGGAGAGAAAATGAACCGGATGAATGGTGCTGAAACTGTGAGGATGATTTTCAAGGATGAGGCCTTACCTTTTTTATAGGGATAAGACTCATCGATTGAGTGATCGTGGGCCATAAGAGTTAAGATCTCCTTAATGACGTTGCATCAATGCCGCTTGTAACGCATGTGAGGAGAAGAATCATCGTCATGAACAGTCATAGATGATTACGAACCAAGGATCGTTTCTCTGAGAATCTCAAAAGCTCCATTAATGGTTAAGCTTCCCCATATTTCGAAGGAGGCAAGAAACTCTAGAAAGAAATGGCGGCTTCACTGACTCTCTCTCTATTGAACTGGATACTCAACATTTTTAATTACAAAATAAGAATAGCCCAATAAGCCTATCAAGAACCGAAAAGAAAGAACAAAAAGCAAAGCCCAAATCGAAAAACTCCTTTCAACAAAACATAGTATGACAAGTGTCATTTTTTCCCCCAAGGAGATAAAAAACTCTACTTTATTAGTATAGATAGATACTCTCTTATCTATTAATTTAGTTGTGTATACTAAGTTAATTTTATGATGTTTTGTCATTATAACTTTTTAATATTAGTTTTCTATTTTATTTTGAAAGAAAAAGCACTTTGGATTTGTAATTATTAAGACTCTGATTTCATGTTAGTATTTCTATTTAATTTTTATGATTACATTTTACTATAAAAGATACCATTTGTTAAGTAAGTTTTCAAGTGTTAATATTTATTTTTTAGTTTTCCTTATTCTATACCATTTTCTTTTTATACTGAAAATAATGTATTATAAAAATATTGACATTTTAAAAATAATAAATTAGTAAAATCATTTATCATATTGTAATTACTAATTAGTGTTTGTAATTATTAAGTAGAAGTTATTGATAACCTATAGCCTCATTTCTGTATAATATAGAGTTTTATGTTTTTTTGTTATTTTGACTATGTTAATATTAATTTATCCTTTTATTTTGGAGTAAAAACACTTTGTATATTGTATAACTAAGAGGTGTAGTTTTATGTTAATATTGTTATATTATTATAAATTTTACATTTTCTATAATAGTTACCACTTATAAGTTAAGTTATCAAATTTTAATATTTCTTTTTAGTGTACTTTCTTCTATAGCAATTTACATTTTATATTTAGAGGAATTTATTATGGAAATATTGACATTTCAAAAAATACTAAATTAAGACAACCATTTGTAATATCGTAATTGATATTTTAAATTTCACTGTGTATACTTTAGTGACTTATAGATTCATTTTTTATGTATACTTTACTATAACTTTTATTAATTTATAATCTAAACTTATATATAATGTATGTTATTTGTGAATATTTTCAATCAAAAATAGCCAAAATTTTGAGGTGTAGTTTTTTTTGTCGACAACTTTACAGACTCATGAAGACTCTGCAAACCAAACTTTGAGGTGTAGTTTTATCTTAATATTTTTAACATTTTTAAGTACACTGTAATTAATAAAATTACAGTGTACTTAAAAATGAATCTCTATAAATTAATAAAATATTACAGTTCCAAAATTATTAATTTATAGAGGTTTCACTGTAATTTGTCAAATAATACTTATTTCGTTTTACTTTTAGTTTTTTTTTAAACTATATACATTATGAAAATTAATAAATTAAAATGATGAATTTCATATTAATTATTATATTCTTAATTATGTATTTTAAAATTCTAAATTATATATATATATATATATATATTTTTTTTTAATTTCGAAATTAAATTTATGGTTTTATGTTTTTAAATAATAAAATTTAAAATTGATAAAATTATTTGTATATAATAATAATATTTAACATTTTTCTACCTATACATGGTGCAGGAAAACACTAAGTAAATACTTATTGAAGAAAACTCAGCAATCATTTTTCTGTATAACCACTAAAGATACACATACCTTTAGACTTCCAAATGAGAGATGGCAACCAAATAAAATTAAATTTAAATATGCCTTGGTGTACCACATCTAAATTTGTGAAACTCTTCAACAATCTTTTTATTATTATAAATATAACATGCTCTTTCTTTCGCTTGAATAAAATCAAATGGGTTGTAACAAACCAAAAACTTATTTTTTGATTGCTTTAAACATTATCCTCATTTTGACACATATGTATAAAACTTGCAAAGAAAAAAATATCTGCATTTTTAAAACGGAAACACGGACTAGTTATATTTTAAACTAGAAGTAACTTAAGTGAATTTTACTTATGTATCGATCATTAGTGAAGTCTTAAGAAAAAATGTTATAATTTGTATACAATATGTATATCCGCAAATTTGCGGGCAACCATCTCGTATTATGTAAATATATATTTATATAAAACTAAACCCAAAAGTTTATACATATTCCTTTTTTATTTACCTCTAAATATTTGATTAAACATTGCAATTTTTGTTTAGTTATATAAGTTTTTATGTCAATAACTGTATATTTGCTATCTGTTTTTTTTTTATATTCAAAACTAGGTGTTCTCCTGCACCATGTGCAGAATTTTTTTTTTTTAAATTTAACTTATATTTAAAATTGATATAAAATTATATAATTATCAAAAATTTAAACTAAAAAATACTTATAAAATTTATATATATAAGATAAGAAACTAACGATCTTACAATTAGAATTTTTTTTTGTTTTTAAATTGTAGAAAATTTTGGAAGGTTTAGTAATACAAATTGTATTTCAAAAAATATAAATTGATACTAAATGTAATATATAATGCCATATTTTAAAAAATTACCAAAAATAGATTAACGTTAAATTAATTTTCCATGTCATATTTTTCGGAAGACATGCCATTTTTTTTTAGTAGCCATGTCATCATTTTTTAAGCGATAGTGATTGTAATAATGAAATGTGGTAAAATCACTTCGCAAATAATGTATAGGAGAATGTATATATATATATATATATATATATATATATATATATATATATGTGTGAGATGAGAAACTAATGATCTTACGATTGGAAATTTATTTATTTATTTAAAGTGTAGCAATTTTTGGAAGGATTAGTAATACAAATTGTATAATTATAAAAATAAAAAGAAAATAAAACAATGTTTTGAAATTTAAAATGTTATATATGAATATATTTATTTTATAGATGGTGTATGAGTTATTACTATATTCTAAAAAATCTAAAAATATAAATCGACACTAAATGTAATATATACTGAGTTATTGCAATATTTTTAAAAATTTACAAAAAAAAATAGATTAACATTAAATGCAATTGTCTATTTCATATTTTTCGAAAGACATGTCATTTTTTTTATTAGCTATGCCATCTTTTTTTAATAGACATGTCATTATTTATTTAGCTAAATTATATTAAGGACATGTGTCAAAATATCTTCTCAAAATAATTAATAGGAGATACCTATCAACCAACTGTCAGTTAAGTCTTATCTTCCTTAGTATCTCAATATCTCATTGATTTAGTTTCGCTCGGCTAACTCATTCGATCGGCTTCTTAACTAAGCCTTCATGAATCATGATCATTCCTCACGATCTGATACAAATTTTGAAACACCTTGACCCAGCTTCCTATGATGCGGTCGATTTATTCCGTCTATCGACGTGCAAGAAAGACTACAATCCATGAAATTTGCATTCTCGAGCTATGAAAACCCAGCTGGAATATACACATCGAAACCAAACAGAACAATCCAAAACAAAGAAGATGAAGGTAACAACTTCTATCACTATTATCTGAATCTTCAAAAACAAAAAGCCAAGGAAGAGAAAACAACCAAATCAAGAAAGACAAAAAGATGTAAAAAATAATGATAATCAAGAAGCACTTGGGTTCCTGGAATGTGCTGCACTTGGGTTCAGGGACTGTGCAGCACTTGGATTTAGGGACTGTGCTGCACTTGGGTTCCGAGAATGTGCCCTTGAAGCTACTCCCCACTCCATTGCCTCTGCCACGGCCCTCTCCCTTTCCTCAGCCGTCACAGGACCCTCACCTGACGTTTCAGCCGACGGCTGAGGAGGAGGAACGTCGTCGTAGTGTGGTACAGAGATAGAGCCATCAGGAGCGGTTCCCAAGAAACCGAGAGCGGTCACAACGTCGCTCATGAGTGGCCGTACCGTTGCCTCTTCCTGTAAACACATAGCCGCGACAGCCACAGCTTGGTTAAGTGCCTTCTCCGGGAACACTCCTTCCAGACTTGGATCCGCTAACTCCGGGAACCTACTCGGTTCTTTGAACACTGGTTGTGCCTATAAATTTCCCAAAAAATGAAATTGATTTAATAAATTCAAACTTTAGAAATTAATTTTAAAAAAATCATAGTTTAGAAAATTAATAAAGAAATTAATTTTAAAAATTCATAATATATAAATTTATGTTTGTGTGTGTATATAATTTCCAAAACAAAAGTGGGCCAAGGCCGAAACTCACCCAAGTCACTAGGTTCTGTTCATCTTTGGGTCTGGTCGTATCAATAACTCTTCGTCCGGTTATCAGTTCCAACAACACAACTCCGAAGCTGTAAACATCAGATTTAATGGTTAACTGACCGGTTCTCTGATACTCTGGAGCACAGTACCCGTAAGTTCCCATAACTCTTGAAGACACATGTTGTTTGTCTCCGACAGGACCTAGCTTCGCTAGCCCAAAATCTGATAACTTGGCGTTGAATTCACTGTCCAAAAGAATATTAGCTGCCTTGAGATCTCTATAGATCACCGGAGGATCTGCCTTGTCATGCAAGTATTCAAGACCCATCGCGGCTCCTAGCGCGATCCTGATCCTTGTGTCCCAATCCAACGGTACTTGGTCAGGTGTTAGATCTGTAAACATTTCAATTAACAAATCAAACATTGGAAACTGATCAAATAAAAATAGGGTTTGTAGTTTTCTATACCGAGGAGATGATCTTCAAGTGAACCACGAGACATGTACTCATAGACAAGAAGTCTTTGATCTCCATCAGCACAATAACCAATGAGATTCACGAGATGCTTGTGATGCAAAAGACTTAACATCAACACTTCAACGATGAACTCTTTGTTCCCTTGTAGACCATTTCTATCTAATTGCTTCACTGCCACAATCTGAATCCAAAACAACCATTGTAAAGCGCTTGAGTGACTTGTTGTATCGATTCATGTACAAGATTCATCATGAAACTATTATCCTTTTCATCTGATCAGCTAGTCCAGTTGAAACTAGTTAGTACTAACCTTGCCACATTTTTCGAGTTTGCCCTTGTACACCCTTCCAAAGCCGCCTTCACCGATCAGACATTCTTGTCTGAAATTCTTGGTGGCAGTAGCTAGCTCCCTGAAGGTGAATGTCTGCGCAGCAATGTTGTTGGTCATTTCCTTTTCTGCGTCATTGTTCTTGTTCTGCTCATTTCCAGTCTTGTCTGGAATCTCTGCAAGGACCAAACATCTAGACTCAAAAAATCCTAATATATAAACATTGAAATATTTGAAAATTTTATACAGATTTTTCTGAGCTTACCAGGGTGAGTTTTGTTGATGTCTCTACCGGTCAACTCGCCATTTCTCCGGCGGCTGTTATCTGAATCTTTAGGAGTTTTTTTCTTTTCATGGAAATAAAAGCATGAAAAGCAATTCATCTTCTTCTCTATTCCCCTTACCAAGAACCCTCTCTCAAGCAACCTTTGATCTCTCTTTCTGCTTATTCTTATGATTAAAGATCAATAAATGTCTGCATTAGCAAGAAGAAAATAATTATATATTCAGATAAATAAAGAATTATCTGGAGATTAAACGTGGTTTCGTTGAGAGAATCCAAAGCAAATTAACCTTATAACCACTTCATAAACAATGGTTGCGTCTCTCCCAAGGCACCCACCTTATCTTCACCTTAATATGTTTTTTATCGTCAAAATCTCTAAAAAACCCAGGTCAAGAAAAACAAAATCAACACCAAAACCGTCGGGATCCGAAGCGCTGAAGAGACCCCTTGAGAATTGGACTTTTCAGGTTTAGGTTTCTGAGTTTCTCTTAATATAGACAAACTAAACTACTTGTTTTAATTAATAAATGTAATAGATATGAATAAATGGGGTCCATATCTCGTTGCTCTCATGTTTGTGTGCCTCACATTCCTCTAAGAAATATGCTTTGGGGATTTTAAACGAATAAATAAGACAGAAGAATGACATGGAGACCATGAAGTGAATAAAATAAAATGAAACAAAGGGGCTGGAGAGGTAATGTTGATGGTTGCACGAACGTATTTTCGAAAACGAAAAAGCTAATTATTATAACAATACTATTCCCAAAATCTCTTCTAAATTTTGAGATTAAAAAGATGCAGAAGACCTGGAAATGACTTGGTAATGATGATGCATTTTTATTCGTCTCTTTTGTTTACAAAATCTAGTCAACAACCCTTCTCTATGAGGCTCTTGCACATGCGATTGAGACTGATACAATATCCATTAGGATTATTTGAAATAATTTTTGATTGTGACCCCATTACATAAAACTGGGCCGATTAATAATATTGTTTACCTTGTAATGCCACCATGAATGTTTCTTTTTGACTCGCCAAGAGTAAGTACTTATGTGTAAAAGACTAGCATTGCTTGCACGCCCGGCTCTATCGTCTTCAAAGCGTGACATCGATCTGAGCAGAAGAATCAGTCAAGATAATGTCTCTCGAGTTATCAGCCTTTGGATGATCCATCGTGTCAAACCTTATGCGCACATGCACCGGTTTCAAGAAGACAATGTCTCTCACTTCTCTCTTTGACTTCAACAACACTTTCACAAACAAATCTTCATCCATAGTCGTCATGTTCCTTGCTGGCTTTAAAACATCTGCTATTCTTCTCGCCAGCTCTTCCTGGCTCGCACCTTCTGTCTCTTTGTTCTTTGCAAGTCTTAGATACAAAGCTGCATAAACAATAAGCTGCACAAAACCAAAGTAAACTTCGGCTCTAATTGATATGCTTAAACCACACGGTATAAGAGACTTGAGAGAAGATTTTAGGTGGTACCTCGCTTGTGCCAGGACTAGTATTGACAGAGCAATCGATGCGTATCCGTCCATCATCTTCGATCTCAGAGATATCTTCTTCCTGCTCTTCTTCCTCTTCCTCAGCTAACTCGGGGTTGACTATTTGTTTGGCGAGGTTGTCTAGTTCATCATACCATTGTTGTGAGACTCCAACCTGCAGTTATTCAAACAAAGCTTCTTGAGCCACCTCGGAACTAAACCAGAGTAAAAGAGAAAAAGTAATTCTCTTTAGACCTTTTCAGAAGGTTCCAGTGAACTTCCAGCGTTTGAGACTTCAGTGATTGAGCCTCTTGCCTGTCGCCAGATGCAGCTTTCTTGTACCGGTTCAACAAGCTCTGTGCATTGAGGGATCTCTATCTTCAACGTTATGCTAATTTTACCTGTTTAAAAATCAAAAGATTAGCACTAGTAGAATCCGACCAGAACCCTAATGTCAAAACCATCTTTATGATGGGGTTTGTCTCACCAGGTAATAACCGGAGTTGATGAGTATGGCTGATGTGTGCTTCTTGCACTCCGCTAGCTCTGTTTTGTTTAAACCCAAAATACCACAATATCAGATAAGTAAGTTTTCTAACAAGAATAGTGCTCTTAATCAATGGAAAAGGATTCACTAACAGATTGAAAACTCTCTCCAGTGGAGTGGACAACCAATAGGGCAACCCAAGGATTCCAATGTTTGAAAACTGTATGATAGAGCCTGCTCCAGATTCTCTATTCAGCTTCAACACCCTCTGACCAGCTTCATATGTAGAGAGATACATATACATAAGTTGATGCACAGAGATGAAACAATGTAAAAGGAAGCTGTGATCAGTTTAGTTTTACCTATATCTGTCATGACAATGTCGTCTCCAAATTTAGAGAAAGAAGACAAAAGGGTAGCGTTTGGCTGCTCCTTGCATGAGCTGATAGCCTTAGTTTGCTGTTGCAACCAAGTAGAAGGCAGATGTTTCAAAACTGATAGCTTCTCCGTGATCCGTTCCCCACAGATCTCCATTATCTCCTGGAACCCTTTAGATTTTGATAAAATAATATACATGTCAGATCAAATAGATGAGCAAGCAGTACCAAAGGATGGGTTATAGGTAACCTTCCACGACTTCTTCGATCTCTCCTGAAGCTAAATTAACTATCCACAACTTTGAAAAGCTGAAAAACAAGACAAACCTGTTAGAATGAGCTTTCTATGGTGTAATCAAGAACCCACTTTAACTAGTGTTTTTTTTTACCTTTTGTTAATGACTAAAAGACTATCATCATCGCGTTTCAGTATATGCCATGGAAACATCAGGGATGGAGCATCAGACTCTTCTGATTTAGCATCAGCATCAACTGTTGCATCGTCATCTTTTTCAAGACCAATTTTCTCCATCATCCAGGACCATAAGCCACCACTTTTCTTGATAACCTTTGGATATACCGTTTCCAGAACCCGCGTCTTTATATTTGCTCTTCTAATGGCATGGTTCTTAAAAGATTAAAGAAACAAAGAGATTAAAAAATAATCTTAACATGAATATTATTCAGTGATCACAACCTTTTGCAACTTCTTGTAGGAGTCATACCTCAGAATCTACAATGTAAAGGCAATCCTCCTCTTCGTCATAAAGAGTGGCCGCAGGACGTAACATCTTTGCAGATTCAAATTCTCCATCCTCAAAACCTGGGAAGCAACCAATCTGAAAAAAAACATTGTCTTGAAGTTTAGCTTTGTTAAACAAATAGCTCCACATGAACCTTTATTCTCTGAAAGTAACTTAAGACTTTCTCGAATGTGATATAGTTCACTTACACTGTCTAAGATCTCACCACTATAATTGGATATAATAATACGATGATGGTTGCTATCAGAAAGAAATAGACAATCTCCAACTTCGTCTGCAGAGATACAACCTGTTACAGAGAATGTCACACACAAAGAGTACTTAGAGAGTAGTATGAAAGATAAGATGTGAAAACCAGACAAAACTCTAAATGAATTAAAAAATAAGAAGAGAAGATTGAAGATATATATATATATATATATATATACCTGGAAAGTAAAGAAACAAATCCTGCAGGAATGAAGAGAAGTGTGGTTCTTTGATAGCATCAGCCTGCTTTGACCAAGTGTTGGTGAAAAGTTTAACGGTCTTGGATTTCTCAGTATCTTGACTGAGGCTGTCAAGAGCTGCAGCAAAGCACATGGAGAAGAAACCAGAATACGTAATTAAGCACACAGATCAACAGAACTATTAGATGTATTCGCCTTCTTAGATTCTTAGGAAGACTGAAGGTACGGAGTGAAGACTATATAATAGCTAAAAGCAGCAATACAAAATTCTTTCTCTTTTTAGGGTTAACATGGAACAATAGCAATGGTACTGTTAGAGAACATTTGTTAGTGAAGTAGGCATCACCTTTAGCTACAGAAGCAATATCCAGATCCTTGTCTTGGTAGATTAAAGGATTCTTAAAATCTCTAAACACAAAGTAGCGTACTTCTTCTCCACTTGACTAAAACCAAGTAGCAAAACAAACTCGAGAAATAAGCATATAACCTTGAGAAAATAAACTAACAACAACCTTGGAGATACGCTATGTTCACCTTTTGAAAATCTTTCTCAGAAAGCAGTACAGGAAAAGTAAGATATTCCTTCACAACCAACTCAGCTAAAGCAGCTCGATCATCAATAACTCTAGCTTGATCACTAAAGTGAATGCCCATGAAACAAACTCCAGGAGACCTTAAAAAAAGACTCATGATTTTAGTCACAAACCCTGTTAAAATTGCCATGATTAAAAAAAAAAAGAAGCTTTCTTTAAACCTCTGCTGAAGCAACTTGAGTTTCTCAAAGAAACCACTCGGATCTCCATTAAGCAAATCTCCAGCGAGAACCACATAAGCTCCATTCTCCTTGAAAAGCTGTTTATTCTCAGTGTCACGATTCAACCAATGATGGGAAGGACCTAAAAACAGTTCAAAGTTCAGAACTTTGTATATATACATCATCCAGATGACATAATAATCAAGTAGTAAACAAAGAATCAGTAACCTTCAAGTTTATCAAGTGAAGCTCTAACATAAGTGAGCAAATCAGCATGTGGAGAAGAGGAAGAAGGAGACGAAGAAGCTCGAGACTTTCGTTTCACTGAAGCAAATCTGAAAAGAAACTGGTCCAATACAATAAACCCAAAAATCGAAAGACACGATAACATTGTCTCAAAAAGTAAAATCAAAATCGAATCAAACCCACCCGCGAGTTCCGACCAATGTGTTCGACGCAATAATGTTCCTGTCTCCACCGATAGCAATGGGTCGCCGATACCCACAGTGAATAGTATTACCTAAGTGAAACAAAATAATCTTGAATTAGTGAAAAAGCACACAGAAAGCTTTGAGACGATTATTCAAAAGTAGTCCGAACCTGAGAGGAGGAGGATCCGAGAAGAAAGGCATGAGATTTTCTTCAAATTGAGGCTTCTGCTAGACATTGGGATTCGATCTTGAGTGGTCAAACGCAGTTTTTCAGGAGACTGGGGATTTTACAAGGGTTTAACCGGCAAGATTCGAGCCGGCGGGATCACTGGTAGAAGAGGTAAAAGGTTACATCTCTTATGTGTTTATTTAATTTGGTTTGAGAATAACGTACATCGGCGTGGTGGCGCAGTTGGCTAGCGCGTCAGTCTCATAGCTATCTGAGTCATCTGAAGGTCGAGAGTTCGAGCCTCTCTCACCCCATCTTTTTTTTTGTTAATTGTAAGCCTCAATTTTTTTTTTTAAATCTGGATGATATTTGGTTAGTGACTTATGTTTTATTAAGTTTAGTTTGAGAATAATGTACATCGGGGTGGTGGCGCAGTTGGTTAGCGCGTCAGTCTCATAGCTATCTGAGTCATCTGAAGGTCGAGAGTTCGAGTCTCTCTCACCCCATCTTTTTTGTTTGTTAATTGTAATCCTCAATTTTTTTTTAAGTCTGGATAGTGACTTAGTTCGATTAGAAATCTAGTTTGTAATTCGGTTCGGAATTTTGATATGATCTAAATATTATTTGTAGCGAGTTCGTGGAGCAAGATCCGGATCAGCTTGCTCTACAAGTCGATGAAACCGTTGTGTTCCTCCACTATCAACAGAGAGGAGGTTCTTCTGCAACTTGATGAGGACATGGTGTTTTACAAATTCGAGACCAATGACAATGAGTGGAGGAAACTGAGGATCCGCGGGGTAAAGCTCTGTAACATGTTCGAAGCTCGTACGTACGTAGAGAGCCTCGTATCGCCAAACTTGTATGGTGTTGACAGCTGAAAGAGAACACTTTGGTTGGCTCCATCATGTTTCCAGCCACACTATTTAAACATAATCTACAACGAAACTCAATTTTGATGATATTATAATACATTACATGTTTCTACCATTTCCATGGAGGTTACATCCCCTCCAAAATGCCTGAACCTTTCAAAAGCTCTTAACTCATGGAGACAACATAAACAAAAAACAACGAGAGAAGAGACAAGTTGTTGTTAAACCCAACCTATCCTCTGCCACCACAACCACCTTTTGTTGTGACTGAAGTCAACCAAAGAGTTAGAATCTATTCTGTTAAAACATCAGTGTGACCAGTTGATAAAATATTGTGTCCAATTTAAAATTTTAACAATACACATCTTAAACATATATAACTACCATCGATATATACGATATTGTGGATGTAACCACGAATAATCTGCAACCACTTATCATAACTGCATCCATATGTCTTTTTTATTTAGTCAAACAAAAACTAAAATTAAAAAGACACGGCAAATAGTGCCAGATACGAACATTCCAAAAATCAAATGTTTTTTCTCTTCGATTTGTTACCCTATTTGTTTGTTTTTGTTGTCAATGTCTTTTTTTTTGTTAGCTATGCTTCTTATAAAAGAATGGTTTAACGTTTAAAAGGAATATACAGTTCAATACTTTTTAAAATTTAATATCTATTTATACAGGTTTAGTCCAACTATTTTAAGATCTATTCTATTAATCTAGCAGTATGACCAGTTGATAAAATTGTGTCCAGTTATTTTTTTTAAACTACTGTGATTTACATATAACTAATTATTAATAATGTTTGATATTTTGAAACCTCCCCTTTTATTCCAATATTCCCGCAACTCATTTCTATCTTATTCTCCTTTTATTTTCATAGCAGTCGTACCATATAAGGAGACCACATTCTCTTACCAGATTAATTAATGGTTTATTATTTCAAAAAACTAATTTATTATTTCGAAAATAATATTTTTTATTGTGATCTATACTTCTTATAAACGTACAGATTTATGTTTAAAGAGAATTTTATAAAGTTCTGTTATTGGTTCACTTCAAAACAAACAAACACACAATCGTAAAAGAATATATTAAAATTAAAATTTTCAAAGATTAACAAAAAATTTGCTCGGTTTATAGTGCGGGTTGGGCTTGATATTGATTTTCTGATATAACACTTTAAGAACCGTTTGAGTTTATTGGTCAAGTCTAATAGAGTATGAGATTTTGATCTTTGGGTCGATTTCAAGTCTGTTTTTTTGTACAAATATTCTTTGACTAATTATGTTAGGTAACTATTACAAAAATATAATACAATGCAAATTTTAGGGATAATTTTTTAAAAACAATTCTGAAATGAATATGACACAAGTGTATAGTTATGCAACTTAAAATATTTAGTATAGTTATCAAAAATTATTAAATTAAATTATATTAAACATAAATATGATTATAAAAACGCAAAATTATTTTTTTCAAAACAAAATTTAAATCAACAATATAAAAAAAATTCTCAATAACACAAATATTAAAAATTAAATTTCTCAAAGCATAAATATGATTATGAAAAAAATAAATATAAAACATGATTATATAAACACACAAACATATAAACTATATTAGGCAAGAAATTAAAAACAAAAAATATACCCGCCCTCTTGTTATATCATAAATATGGCTTCACCTTCCTCAAACGCAGAACATATCTGTAACAAAGGAAAGAATGAGGCTCGTTTACTGCTATAAGTTATTAAAGGAATAACATGGAGAATTGATCCAAAAGCTTTTCAGACATGATTCTGTTTCATAGGACTAAAGCCAATGAGGCAAGACACGACTTATAAGCTGCTAGAGAAACAGAGAGAATACTCAAAGACAATGACAATGACAATGACCTTAATTGATTTTGTTTTTATCTTTGCCAACACAATTTCTTCCCACCTTCACGCAAAATCTCATACGCAAGCTTATACTTCTCCAGAGACAATGTTCCAAACTCTATATACTTCGAAGTTGCTTCTCTCAAGCTCCGTATCATCAAGTCTTTCAAATCCCGAGAAGTCACACCTGATTCTAAATCCCTCGCAAACCCAAACTCCGCATTCTTCGTCCAACGGTGGAGTATATACTGAGACGGAAGCTATCTAATATCTAATAGATTAAACACTTTCAACACATGTCTACAAGCACTCCTTCGTACTCAAACATCTGACAACTGCTTCTCGTTCCCACATTTCCTCACCAGAAACCTGCTGATGGATCCTTCCTCGTAGGTCTTCAAACCGAGGTAACTATAAGACTGCGCGAGCTCCCCTTGGAAAATCCTGAAGACGGTGAGCGTGTACAGCCGTCTGCACTGCGAGTTGAAATCCTCTTTTATCCCCTCTTCGCGACGCTGCTCGAGATAAACTCACCGAGAGACGTTAAAGAACTCAAAGAAAGTGTTGTAAAAAAACGGTTCGAAAGTGACTCCACCGAAGAAGCTGGATCTTAGATACGATGGGACCCAGTTCTCACGCTTCTCATATACTTCCCTGAGCCACACGTTATCCCTAAGACCATACTTGTTGACAAGAACACTCCACGTTGCCTCGAACTCAACCGTCGTCTGCGTCTGGTACAAACACTTATCATACTCGGACATGAACTCATTAGGAAACGAGTTAAGATTCTCACGCTCCTTACACCTAATCTGCCAATCCGAGAATCTATGACGAGTCCCTGGAAGAACTTCAACCACAGCTTGCTGAATACACAAGTTTTGATTGTGGGAACCGAAATTCGCACTGTCGATTTTGATTAAGTAAAAAACGGAGGAAAGCCAAGTTAACCCGACTTTCTTTGAAGGTCCGGATTCTCTGCGACAGCCAACGACAAGTGACCGAACAAGTGCGGAAAATATACAAAGATAACAAAAGACGAAAATCGTACAAAAAGGGTTTTGTTTAGAGTTGGGACTGGACCTTGAAAAAGGCTGCCTACGTACCCCTTTCGAGGATCAAGTCGGACGTAGTTCAGTTAGAAAGATTTGAACAAGAGATCGAACTTCCTGGCGGAGTTCGTCTAGTAGGAGCGTTTGTCATAGAAACGGGCGTGTCGAGGATAACGCCCAGGGTTTCTATGTGCGGAACTCTGAGTAAAAGGTTTGTTAGATCCTTCCGCGAGAAATTAGAGTCTGCGGACAAGATGAAAATAGAATGAGACGCGGCCGGACGTTTTAGGTCTTGCCTTGCTAGTCTACCGCCTATATTCTAATTTCTTAAGCTAACAGGAGCTCTCTAGGTCTCCAGATTTCGGATTTGCTCTCTCTCTCAATGATTTTCGCTCTCCTTTTCCTTCTCTCCCAAAGCTCCTTTATATACTCCTTCTTATGACGGTCTATTCTCCTTTTGGGCCGTGAAGCGGGCTTTTTCTATTTTCGTCGGCCTTCATGTTTATCGGGAAACTTGTCATTTATCTTCGGGAAACTTGACATTTATCCTTCTGGAAATTTAGCATTTATCTTGTTATGTAAAGATAAACGTAAATCGTTGTATCTATCTCAGATAATCGTAAACAGACTGACTGATCGCGTTTGGTCCCTTTCGGGCCGTCTCTAGGACTTCTGTTGTTTTCTACGATTTCTTCGGAAGATCTTCATTCCTTCGTAGAGTTGAGATGAGTGGTGTCTCGAGATAACCATCACTGTTTCGTACGAAGAATTTAATATCTTCCTTTCCGTTGATATTTTACGAGTTTCCGAAGTGTTTCCGACGATCTTAGTTTGGAGTAAGAACGAGAGTTTTGTACGCGGAATCACATTGATTCGTTCCGCGAGGACTCGGGAAAGACTCAAAGTACAGACTTCTGACGGCCGGGGCCTGGGACTTGTGCACGGAAAATTGTCGCTCGAAG
Source organism: Hirschfeldia incana (assembly GCA_026261945.1). Lineage (NCBI taxonomy): Eukaryota > Viridiplantae > Streptophyta > Magnoliopsida > Brassicales > Brassicaceae > Hirschfeldia > Hirschfeldia incana. Next base: position 813,186 of record JABCMI010000067.1, read on the forward strand.
ATCCGAGCCAGCACGGGCGCTAGGCGCCCGGCGCCTACGGGCAGCACGGGCGCCTAGGCGCCCGGCGCCTACGGACAGCACGGGCGCTAGGCGCCCGGTGCCTAGAGGCTTCACAGGCGCTAGGCGCCCGGCGCCTAGAGGCAGTACGGGCGCTAGGCGTCCGGCGCCTAGAGGCAGCACGGGCGCTAGGCGCCCGGCGCCTAGAGGCAGCACGGGCGCTAGGCGCCCGGCGCCTAGAGGCAGCACGGGCGCTAGGCCCCCGGCGCCTAGAGGCAGCACGGGCGCTAGGCGCCCGGCGCCTAGAGGCAGCTCGGGCGCTAGGCGCCCGGCGCCTAGAGGCAGCTCGGGCGCTAGGCGCCCGGCGCCTAGAGGCAGCTCGGGCGCTAGGCGCCCGGCGCCTAGTGGCAGCACGTGCGTCTCGGCGAGGGCTTCGATTTGATATCTTGCTCGTTTTCTGGGTCCTCACGGTTTGAGAGAACGGGCTCTTTGAAGTTTCAAGGCAGATTCTTTGTCGTTCGGCCTGTCCAAACTTAGATTACTTCCCGTTTCTTCCGTATACTTTCGTATGGTCGTGTCATCTTAGCTACGGACCTAATGTCTCTCGGTTCTTCTTGATTGTATCCTCGAAGTTTTACGACTAAATCTTATTTGGTTTTCTCGTAAAGTTTATCGTGTAAATCAAGAACGATCGACTTTAACATAGGTTCTTTAAGCTATACGACTTGTCTTGCTTTCGACGCTTGTTTTATGGAAAGTCCGCGCATGATAAATAGTTTTAGCCGTTGATTTCGAGAGAACCGTTTTTGACCCCAACAGTTAGCCCCCCAGCCTGTAAGACGCGGAGTCGATCTTGCGGGCGGAAGATTATGAGTTGAAAATCGAAATTTGTGGCTAAGAATATTTCATTGCGGACATCCACATCACCTTTGATTGGCGATCTTGAACGTGACGTCGGAAAGACCGTGAGTTCGTTGCTCAATGTGAAGAAAGAGAAGAACATATGTCTTCGAAAGTCTGTCGTCTTCAAGAGAAGATTCAGAGTCTTGAGGAGACGGGGACTCGCAAGTTTGACGGAGAGGACTTCGACTCGATTCTCGCTGGTCTGAAACCCGTGTGCACCCTTGTCCCGGATTCGGTGGGTTCGGAGGACAAGGACTACGCAGTCAAGGATCGTGAAGCCGGCGCATATGAAACATGCAGCGGTGGTGCGACCAATGGAGGCGACGGTGAGACCGTTCCTACTTTGGGTGAGTTTTGAGGATGAAGGTGATGCTCCGGGGAGCGTCTAGGTTTATCAATCCCTTCAGAGATTTTTATTTTGATTGTGTTTCGGCCGTTAAGAGGCCATGATTTACATTTGTGGGACTGGCCGTTGGTGGCTTCGAATCCCGGCCTTTTTCAGGGCATCTGTTGAACTCTGCGGCTCAATCTTTATAAAATATTAATGTTGTGTTTTCAGAACTTCTGTCTATCGAAGTTAGAGGGGCAGGGTGTGAGTTGTCGTCTCATTCATGTCTCCCTGATGATCACCGTATCCGTCGTTTGTACAAAGCGAGATTTTCCTGCGGTTTACGATTTACGCGAAAATTCGTGGAAACGTACAGACTTGAGTGAAGAGACAAGTTTTGGGATCTCGCGTCGTTGACGCTTTGCCTATGAGATGTTAAGATACCAGCAAGGCTGGGTTTAAGGCAAGACCTAGATTTACTCTCAGACTGAGGCTGTGCGATGACAAATCGGCTTTCGTTTTGCCTGTTTGTGATTTTAACCTGATTCGTACCGTTTTAAAATCCGCGAAGTGGTATCGGCTTACATGATTTGTCTGGGCACGAATCGAGCTACTTCCTTTACGAAGTGTTGAACCAAATTTGGATTTTTTGTATAGAGCGCTATGGGATCCTTGTCGGATGTAAAAGAGCCTACCCTTAGGTGGCTTGTCTGTTTAGGACGTTAGAGTTCGTTTGTTGTGATCAGCAACAATGATATGATGCCGTTTAGAAGGCGTATGAAGGTTTTAATCGAAAAACGAATGTTCAGGCACGAAGCGACGTCTCGCAGTGCTTTGAAGTTTGTTTTTCTTATGCCATAAAGGACTATGGGCTTTTAGAAATTGCGGAATGTTTCCGGGCGATAGTTTATGATTTATTTGGTGGATACTGGATCCATTGTTGAGGCCGTTTAGCGATTGGCGAGTTTGTTTACGAAGAGTTTCGAAAATTCGGTTTCTGTGTTTGTAAAGAGTTTCGAAAATCCGGTTTCTTCAAAAAACGTGAGATTATACAAGCTTACACATTTCAAATGTGTACGAGTTAATTTTCCCTTGTGCCGCACATCAAATGTTCGCGGGCTTGGAGATGTTTTGCGAATATCCGTAGTCAGAAACTGTTGTTTCAGTTTGGACGTGCAAGTTAAAAAATTTTGATCGAGGAATTAGGACCAGGGGTCGCGTATATTTGACCCAGGGAGAAGCGTCTACCTTTGCTTTGTTTCGCGAAGTGTTGGCCTTCCGGGATTTTAAGGACGACTCGTATAACTCTTGAAGCTTTGTCACGAGTGTTTCTTTTCATGCTTTGTTTACGGGGCGTATAGAACTTAATCAGTCGATGTTAAGTTCAAATTTTTCCGTTAACCGTATGGCTGTTAGGACTGATTTTATTACGAGAAATTCATCGCATGATTTCCGCTTTTGGGCCATGCGACAGAGTTGCTCACGTAAATGGTCACTTGGAGTTTTATGACAAATCGTGGATTATCGTTTGGCCCTTAAGTGATTGCAATTATCTTTTATTTAAGACTTAAAAATGGAAAACTACTATAAATAATATTTATAATTATTTTTTTAAAACATTTGAACACATGTCATAATATTAAATATAAAACTTTTAAGTGTCATGATCATGCTAATTATTAAATTTGAAGAACCAAGATTTATATAATAAGATAGGAAAATAGGAAAATCAATGTTAAAGGATAATTACGAAAATAATTATTTTAATTTAGTATATAACATTTGTATAAACAAAAGTTATTATTTTTTAAAAATCTATACAATTTTTTTTAAGAAGATTATATTTTCTTTATATAATAAAATAGGAAAATCAATGTAAAAAGATAATTATGAAAATAATTATCTTAATAAGATTGAGTAGGAAAATAGGAAAAATTATCTTTAACTTTATATAATAAGATAGAAAAATAGAAAAATAGGAAAATCAATTTTATTATATAAATGTTAAATACATTGCACACATGTCGCAATCTAAAATATATAACGGTCATGTGTCGCGATCGTGTTAATTAGTAACTTTGAAAACTAAGCTTTATATAGTAAGATATATAATTTAAAAAAAAAATGCCGATTATTGAACCAAACTAAAAACTAAACTTTTTCAAAGTTTTAGCAAAACTAAATTAGAACAAGTCAAAATCTTTGATAAAATTTTCTAAAGGAAAAACTAAACTAACCGAATATCAAACCAAATTTTGTTTCGGTAAGAATTTTATCTTGAACCGAACTTACCGAAACCTCCAGCAGGAACTAGTTAACTCAAACAGAGTCGGGTCGGTTTGGTGATCAGCAAACCCTAATCGCCGCCATATCTTCCTTTCCTTCTCCTTAAACCCTTCTTCTCTAAACCTTCTCAAGCTCCGCTCTCAGAGATGGCGAAATGTGGCAAAAGTAAGCTAAAATCCCTCAATTGAATCTAGAATTTTACTTCTAAGGTCCTATTATTAAGTTCTTTCATGTTGTGATTGTCTTTTTTTTTTGCAGAGAGCAAGAGTAAGAGGGTGACCTTGAAGCAGAAGAACAAGGTTCTGAGAAAGGTTAAGCTCCACCACAAGAAGAAGGCAAAGGAGGCTAATAAGCTCGGGTTTAACCGTAAGCCGAGAGCAGAGAAGGACCCAGGTATCCCCAATGACTGGCCTTACAAGGAAGAGGAGCTTAAGGCCTTAGAAGCTAAACGTGCAAGTGCTATCGAGGAGATTGAGCAGAAGAAAGAGGCCCACAAAGAAAAGGTATCATCTTTCATCGTATCACATCATATCTAATTGTGAAAGCTTTAGTCTTTTGGTTTCCAATGATGTCGTTGCTCTTTGATTTGAGGTTACAATTTGTTAAAGATGTTTCCTTTGTGTTCTGGGACATTGTTATTGAAATTGTGTTTGTGTTCTTGATGCATTTCAGACCAAAAAGAGGAAGCTTGGTTTGGTTGTGGATGAGGATAACAAGACAGAAGAAGGATATGGAGAGGGGAAGAGTGGTGATGACTTAATGAAAGTTGTCAATGTTAGAGGTGAGGTTTATTGTGCTTTTTGATTTTATATATTTTTATGTGATTTTCATCTACTTTTTTTTTCAACATATGTCTCTATTGTTTCACTAGATAACTCGGAGAGGGCTTTCTACAAGGAGCTTGTGAAAGTCATTGACTTATCCGATGTCATTCTTGAGGTTCTTGACGCTCGTGATCCCCTTGGCACTCGTTGTACCGACATGGAGAGGATGGTGTTGCAAGCTGGTCCCAACAAGCACCTCGTGCTGCTTCTCAACAAAATTGGTAAAGCTTGTCTATAGAAAATTCTCTTTTTCTCGTGCTGTTGTTTTCGTCAATCATTAGACACTCACAATCTCACTTGTCCCAGATCTTGTTCCTCGAGAGGCTGCTGAGAAATGGCTGAAGTACCTTAGGGAAGAGTTTCCAGCTGTTGCATTCAAATGTAGCACACAGGAACAGAGATCAAACTTGGGTTGGAAGTCATCCAAGGCATCAAAATCATCCAAGGCATCAAAACCAAGCAATATTTTGCAGACGAGTGATTGTCTTGGAGCAGACACTCTTATCAAATTGCTGAAAAACTACTCGAGAAGTCATGAGGTTTGGCATTTGATAGTTTACATTCAGAGCATTGAGATACATCATGCAGTTTTGAACTAATCTTCCTTTGTTGTTTCGTTTTTGGCAGTTAAAAAAATCTATTACAGTTGGTATTATCGGACTTCCCAATGTCGGCAAGAGTAGTCTTATCAACAGTTTGAAGAGAGCTCATGTTGTCAATGTCGGTGCCACACCTGGACTGACTAGGTCTCTGCAAGAGGTTCACTTGGACAAAAACGTGAAGTTGCTGGATTGTCCTGGAGTTGTGATGCTCAAATCCTCAGGAAACGATGCGTCTATAGCTCTCCGGAACTGTAAAAGAATCGAGAAGTTGGAAGATCCCGTTAGTCCAGGTAAAACTGGAAAACAATGCAAATTATGATTGAAATATCAAATAAATCTCAGTGATATCTAACTGTGGAAACCTTCTTACGTTGTGGGGGGAATCTAGTGAAGGAGATTCTCAAGCTTTGTTCACCGCAACTGCTGGTGACACTGTACAAGATCCCGAACTTTGAGGCAGTTGATGATTTTCTGTATAAAGTAGCCACCGTTAGGGGTAAGCTTAAGAAGGGTGGTCTTGTGGATATCGAAGCTGCTGCGAGGATGGTGTTGCATGACTGGAATGAAGGTAAAATTCCATTCTACACAATGCCGCCAAAGAGGGACCAAGGCGGACACGCAGAGTCAAAGATTGTGACCGAGTTGGCTAAGGAGTTCAACATCGATGAGGTTTACAGTGGTGAATCATCTTTCATCGGAAGTTTGAAGACTGTTAGCGACTTCAACCCTGTTGAGATTCCTTCCAATGGTCCTCTCAACTTCGATGAATCTATGACCGAGGTTGGTTGGTTAATGACTTCTCTAGTGATTCTATTTGCTTTGTAAACCGCTTTTAACCTTTTGGTTTATTTATCACAGGATGGGTCTAAGACTCAGACCAAAGAAGAAGAGGCTGGTCTTGATAATGATGGTGATGAATCTATGGGAGGGGAAGAGGAGGAAGAGGAGACGGGTAATTCGAAGTCAGAGGCGAGCAGGCAGAACAGGAAGCTGTACGCAGCTGAGAGCATGCTGAATACAAAGAAGCAGAAAGCAGAGAAGAATAAGAGGAAGAAGGCGAAGAGAGCAGCGGGTGGTGGTGAGGATGCCATGGACGGAGATTATGATTTCAAAGCAGATTATTCAAAGAAGAATGGAGATACAGCAATGGATGAAGGAGACGGTTTCCAAATCGATGCTAAAATACCAATGGCTGCACTTCTTGATTTGCCTCAAGATGAATGATTTAAAACAAGAAAATGTTTTTGTTCTTTGCGTTTATTTATGTGCTACTACTTTACTTTCTATATATACCATATGTTTTTGCTTCATTCAAGCGATTTTGATTCTACTGTTCCTTATGGTTGATCCACTAATTATGTTAGGTTATCAAATAAAAAATCTTAAGGACATCTAAAGAATGTTTAGATCTGAGCTGCAACAGCTAAACTTTTAGCTGCGCCTCTTCAATAAATTTCTTTACGTCAATCTAGACTTTTAAAAAAGCAAAAGAATGGTGCTGCCCAGGATCGAACTGGAGACCTTTTGCGTGTAAGGCAAACGTGATAACCACTACACCACAGCACCTTGTTAACAACTATAATGGTATTCTAAATACTAAATTTAGGCTTAGTTGTGAATGGTATTCTAAATACTAAATTTAGGCTTAGTTGTGAATATATATTCAAGCGAGAACATAAAGATAGGAATAAATATCAGAGAAATGGTGATATATAAATTAATACTTTATATATACAATTGTTTGGGCATAAATAAATAGGGAAATCGGCCAAAAAAACACTGAACTTTGCAAGAATTACCAAAAGAAACCTGTACACTTGTCTTACCAATAAAACCATGAACTTTTGTTGACTTATTTAGATTATTAATAAACTTACGGTTGACTGGCCAAATTAGCACACCGTTAAATAAGAGTTAAAACAGCGTTAACCCAACGTTAATTGTTGCCGTTAAGTGAAACGACGTCGTTTTGGTTTACACGATTTGAAACTAAAAATAGGTAGACTTTGAGGTTTGAACCCGGGTTGTTTGGACTGAACGAGAAGGTTTTTACCACTAGGCTAGTGGTTCATTCAATATAGGAATTAACACATTTAGTTTTATTTGGTATTGATTTTGAATATAAAAAATTGTCTAAAAATTTAAAAGGTCTTTAAAATTCCAAAAATTTGAAAAATAAATATTTTTTTTTATAAAATTAATTTGAAACAAAAATTAAAAATAAAATTTTATTTTTCCTTTAAAAAAAAATTTTATTTTTCCTTTAAAAAAAATAAAAATCTTCCAAAAATTTCATTTAAAAAAAAATTCTAAAAAATAAAATTTTCATTTTAGGTTTAAAAAATCGAAAATAAATAAAAAAAATCGAAAATAACATAAATAGTTATAAAAAATTCGAATCAGAAATAATCAGAATCTAAATTTTTTTTATTATTTTTTATAAAAATATGCTAAAAAAAGAAATTTTTAATTTTTCAAATTATTAAAAGAAAAATCGAAAAAAATAATAATAATTCGAAAAAAAATTCAAAAAAAGTGAGAAAAAATTCAAATCTGAAAAACATATAATCAGAAACTATAAAAATAATAAAAAAATAATAATAAATAATTATTTATAGTTTCTGATTATATGTCTTCAGATTCGAAATATTTATAACTTTTTGGAATTTTTTTCGATTTTTTTTCATTTTTTTATAATCCAAAAAATGAAAATTTATTTTTTTGGAATTAATTTTTTAGTTTTTAGAAATTTTGAAGATCTTTGTAAGTTTTAAGATAAATTTTTTAATATACAATCAATACCAAATATAATTAAATGTGTTAGTAACTACATTGATTGAACCACTAGTCCAGTGGTAAAGTACTTTACCATTTGATTCCAACAACCTGGGTTCGAACCCAGTGGTTGACATGATTTTATTTTCAAATCATGCAAAACGACGTCGTTTTATCACATTTCAAAACGACGTCGTTTCACTTAACACTAATATTTAACGATGTCATTTTTTTCTGTTAAATTTGTTGACGGCGTGCTAAATTGGCAAGTCAACGAAAACATTGTTAATTACTTCTAAAGTCAATGAAAAGTTTGTGTTTTGTTTGGCAAACCTATAAGTCCAGGTTTCTTTTGGCAATTCCTGAAAAGTTCAATGTTTTTTTGGCCGATTTCCCTAAATAAATATGGAAAGTATCTTAATTGTGAATCTAGTATTCAGGAGGGGGTGGAACTGGAAGAGTGGGAAAAGGAGAAAGCCGACAATGACGTAAAATACGAAATGACAGTAGGAGAGCAAAGAGATTCGCTGTCAAACTATACGACAGCGTTTCAAAGAATAATGTATTTCCAGCCAGTTGAATCTAGTCAATATAAATTGACCCAATTACCCATCACCCCGACAGTTATTTGCGAAATCGTAGCCTGAACCACCACGCAGGCAGCCATCCATCTTCCCCCTTTTGTCCTAAACGTGCCGCTTATCTCGAGTGTTAAAGTTACAATCGAACATTTTTATTTTTCATTTATTTTTAAATTTTTTTTCCATATTTGAAGTAATACAAGAAAGGAATCGTATAATTATACTTTCTAGGATTCACACAAACACGCTTACGCAAATTCGATATACACCGAGGAGGAGGAGATTCTATCGTTCGTTTTTATAAACGTGAGGATCCAGATCGTGAAGAGAGTTCAAGCAAGATACGATGCCGCCGGAAACATCGCCGGCTAAACTCGGCAGAGCTTCTTCTTCCTCTTCTTCATCATCATCATCTTCAAGCTCAGACCGTGCTTCCGTGAAAATCGAGGAGATTGAAGACATAGGTGGTAGTAACGGCGTAGTCTCTGAAGTAGTTGAGACCAAACCGGAGTCTACTGCTGTTGCTGAATCGTCAGGTATCTCTCGTTTGATTCCTTTTGTTTGGATCCGATCCCTTTTTAAATATATATGATTTGAATATCAGTTGGTGGTGGGAGTAAAAGCTTTGCTAGAGTATGGACAATGCCTGTGGAAGGTTCTTCGAGTAGTGATAAGGCTGAATCATCAACAACATCGTCTAAGCCTAGGTTAGATAAATCCAAGACTGAGAGGCAGCAGCAGAAGGAGAAAGTCACTCACATTCTCGCCGAGGATGCAGCTAAGATTTTCGATGATAGACTCTCTGCTGGGAAGAAGGTTACATACTTCTTGATGCATTCCTAGATTTAGGACCAATCATCTCAGTTATTTGTGTGTTTTAGTTTTTAGTTAGAATTTTCTTCAAGTATTTTTAATAGTTTTAGAATTATTTGGTTAGACTAAATAAGACTGTTGTATTATCTATAGCTTCTGCTATGTCACTTGTATGTTTTCATGTCTTGCTTCTATTTATAGTTAATTTACTTTATCTGTGTTGTTATTCTTATGATTCCTACTTTTCTGGGCAGTGTTTACTCACACTCTTATTAAGTAGTGAAAGTCTTTATCTTTCTTTTTTTTTTAATTGTCCTATTTGTTTTTTTTTTCTTGTAGCTGAAATTGCTGAACCGTATAGCTACTGTGAAACATGATGGAACAGTTGAGTTTGAAGTCCCGGCAGATGCTATCCCACAGCCTATTGCTGTAGACCGAGATGATTTTAAAAACGGTGCTTGCCCTGATGAGTCTATTGATGGGGTAGACCTTCAATACATCCCTCCTATGCAAATTGTCATGCTTATCGTTGGAACGCGTGGAGATGTTCAGCCTTTTGTTGCAATCGCCAAACGGCTTCAGGTTGGCACATATCTTATATAACCTCATAACTTTATATTTTTGAAATATTTTTTTGGTGTTGGGAGTCTTGAACTGTTTATTTGACTGAATTTTACTTTATGCAAGGACTATGGGCATAGAGTTAGACTTGCAACTCATGCAAATTTCAAAGACTTTGTTTTGACTGCTGGTTTGGAGTTTTATCCTTTAGGTGGAGATCCAAAAGTGCTAGCCGAATGTATGTATTAACCAAACATTCCCATTCTTCTCTCTTCTTCCTTGTTACTTTATTCTATATGTACCTTTCAAAGTTATCAGCAATTCATTTATTGGTTTCCTTGCGCCGTTTGTGTACAGATATGGTTAAGAACAAGGGTTTTTTGCCATCAGGCCCTTCAGAGATTCCAGTTCAACGAAACCAAATGAAGGACATCATAAACTCTCTGCTTCCAGCATGTAAAGAACCTGATCCAGACTCTGGCATCTCCTTTAAAGCCGATGCAATTATCGCCAATCCTCCAGCATATGGTTTGTTTTCAGTAGCTTTTTGAATGTGAAGCATTGAGATGTTTTGTTTTCCTAAGCTTCCTGACTTATCGTAGATTCACTTTGAATGGTAACTATAACTTGGGAATCACCATTGCAGGACATACCCATGTGGCAGAAGCACTTAGGATACCTATTCACGTGTTTTTCACCATGCCTTGGACGTAAGTCTTGTATTGACTGTTACTTTTTAAACACCTTTTATATTCGTTCTGTTCAGAATAATTCACTGTCTTTCGTCTGTTAAACAATGACACAGGCCAACCAGTGAATTTCCACACCCTTTGTCACGTGTCAAACAACCAGCAGGATACAGAGTGAGACTCGTTTACTTAGATATTACCAGATTGGTTTGCTATAAAGCTTGACTTCTTCTTTTAACATACTGCAATTTTCAGCTTTCGTATCAAATCGTCGATTCATTGATCTGGCTTGGAATAAGAGACATGATAAATGACCTTAGGAAAAAGAAACTGAAGCTACGGCCTGTTACTTATCTAAGTGGAACGCAAAGCTCTGGCTCTAATATTCCATATGGATATATGTGGAGTCCTCACCTAGTCCCAAAGCCAAAAGGTAGTGTCTCTTATGAGCTTACTGATGAATGTTCTTTCCTGTTTTGATAAAATAGCAATTTAGATCGTTACATTTCAATTTATTTCAGACTGGGGGCCACAAATAGATGTAGTGGGATTCTGCTTCCTTGATCTTGCGTCAAACTATGAACCTCCTGCAGAACTTGTGGAATGGCTAGAAGCTGGTGACAAACCTATTTACATCGGCTTTGGCAGTCTCGTGAGTTTTCTTCACCTGAATAGTATTTTCCAGAGGAAATTGAAAGTAATGTATCTACCGTTGTGTGTTTATTTGTCGTAAAGCCTGTCCAAGAACCAGAGACAATGACTGAAATCATTGTGGAAGCACTTCAAAGAACCAAACAAAGAGGAATCATCAACAAAGGCTGGGGTGGCCTTGGAAACTGTAGGGTCTACTCTTTCTATACTCTGTATGACCTTTCCTTTATTGCATGCTTACCTAATTGGTATGCATGATGTGTCTTTCATACAGTGAAAGAACCGAAGGACTTCGTTTACTTGTTGGATAATGTCCCACATGACTGGTTATTCCCGAGATGCAAGGCAGTGGTATGTTTACAATACTCTCGAACTCCTCATAGTATAGTCCCGGAACATCTCGTTGATTATTTCAATAAGTTATTTGATGTCTGGCATTGTGTGTGTGTTTTCATTCCATCTTTGAAGACACAGTCACACATTTTGCTTATCTGAAAATAGTACTTTCCTGAGTCTCATCTTTAACAGTAACGTAGTTTGAAACTGGTGCTCTTCTGCTCTCAGGTTCATCATGGAGGTGCTGGGACAACGGCTGCAGGTCTTAAAGCAGCGGTAAGTTTATTTTATTGTAAGCTATAAGAATCTGCTTCATGAGGTGCGACTTTAGTAAGGTCTTGATCTATCTTAAACACACAGTGCCCAACTACAATCGTTCCTTTCTTTGGGGACCAACCTTTCTGGGGAGAAAGAGTGCACGCTAGAGGAGTAGGTCCTGCACCAATCCCAGTAGACGAATTCTCACTCCATAAGCTTGAAGATGCCATTAATTTCATGCTTGACGATAAGGTAAATAAATTCTCTGAGAAACCAAACACATCTTTGTTGGGATTTGGTAGCATAATCATGACAATGCCATGTGGTTTACAAATGAAACTGAGCATATATCATTTGGAGCAGGTGAAGAGCAGTGCAGAGACCCTAGCAAAGGCAATGAAGGACGAGGATGGTGTTGCTGGAGCTGTGAAAGCCTTCTTCAAACATCTTCCGAGTATGAAACAGAATGTTTCGGATCCTACCCCTGAACCATCTGGATTCCTATCGTTCAGAAGATGCTTTGGCTGTTCGTAACTCTCTCTCTCCACCCCTTCCCCATGAATCTCCTCTTTACCCTTGTGCATTGTTGTGACCTCTTGTATGTTTGTTTTTGTATTTTTTTTCTCTTGCCCCTTGGTTTTGGCTTTTACAACAACTCACTTAGGAAAAGTTGTAAAGTACTTGGTGTACTTGGTAATTTAAGGTTTTTATGTGATACATATAATTTTTTGATATGACAAAAAAAATAAAAATGAAAACAAAGTTCCTAAGATGTGTAAACTTTGAGGGGTTGTTTCAAGTGTCTTAAGCTACTGCAACTTATATGGAATGCTGTGCAGAAACATAGTTGCAGATCATGAATACATGAGCAAGTGAATAATATTTGTGTATATAATACATTTATTAACTTAGTTTTCTTATACATAAAACAAGAACGATTATCAACCAATGATTAGTTAATTATTGCATAATTATAGACCATCATTACCGGTTAAAAATTGTTATTACCTTTGTGATGACCATAGGGTACAATGCTCACATGGGAAAAGTCAATACGCTGCACTAAGGATGGAAAAATTATCCAGACACTATGAGACCTACTGTTTTAATTAGCTGTCTATAACTTTATGATTATAATTATAATTTGTATTTTTCCTTTCATTGTCTCTAACAAATTATTATCCAATAAGTTTGCTAAGAGAGAAAGAGAGATGAGGAATACCAATCACATGACATGATACTGTTGTTGGCCAACTCATTATTGGCATCTCACTAAACACTTACATTTGTGCCAAGTACACCTTACACATGTGTTTCCATTTTCTAAGAATAAAAATAAGCTTTTAGAAATCTAATCCATTTCCCATCCTTATATTGTCATTTTAATACATTATTATAACCTCTATATCAATGGTAATTGTATGTTTTGAGAAAAAAAACTGCTATATTTTGAAAGATTTTTAACTACACATACATATATGATATGCCATTCGTTTATTTTGTGTTTGCTCATAATTCACAATCTTTGTGAATTTAAATATATTGCTATAAGAAAACGTATGAGAAAGGGAATAACATCGCTGTATAAAGAAAAAACCCATAGAGAGATAGCAATCATAGGATATATATAACATCGCTGTATATAAAACTATATGTTTTTTGTATAGTTTAGCTATTAGATATTTTCTTTATTGATTCTATATTTTATTGTTCTTTTCACTAAATTTACCAATAAGCTAATGGGAATAGGCTACGCAGCCTTCTTATATAATAACTTCTCTCTCGTAGCCTTTCTTCTACGCTTCTTCTCCCATTACTTTTCCTTTCTTTTTATCTCGAGAAAAAAAAAACTCTGCTTCAAGCAGAGACAACGAGACAAAACAGAGCAACAGGAACACAGTCATACCAATGGCTGTCACAAAACTTATCTTCTTTGCTTCTGCATTACTTGTAACAACGTTTATCGGCGTTAATTCATCCAGGTATCACTTGTTAATAACATCATCGTCATCATGTGTTATTTGTACATTGACTAGTTAGATATCCATTGACGATTTTCTAGCTTAACTTATACGTATTATATAGTTCATAGAACCAATCAACTAAGCTTGGTTATTTGATTCATCAACGGTGAAAAAGAAAACCAATTTTTTTTTTGTAAACTGCTTTCAAAAGAAAACCAATTTTATCTCACAAGTTTAACACTTAGAGAAGTTCTATATATCATGTGCATAATGAAAGGTATTAAAACAAACATATATATCATTTTCATGAGTATGATCTTAGTATATGTTGTATAGTTATTCCATTCCTAAAGAACATGAAACTGTTAATATGTTGTAGTATATAGATCATTTTCATCACTATGATCTTAGTATATATTGAATTCCATTCCTAAAGAACAGGAAAATGTTTAATAATTTGTGGTATCTAGATCATTTTCATCAGTATGATTTTAGTGTATATTGTATAGAAGAGACTGTAATTCTTAGATTGCTTATTATATGATTTACAGGTCGAATGAAACATGGCATGAACATGCAGTTGAGAAACCAGAGGAAATAGCTGCCATGGTGGACATGTGAGTTTCTCTATAAAACAAAATACATTCTACATATACAGATCATTTTCATCACAAAAATATATGTAATGCCTGAATACATGTGAAACCTTTTTCTTATTCTCATAATCCTCACATGCGAGTCCATCGTGGATTCGTCATAAAAGGCAATAATGCTAAAAGTATCTAAGTATTAGAAAGAAGTACGATATTTTAGGTAGTGAATGATGTCTGTGTGTATTATTGTAGCATTGGTCCAGGCTCGCGAACATGTGTAATGTTTTTCAATATGTATTAATCTTTGCAACAATGATTGGCCAGACCCTTGCACATGCTCATGCCACATGCAGTGATGCGTACACTTCATGACATGTGTTGTCTTTTCTTTTTCTTTGCTTTTTAACTCGGATTTTTCTTTAAACCGATAGATAACAAGTACGGAAAGCTTATTCACATAGTATAAGATATTTTACCAGTTTTGATTTTCAGTACAAATAAAACTTTTGGTCAACAAAGGTTAAGCAATAATCATATATATCCTTGACAACTATCCAAGTTATATGAGATAATTTAACCCAACCATGGACCGAAACACACATAGTGTATGTTTTTGTTTTTATCTCTACTTTCCCCGGAGTTGAGTCTTTCTTTGAGAAATTCTGATGACTTTGTTTCTATATTCTAATTGAAAACATTTTACACTGGAAATATTTCGACTTTTAAGCAAACCACTATACATATTTGGAAAAAACAAAAATATTTAGACGCGTATGTGAGATATTTCAAACATGTCAACTAAATTTGTTTGTGAAACATATCAACTAAACTATGTGTATATCTTCAAGTCTATTTCTTCATTTTATTATATAAAAAAATCTTCCGAATGTTAGTTTACTGATATACATTTAGTAGTTTTATATAATATTTGAGCTCCCAAAGCACACTTAAACTATATCTTATCTGGGAGTAGAAATTACTAAAAGTATTGATAGAAATCTTGTATGAAACGTTTAAATCTATAATATTAATATACTTGCTTTTTCTGAAGAAAAAATATTAAAACAATTGTTAAAATCAAAAATTATATTTCCCTCAACCACTTGCTGATGATCGTGGTCGTTACAGGAGCATCCGCAACAGCACGGAGCGGAGACGACTCGGCTACTTCTCCTGCGCCACCGGAAACCCCATCGACGACTGCTGGCGCTGCGACCGCAAATGGCAGCTCCGCCGCAAACGCCTCGCCGACTGCTCGATCGGCTTCGGCCGCAACGCCATCGGCGGCCGCGACGGCCGATACTACGTCGTCACCGACCCCGACGACGACGATCCCGTCAACCCCGTCCCCGGAACGCTCCGCCACGCCGTGATCCAGAACGAGCCCCTCTGGATCGTCTTCAAGCGCGACATGGTCATCACCTTGAAGCAGGAGCTGATCATGAACAGCTTCAAGACCATCGACGGACGCGGCGTCAACGTCCACATCGCCAACGGCGCGTGCCTCACGATCCAGTACGTGACGAACATTATAGTCCACGGGATACATATTCACGACTGTAAGCCCACGGGGAACGCGATGGTGAGGAGCTCTCCGTCGCATTACGGGTGGAGGTCGATGGCTGATGGTGACGCCATCTCGATCTTTGGGTCGAGTCATATTTGGATTGATCATAACTCGCTTTCGAATTGCGCTGATGGGCTTGTCGATGCCGTTATGAGCTCTACCGCGATTACTGTCTCTAACAACTTCTTCACTCACCACAATGAGGTATTATAGAGATTCTATGAAGTGATTCTAGATAAATAATAAATTAATAATTTTCAACTATCCTGAGTTGGATCAGCGTAAAATGTAGCATAGTAGGATAAGATAATAAAATCTTGTGAAATATGATTTCACTGTTATATATATATATTGTTTATAGAAAAATTAATAATATATTGTATAGTTTTTTTTAACTGGTGACTATCTTTATATTTTATAAACACTTCAGAATAATTTATTTGTTATTTTACACCTCAAAATGCATCTTACTGTTGATATTTTTTAGTATCAAGCACTTAAATAATGACAACGTAAATTTGTATCTATAAAATTTAATCAATATATGTAAGGTAAAATCAAATATATTTTTACAAAATTTACAAATTTAGAAATAATGTTTTGTAAATTGTTATGTAATATAATATCATAGTTCTAAAGTTATTAATTTAAGGAGTTTTTGCCCTATAACTAAAGTTTCACATTTTATAGGGTTTAGTAACGGTTGCGTGTTATTCAGGTTATGTTGTTGGGGCATAGTGATTCATACACAAGGGACAAAGTGATGCAAGTTACAATTGCTTACAACCATTTTGGTGAGGGTCTTATCCAGAGAATGCCAAGGTAAAGAACCTCAAGCTCTGCTATTTGTATGGTTTGAGAAGTTGTGTTGGTTGTTGTAGAGGCAAGTAAACAAACCTTATGGTGTTTGCAGGTGTAGGCATGGATACTTCCATGTAGTAAACAACGACTACACGCATTGGGAGATGTATGCAATTGGTGGTAGTGCTGGTCCAACTATCAACAGTCAGGGGAATCGTTTTCTTGCCCCAGTAAACCCATTTGCTAAGGAGGTATGTTTCGAGTGTGCTGATGCTAAACAATATTGATGAGGTCTTAGTCACGATTGCAAATATTATATAAGGATGAAAAACACAAATTGGTTTTATCTTTTTAACCCGATTTGATTGCAATGAGATTGATGATCTTTTTGGGATGTGGCAGGTGACTAAGAGGGAGTACACAGGACAGTCGAAATGGAAGCACTGGAACTGGAGATCAGAAGGAGATCTTTTCTTGAACGGAGCATTTTTCACACGTTCTGGAGCTGGAGCTGGAGCCGGCTACGCAAGAGCTTCGAGTTTGTCGGCCAAGTCATCCTCACTCGTAGGCACCATGACCTCTTACTCTGGTGCTCTTAACTGCAGAGCCGGCCGCAGGTGTTAATAGATCAAATAATCAGAGAAAAAAAACCATTTTCTTGGTTTTGAAGAACAAGTTTATGGAATCTCAGCCTCTCGTTTTCTTCTTTATTTTAAGTTTTTAACTTTTGGGGTTCATGCGATATATAACACTTCCCTATTGGATGCGGAGGCCTAGTTTAAACGCCCTCAAGTGTAATATAAAGTTGTATGAATATTCTTGTCACCTCCGTTGATATAAAGTTGTTTCTTTAGTCGTTTATCTCGCTTCTAGTGGTCTTAAAACACTAAATGAAAGCTTTAGTACTTGGTGGGTTACTTCAACAAAGAATCTACAGTGAAATGGTAATGTGGTGGGGACGTGAGGAACTTAAGAAGGAAACATCGAAGAGACAATAAGCACATGAGATTGCATATCATGACTCATGAGGACAACGATGCAAGTATGCTTTAATAAGAAGAAGGGTCTCTTTTTGAGTCATGTGATGTTTGGTTTGGCCAACGAACATGTTACTGTTTCTCCTCCTTTACCACTTGGTTCGTTTAATAAGACAGATCAAATTAGTTGAAATTAGTTAATATAATGCAGGAGAAGAAGTAACAATGTAACATGATGTTGACCAAGCTTGATTATTCATTTAACCAGTAGTGTGTGCCACTATACACAATACATGCTAAATCGCATTAACAAGAACGGTTTCCAAGTTTCTGAGTTTTCAAGAATGATAAAAACCGATCAAAATGTATTAAAAATTCATAAAATTCATTAATGAAGGTTTTTATTTATTTCAAAAACATTAGACATGCATAATGTTTATTGATGGAGCTTATTAGTTTGCAAACGACATATCTCAGGAGTCAGGACCATCTTCCTTCCAGACTTCCAGTCAGCATGTATCAACCAGAGAGATAATTATATCCTTAACATGTAATTTCAGTCCGCGTGCATCACTCAGAGAGATTTAAATCCTTAACATGTAATTATCATGGTTCTGAGAAAGAAACTAATGCCCCGTAGACATTTCTCCTTAAACGTGATAACCGTACATGGTCCAGAGCAGTTTACTTCAATATATAATAGAACTGTACGATGAGACAAATCAGCAATGATACGGTTTAACAGTAGAATTGTACGAAGCTTTGTTCGATTCAGACTTGTGCTGTTGTGCATTGACTGATCTTTAGATTTTATTTTTGACTTTTCCGACCCTAATATGTATATTTGGATGTGTAGGTTTTTGTTGGCCAAGGTGGATTATGCGATATGTGTCTTATAATATAGACCATTATCCTCAACTATTACTGCTAATGAAATGAGAATGTGGTTTTAGAGCAAAACAAAGCGGTTAACTGAAAAATGCATGAAGCCAACTTAACGTGGTTGGAAGTCCATCTAGCTTAACAGGTAGATATGTTCTAATGGCAGAGATTTATTATTTGTTATTGATGATTTTCAATACATCTCATATATGAAACATTTAATGGCCACAACAACATTGATACGGATCATTCCAGCCAACGCATTGGCCAAATTGGTATCCCATCCTGATGCAAGCAGTCGGACAGTCAATAATCATTCCACACAGTCCAATGCATTGTGGCTCGGCTTCAACTTTTTCTACATTTCACCCAAACCAAATAAAAAAGAGTACTGAGAAATAAAGTATATAAAAAGGAGTATGATATTTTGCATAGTTTGCTATTAAATAGATATCATGAGATCTGCAACTCTTTTATACGGAATAACCTGAACCATGTCATGAGAAATATGACGAGTACTGAAGCAATCATTAGGAAGCTCATGAATCCAATCTTGCAATTCGTCTTCATTGTATTGTAGATATATTGCCTCTTATTTTATCAATTCAATATATCACTTTTGCTTTATTGAGTATTGAACTTGTATATACAATTGATTGGGTTGCTCTGTTCTTATATGCACAGAGTTGAAGGCAAGAAAGGGAAGACAATACTACAGGAATAGTTACACGAAATATAGACGTTGGTAGGAAGGAGATCAAGATTATATAGTTTCCAAGTTTCCATACTCTTACATGATTTATATCTTTGAGTTTCTTTTTTTGGTCAAATATCTTTGAGTTTCTTTTTTTGGTTTTTAAGATTCAAAACAGAATCAGCTCTTAGTTTAGCCGTTATAAAAGAAGAGAAAAAAAAACAGATTTGTATAAGACGTTTTAGGAAGAGAAAAAAAAAATCAAATATAGTATATGATAGTAATATTTAAATGATGTTGGTTTCCATTAAAAAAAATAATCAGATTTGTCAAATGCCAACAATCCAGACGCTTGTAGATCTAATCGCAGAAAAATATTAATTTTTATTGATGATTTTCAATATATTTCAGTTATGAACATTCAATGGTCACAACAACATTGATCCGGATTTTTCCAGCCAACGCATTGGCCAGATTGGTATCCCATCCTGATGCAAGCAATGTTACAGTCAAGAATCATTCCACACCTTCCAATGCATTGTCCATCGGCTTCAACTTTTCCTACATTTCACCGAACCAAAATAAATAAAAAGAGTACTCCGATATAAGTATATGAATGTGAGCATATACTAATGAGTGTAATATTTTGCACAGTTTGCTAGTATTAAATTATGTAGAGATTTCAACTCATATACGGAATAACCTGGAACCGTGAGAAATATGATGAGTACTGAAGCAATCATTAGGAAACACATGAATCCAATCCTGCAATTCGTCCTCATTGTATTGTAAATATGTTACCTCCTTTTATCAATTCAGTATATCATCATCACCTTTGCTTTATTGAGTATTGAACTTGTATATACAATTGATTGGGTTGCTATGTTCTTATATATACATAGTTGAAGGCAAGAAAGGGAAGACAATACTACAGGAATAATTACAGGGGATATAGACGTTGGTAGAGGATCAAGATTAAATATTTTCCATACTCTTACATGCTTTATATCTTTGAGTTTCTTTTATTGGTTTATAAGAATCAAAAGAGAATCTGATTTAGTTTAGCTATTATAAGAAGAGAAAAAAAAAAACAGATTTGTATTAGACTATTAGTTACTATTGGCGGATACATTTCAAATATGTTGTTCCTAATCTAGCTCGATATTTGCGTTAGTATTATTATGTTTATATATTTGCGTTAGTATTATTACGTTCAAATATTTTGTTCTCAATCTAGCGACATTTGCGTAATTCATTATTTTTATATATTATTTTCTTTTTATATCTGATTTGTATTAAATTTATTTTGACTGAAACATTTCAAAATAATTATTTCCTATCTAAAGAGATCTTTGATCGCCTCAATCTTTATACATTACTTGATTTTTCTTAAATCATTTAAGGGTTTTAAAGTTGAATTATACACTCACAATCTACTACATTCTTGTATAGATATTCTTTTCAACAAATTTAAATATGTTTAAGTTAGGATTATTTTTATTTATAAAATGAACATTTATTTGTATAATAGATTACGAAGAAGAGTTGCTAAGTTTAAATCAGATTAATACATTTTATATATTTATTATATTAAAAGAGAAGTCTTGACTTCTAATTCATGTCTGATTTTTAATAAAATGGACTATCTACTAGAGTTGGTCACATCATATATTAATCATCATTAATTTTCATATTAGATAAAATACATTACACTATTCAATCATTAATAACTTTAATATTATACAAAAGATAATAACTTCCCAATATTTTAGGGATTTCATAAACAAAATTAACAATATACTGAATCAAACTTATATTTAAATCATATATATATATATATATATATATATATATATATATATATATATATATTAAAATTTCGAAAAAAATATGTTTAAAAAGATTTTAACAGATATTATTTTTCAAAAATTATATGTTAATCAATTTCGTGATTAGTTTTGAATATACTATACACTAATATATTCAATTATTGTCAACAAAATGGAAAATGATTATTCTCTCTTTTTTATCAATTATATAATCAAAATAAATCATATTAAAAGAAAATTATTATGTTGACCTAAATATTTTAACAATATATTAATTTTCAAAAAAAATGTATGTAAATATTTCACTAATATTTTAATTAAAAATGAAATATTATGTTGCAATTATATATATATATATATATATATATATATATATATATATATAGTTAAAATTTATAAAATTTTAAATAAAAATTCTATCATACACTTATCTATTTTTTATAATCATAACTATACATGTTAAAATAAAATTATTATATTGAAATACATATGAAAAAGTTATATTAAAGTGATAGATTATAAATTTTATTGTTATACATATAAAATATTTATGTTAACATAATAATTTGATGAAAGACTACAATACATGTATAAAACAAAATTTATCATATTTTTTATATACAATAATGTATTATGTAAATGAAGAAATGTAAAAATATTACTAAAATGAAATATAATTTTAAAGGACGGGTAAAAATTTAACATAAGTTAAATACAATTAATTTGTTTAATAATTAAATACAAATACAATAATATAAATATATAGTAAGAAGAAAAAATACATGTGGTAGTTTTTTTGTCATCAACACATGTGATGGTTTTAAACAGTTTACAACATTTAAACTAAAAATTATTATATTTTAAATTCTTAAAGAGGCATTTAATATTAGACTAAAACTAAATAATGATCTAAAATAAATATATATACATAGAAATTTAAATGTTTAATTAAAGTAAAAATATACCCGCACGGTTGTGCGGGTCGAAATCTAGTTTTACATTAATTGATAAGTTTAAATATAAGAAATTTAGTTCACTTATGTTGAAACTTAATGCCACTAAGAAAATCTTAGCACACCCAATTATTTACCTAAATCTTCAAGGTTAATTACACAAACACAATCTACTAAATTCTACATACTTTTATGTTTATGATGATTTCAGTAAATTTTATCATATATATACAAAAAATAAATTTAATATCTATAATATTAAAACTGAATTACAAATTGAGATTGTTTGTAAACATAAATAGTAATCTAAATTAAAATTGTTTGGAACCATGAATATCAATATTACATTAATTGTCTTTCAATATCTTAATTAGTTTAATAATTTCATTAATTATATTACCTTAAAAATAATTCACATCATTAATTATATTAACATAAAAATAATAGTGTCGATTTTTATTTATTAATTAATCAATATAAATTTATGCTAACTATAAAATAAAAATGTAAATACAACTAGGTTTTATATAAGGTTAAACGTTCGGTTTAGTTTGTTTTTAAAACATTTTTTTATTTTAGTTTGAATCGGTTGAAAATTACGTAGCCAAAAATATAATTTAAAGACGTGTTTTTGTGAATAAAATAATAACTTAAATCAAAATAATAAAAATATGTTACTTTTACTGTCACTTAATTTTTTACTCCATATAATTATTTTCTAAATAAAAAAACTATTCACTTAATTTAGCCAAACATCGAAACTGAGTCTTTTTATTAGTTTAGAATATCAGTTAGGCATAAACATTGGCTATTCATTTAGGTATAGGTTGTTTTTATCCGGTATCGTTTTTTTTTTTTAAATTAGGTTTGCTTCCATATTATAAATTTATGTATGGGTTTTGAGTTGATTTTTTCAGGTCTGAATGAGTTTGGTTTTGATGTATAAAACCTAAAAATATCTAAATAACTAATGTGTTTAAAACGGGTTCGGATAATATATCAACATAACCGTATTATCCTATTCGGTTTAGGTCTTTTGAATATAATTAGTTATATTGCAACACATTTAAAATATATAACATTAATTATGAAAAACAAATATTAATATATAAACATGTAAGAATTAATACCCGCACTGATGTGCAGGTCAATCTCCAGTTATGTTTATAAAATGAACATTTATTTATAATAGATCACAAAATAAAGTTTGTTGATATATCTATATTTTGATAAGTAATAAAATTTTCTTTTTTATATTTTCGAGCACATGAATTATTTATTTTGCTTTTCATTTTTTGAAAAAAAAATATTTTACTCATCTTTTATATAATATATTTTTCAGAATATTTCCTTTGTTTTTGCTAAAAATATTTTTAGCCCATACCTTAAACTATTTCTAGATTTACTTTAAACATATTGATATCGCCAAAATGTATATTGCTTAATAAATTTCATCAGATATCGGCTTTTCGTAGCTTAGAATGTCCACATAGTGTCCATTTTCACCGAGATGTAGAGTTGTGCATTGCCAAATTATGAATTGGCAGAAAAGAATCCACTTTCCATTTAGGTATTGGAGGACATACATCACTTTTACAGACGACAAAATACAAGAGATGAGAAAAAATAAGCTTAATTGCTCTCATTAATCTCTTATACAGTATATTATTTGTGAATTTATTTGTATAGGTATCATCAACACAATCATTTTAAGAAAAAAATAGTGATATGGCTTATTGAAATGATGACATAGATCTATCTAACTATGACATGACTTAAGACATTTATGATACAAGTTATAGTAATTTAAATACAAAACAATGGTAATTACCATACTAGAAATATACTTAACCTGCCGAAAGGTAACGACAAAGATTACAAACTGCCGGCATGAGATCTCAACCTGGCGAAAGAATAACCCACCATTTGGAAAAGAGAAAATAGCGGAGTTATAAAAAACATTGGAGGAGGTATAAACCGATGATAATAGATCTCAGGAATATATTTTGTAAGTGTCTCGGAAACTTCAAGAGGCTTATAAAGACGAGGAAGAATACTGGCAACAGAAAAGCCGAAATACGTAGAATACGGCGGGAGATCGTAGTACTAATTTTTTTCATGCATTGACGAAACAACGAAGAACTCGTAATCGACTGATGGGGCTATATGATTCAAATGGAAATTAGGTGGTTAAGGAGGAAGGGATTGAGAAGGTTGCAGTGGATTATTTTGAGGATCTTTTTAGTACTACTTCGCCTAGCGAATTTGATGATTTTCTAGATGAGATTAAACCAACTATCTCTCAGCAAACGAATCAGCGGTTGATAAGGATCGCCACAGGGAAGAGGTGCGGCAAGCACTATTCATGATGCACTCCGAAAAGGCACCGGGCCCAGATGGAATGACAGCACTTTTTTTCAACACTCCTGGCATATTATTAAACAGGATATTGTGGAAATGGTTAATAAGTTTTTGACCACGGGAGAATTGGATAAGCAACTAAATGTTACAAATATTTGCTTGATACCCAAGACGGAAAGACCGACGAGGATGACAGAACTAAGACCAATAAGTCTCTGTAATGTCGGATATAAAATTATTTCAAAAGTTCTGTGTCAACGGCTCAAGGCTTGCCTACCGGCGCTGATCTCAGAAACACAGTCGGCCTTCGTGGCTGGGAGATTGATCTCGGATAATATACTAATTGCACAGGAGATGTTTCATGGCTTGAGGACAAATAAGGCTTGCCAAAACAAGTTTATGGCTATAAAAACGGATATGAGTAAAGCTTATGATCGGGTGGAATGAAAATTTATTCAGGCATTACTACGGAAAATGGGATTTGATCACCATTGGGTTCACTTGCTGATGGAGTGTATAACCTCGGTACAATACATAGTTTTATTAAATGGACAACCACGAGGACAAATTACACCACATAGGGGTCTACGTCAAGGGGATCCTTTGTCTCCGTACTTATTCATTATGTGCACTGAAGCTTTAATAGCTAATATTAAAAAGGCTGAAAAGGAGAAGAGGCTGACTGGAATAAAAGTGGCAAGGGCAAGTCCTTCCATATCGCATTTGCTTTTTGCAGACGATAGCATTTTCTTCTGTAGAGCGCAGAAGGAGGAATGTGAGAGTATTTTGGTAATTCTTAAAGAATATGAAAAGGTTTCGGGACAGCAGATTAACTTACAAAAATCGTCGATTCAATTTGGCCACACAATTGACGATACTACTCGCCAAGCCCTTCGGGACATATTGGGAATTCAAAACATGGGAGGAATGGACACATATTTGGGGATCCCAGAAAGTCTAGGAAGATCAAAGGTAGAAGTATTTGGGTTTGTTCAGGAAAGGCTAAACAAAAGAATCAATGGCTGGACCTTCAGGTTTTTTTCTAAAGGGGGTAAGGAAGTAATTATCAAATCAGTGGTACCGGCGCTGCCCAATTATATTATGTCATGTTACCGAATACCAAAGACAATAGTGAAAAATCTTACTAGTGCGGTAGCAAAATTCTGGTGGAGTCCAAGTGGTGATACCAAAGGATTACACTGGAAATCTTGGGACAAGGTTTGTGTGCATAAGGATGATGGAGGGCTTGGGTTTAGGGATTTCACGGATTTTAACACAGCTATGCTTGGCAAGCAGCTATGTAGGTTAATAGAGAAACCCAACACTCTATTTTCTCGTGTCTTTAAAGGTCGATATTTCAGGAACGCTTCTCCCCTGGAACCGATGGCGTAGTATAATCTCTGCTAGATCTCTGGTTAGCAAATGACTAATCAAAAGGGTGGGATCAGGGACATCCATATCAGTATGGAATGATCTCTGGCTCCCAACCACTCGTCCGAGACCAGCAAATAAAAAACAAAATGTTCTCTTACCGGATCTTACGGTTGATTCTCTCATTGATGAAAGCTCGCGAACATGGAACTCCCAGGCTCTGCAGGAAATAATGGACCTCGAGGATGTTAGAATTGTCGAGAGTATACCTCTAAGCAGGACACAAACAATTGATCGGGATGGTTGGCACTTTACAAAAAATGGAAAATATACGGTTAAATCAGGATATCAAGTGGAGAGAACTTACCCTGATAAAGAACGAGTGGTAGTAGAATTTGGTCCCACGGTTACTGTTCTTAAAGCTAATTGTTGGAAAGTGCGTTGCCCACCGAAGATGAAGCATTTTCTATGGCAACTATTGTCGGGTTGCATAGCAGTTAAGAAAAATCTAGCGGCAAGGGGTATTCATGGAAATATACGGTGTGACAGATTCGGAGCATCAGAGGAATCTATTAATCATGTTTTCTTTGAATGTTCACCGGCATTTCAGGTTTGGGCTCTATCAACGATCCCAACGCATCCAGATCATTTTTCAGGATAATCTTTGTTTGAGAACATGGATTATTTATTCTGGAGGATCAAGCCAACTTTGGAGGATCATCATTTCGTATAAATATTGTGGTATATATGGAAGGGACGAAACAACAAAGTATTTAGTAATTTGGATATGGATCCGAGGGACGCTCTTCAAAGAGCTATGACTGAGTCTTTACTTTGGAAGGAAGCTCAGCAGGAAATAGTTCAGACACAAAATCAGGTTACCCATATGGAGGATACGGTACGGCCGATTCGATCGGGACGTTGGTGTTTCACGGATGGATCATGGAAACAAGAGGATACCTTCTCAGGGCAGGGATGGTATAGTACTTTGGAAGGGTATGAAGGGTTATTGGGAGCTAGGAACACAAGGGCTAGTCAATCCCCGTTACACACCGAAATAAAAGCCCTCATATGGGCAATGGAATGTATGAGGAATTTATGACAATATAATGTTACATTTGCAACGGATTGTTCTCAATTGGTGAAGATGGTTTCGGAACTAGAAGAATGGCCGGCTTTCGCAACTTACTTAGAAGACATAGGGAGTCTGAAGAGAAGTTTCAACAGCTCAGAGATTATTCATATACCACGGACGCAAAACAAAATGACGGATAGCTTAGCACGTAGTGTGAGGAAACAGACGTCGTTTACTGTCTATATGGATACGGAGCACCCAGTTTGGTTTACAGAGTCAACATGAGTATGTAATCTGCTCGACAAAAAAAAAGAAATATACTTGATACCGTAATTAATGTATAAAATATCAGAATAAAATTAACTTATGTAAATAAGAATGCTTTACATTAATAGCATTTATAATATTTATAAATCTGCAAATATTTTTTTGCAAAATAATACGTGCTCCACATTTTTACAAGCTATTTACTTTACAAAAATATATTGCAAAGAATATAATATTAATTTGTAAATTATTTCATTACCATATTCTTTATAAATAATATATTATAACTTTTCAAGAGTTATTACATGATATTAAGATTATTCTATCATAACTGATTTATTACAGATATTTCTAACATAATTGATTTATTATAGATATTTACATTTTAATAATTTTGTATTATATCAAAGATTAATATATAGTTAAATAAATAAAATATAGTTAATTTTTTTACTTAATGTAAGGATAAGTCTAATCATTTAAAAAAAATTGATAAGTCTAATCATTTTTTTAAAAAATTACTGAATCTATTTAAAATTTAATCGCAATAAAATAATTGAATGATTAGTATTCGATTCATTAGGTTTAATAAATACTTTAATAATTTAAATACTTTAACTAAAACCAACAAAATTAAATTTATTAAAAATTTAAGAAAAAAAATTGATTAGACTTATTATTAAATATTTTTTATTAAAATAAATTAATATATATAATCCGATGAAAAACTAAACTACATAAAAATAAATGATTACTTTTTACTTTTTAAAAATTTATAAACTTAAAAAAAATTATAATAAGTAAATTAACTAATTTAAAAGTTATTATTTTTGCGCATGGCGGAGAAAATCATCTAGTTAGAACTTTTTTTTTTTTAGTTAGAACTTAGATGGTAAAGTTTAATGATCTAAACATGGATCTGAGTTCCATATTTATAGTTAGAAAAGCTAATACTATAAGTTTTTGTAAGAAAAATTTCCTAATAACTCAATGTTGCAAGCAGGAAATTAATATAATACGCGCAACAGACTGGAAACACACTAGAGTTTGCTATATCTTGCAAGCGTTAGCAATATGTAGGCAGTGGCTTAACTTTAACTTGAATGTGTTAATAATTTCATATACATATACATATACATATCAAAGTGGGTAAAGGGTACATTCCAATATTTGAATAGGGTCCACTGAAACTTAAAGTCTCCCTGCCTGCATGCATGACTTTAAGGAAGTTTTGGGTTCGGCGGGAACAAGAAACGATGTTTAAACCTTGATTTTGGAAATATGAAATACAAAAAAACTGTAACTTGAGGCCCAAATGGCCCCAATAGGTGCCCATTAGAATGCTTACAAACATTTCATCAAAAAAGAATTACTAAACGCCACTTGTATATAGTGCGGTCTCGTCAGTAAGCATCTGGGACATTATGAACCGAAAGACCCGTCTTGTTCTCTCTCGACACACAGAGATTGCAATAAGGGGAAGGAGACGATGAAAGAGTTCACCTAGAGTTCAGGTTGTGAACTCGTAAGCGTTTGGGACATCATGAACCGGATGACCCTTCTGGTTCCTCTCAATGATCCTCCTTGCCAACGTTACTTGTTTCCCCACCACAAAGACGAAAGCCTTTCCTTCTCCTCTAGCTCCTCTCGCTGTTCTTCCAACACGTCTTACGTATTCACTCGGGTCACGGGGAAAATCAAACAGCACCACATGATCAACACCAGAGAAATCTATCCCACGAGAAGCTCTGTCAATGTTTTTGCAAAGAGGAAACAAAACTTTTAACATCTTTCAATGTTCAGGTAGCAACATATAAAACGATTAATGAAAGTACCTATCCGTGCAGACCAGAAACAGTGAATGATCTTCGGGATGAGACGAGGTGAATTCTTTCATGTTAGTAAGCCTTGCCTCTTGTGCGAGTGCTGCGTGAAACGGTAGGACGTGCAGCTGCCTTTCGTTTCTATCAAGCCGTTTGAATATATTCTCAACTTTCCTACATGTCTCAATCTGGAAAATGCAGAAGGTAATACTTTCAAACATGAGGATGAGATTTTCGAAATGGCTCAAGTAGGAGGGAAAAGTAGTCAGTGACAGACCTTATTGCAGAAGATGATAGTCTTGGCAACAGGGCTTTCCTCGATAATCTGAATGAGAGCAGCTTTCTTGTTTTGAAAAGCAGTCTCTGGAGTTTTCTCTGCATTATCATCTCCACTGCAGTCAACAAGAACCTGCACAATCCAACTCATCATTTCGCTACACAGCAACCAAGTTTTCTAAAAAAAAAATTCGCTATATTGTTGTTCCCATTATATATCCTCTGATACCAACCTCTTCAAGGGCATTGCTAACACGGTGCACACGAGGTCCCATTACAACTTCGCAATCAGGGAAAACTTCAACAAGTTTGTTGTATATCTCGAGGGGTAAAGTTGCTGTAACAAACAGATACTGCGCAGTCACAGGGGAAGAACTGATGAGATTCTGCAGTGCAGCCTCAAACTCCTCGTCGCCAAAGAGTATATCCACCTCATCTAATATGGCACTGCAATATACGTTTACAAGATACCCCGTCAATTTTCGAATTTTCTCACACAAAAATTAGTAAACGTTTGTATCCTTGAAAAGATTTGATGGTACCATCTCAAATTTGACAACCCCAGAATTCCTTCATTCATAAGGTACGTGAAACGCCCTGGTGTTGCAATCAATACGTCCACACCTTGCTCTAAATTTTCAAGCTGGGTTTTTTGTCTGAAACCACCCGTCACTACCATGGAACGGAACGGGACCCCAGACTTTGATATTAATCTACAGTTGGCAAGAACCTGCCAAGGATTTCATCGACATCAAACAATTATTTTTTCTAATAAAACATTCGGCTTCAAAATAAGCAAATGAATCAACTTAGTAAGAGCATTCCTATGTGAAGAAACCAACCTGGGAAGCTAACTCTGCGGTTGGTACCAGAACAATAACACGAGGACAGCCAGAAGACGATTTGCTCAGTCCTTGAAGTTCCTCTTCCCTGAGACGCTGAATAACAGGTACAAGATATGTCAGTGTCTTGCCTGATCCACTTTGATCAGCTATGATACAACTCTTTCCATCAAGAACTGGCGCAAAAGCAAGAGCCTGCCTCATTATAAACACAACGACATCTATCAGAAAAATGTATACATACACATGCACCTAGATGATTATCAAGAAATATAAACAACAAATCCCACACCTGAATTTGAGCCGGTCGATCAAAATTGTTTTCCTTTAAGGCCTTCATCATATCCTCACTACATCCAACATCTGCAAAACTTTTCCTGCTAAAAAAGCCGGTCTCCCTAGTAGCCTTGGTTCTATTCCCTCTCTCCCTCCAATCCTCCATATCTCTTGCGTATACAACAGAACGCCTATCACCCCAACCCCTCGAGTTACCAGCAGCGCCTTGTGAATACGAACCCCTTGATCCTGCTCTCTCATTATCATTGAAATACCGAGTATCTGAAAACTCATCCGTAGCTCTATCACGTCTCTGATATGTATCCGACTCTTTGTTAACAAAACGCCTATCTTCTCTACCCCTAGAGTCATAAGGAGAATCTCTTGAATACGAACTCCTTGATCCTGCTCTCTCATTATCACTAAATTTCCGAGGGTTTGAAACCTCACCAACAGCTCCCCTCCCTCTGGAGTTAGCAGCATAACCGTTTGAATCTGAACTCCGAGACCCTGCTCTCTCATTAGTCTGACGATTTGAAACCTCATCAATATCTTCCTCACGTCTAGATTCCCGCACTTTGCTGAATCTTTTCACCTCTGGAGATTTACCTGATCTAGGTACGTCCTTCATAGCTAACTTCTTCCTCATCAAATCAAGAATCGATGATCCACCAAACTCGTCATCCTCGAAAATATCATCATCATCTTCTTCTTCTTCTTCCTCATTTCGACTCACATGCTGCTGCTTCTGCGTTACCTTACCAACGAGAGCTTTCACTTTCTGCGCCTTTAGCCTCCCGAAACTCGAGTTTACTCCTCTGGAACGCGAATCATTTCTTCTCGAAGATTCTGCCACATTATCAAGCATATCAACACCAAAGAAGCAAACAACAATCCCTAATACTAACATTCTCCAATTCCAATCAAAGCCTACTGATACGGAGAGAGAGAGAGAGATGCTAAGTACCTGACGGAATCGAAGACGGAGGCGGAGGATACAACTCCTTCTCGCGTTGTTCCGATTTGATTACGACGAATCCATCGTCGGTGGAATCGCTAACGACCTCGCTCGAGCATGAAGTCTCCAGTGGCCGACGAGTGAAACCGCCTCTCGTCACCACTCCTCCGTTACGAAACAGCCGCACAATCTCTCTCCGATTACAAACTTTGTTCCTCGCCGGAAAAGTAACTGACGGAGGTGGAGCTCTCGCCAACATTTTACAAGCGTAGAAGGACGAAGGAAACGGAGAGATAAGATAGACTCTGATGCTATGTTAATAATTATCTTTATTTTGTTCAGAAAGATAAATAATTAAAGATAAATGTGAATTCAAAAACTTTTTCTATATTTTCCTCTTTTTTTTCGTTTTTCTTTTTCCTTTTTCCACTAAGAAACTAATTTCCATAATATTTCAAACTCTTATATATAGCGAGAGATATATCCCACCATTCTTTCCAAAAACCCTAAGACCCAGAGCACTCGATTTATCTCCAGCTTTGGTTTTGAAGAGAGATAGCTAGCTATGTCTCAGCCAAACAATAACAATGGTGATGATCATAAATTCAAGAAGATCTTCGTTGGAGGTTTAGCTTGGAGCGTAACAACAGATGTTTTGCGAAGTTCCTTCCAAACAGAGTTTGGAGAGGTTCTTGATGCTAATGTTGTCAGCCAGACTCTCCCTGATGGAAACTTAAAATCAAAAGGATATGGCTTTGTAAGTCCTTCTTCTTCTTTTTTTCCTACTTAGCTTTTTTATGTGGAATTATGTAAAACTACTTGTTATGTCAAAGTAAACGATTCGTTTTGCATCTTGCGGATTGTTTTTATCATAAACTTGTGAACTGTGACAAGCTCCAAGAGTTTTTTTTCAGTTGTTTAATACTTGTAAATTGCAGTTTTTTTCATACATGTTACTTTTGTTTGAATTGTTTTGTGTGTAAAATCATAACGATCATTATCTCTGTTTTCATAATTGGGTTTTTAAGTTTAGTTTAACCAAACAATTTTGTACCGAATCTCATGTTTGTTGTTTTGCAACTGGGCTTTTTGTTTTTGTTCCTAAGAAAACTATGTCCAGCTTCTGATCATGTGTTGTTTTATAACTTAGGCTTTGTAGTTTTATGATTCCACCATTATGTGCTACATCTATTATTACAAAATCGATTCGATATTATTTTATTTTTTTCTGAATTTTGTTACGGGTTTGAGTTGTTCAGGTTACGTTTAGGGATGCTGAATCTGCCAATAGAGCTTGTCAACATCCGCCGGAAATCCAGGGAAGACAAACCAACGTCAATCTAGCTTACCTTAATAAAAAGAATAACCATAACCACTCTAACCAAACTGGTTAAGTCTCTAATTTTTTTTATTATTATATTATAGTTATCTTTTTTAAGATTTCCCTGCTTAATTTTCTTGGTGACCTTAAAATTGTAGGTTTACTGCAACAGGCTGGACCATCGCATCAATATCAACACGGTTTAATCTCTTAATTAAATTAAATTATTTTATTTTGTTTTCCTTTTAGTAAAGGGTTTAGTATGTTTTACTTTGTTATGCAACAAAACTTTCCACAAAGGCACAAACAACTTCTTAGTAATCTTTATGAATCCTAAAATTGCAGGTTCGTTTAATCAGATGGCATGGCATCCATTTGAGAACGGTTTAATCTCTAAATTTTCTACTTCTTTTTTTCAGAAAAGGGTCTAGTATGTTTTATTTTGTTATGCAACAAAAATTTTCACAAACAGCTTCGAATTAATCTTTATGAATCCTAAAACTGCAGGTCCGTTTAATAAGATGACATGTCATCAATATCAGAACGGTTTTGGTCTCTATTTTAATATTTTATTTTACTTTTTGAGAAAAGGGTTTAGCATGTTTTATTTTGCTATTCAACAACTCTTTCCACAAACACTTGCTTATTAATCATTAACACCCTAAACTTGCAGGTTGGTTTAATCAGGTGGCTTGGCATCCATATCCACAATTTCATACAAATTCACATTTTCCTGTCTACTGGTAAATTCTACGTTTAGATTTGCTTGAAACTAAAGCTAAAACATCTTGTTTTGACACTAACGAATAACAAATATAATTTTATGGATATCCTTTAGGGATTCATATCGTGGAGCATATCGTCACATGCATAACGTTCCACACGATCCTTGTTCCTCCAACATGGTTTGTACTTATGCTCCACACCATGTGTTTTTATTGTGTTTCATTGGTTTTGTTTAATTAATATTTTGAATATTTTACTGGTCTTTGTGCAGCATTGGCATCAGACCAACAGTGTACGACCTCCCGGTATGTCTCAGCCGCCTACAGAACAAAGAATTAAAGAGATCCTCGCAGATGGTGAGCGTAATGATGACAAGGATGAAGATGTCGATATAGAAGGTGTTGATCAGCAAAATGGAAAAGATCAAGAAGGAGACATCAATGGCCAAGAGAATGGCATCGAGCAAGATGTCAATACTCAAGGGGGAAAGATCGTGATCGAGACAGGCCGTGAAGAAAAATTTGAGAACACACCACAAGAAAACTGTCTTGATCATGAAGAGAAAACGCAACATATATATGGAAACTGGACTGATCACAAAGAAGGATATTGACGAGAATGCATGAGTAAGAGATGCTGGATTATTTTATCTACTCGACCTTATGTAGCTATATTTACTTATTGACCAAACGATTTTATTTTCATTTACAAAACAAAAAGTCAGCTTGTTAATTAATCTTATTCATAAACCTTACAATTGCATACTAAAATGATACAGAGTTTAGGGCTTAGCTAGAATCGTATTATTAGAATCGTCTTATTGTTGTGTATAAACAAATGCAAGTTGCATCTAAATTTATAATTATTAAAATCATAACGTTCCTTCTAAGCAATATGGAAGAGGGTTACTACGTAATAAATTATGAAGCTAACTAGGTCTTTTGTTTCTCTTCTAAGCTACATCGTGACTTCTGTCTCTAACCTATGATCGCGTGAAAGTGAGTCCGCAAGTAGTATAAAAAACACTACTAAGATGCTGAATCTTTTCCAAATTAAATTTAGAGTTAAGATTAGATTATAGTGGTGTTATTTCGAATGATCCTCCATGGATAGATGTTCTTAGGGAGAGGAGATTAAATTTTTCAGAATCCCTGCTCGCATGACATTTCAAGGATGTTTTAGATTCGGCAGGAACAAGAAATGATGCTAATGTTAGTTTTAAACCTGGAAATACGAAAATACATTTAAAAAATGTAACTTGAGGCCGAATCGTAGGTACCCATTAGAATGCTTACAAACATTTAATCAAAAAGAATCACTAAAGGCCAGCTGTATCATAATTACGGGTACAGTATAACGGTAGGACGTGCAGAAGATATTCTATCAAGCCGCTTGAATATATTCTCAACTTTCCTCAAACTGGAAAATGCATAGGGTACAACTTTCAAACACGAGAGAATGTGACTTTCAAAATGGGATAAGTAGGAGCAAGAGCCAGTAAGCGAGGGAGACCTTATTGCAGAAGATGATAGTCTTGGAAACAGGGTTTTCCTCGATTACCTGAAGGAGAGCAGCTTTCTTGTCCTGAAAAGCAGTCTCTGGAGTCTTCTCTGCATTATCATCTCCACTGCAGCCAACAAGAACCTGCACAATCCAACGAAAATCATTTCAGGGACGATAAAAAGAAGACTACACAGCAACCAAGTTTTACTAAAAAAAAGTTACGCTACATTGTTGTTCCCGTTATTTATATATATATAATATATCCTCTGATACCAACCTCTTCGAGGGCATTTTGCTAACACGGTGCACACTACGTCCCATTACAACTTCACAATCAGGGAAAACTTCAACAAGTTTGAAGATTGCCCTCTCTTCAGAATCATCTGGAATAAGCAAGCAAGCAACCAACCAATATCCCACAGAAAAAGCAAGAAGCTATAAATGAAACATATAAATAGAGCATAAGCCGTGGAACACCCTGTCATAAGGGAATAAAATGCATACCAGGTTGTTGTGTGCTATATAACTCTTAAGATTGGCAATAAGGGATGGGTCTATCTGCCTCTGGTTCCCACCTAAACCGTTCCGTCAACAACCTGAGACTGAGAAACTTTTACCCTAAAGCAATAAATTTACAACCATCAATAACTGAGAAACTGCAGAGTGGTTCTAGCACATTGGATCAAAGCGAATCTCCCTCTGAGGCTGCTAAGAAACGAGTGAGAGAAGATTAAGTGATATCGTGACTGCAGAAGTTGGAAGTGATGATACTGACCAAGTAACTTGGGTTTGAAGTTTCTTTTTCTTTTGTATAGAGAAACAAGTTTCTTCTGGAAACTAAGTTAGGTTTTGCTGTAATTGTGTATTATATAACGTGTTGCATAACATCTGAATTCCACGTTTTCCTTTTTGCTCTTACTCCATGACAAACATAAGATGAAAATGGTATGAACATTCAAATGATCATATCCGACGCAAATATTGACACAATACAACTATTTGATCTCTATTATTATAAACAAGTAGCAATGTACTTAGTAGATTAATATGCTTATATATTTTAAAATTTAATTATATGAAACATTTTTAAAAAAATTTAGTGACTAAAATTTACATTTTCATATTCTTTTACTCTCACTTTGGGAGAGTGGACACTAGTCACACTACTGCCTCCAACTGATCCTAATTGATTAACATTGTTAAAAAGGAATAAAAAAATCTCATAAACAAAAAATATAAAAGGAGAAATTATAAGTCGTTAAAGAAAAAGGAAATTTAAGTTATCAAACTGATCCTAATTAATACTGGAAAAGAAAAAGAATTTTCAAAAATGCAAAATACAAGAAGGAAAATTATAAAGGAAAAACAAATTTGTTACTAATTAATATTGGAAAAAAAAAAAAATCTATAAAACATATCTCTCCGTACCCGACCAAACTCATTCCTCTTTGTAACCACCCACCAATCAATCGAGACAATGGAGGAAGAAAGATGGGAACCGCCGGCGAAGAAGATGAAAGTGTCTCCGTCGTCGTCTGGGTTATGGTCTCTGCCAGATGAGGTGGCAGTTAACTGCCTGGCTCAGATCTCGAGATTTGACCTGGCGGCCTTAGCAATCGCCTCAAAGAGCCACCGCTCCCTCGTGTCGTCCCCTGAGCTCTTGGAATTGAGACGGCAGATGGGTTGCACCGAGACGTGTTTCTACGTATGTATGCGCGTCGTCTCTCCTGACCCGAGCCCACCACGTTGGTTCATCCTCAGCCCTCACCATCGCCTGAACCCGATCCCGTCGAACCCTTGTCAGGCTCCGGAAGAATCCTCTTACGTGGTTGTGGATGGAGGGATCTATGTTTTGGGTGGACTCATAGACGGCCATCGCACTCAAGATGTCTGGTTCTTAGATTGTTTCTCTCACACATGGAGCCGTGCCCCCTCAATGAAGATGCCTCGTGCTTCCGCATCAGCAAACCTCGTCGACGGGAGAATATACGTTTCTGGAGGGTGTGCAGAGGAGAAAGCTAATCCCATAAACTGGTCAGAGGTTTTCGATCTAAAGACCCAAACTTGGGGTCACTGGTACCTCCCCAAGTTGCGATTCCGTATTTGCCACAGTGTGGTGATAGAGGAGGAGAAGAAGGTTTACGCTGTTGACGAGGGGCGTCGAAGCTTCTACTTATTGCCGCGTAGGTGTTTGTTTTGGAGGTTCAGCAAAACAGATGACGACTTTATTCCAGAAACCAGAAACGATTGGTGTGCTGTAGGGAAGCTTTTATTCTGTCGTGGTACATGCGGGAGAATACTATGGTGTGAACATAATGAGTTGCGTTGGAAACCAGTCAAAGGTCTGGAAGAGCTCTATGATATATGCAGACTCAGCAGCAACTCTGCAGGAAACATTGTCATCTTCTGGAACTCTCATCTTCATCAGACTTGGCTTTGGTCTGCTGAGATTTCCTTGGAGATGAAACAAGGCGAGATTTGGGGTAAGATGGAATGGTCCGATGCTGTCTTCAAACTTGATACTCTCTCACATTCATCTGTCTTATTCTCTGCTTCTGTTCTTGTGTCTGCTAAATGAATCTTTGTTTTCATTCTCCTTGACAGGCACTGTAATTTATATATTTATTTTGGTAAACTCCCTTCTTTCTTGTTATGATATATGTTATCTGGGATTATATCTATTGCCTTGATTTATATGTCTTCTTTTTCTTTCTTATGATGCTGGTTGTATTTAATTAAAAAAAAA
Source organism: Hirschfeldia incana (assembly GCA_026261945.1). Taxonomy (NCBI): domain Eukaryota; kingdom Viridiplantae; phylum Streptophyta; class Magnoliopsida; order Brassicales; family Brassicaceae; genus Hirschfeldia; species Hirschfeldia incana. The sequence goes on from JABCMI010000067.1 coordinate 850,595, forward strand.
CCACTGGGGTCGAGTTTGAGATAGAACAATAGCCAAAGAAACACAACAAAAAAAAACCATACATGTGACTTCCACGTGAGTTGAACTACAGCTTGTGTCTTCACCAGTGTGTCTCGACCGTTAGGCTGTTGCCGTAGCTCCCATAATCCCATTTTATAAACCATTTTGTTGCCATTCGCCAATATATATAAGAGTATCAAGTGTTGTTTGATCTTTTCATCTAGAACGTGAAACCGTAGGAGCTGTAGGATATCATTCATCGCATTATAAGCTGACGATTTGAGAAAGGATATTTGTATATAATTTTGGCACTTTCCATCGCCAATGTATTTCTGATCCGTATGAATGAAAATGAGAATCTTTCCATGGTTTACCTTCCCTCTAGAGTTTCTTATGAACCCAAGCTGCAACACTGTTATGTATCGGATTAATCCATTAGGTGTCCAACATAATACTGAAAAGAAGGGAAGGGGAAGGTGCACCAAAACCATTTAAAAGAAAGGCAGGAGAGAGAGAGAGTTGGTACATTTAAATATGTTTTTTTTTTGGTACTTGATGTGCTATGGGATTGATTTCAGCCAGCGTGGATCAGATTAGGTGGCTGTTTCATGGCACTTATGATCTATTTGTTTAATGGTTTTGAGCCAAAACAGTGAGAGAGCTCTGTTCTCAATCTCGGTTTGGAGATGGCGCTACACGGGAAGAGCTAAATGGATGCCAAGTGAGACTCTTAATTCCCCAATTGGTTTATATATAATAGTATAGATATAAAGCGGAAAGGCTTTCTCATTTTCTGTATATAAGTTACAGATAGTAAGTCTCATTTCCTTTGCTAAGCCAATACACTCTTCTCTCACACGTACTGGTGATTTCTGTTTTCCAACCGATATGTCTTCTTTTTATTTTCCACTTCTTCCAACAACTAGCTCTAGATGAGAGATACCATCACCACAAGTTTCCTATATCGTTGTGTGTTTCATCAGAACAGAAGCTGATGCATAACCCTACCCTGTCAAGTGTTTCCTCTCGTCCCTGGTTGCAGTTCTTTTGGACTCTGCAATGGCATGTACGTTTCAGCACATGATAGACACTCCTCCCAGACCAGACAATCCATTCCTATGTCTCCGTGGAAACACAATCCATAAGTAGAGAGCAGCAGAGCTATGGTCTTATCCGAGGAATTCCATTCAAAAAAGTGAATGGCCAGACTGGGCAAATCAGGTGATCTCTGTTGATGATGGTCTAGAACCAAACTGGTCGGAGCTTCTAGGTGATCCTGAAATCCTCAATCAAGATTTAAAGGTTTGCTTTTGCCCAGCTAAGTATGAATCTCTTCTGATTCTTTATATTTATCTACTGACCTGTAGATTCTTATTAAGAAATCTCTCATGATGTGTTACGGATACCAACACCATCTTCTGACATAGCCAGGCAAGAGATAGTAATCAGTACTTAGCATCAATTGAATCCATAGAAGGAGTATTTTACTACCAAAACTGAGAGATGATAACGGCTTCAACGATGATGGATTCTTCATTGTAATCAGAGGTGGAAATCAAGAGAAGGAGTTCTATCCTTCGTCTCCGTCCGATTTAGTCTCTTCGATTCCGTCAGGTACTTTTGCATCTCTTCGCAGGTGTATTTGATTTCGTGTTAGTATTAGGGATTTTGTTTCGCTTGGGGATTTGATAATGCCATTGGTGTATATGGCAGAATCTTCGAGAAGAAATGGTTCGCGTCCCAGAGGAGAGAGTAAACTCGAGTTTCGGAAGCAGCGAGTCATTATGAGGAAGAAGAATACGAGGATGAGGATTTTTCTTCATTTCTGCTGGTACCTAGTTCAGGAAAATCTTCAGAGGTAAAAATGATTCAGCAAAGTGCCAGAATCTAGAGAGTAATGAGAATTTAGTTCAGATTCAAACGCTAACTCCAGAGATAGTTGAGCTTCTAAATCTAGGGGTAGAGAAGATAGGCGAATCTGGTTGGTCACCAAAGAGTCAGAGACGTGAATTGATAGAGAGCTAGCCACGGATGACTTTTCAGAATGCCTTTAAGGAAGTGTAGGATTTTGTCGGCTCTGTCTTTTGCCCCAGTTGTTTTTGGAAAGAGTTGTTTCATAGCTGATCAAAATGGACCAGGCAAGACACTGGCAGTACCTTTTATTCAGCGTCTCATAGAAGAGGAACGTCAAGGACTCTGCAAGTGTTGAATGGCAGATCGACACATCCCTTACTGCCAATCTTAAGAGTTATATAGCACACAACAATCTGGTATGCATTTTGTTCCCTTATGACAGGGCGTTCCACGGCTTATGCTCTGTTTATATGTTTCGTTTATAGCTTCTTGCTTATTCTGTGGGATATTGGTTGCTTGCTTGCTTGCTTATTCCAGATGATTCTGAGAGAGGGCAATCTTCAAACTTGTTGAAGTTTTCCCTGATTGTGAAGTTGTGATGGGACCTCGTGCGCACCATGTTAGCAATGCATGTCCTCGAAGAGGTTGGCATCAGAGGATATATATATAAAATGGGAACAACAATGTAGCGTAACTTTTTTTAGTAAAACTTGGTTGCTTCGTAGTCTTCATTTTTATCGTCCCTGAATTGATTTTCGTTGGATTGTGCAGGTTCTTGTTGGCTGCAGTGGAGATGATAATGCAGAGAAAACTCCAGAGACTGCTTTTCAGGACAAGAAAGCTGCTCTCCTTCAGGTAATCGAGGAAAACCCTGTTTCCAAGACTATCATCTTCTGCAATAAGGTCTCCCTCACTTACTGGCTCTTGCTCCTACTTAAGTTAAGTAACTTAACCCATTTTGAAAGTCACATTCTCTCGTGTTTGAAAGTTGCACCCTATGCATTTTCTAGATTGAGACATGTTACATGTAGGAAAGTTGAGAATATATTCAAGCGGCTTGATAGAAACGAAATGTAGCTGCACGTCCTACCGTTTCACGCAGCACTCGCACAAGAGGCAAGGCTTACTAACATGGAAGAATTCACCTCGTCTCATCCCGAAGATCATTCACTGTTTCTGGTCTGCACGGACAGGAACTTGGTTAATCGTTTTATATGTTGCTCTTTTTTACTCTTTTTGACTGCAGTTTCACTTCCAGAGGTTTGGTCTTTCTTCTACACACGAACTCATCTCTCTCCTCGTTCTGCTTCTGAGGACGGACTTACATGGCTTATAAGAAACTTACTCTTATAATTTGTCTCATCTACCAAGCAGCAAATTTATCTGATTTGGAAAGAAAGAAATGCTAGATTACATTCAGGTGCCTCTCGCCAACCTTCCATCATCGTCAACGAAATCAAGCAGGTGGTCCAACTTCGTCTTGATACTCTCTCTTGTGCTGCTGATTCTTCACTTCCAGGAGACGGAAGACACGCTTCTATCTCGATGGTTTAACTTGTTCTTGCCGTAGCTCTCTTTCTAGTAGTGTTCACAGGTTTTGTAGTGGCTGGCCTCTTTTGTTCTTTTTGGTTGGGCCTTCGGTCCCTTTTTGTCCTCTGTTTGGGAGGACTTACCACAGTGAAATATTTTAACGTTTTTTCTTAAAAAAAAGGAACTCAAACCGTATGTTGCACAAAAAGAAAAAAAAAAGAAAAAGGAACTCAAACCGTATAATATTTTTTTTTGACAGCAAGTTAAAACACGAAATTTGTGGAATGTTATACTATAATTTAAATGGAAAATATTCATATCCAATTTAAACTAATCATAGGTTTTAGAACTTGGTCGTATGTTAGAGTTAGTTGTATCCTCGATCTCAACTCTTTGAATGATAAAGCCAGTGTTATTAAAAAAAACTAATCATAGTTTAGATCTAATGTTAAAGCTTAAGTTTGGAAATGATATTTTTTTTCTTAAAAAAGTAATATTTGAAAGCAATTAATATTCGATTATCACCAACACAAACTATGTGTGCTTGTTTATATAATTGGAAGGATCGTGTGATTGAGCGTATAAGAAGTACAAACTTTGCCTTGATAAATAATCAGCATATTACCACAAAACAATGAGAAACGTAAAGTAAAAGAGGCCAAAACATGTCCCAAGATATCCACACAAAATAAGAAATGCGAGAAGCTTCCAATGTAAAATTTCAGAAAGCTAACAAAGGGCCTAAGCCTATATATAGAAAGTGGATACTTAACCCCAAAGCAGTTCTTTATAGCTGGCTTTAGAGTTTGGGACGCAAATTACAAATGCAAAGGAGGCACATGTATGAGTGATACAGCTACCTTTCCTTCTTCTTCTCGGTTATAACTTATAAGCATATCGTTCCTTGACTGATTCTCATTGCTTTTATACCGATTCGTGCCTACAAAAGCTCTTTCTTTTTAACATATATTCGTTTTCTTTTCCAAAAGTTGGTAGTGTAATTAAATAAGATTTCATTATTTGATGCATATCGTCTTATAATAAGAATGGACAGCTGAATTAGCGAACGTATGATGAGACACTTACCCTCAACTTTGTGTGGTGAAGATATATGTTAGTAATTCACGTAAATACATCATTAGGAAATATATATTAACCTTTTCCCATACAATGATTCAATCAATCCCTTCACTGACAGCTTTATGAAGCCCCATGTGAATTACTTTCTACATTGTTCTGAGGGATAATTTTTTCTTCCTTCGGAGGATACATCTTATTCATTCCATGAGAATAGTATATTGGACGTAAAAATAAACCCATTCGACGCCCAAACGATCAGCTAGAGCATATATGGTTTAATTCCAGTAGATTATTTGTTTACAATGATTCAACTGAGTTTTGTATATCATGAGATAACATACTTCAAAAACATACAATAAATGTATGCAGAAGTAACCAATTTGAAGTATTTTGGTTTATGTTTTTGTATTTGTTATCCGGTAACCATAGTTTCTTACATTATATTTGCCAAAATACAAATATCATCGTTTGATATAATGATATATCATTAATTAGTGCGTGCAGCGATAACATAAACAGAGAAAAACACATAATAAACTCGACAGACGTAACGAATTATGATTATATTTATTGGAATCACATAGAAACATACACTACGAAAAGAACAAATTTCATCCAAACTACAACATTTAAAGAAGCTGAAGATTAATAAAAGGAGGTGATAGTGGATTCAGTCGCGAGTCTCGTGGAACCTTTTGATGAAATCGGTGGATTTCCGGTTAATAGCCGGTTCGACGACGTACCAGTTATAGAAGTTGCCTTCGCTATCTTCACCATACATCTCGTCGTCTGTTCCTGCCGGGTTTGATCTCTGTCTTCTCCTCCACCATGCCTTGAAGCTGCCGAAGAAGCTAAACAAGAAACGCCAGGAACCTCCCATTATAATCCTTTGGAGAAGAAAATAAGTTAGAGATATGGATGTATATTGTTTGTATATATCTAAAGATGAATATAAGCATGTGAAGGAACGTGAGTTCTGATGGTTTAGGGTTCAAAACGCAAGGTCTCTCTTTGTAGAAGGCTGGCCAAGTAGGAATCTTAGAGGAACCATGCACGAAACACCCCCACCAACCAAAAAGGCAAAAAGATATAATTTTCACTTATAAGATATTTTCTTTTGTTTAAAATGAGCAGGTAATAAAGACACTAGGCATTTGGTAAAAGAATATTAGAAACAAAAGGTTTGATTGGAATGTATGTAGTTTTTATATTTTGCTATTGAATTATCGTTGTGGTTTTTTTGATACAAAATGTAAAATATTTTGCGTTATATTTTGGTTGTAGATTTGCAAAGCTGTTATTATTTATTTGTAAATTTTTAAAATTTTAGATATACTCTAGATTTTTGTTTTACAGAGCCATAAAAAAAGGAAAAACTGGAAGTTTGAAAAATTCTTTGTAAATATGATGATATAAGAAATTTGCGTTTTATAAAAAGTTTTGGCTGTGAAAATATTTTACAGCAATTTGAAATCATTTGCCAATCATCACCAAAATTGATGATATATTCTACAACAAATATTTTATTTGAAGCTTTTGTGACAAATCAATTGCAACTGAAAAATATGTTCCGGTTTAAATTGCAAGGTTCGTTAATACGGTCTAAAAAGCTTTCCGGTTTAAATTGCAAGACTTCATCATAGCAATAAATTACGAAACGCGGCGTTTCGGCACTCTCTTTGGCGGCTCTATCTCTCTCTCTCTCTCTCTCTCTCTCTCTCTCCCACTCTGAGCTCTCGGAAGAAGAAGCTCTCTCACCACCAAAAACCCTAAAGTTCACAGCTTTCCGCTTTCCTTGTACACATACGTTCAGCAGCCTCTTCTTGTTTGTTCTCAGAAATGGAGCCATCTCCTCTGAAAAAGCTCGAGCAGCTAGAGTTCTCTCTAGATTCCGTCACTGATCTCTCCTCCCCTCCCGCTTCGTCCTCGTCCTCCTCTCCTGCCGTAGCTACGTTCTCGTGCGTCAACGGAGTCACGGAGCTCCGGTTTCTCCAATCGGATTCGACCCATCGTTTCACTTTCAATCTCGCTTCAGCTCAGGTGAAGTTTGAAACTTTGAAAGATTGAATTTTGGTAGTAGACCCGTTTGCAATTTTGATCGTTATTGTGTGTTTGTGTCACAGTTGTTCAAGTTGGGGACGGTCCAGTTCATATGTGTATCTAATGATAACAACTCAGAGGAGGTACGTTAAAGTAAAGTTACTTACTTTACTATAACTTGAATCCTTTAAAGTGAATCTCTTTTTCTCTCCGCTCTCTTGTCAATAATAATGTGTTGCGTTTGAAACAGAAATCATTCTCCCGAGGAGTTAACATAAAGTTTGGAAGTGAGAAGGATAGCAAGGAGTTTTGTGATTCGTTTGAGGAGTGGAGAAAAGATGCTCTTGTTGTTCCAGGTGCGTCTTCTTGTACTCTAAAGAAACCCAATTTTCTTTCTGAGTATACTCCTTGACTGTTTTTGTCATGTAGGATCATCAACAGTTTCAGGTAGTAAAAGCAAGTTCGACGATAAGATTGAGGCGTCCTCTGCCAAAATGTATTTCCATTACTATGGACAGCTTCTTCATCAGCAAAATATGCTACAAGATTACGTCAGGACAGGTGAAAAATTATATGGCCTTTTATATGTTTATTTGTTTTCCATCAAAACTGTTTCACTTCTCTTGATTTTAGAGGATGTAAATTCGTCAGCAGAATATCATCTGGTCTTCTTACCACCCTGATTCATGTCTTCAGGTACATATTATGCTGCGGTGATGGAGAACCGCTCTGATTTTGCTGGTCGTGTTGTGGTCGATGTGGGTGCTGGGAGTGGCATTTTGTCAATGTTTGCTGCCCAGGTATGTATGATTTTTATTCAGGCCTAACTACAGAACTTGTTTAGTTACTTTTGTGCATTTTTGCTTCTGTCGCCTTCATGCATGTCTTTTGTGAATTAGGCTGGTGCCAAGCATGTGTATGCTGTAGAAGCATCGGAAATGGCTGAATACGCACGTAAGCTGATTGCTGGAAACCCATCGTTCGCTGATCGGATCACGGTGAGACTTCTTGTTCAGACTCTTTAGTTTTCTTTTGCTGTTTATATGCATTTCTGTGATGTTGTTGAAGCTGGCCACAAGTGTAGGTTATCAAGGGAAAAGTAGAGGATATCGAGTTGCCTGAGAAAGCGGATGTTTTGATCTCTGAACCAATGGGTAAGTAGTGTTTCAGATACAAACTTTAGGATGTGTCTCTTTCTTTAAAGGTCATATCACAGACATGCCAAACCTGTATGTGGGCAAAGTGACTTGACATGCCTTGTAATTTGTATCAGGCACTCTATTGGTCAACGAGAGAATGTTGGAGTCGTATGTAATTGCTAGGGATCGTTTCATGTCTCCAAAGGGTAAAATGTTCCCCACAGTTGGAAGGTAAAGTCAATATTTTTTAGAGTCTTTTCTTTATATCAGCTATTGTTATGTGTTGATTCTCATGTTGTTCTATCACTGTAGGATTCATATGGCACCTTTCTCGGATGAATTTTTGTTTATTGAAATGGCAAATAAGGTACGGAATGCTATTATGTTGGAGATTGGTAGCTCCTATGCAGGCTTTGTTTTGGCAACATATACATATAGTTTTAATCCTTCAGGATTCGGTAATTTAGTTTCTTCCTCTATGCAGGCTTTGTTTTGGCAACAACAGAACTATTACGGTGTTGATTTGACACCTCTGTTTGAGTCAGCCCACAAAGGTTATTTTTCTCAGGTACATGTGTTTCTACCCTTTGTATTTTAGTTGTTCTCTTACCTATCATAACCAAATATTGATGAGTCTTATCTGCGAATTTTACAGCCTGTGGTTGATGCATTTGATCCGAGGTTATTGGTAGCTCCCCCTATGTTCCATACGATTGATTTCACCCAGATGAAGGTATACTTACTCTACTTAGAATCGTTCCTTGCTGTTCTCTGACGTCAAGATCTCGTGGAGCGGGTGAATAACTTTCAGTCTTCATTTTATGTTCACAGGAAGAAGATTTTTATGAGATTGATATCCCATTGAAGTTTACTGCTTCTATGTGTACCCGAGTACATGGACTTGCTTGCTGGTTTGATGTTCTCTTTGATGGGAGGTACTTTTGCTTATTCTTTTTTGGTCAAACCATATTCATTTTCGAAATTTTCAATGCAATTAAGTCTTTACTCTGTTTCCAACAGCACGGTACAAAGATGGCTAACAACTGCACCTGGTGCACCTACAACGCATTGGTACCAAATAAGATGTGTTCTCGCGCAACCCATTTATGTGATGGCAGGTCAAGAGATCACCGGTAGACTTCATTTGATAGCCCATAGTGCTCAGAGTTACACCATTGATCTAACTCTATCAGGTCCAATTTTACTTTCCCTGTGTTTTCTTTTGTCATTCAAAATTATATTATCAGCGAGCTCTCCTGATTTTTAACCAAAAATTTTGTATTCTAAACAGCGAAAATGTGGGGTCCGGGTGCAAGTCAAGGTGGAATCCTCCAGTCATCGACATGCAAATTCGATTTGAAAGAACCTTACTATAGAATGTCTCAGCCACAAGCATACCCTGTTGCACAAGAACCACCATTACCACCACAACCGCAGCTAAATACTCAGGTAAAAAAATGCTTTCAGCAGTTAGAATAGTTATGATTGCTCTCTTTTTATGTGTGTACCAATATGTATCGCTACTATGAGCAGGACATAGAGATACAGAACGATGAATTTGAAGAAGAGTTATTACAAGAACCGTCACAGAACGCGAGTACCCAGCTCTAAAAGCTTTAGACCATTGAATATCAGACATCTTTGGACTTGTGGATTCATGTTTGTCAAATGTTTTTTGGTTCCTTATGAGTTCCGTCTGTGGTTCTACGTGGTAGCACGGCAGAAGTTTATCAATTCCCAAATGCTTCCATGTAAAAGTATCTGCACCGCACCTTTGTGTATTTTCCACACCTCTAAGCTTATGGAATCAATCGATTTATCTATGATATTTATTATTTACCTACATGATTACCTTAATAGCATCAAAACCCTGCGTAAAATAAAACATTTCCGGGGAGAGTCGCGATCACAAACCTAGCGCCAGTTTTGACCATTCCATTCTCGTGATAGATTTTGAATTATCTTAAGTTTATGGTCCTTGTTGTTTCACGCCAATGGATGGGTTACACAAACCTAGCATAACCGGTTTTAACCACTTGTGAAAAGATCCAGTTTCTTACAGTCATCATCAAGTGCCAATGGCTCCAGGAAACTACCGTTACCCACAAGTGAAAACTCCTTTACGGAGACAAGTCCATGCTCCTTCTCCTGTTAGCAAGTTCGGTTTCTTTGATTCGACAAGAGAGATAGAGAGGAGTTCTCGTAGCACAAGGAACTATAGAAGCTTAAAAAGGAACGCACTTGATCTGCCTTTGCGCAACGATGAGCTTGATTATGTTGAAAAGGAAGTGTCTTTAGGGGATGTTAAGCTGAAAAATGGGAGCTTGGTGATGGTGGATGCTGTGACTGATGTCTCCAGCTATGAAGCGTACCGAAAGGTTATCAAGAGTGCTGAGAACAGGGCTTGTAAACTGAAAGACAGAGGCTTTGGTGGTGCTTTGAAAGAGAGGTGTCGTGGTTTGATAAGAAGCTTGCGTTCCTTTCTCATACAAGATGAAGAAGAAGAACCTGTTGAGGTTTTTGGCTATTTTTCCCTTTATTCTTTTTTTTTAATAGTTTTGTAGCTAAAGCTTGTGTGAGTATGCTTCATGGTATCATTGTTCTTACATTGGTTTTGCAGGATGAACGGCGTGAACCATTTCGACCTCTCTCCAAGGAGGATGAGATAGCAGTCAAGCAAGCATTCTCAGCTAATGTTCGGTATGGTTTTGATTCTTGGTCTCCTATTTACATTCTCTAACGATTCTATATATATGTTCTTGTTCTGTAATGCTCTTTCTTTGCAGAAACATCTTGGTTACACATGAGAACTCAAATATTGACATTACAGGGGCAACACTGAGATGCCTTCAACCAGGTCAATGGTTGAACGATGAGGTTAGTCACTGTTTCTAAATCTCACCTTATTTTTCTTTTTGAGATTGATTATGATCTCTTTGTCCAAGTAGAACATCTTTGATTTAATGAAAGCTTGGACTTTTGTTCTGTGTAGGTCATTAATCTTTATCTAGTATTGCTGAAAGAAAGGGAAGCTAGAGAACCAAACAAGTTTCTAAAATGCCATTTTTTCAATACTTTTTTCTTCACAAAGGTTAATATTCCTCATGGCTTATGAATTTTTAGGTTATATCCCCTTTGTATATTATCATGAATTCTTAACAAGAGGACTTAATCTTAGTTAGTGCATTCGGGGACGGGATACAACTATGGTGCAGTCAGAAGATGGACTTCAGTGAAGAAGTTGGGCTACCATCTCATAGACTGTGACAAGGTATACTATCATTCTCTATGTCACACTTCCTTTAGTTAGCTATTCACTTTTTGTTTGTCTTGTCAGTTATTTATCCCTATACATATGAACATCCACTGGACTTTGGCTATTATCAACATAAAAGACCGGAAATTCCAGTATCTCGACTCGTTCAAAGGAAGAGAGCCTAGAATCCTCGACGCAATGGTAGTATCTAGAATAAATGAAACATGTGTTACTCTCCTCACATAGGAGCCTGATTATGTAGTCTTTTTAATTTGTCAGGCTAGATACTTTGCTGATGACGTTAAGGACAAGAGTGAAGTTGACATTGATGTGAGTCAATGGAGACAAGAGTTTGTGCAAAGCCTTCCCGAGCAGAGTAATGGGTACGGTATATCTTCTTCCTATCTATTGTTAGCTACAGAAACTGTGTGTTAACTTGGGCTTTCTGCAAATATTCCAGATTCGATTGTGGAATGTTTATGATCAAGTACATAGACTTCTACAGCAGAGGTCTGGATCTTTGTTTCACTCAGGTAAGAAACTACACTTAGAAACTGTCATTGTGAGAAAGACTTAAAAAGTGTTTGCGTGATTAATCCACAGGAACATATGCCATACTTTCGAGTTAGAACAGCAAAGGAGATTCTGCAACTCAAAGCTTAAAGTGAGAATAGTTTTGTTAGGTTTTAACGTACATAGTGTTAGTGTTGATGTCCATACATTAATGTAGTAACAATGTGGTTGTGTTATCTCTAACAGTGAAAATTTTAATTACGGTTTCACTGCATTACGTTAATGTCTGTTGACTGCAAACCGTCAAATAAACTGAAAGAAAACAAAAAAATAAAAATAAAGAAGAAAAAACTAGATCTGGGAAAACGACGTCGCATCAGCCGTCAGAACCATCATCTCCACCGAAGATGGAGAAGCGGTTGTAGAGTAAGAACAAGATCAGGACTAGGAACAATGCGACGCCGACTGGAGATCCGCTAACCCGGTGAATGGACTCAGGCTCTCCGGTGGAGAAAACGGTGGATACGAAGGAGCCGCGTTCAGAGGAGAGGAACTGGATGGTGAGGAGGAGGACGATGGGGAGCAAGAGAAGTCCCACTGGACTGAGAAGCTCCGCGATCCCTTCCGTAATGGCTTCTCCTCCGTCTCCGAGGAAGAAAGGAACGAGGACTACCAATGCGACGACGACGGCGAGTATGATACCGTGTGGGGTAGATCTGCCGCCGCCTACAACGCCTTGACGATCTTGGTACATTACTGCTGAGTGTGACTGTTTTGTGAGAGTGTCTTTTTCTTTTGTTTTACTTACACAGTTGGAATATTGAGAGTAGAGAGCCTTTTCCTTCTTTTTAAAAAATTATAGGCATTGTATTGAAAACCAGACCGAACCGGCCGGTCGAACCGTGTCTTGCTGCATTGTATTGAATGAATACAGCAAGCAAAGCATTCCATATTGGGCCCTTACGCGGCCCCAGGCCCTTTCTACGTTGTTTACAATACTATTATCCATTTTGAAAAACGAATAATAAGATGCAAAAATGGGTTTTGAAACATGAATAAAATAGAGTGAAATGAATAAGCTTATTTGTGATACTTGTACATGTATTCCTGTAGCAATGCTATAATATTGTGTGTAAGATTGTAGTTTAAAGTATTTATCTTACTGAACTTAATATATCTGAGTACCATGAATGGCTCGAAGAAGATTGTTGAAAAGAAAAACCCTCGTCACTCTTTACTCATGGATATGTACATCAAGCATGCTTCCTCCATCACCCATTCCAACCTATGCAACCAAAGATGTTTAGAAGTTACGTGATTAGACAAACAAGCACCAGCATCAGAATCTAATAATGCCTCCAAAACAAAAGACATACTTGGCTGAAAAGCAAAAAAGAAATAATCATTTCTACACATACCAAGCACTGCATTGGCTGAGAACTAAGTTCATGCATCAAACAGAGTGCAATAACATTTTAACTTTCTGTGAAATGGAATGAGTAAAAGTTTGTTTAAGATGGGTCCCTACTACATCTTGATGTGGAAAAGATGCTTCATGAATATTGCTCAACGGAAAACTGATCGTATTCACATGGTCACGTCTGAAGTATCTATTTTCGCAGATTTTTGGAATATACATATGACAAGTCCAAAATTGGGTCCCCACGAAAAAAAGAAGAAGAATTATCATATAATAGATCACAGTGATTTATAATATGAATATGATTACGTCAGAAGGCAGCCTTTTTTTTCTTTCCTTCTGTCTCTTTGCAGAATTGCTCGTCTTTTATTTTCACCTCAGGGACCCCTTTTGATGTACTTGTCCCGACCATCTGTTCCACATATTATATCATCTGAATTTATTAATGTTATCATAACACTGTGCTGTTACAAACTTGTGGTTTTTGGTCGGGACAGCAAACTCAATATGTTGGTTGCATTAAATTTGATATTTTATAAGTAGATTAGCTGGTTGTTGATCTAACCAAACGATGATAGTGTTGTAGATGCTGCTGACTTCTTGTTGTGTTGCATGTCTTACTTAAAATTTGTGGGGCTCCAAAACAAAACAAGAAGATAAAACCAATGAAGTGTTGGAATCATGATGCATGTGCAAGGCCATGTGCCTTTTGATTCCACTCATTTAATACTCAAAACCCTAAAACCTGTTGACTGCTTTTTCAAGTGGAGTTTGTTACTACTGCACTATTATAAGTACCAACACATCTGGTTTAAGTGACAAATAATTTAGGATAATTAGCCATGGTAATAACTAATTTGGAGTACAATATGAATCCGTCTTTCTTGGGTTTAATTTCCACGGAGAGCTAAGTTGTTGCTGTTATTTGTTCAGTTTGAACTTCAATCTCGGTTCATCAGACAGTTAATTCGGTGGTCTGGTAACAATCGATCTGATTATTCTATCATTAGTCGAAATGCATTCCAAACTAGAATTAAACAATGTGGTAACCATTAACTAATTCACTCTATAGTACTAGGTAAATTTTTCTTTGGATCGACTAGATCAATCGACAAAATATATATATAAAAAACCGAACGAATAAGACAAAAAAAAACAAGTATCCTAAGCTCATTCTATAAACTTTACCAACTTTTATGATGAGTGATGAAGATGAACACCATCTAGCCAATAGGCCAAACATATAAATGGAAACGATAAATATAGTGTGACATAATACTAGTACTCAAAATATCAAACCAATGTCCAAAGAACAAAATAACAGCCTAACTAATCACATGAATGAAATATGATATAGAGATTAAAAGTACTTATTAATGTATCTCATTTAGCTTTTCATAGTAACCAAAGAAGAAACTGAGTCCAAGTTTGGAGTTGTGATCTTATCAGTTGAAGACTCTGTAATAGTACCACCTTTGTGAGTAGTCTTGGCTCTCATTGGACTTGCAAAAGCCCTTCCCCAGGCGCTTTTATTCCCCAACTTATGATGATGATGATCAACCGTTGATGATGCTGAAGTTGATGATGATGATGATGTCATAATCATAAACCCACCAAAGATACCACCACATTTCACCATTTGACTCATGGCATCAGCTGCTTCACCACTATTACTAATAACCTTTGTGTGTTCTCTCTGTGACTCAATCCTTTTCAAGGCACAATCTCCAAACCCATTAGAGATCCTCTCAAAGAAATCTCCAGAGAAGCTTCTGCTTCCACACCCCACAGATCTAGATCTCAACACTTTCCTCTCTAAAGATGACCCACCAGCACCACTACCAACACCGTTTCTTGGCGTCTCTACAACCACTTTGTTACTACCAACACCGTTTCTTGGGCTCTCATCTTCTTCCTCCTTTATCACATCAATGCCTCCACCAACAACCTTGTTAGATGTCTCTGTTGTCTGCTTCTTCACGTTATCGATCTGGTTTCTTGGCACCGAAGAATGGCTAACTTTTTTGGTGGTGGCTGCCGCGATTTGGTGTTTGGAAGAGTAGAGATGAAGAAACGACCAGAACCCACTTCGTTTCTTCCGGTTCAAACTCTCGCCGTAAGCAGCAGCCGAAGATTTGCTTCTCTTGTAGATAAGACTAGCCGAAGAAGAGGAAGAGGATGAAGAAGCAGCGAGCATACTCTTCTTCTTGGCAAGAAGAAACGGGAGGTTGTTATTGTTGTTGTTGTTGCTGTTGCTTCCAGATGAGAGTGATAGAGCAAGAGAGGTGGTGGTGGAAGAAGGAGAGAAGGATTTAGAAGAAGAGGAAGCAGAGAGGTGGCTTGGTTTAGGGAGAGGGAATGAGGAAGTGACGAGCTTACCAAGCTTTTCTTGGAGACATAGTGGACAGATACCACCTGGGTTCTTTGTGTAAGGGTGTGTTGTGCATTGCATCCCATCGCCCATGTCTTGATCTTTGAGGTCCACCATTGCAAAAAGATAAGATTAAGAAGCAAGAAGAAGAGAACCAAAATCTATGAGTCTTCTCTCTGGTTTCCTCTGTTTCTGTGTGTAATGAAGTAGAGATTCAGCTTTTAGCGTCTTTTGAGAAAGAGAGAGAGGTTTACTTGTTTGTGAGTGAGATGAGATGAGAGAGAGAGAGGAGTGTGTAGAGTTTGTAGAGAAAGAGAGTCGAGTTCCCCCAAGTGCACGTGAGAGTTCTGACCTGTACCGGCTCTTTTGCTCGTCTTCGTCGGATCTTTATTAATAAATCGCATTTTAATAAGTTTCTTTTTGCTCCATTATTCTTTTTTTGTTGGGGTAAAGTGTTAAAATAAGAGTCCAATATTCCACGTGTCTTTCTATCTATTTTTGGTTTTATTAAAACACTAACTTCATGGGTTGAAGTGACCATTTACGTTACTTTGGTCGGCAAAAAAAAGGTGACCATTTACGTTACAAAAAATTATGTTGTAGTTAAGATTTTCTCTTTGTATATTTTTTTCTTTTCATTTGATGATTTGGTGTATTCCATAAACTGGTTAGATCGAGATGACAAAATGTGAAAGGGAACATTATTGAGGATATGTATTATTTTTTAGTCTGGTTTAATATCATAAACCGACAAAAACAATAGCTTAAACTATTTTACGATAAATTAATTTAATATGAATCTGAACCCAAACTAAATAATTGATGAATAAACTAAACATGTGATCTAGAAGATCATAGGTCCAATATTTGTAGCTTAATTACATAATCGTTAACTATACTCTTAATTGTACTTCATTATTTTTGGTTCCAGTGTAGAATTTTATCGAGCCAAAAGCATTGGAACTCGAACTTGTAACTTCGAGTCCCGTGTGGAAAAATCATTATTAGTAGAGTTACAAATGATGGATGATTCTAGTTTCATCGCTAACTCGAGTTTCCTCCTTATTAGAGTTTTACGATAAAATGTTTTTTTTTTAACATATGATCGACTCGTTAGTTTCAATATATTGATAAACATTTGACGGTTAACAACAATCAACAACGAAAAATACGTTTACTGTACAAATGTCCCTAGTTGTTTCCCATGTTAGTCATTTTATAACTTTGGACCCATGCATGTTAGTGTGTATTAAATATCACTTATCCTTTAGTTTTTCTAATTAGTAAATTCACCGGCTTCCGTTTGACTAGCGCCAACCAAGCAAACAAAATCGTTTATTATTCACGACCTCTCCATTATATTTAACTTTTAAAATTGTATAAATTCAAGAAATGATAAATCGTAGGGCACCCACCTCTAAATATGGAGCTTACTATTTGATGTGAGAGTATCCTCCATATTGGAAGTCTGATTCAGATTATCTATATATAATACTATCCAGAATCTGAGATTATTGGATCGAAGATCCCGTAACATGACAAATATTCACGTAGACTACTAAGTACTAACCTCCATGAATATGCTAATTTCATGCTATTAGTTAAAATGGTAAGAAATAATCTGCACGTGGTCGTGGAGTAATTGAGGACCAGGCTTTCATCGATCGTGTAAATTTGTAGAGCCTTTGTGTTTGGTTCGTTTTAAACAAGGACATTACTAGTGTGACCACTTGAGTTATCGGGTTGGTTTCAGTCCGGATGCTTTATCCGGATTCCGGGATGGACTTGCAGTAAGCTCCTGCCAAAAAGCATTCTCACTTCTGGATTATAGTCGGACATGATCTAGACAGTAGACACATCAATAAATTTTTACATATACATAAGAGAATCAACCAACATATGCATAATCAGGAATTCAATTTTTACTTGGTTTTCAAGGGGGTAAAATTGATACGAAGATGTGTTTGCATGGTACAAGGTACTGAGCTGTAATCTGAAAGTATCGAAAAGCAAGAGACGTAAGAGAAGAAAAACAAAAAGTGGTCCAAGATATTCATTAGTCGTGTCATTTCTCATCTTCTAAATTTATTACACAGTCCTTTGTCTTGTCTGTTCTTCTCCCATTCCTTCTATTTATGGTCCCCTTCCACTTCTGTCAGGTTTAGTTACTACGAATTGTTTCTATTTTCATACACATAAGTAGGTTCACATGTATATATCCATTGCATTTCTAAATTTTAAACACATAAATGTAGTTTATATTGCCTGGGTGTAACCACACTAATCTATAGGTGTAACCCTAACCACACTCTAATCCATGCGCACAACCACATTCACTGGTTCATATATCCAGATCCACTTTTTTTAATCTCCTTATAATAGAGCAAAGAAAGATTTAAGAGTCGTTAGTTAATAATAAATCTTATAGAACTTACTCCATAGAGTTTATAACAAATGTATTTGACGGCTTTGCATGACAAATCATTATTACATAACAATAAACAAATCTTATTACTACTACTCGAACTTACTTTCTACTTTCATCTGTCTGCGATGAGAATTTATTTTAAAAGCTCGTGAGGCCAAAGATCTTAAAAGTTTTGGCAAGTAAACGTGGAGATAAAGAAAACACAGAAGATGCAGCAACGAAGACTGAAACGCTGACATTTACAACCGCGATCTGGCTTGTTCCAAGGGAGCGCTCTACAACACATGGAAGAATAGTCAAGAATCTTAGTTACAATTGAGCTAAACGGGACATGATTAGATAAATAGTCGTGCTCGTGTGATGACACCATTTAGTAATAGCCATTTACTTATTATATACGCAATCTTGAAAAAGAACTTCCCCATAAACAAGTGCACAGAATAAAGCGTACAAGCCAAGAAAGAAAAGGAAGGGAGAAAAACACTCACGAGAGGAGCTCCTTTGGATCCCCTTTCAGCCAAGAAATCACAAGGCTTGAAGAAACCACCATAAGCCTTCGACCACTCATCTAGCTTTGAGTAAATGTATTTCGATCCAATGGAATCAGCCCAGAACATGATTCCTCCTCTGCTTCACAAGAGATTTCAGATTAAGTCCAGAATAAGCAAAAGATAATTTGATGACAAAACACTGACCTGTAAGGTGGAAAACCCATTCCAAATATGCCAGCGATGTCAAGGTCTGCTGCTTTGACAGCAATTCCTTCAGCAAAAACTCTACACGCCTCATTCACTACCGGGAAAAACGTCATTTCAATAATTTCCTTTTCTGTAAGTTTCGCCAGCTGCAAGCCACAATAATCAGTCAGAGTGAGATCTTCTCAAAGGCAAAACTGAAGATATTTACTTGATTTTTGAACAGAGAGGTACCTTAGGGTCAAGGCTCACTCCTGATACGCTCCTTGCCTTCTCGATATATTTCTTTATCTCAGGATCAGGTTTAGCCTTGCGCTTTTCATCATAAAGATAGAAACCTTTACGAGTGGCTTCACCTGAAATCGACAGGAAAAGTTCACAAGATTTAGGAGAATTTTACTAAATCAGTAAGACATTATCTAGCTGTCCTCTCTGATATACCAGCTCTCTTGTCCTCTTGCATGAGTGGGATAATCATCGATTTGTTTGTCCTTTCTGGAAAGTTCTCGATGAATTGTGTTGCGGTTGCAATCGCCACACCGAATCCAACCAGGTCGCACAATCTACACGTTTTTTAATTAACAAAAGTACGGTTAAAAAAAGGTGTATGGGTATATCACATGGTTCTTTAAAATGCGATAGTACCTGAAGGGACCCATTGGCATTCCAAACTTGCTGACTGCCTTGTCGATTAGATATGGATCTGTTCCACGTTCAACAAGGAACATAGCTGCCTGTGTGTATGGGAAGAACATCCTATTGACTGCAAACCCTGTGCAGTTTCCCACCACCACTGGCGTTTTCTTAATCTTCTTCCCAACATCTAACAGGTCAACAATTACTTGGGCAGATGTATGATTGGTCCGGACTATTTCAAGAAGTGGCATGACATGTGCTGGACTGTATCAGAAAAAAATGAACAGACATGATTCGTCTAGAGCGAGTAAAAACACTACAAGCACAATATTTCACAGAGATATTCATCCAAACTGCAAAGGATAAAGTAAGCACCTGAAAAAATGTGCTCCAATAATCCGATCCTGGGACTTGGTCTTCTCCCCAATTTTGTTCAAATCAATGGTAGATGTGTTGCTAGCAAGGATACAATGTTGAGGACAGTACTTCTCTAGATCAGCAAAAATTTGCTGTTTCAAAGATATATTTTCAATGACGGCCTGTCCAAGCCACCAAAAAGACATTAGACAAAGTCAATCACTTAGCTTGTCTATGCTCATTATGCTCATTATTACCTCGATGACCATGTCCACATCCCTAAAGCTTTCATAGTCAAGAGAACCTTTAAGGAGTGACATGGTTTGCTCAAACTTTTCCTGAGACATCCTTCCTTTCTTTACACGGCTCTGAAGATTAGCTGATTAAATTAATGAAATTAGTCAGATCAAGCTTTTTTCCATTCGTTGGTAAGCAATGTAGAGTAATCCATCCCCACCTTTGACCCTGCCAATTCCAGCCTCCAAGAACTTCTCATTTACCTCCTTGAGAATCACTGGATAGTTACTGAGGATCAATGCAGTGGCTATTCCAGATCCCATTAATCCGCCTCCAATTATGGCTACCTTTTTAATCTTCCTTGGCACCAACCCACGATCAGTAACTCCAGGAACCTGTCCATAAGATATTAGATTGGAAGAATAAAAAGAGAGGAAAAGCTAATAGTTACTATTTTGTAAAAAGGGGTAGAAAGTAGTACATAAGTCTAAATGGCATGACTGCATAAACATTCACAAACCTTTGTAGTTCCTCGCTGGGAAAAGAAGACATGGATCAAGCTTTTGGTAGTATCCAGTTTGACCACTTGTGAGGAGATTTGAGCTTCCTATAATTGACAATGTGATGGAAATTCGTAAAGAGTTACTCTCGGTGGAAACGTTAAAGAACATAACGCAGCGACGACGGGATAGTAATGTACCCTTTCTAAACCAGCCCTCGAACCAGAAACAATACCCAGTTCAACAGCCTCAAGGCACATTAAGGGGTGTTTCAGGTTAGGGGCTTGCTTGCGCGTCTGATCCTTGGCAAACTTCAGTATCTCCCTTGCCTCTCCAAGAGGAGGTAACTTATCAGTCTTTAAAATACTAGAAACCCATGGTTTTCTTCTCTCGGCTATCTCAAGAGCCCAGCGACGAGCAGCGTTTAGTAACTCGGTAGGTGGCACGACAGCATCAACAAGACCCAATGAATGACCTTGCTCCGCTTTAACCGGCTTAGATGTCTATAAATTTCAACAAAATAAATATCGTTACATTTTAACCAAAGTTAGACTAACCCTACCAAAAGAATAAGGAACTGACGTACCAAAATCATCTCAAGGGCTTTTGTGAGACCAACAAGACGTGGAAGACGTTGTGTTCCTGCATCAGTTCAAAGTAGCATAATTAGGAAAGTAAAGAACGAAAGTGACTTGATTCTTTCAACATAGACATGAATCACATATCCCCTTCCTCATAGTCTAGTTCGCATTAACAAAATGCTTTCAGTTCTTATGCCAAGAGGTTTAAAACACATGATTGTCCATAGGATTCAAAGTTTCTGGCTCCTATATGATCAAAATCTGTATGCTGCTGACGGGCACAAACATTAATGATTTGACAATTAAGTACCTCCAAACCCAGGAATAACACCGAGTTGAAGCTCAGGCAGACCTAACTGTGCACCAGGGGCTGATATTCTTGCATGGCAAGCCTGAAGTAAATAATACAATTGTATCAAGATCCACCCTAATAAATAATGTCCACCAGGATCGGCAGTTTCAAGAGTATTTTTGAGGAGATATTAGTTTATAACATAGGAACTCTAACCATGGCAAGCTCTAATCCTCCTCCCAAGGCAAGCCCATCAATGGCAGCGACAGACGGTTTCTTTGCAGCTGAAATCAAAATAAATTAACAGACCACTCATAAGCAATAAAGTCACCAGAACTATTGAAAGATATTCACCTTCAAGCAAATCAGTGATGATGTCAATAGATATGTATCCAGGCTTTGGCGCTTTCCCTGAGAAAACACATTACTACAAAACATCAATAACATAACGCCTCCAATACAATCAGCAAAGACACTGAAAACGTACTTGTCCCTTTCTGAATGTCACCAAAACCAGATATATCAAATCCACCAGAGAACCTTCCCTTGGCACCTTGCAGTAAGAAAAACACACACACAAAAAAACCATTTACCAAAAAATTGCATAAACGTATTCTATTATTCGCAATGAAGAGAATAGTACCCGTAATAACAATAGCTTTAACATCATTCCTGCTCAAGGCCTCCTCGTAATTACTTTTAAGGTTCTCTAGCACTGTACCCAAAAAAAACGGAGTATCAGACTCATTGCTTCTTCATCATAACAATCCACGACTCGAACTCCAAAAACGATTCAAGATAGCAAAAACTAAAAGATCCGCATGAGATCAAAGTATTAGTAGTCCCATTTTCACATAACCAGATCATGTATTTGATCGGAAGCTGAAATTCAATAAAATCGCAGAAACGAATCGGGCGAGAATCAAGCACTGATCGAGATTGACCTAGAATTCTGAATAGGCGATGATGAATGAATCCAAGAGATATCAGATCAAAATATAGATAAGCAAGGTGGAAGAGGAGTAGAGTACCGTCGAATGATAGCGAATTGACGGGAGGGTTGATGAGTGTTATGACGGCAACGCCATCGCCTCCAACTTCCATCGTCGCCTTTCCCTTCGTTCGTGAAGCCATTCTTCGAGCTCTGTTTTCGTATTTTTCTATCGTCGATCTTCTTCTTCGTTTGAGATTGCGAGTCAAAACTGGGATATTTAAAGAGAGAGAAACGTGGAAATGAAGATATAAATAGAAAGATGACGTTTGATGACGTATGATGATACAGTGGCACACTCCTCCACGCAACGCTGCGTTTGGATGATAACAATTGTTTTCGAATAGTGCGACTTATTTGTACTAGTCACAGAATATTTTTTCCAATACTATTCTTTTCCTGGATATACATTTAACTAAAAAGGATTAACCGATGAATTTACTCGAATTTTATACTAAATTTGTGTGATGGGGTAAGAAACCTGAGAATCTTAATCAAATACATTTTAAGTTTTGACACATTACAATAAAAATGTAAATGAAATTCTTATTCTAAAGACAAGTGTTCATATACATATGAGATGTATTCATAAGTGAGGTATCGAGTAAGCTTTTCATAAAATTATTTGTAGCAAATATAAATTTTTTAGGCATGTGTATTGTATATTTTGACATGAATCAGAATCATGCTTTAGAAGCAAGAGAAATATGCATTTCCCCTACACGCATTTCCAAAAATGACATAAATCGTTAGATGTCATTTCGAAATCAGATATGCTAGGTCGTAATTCGTCCGATGAATATTTCTTACGTGAGAGAGATCACATCGTTTTTCTTCATTTAAAGTTTTCTCAAGCTTTATTATCTTTTCATCAACAAACAACAAGATCTGTTTTCTCCCATGCATTATGTAAAAGTGTTACTGTCGGCAACATACAAAAATAGAAATGTGTAAATTTATGCATGTAATTTTGGTTTAGGCTGCTAGTCCTAGATCAAGTTCCAAAGATAGTGTTGGGCGTTTATACATGCAATCGGTTATTTAGGAAGCGGCTTTATATCCGAATCTAAGAGTTTTTATTAATGTTTGGTCATGTCTAGACCAAACCTGTTATGTCTAATTCACTCACGGGATGCCAAACTCACAATGAAATCAGCTATACTCAATTTTAGAAGAACACATTTAAATTAAACAAAATGATATACAATCTCCTACATGTTCGCGGTGTACGGAACTTGTGTTTGAGGGATCCACGAATCACCAACTAAGAACCTACCCCCAGTGTACAACAAAGCCTCTTCAGGACTTAGTCTCCTAATACCGGGCCATTTAACTCTAAGGGCCTGATTCGATCCAGGTCCAGCATTCAAATGCTCAGCGTAGTACAACGTCTTGAGCGCAAAGTCACCTTTCCAAGGAAGCCATCCCGCCGGATCGATCACGTCATCGATCGTCGTTTTCATGATGATCGTCCTCGAGAACTCTTTCCACGGTCTTCCAAGATACGCCTTGCTCTCATTTTTCACCCGAATATATGCGGGCGCTCCAATTATATGGCAGTTATGGAGCACTAAACCTGTCGATTCACGGACGTCGCTCCTTCCCTGAGCGGTGACCATACAAGACTGACCTCGCTTAGGTTTTCGAACGACGATATTACAGTTCTGGAGGATGCACTTCGCGTCGCCGAAGATGAAATCTACTGTCCCAGAGACTGTGCAGTCACGGTAGAATTGTCGTTGAGAGTGGACGTATAAGGTGTCTTGATAACCGTCGATTTGACAGCTGTAGAATACGGCATAATCCGCCGAGACTCTCAGAGCCACTGCCTGTCCTCCTTTTGGTCCTGCCGTGTTTTCAATCCCGATGTTTTTTGCTGTGAAGTGCTCCCCTTCGATTGCTGCCAAACACACATAATATGAAATGGTCTTCTAACGTTAAAGCATATTTAAATAAATGTTGTCATGCAGGAGCGGGAGCATTTTAAAAAAAAATAGAAAAAACTTCTTCTGTAGTTTGAAATCATATTCTTCTGTAAAAATATGGGGGACCAAAACCAATATTTCATCCGGCTATGTCTAAAATACAACCTTGTTGTCACGTGATTCATATGGTTTATTTAGTTTTTGACAAAATATTTCGTGGTCACATGTTGTTTATGTAGTCACAGTCACTTTTTGAACATTCGAAAGATGAAACTCACTGAGGGTGGATGTTAGGAACGTCTTGACTTTTCCTTTACCGAAATTGAGGCTGCCGGTGATTTTGGTCTTGGTTGGTCCATCACCGATAAAAGTGACGTAGGCCATTTTCTTTGTGACCTTGACTCTCTCCTTGTATATACCTTCTTTGATGTGGATGATGAATGGCATTCTATTGTTTTTAGGAACAACTTCTAGAGCATCGGTGATGGTCTGGAAATGGCCACTTCCGTCTTGAGCCACCGCAACATTAGCCCTCACTGGTGGTCCTCCTCCTTCTTTTGGTGCGGCTTGCATGAGCCTCCGTGCATGTGGTCCAACCCATGTTGGTATACCATCTTCTGTATACAAAAGCTTTCTCGCGTATTTTGCAAGAGCTCCGGTTAGTCCTATTATCATCAAAATTCAGCGTTACAAATTCATTGTTCTCACATGCCGGTCCTAAACTTTGGAGTTATATATAGATAATTTTAAATTTTAAATAAATAAAAATTTGATAGTTTTAAGGGTTATGTTTATGTAAATTAACTCCAAAATTTTTGGAGGTTATAGGCCAGTGTTTCACTTGTATCTATGATCAGGACTGGCTCTGATCGTTCTGCATAGATTTTTTGGAGAGTATAGATTGAAAAAGATACCTGTGATATTGGAATTTGGGAGAATGGTGGGAAGATCAGTAGTCATGGCAAGGCTATTACTGCTAAGCTCTCTTGATGTTTTGAAGATTTTGAGCATATCACGCATAAGATTAGACTTTGTTTCCTCGAAGGTATCAATACACGTTTGCTGGAATGCGATGGAGCCACTTAGCCAAACTCTAAGATCCTCAACATAGATTTCAACCTGAGTAACCGAGAACTCACGATCAACACATTTTTTCAGATCATCCATAGCGTCAATCATCAGCCTCTCACAGAGCTGGAAAGCGCCTTTCGCTCCTGGATCTTTGTCAGCCTTGGGTTTAACATCTTGATTGGCTTTTTTGAGGTTATCGTTGATGGATTTGATAGTGGCGTTGAAGCTGAGCTTGATGAGTTCGAGAGGCTCAGTTGAATTGGGAGAGGCATCCATTAAGCTTTTAACGCAGGCTTCTTTGAAGTCGGTGGGTGCACAAACTGCTCTAACCGCTTTGGTGGTTGTCCGAATCTGGTGTTCATTGGGAGTGTGTTTAGATGTTACGACAGCTACAGAGACAACCATGATGACTAGCAAACCTGAGACACTACCGGCGATGAGGCATTTCTTTTTCTTGTCACCATCAACCGCCATTTCTTCTTAACACAAATCTAGTTTTCAATTTTTTTTCTTCTTCTAATTTTCCTAATGTGTTTTTTTTTCCTTACATGTTAGAGATGGAGCAGACGAGGCCTGCAACTGTGGCAATAAGGCCTCTTTGGTGTTTAGTATTTACAAATCTTCAAACAAATGGATAGAAAAATCTTGATGGGGTTTTAATATAGAGATGAGTTGTAATGCTATTTTTGGGGTTTAAGGAAAGAATAACATGAGGCTATGTTACATTTTCTGTCTTTAGGAATATTTTTATTTGTTTCTTTACAAGTTTTGTGGTCCTTGTCTCCATCTAAAACGTTTGGTTTCCCGCTTTTACCATAACCCTATGAATAGTGGTCTTGAGTTTGTGGTATGAAATGAAATTATGTTAAATGTGATCTTCATAATCCTCTTAAAGAAATATGTTTGACTCTAATGATTCTTACTGAATGGGGACTTGATTTAGAGATCAAAGAGTAGGGAGCTGCGACGAGGCACGAGAGGAATCTCACAATGCATTATCATTACCAGGTATGAAATAGATGAGTCTTGTTTGAATTTGTTTCGGTATGTATTGTGTTGTACTCATGTACATATGCAGTTTCTTTAAGCGTCTGTATTTAACTTTGAGTACTAGAGCAAATGATCATATGGTTTAGCCAAAAGCCACATGAGGCTTCAAGTGATGTCTCTCTCTCTTAAAAATTTTAATTCATATCTTACAGGAAAAAACAATGCAACACTACTACTAGACTTAACAACATTAACAGCAAATTATCGGTTTTGGGTGGGATAAACACAAACTAAAATCTAAACCTGCCTGCCTGATGATGATGATGATGATGATGATGATCCATTATAGATTCCCCTTTAGAAGTCTTACACATTGGTGTTCTCAAGTCAATTGTATTTCACCTCTGATAAAGTTCTCCTGAATCAGGAAGGATCAAGGTATATAATGCTCTCCTCGACAAATGGTACCTATTGGTATTGTTCTAAGTTTTGGTAGTTGATGTTTTTTCTTGTTTTTTCCACTGCAGTACGTGTTTTGCTGAATCTGTGTAAGACCAGTTTGGTCATGAACTTATTTTTCTTTATTATAAGAATGAATCAAGAGTTCAAAAAAAATAAGATTCCCCTCTAGCAGAGATTTCATCTTATTTAAGTTCAAGCCTCATATTTTTCATCCTCATATAACAACAACATATAGGCAGCTAAATTCACATGCTTTACCACTTTTTTAGTTGAAACTGAAGCTTTTTTATTCGCTTTGGAGTCTAACAAAATATATTGAATAACAAAAAGAAGTTTATTTAACATAATCGTAATTTATTTTAAGAAGATTCTAATTTGAATTGCAAATATATTTTGATGGATCAAACTGTGTCGCAAATAAATCAACACAGTTTATTTGAATTGAATAACAGCAATCTGTTCAACACAGATTATTATGTTGAACAAATCAATTCTAACTTGAATCGCAAATAAATCAAATGATATTATGTTGAACAAATCGTTGTTATTCAATCAATGATATTAGAATCCTCTTAACAAATTGGGATTTATTTAACATGATCATAATTTATTTTAAGAGGATTCTGATATACTAGAGGATTCTAGTTTTATTTCAATGACTATGTTATATAAATAAAATGCTACAATGTTGAACAAATTGTTGAAATGCAAATATATTTTGATGGATTGCAAAATATATTCAAATCATTGATTGAATAACAACAATTTGTTGAACATAGTATCATTTAATTTATTTAACATAATCATAATCTATTTTAAGAGAATTCTAATTTGAATTGTACTTCCAAAACTATAAACAATATTATCATAAAACACCATTAATACAAGATGGAAAAAATATTTTATATTATTATTATTATGAAAAACTAAAACGATGAATTTGATCAATGTAATGCAAAGTTTGGTCAAAGGATGAAAGCTGATTTGATCAATTAACAATGAATTTTTTTATCAAAAAATTAACAATGAAAATGCATATGTTAACTTTATAAAAAAATGGAAGATGTTGACTTTATAACTACATTGTAACGACTCAGTTCCATAAACTAGTTTTTTCTGGTTGTTCTTCCTACTCGATTTTGACTAAAAAGAATCTCAATTTATGTGTTTAGTGTTTTGTATTCAGATATGTGAACGTAGCGTGTTTCGAGATATTTGTATTTATTTTAGTTTCATTATGTTTATATTTTTTCAATACAATTTATTTCAGCTACAAAATTTAAAAATAGTTAATCACATTTGTATTTTATTAAAATTTTCTATATTTTATTTTAATTTGTATAAATTGGTTTAATTCGGTATATTACCATAAATAGTACATCATTCTCGAAAGAAGAGGAAAGAAGATGAGACAAATGTTATATAAAATCTGTTCATATATTTTCTAGATACATAAAAGTGAGAAAATTTTCAATAGATGAGTGTTCTTTATCGTAGTTTAAAAGAAAAAGAGCATTCTCTCATCACATCATAATTTTTCCATTGAATCTTGGTTTTAATGGAAACTGATTATAAAGTCAAGCGATAATAAGTTAGAATTTGATTCAGATTTTACACATAAAACTGAATCTAAATCCGTTGAAAGTATTGAAGTCAAATGAATTGTCGAATTTTATCAAAATGAATAACACAAGATTTAAAATCTTCTATTTAAATATTTAATGGAATAACAATAGATTACAAATTCATTTAATGAATAGATTGTAAATATCTCCGATTTGGTTAACCAAATTGGTGAATACATCTAGATAGTAGTAGTTATTGTTGTCAAGAAAAAAGAAAACAAAAGATTGTAAATACTAGAACCATTGACCATAGATTTTAAATTCTTTTAACAATTTTTTTTTTAAAATACAGTAACCAGTATAAAATATCTAAAATTGATCATTCCATAACACTACATTATAAACCAAGAGAATTAACTTTTAAATTCACTGCTCTATATAAACTTTATCTTTGTTAATGGGTTTACATTGTCTGTCTTTACGAGTATTTTCTTCGTTTCTGAAAAGTATTGTGTTCTTCTCTCCATCTAAAACGTTTGGTTTACCGCGGGATATTATGTTCTGGGACGAGGCATGAAAATAATCTCATAATGCATTATTATCAACGAGAGTGAAACAGATGAGAAGATCATGTATAAGCTTTTTCAGCTGCAACGAGACATGAAAGGAATTTCACAATGTATTATCATAATCAAGTATAGAACAGATGAGGAGGTCCTTTTATAAACTTATTCAGGTTTAACATTATACCCAAACAACACAGCTTTATTATCATGTAAAACAAAAAGAAGACAAATATGATTCTCTCTGAGGGGTTTAAAGCTTTGAAGCTCTCTGTAACTCTAACTTGCCAATAGTCCCAAGATGAACCTCGTCAGGTCCATCAGCAATCCTAAGTGTTCTAGCCGTGGCCCACAGGTGCGCCAAAACTGTATCCGAGCACACACCAGCTGCTCCATGAACTTGAATAGCCGTGTCCAGTACCTTCAACGCCATGTTTGGAGCTGCAACCTGAAAAAACAAAAATTGATTTTTGCTTCTTCAACTTCTACTTCTGTTGATGTCTATCAGAATCACAAATTTACAAATATGTTTACCTTGGCCATTGCGAGAATTCCTCGAGCCTTTTTGTTTCCAAACTTATCGAGATGATCAGCAGCTTCTAGAACTAACAATCTGGTTCCTTCCAGCTCTACTCTCAACTATATCAAACAAACGAGCACTCATAAGACGCGTTTGAGTGATAAAAAAGAACAGCGTTGTATTTACCTTTGCAAGATCAGAGACAAAAGAACCGTGCTGCGCTATGAACATCCCAAAAGTCTTCCTACTAAGAGCTCTTTGAGCCATTAGCTCCATCCCACGCTCTGCTGCACCTATTAATCTCATACAATGGTGCAATCTTCCAGGGCCTAACCTTCCCTGATATCACCAAGTAATGACAACAGCAGATTAAATACAAATCCTACTACCATGTGTCTCTCCTTTTTTGTAGTATTATTATTACCTGAGCAATCTCAAATCCTCGGCCTTCTCCTAGGAGAATATTCTTCGCCGGGACAATCACATTCTCAAAAGAAATCTCAGCGTGTCCGTGAGGCGCGTCGTCAAAACCAAACACCGTGAGAGGTCTCTTCACGTTTATGCCTGGAGTCCGCATGTCCACTAGTATCATAGACTGTTGCTTATGTTTTGGGGCGTTGAAATCAGTTTTTCCCTGTTCATAATATTTAACAAATAAGTTTGTGAAAAAAATGGATTTACTTTCTGACATAGAAAGAGAGTAAAGCACAGAGAACTAACCATGAGAATAAGCACTCTGCACCTCGGATCCATTGCTCCACTTGTCCACCACTTTGTGCCATTAATGACGTATGAATCACCTTGTCTATATAACCAAACATAGTTAGTTATGTAGACTCAAATGAAAGTAGACTCCAACACAAAAAGAATCAAAAGAAAATATCTAACCTTGTAATGGAGCACTCAATATTGGTTGCATCAGAAGATGCAACTTGTGGCTCAGTCATAGCA
Source organism: Hirschfeldia incana (assembly GCA_026261945.1). NCBI lineage: Eukaryota > Viridiplantae > Streptophyta > Magnoliopsida > Brassicales > Brassicaceae > Hirschfeldia > Hirschfeldia incana. The sequence continues at coordinate 880,562 of JABCMI010000067.1, forward strand.
AATCCAGAGCGAATCTTTCCCTCAAGCAGCGGAATAAGCCATTCAGAAATTTGTTCTTTGTTTCCATACCGAAGTATCACCTACAAAGATAGCAATGAATACAAAGTAATAAGCAATGAACACAACTTCTAGACAGGTAAACAGAATCATGAAGTTATGAACCTGACCTCCATGTTTCCAGTATCAGGTGCACCACAGTTGAACACCTGTGGAGCCCAAACTGAACGACCCATGATCTCACAAAGGTAACCATACTCCAGGTTCGTGAGCCCCTCACCAAACAACTGATCAAAAGATTGTTTATTATCAATAGCTGCTAGTTCTCTTCTAGCTCTAGCTGCACTATCCACCTGCAAGAACCAAGAACTCCATAAGCACACTCTCACTCAGGGTTTCAAACAAGTACATATATGAAGATATAAATTGTACTTACAGGAATGAATAAGTTCCATAGGCCTTGTCTCTTTGCCTCCTCTTTCAACCTTTCCTCCTCAGGGTGAACGGTCCATCGCTTGTCTGACTGAGCAAGTTTGGAGAACTCTTTCTCCATTGGATAGATGTGAGTTTCCATAAACTTGATCAACCTCTGCCTTAACTCTAATACTTTTCTGTTGGGAACGAATCTCCCACTTGCATCCACAAGGCTTTCATATGATGGGCTCACATCTCTTTTAACTGCATCCAAACCGAAAAGCGCAGAGTAGCTACAGAAATGCAAAATGTGAAGTTTTTCTTAACAAAAATTGACTCTCAAAAGCAGATGATTACCAGATGGAGGGTGGGCAGGAAGAACATTTTCACGTGCAATATAACCCAAGGCACACTCCACAAGCTCATTGGCTTGAACCCCTGTGTTCCGGGCACGTTCACCTGCAGAAGCATTCCCCTGCATGACCAAACACCATGTTGATGACATTCATACCTTACAATAAAATAAAATTTTACAGGATTAAATACCATTAACCATCTGTTGTACACGCCCGTGTAGATAGAAGCAGCACGAAACAAAGAGAAGGCTACGTAGAACTTCCAGTTTGCAGCAGGCCATGGTTTCCCCTGTAGGCAATTTACTCGTTAAGACACAACATACAATACATAAACAAGTTCAACATTACTTGTTGGTAGCGGGACGTACCAGTGCAGAACAGTATTCTAAGAGAAACTCTGGCATCGAGAGTATTCCTTCTGGAAGTCCGATAGTTTCAAGACCCTCGCTCACATGCTCCTTATCGAGCTGAACATTCACAATGTAATGCTGCCACCAACACCATTTACTTTATATATCAGAGCAGGAAGCAAAGATTTAAAAAAAAAAAACGCTTTGTGCAATTAGATCATTACCATACAGCTGTATGCAACATCACACATTTGGTTCCCAAGCGTGGAAAGTTCCCAGTCAAGTATTCCAATAACTCGATCCTGCAACTTAACGTATAAGGTCTCCGAAACTATCCACGAATCATTAAAAAAAGAGCTTAAGAGAGTCATCAGACCTCGGAAGGATGAAACACAAGATTGTCAATGCGGAAGTCTCCGTGGACAAGGCCTGATGTTGCCCCTGTTGAATCTTCAGCGGGTATGCTTTTGCGTAACCAATCAACAAGCTCAAACATCTTCGGATTCCTTTCGGGTTTGCCTTCGCTTGTCGACGCCAAATATTGTTTGAACCACCTATCTATCTGAAATTTACATATCCAATCACTACGAGAACAACAAGCTAGTGATGTCAAAAGTCACTAGTCTCAAACTAATCCACTAACCTGTCTTTGGCAGTAGTTAGCACGCCGGCCATATTTGTCAAGACCAATCGCATCCACATCAGCAGAGTGAAGGGAAGCTAAGGCTTTGGCGGTTGCCCGATAGATAGCATTTCTTCTCCCGGGCGCTACATTCTAATTCAAAACCAATGAAACACGCACACACACACGTCACATCTAAAGCAGACACTCACATCCACATAAGAGAGTGTAATCTTACAGGCAACTTGGGATCTATGAAGATTCTTCCTTCCATAAACTCCATGATGTAAAACGCAGTCCCAATCACAGAGGGGTCAGTGCATAAGCAGAAGACTTTAGGAACAGGAACTTGTGTATTCTCACCAAGAGCCTTAAGCACCTAACATAACCATCATCACACAAAAAGCATTCGTCAGAAAAAAAAAGCCTCCACCTTTATCCCTTACAATGATTATGTGACCAAAAACAACATTAAAGTAGAGATCTTTTCAGAGTTAACGATTTGATTTTTGATTACCTGAAACTCCCTTTCAACAGCATGAGCAGATTGCAAGAGCTTCCCGGGAGGCTTCTTCCTCAAAACGTAGCGCTTCGTGGAGCTCCCCGAGCCGACAGCGATCAGAAATGTCGGATTCGATTGCCCATGTCCGAACTGCAATTACCCAGAAGAAGAGGAGGAAAAATTCAGATAAAGGTTCTTCCTTTATCTGATTGCGAGGAGAGAACCGAGAGTACCTGTGAGATGGTGAATTGAGATGGATTGGTCGGAAAACCGGAGACGTTGTCGGCGGCGTAGCGGAACAAGGCATCGTGATCGAACAGGTGAGCTGATTGGACACGTGTCACAAGATCGCCGGTGCTACTCCCCATGTGTGTTTAGCTGTCTTCTCTCTTCTCTGATCGAGGTTGTTACAACAAATCAAAAGAGATTTTCAATGGACAAAGAGGATCACGCACTCATTTGATACAAACAAAAACTTGTGGAAAGTCGCAAAATCTTATCTATCTACTTAAAATTAAAGAGATTTGGATATGTGACGAAACAAGCAAAAAATAATCAAAAATTATGCGCAGTCAGCACAGATGTAATATAATACTATTTTAAGAAGATCAGAAGAAGAAATCCTAAAATACACTGAGCTGATATATAGATGATTGCCAGCTCATGTCGTGTCTGATCAGAATCTTTAGGTGGTACTTGGAAAGACGTATCTTCTTCTTTTTCTGATAACATAAATATAAGAAAGCTTTGTGAAAGAACTTTAGGTCCATGAACAACAAGAATGTTTTGAACAGACAAAATGTTTCTTTCTTTAGAAAAAGTAGAAACTTTTCTTTCTTTTTGTCAGTTCGATTCTTCGTTGCTCTGAGAATGCTTAGATTCAGTCACTTGAATTGCTTCAAGGAGTAAACCTGTATTGATCTTGTTCTATCTGTGAATGTATATCGGTGTCAAGGTTTGGAACTTAATGACCTTTTGCTTGATCCCTAATCCAAGAGTTGTGTAATTCTTCAGGATTGCCGGGTGTTCTCTTGCTCCTAACAGATGCCTATCTTGATTGCACCCAACAAATACCATGGAGGTGTGTAATGTTATTGGATTTCATCTGAATGAGATACTGTGAGAGATGTAAGCTTACTACATCTTTGTTCTGCTGGTGTTCAGGTGACTTGTACATTGCAGGAGAGGTCATTCCCAGACCACGGTATAGGTTCAGTGAACAGCGCCAGACCAGAAAACGATTCCGCCGTGAGACAGTGCAGGAGAAGAGGAAAGAACCAACCCGGAGCTGGAACCAAAATGAACCACCACAATCCAGGGGTTATCAAGGTCTGGAGAACTAGACAAGCGCACCCTAGTTACTATTTTATTCAGACAAGCATGCATCTGTAATGGAATCTACTAGGCTTATGAGTTATGAGTTATTAGCCGGCTTTAAACTCGCAGCATGACTGAGATTTATCGATCATCCATCACATTCATCACTCTCGTTTCTACGAAGAAATGATTGAGAATCTAAGGTAGATAAAGATTGCAAATCAAATGAAATATATATGTACAATGTCTATATAAATATATATACACACAGAGAGATCATTCCGACATGAGACTCCAACGCAACCACGAATTTGTCAGCAGACCGTAGACAATGTCAGGTTCAACTTCTCCCTTTCACCGTCCGTCACGATCCTCACTATCCTCTTGAACGCGAAATGCACGCAATTCGACAACGCGATCCAGCAAATCACTTCGTAAACGAACTCCATCGCTGGATCCGACCATGACGACGAAGACGATGATGACTCATCCCAATTCCCACCACCACCACCGTAGTTCCATCCCTTCCCACCACCATCGTTCCCACCGCCTCCAAATCCGAACGGACCGTCGCTACCACCGCCTTCTAATAAAAACCGACCGAAATCTCCTCCGTCTTCCGAATCGCCTCCGACGGAAACGCGCTGCTTGGTTCGCCGCTTCTTGCGGATCCTGCGGATCGTCTTGTAAGAGCTGGATCTAACCGGTGAAGGAGCGATCGCATCGACGGGAAAGACAACCGCCGACGACGCTTGGACGATTCCAGCGGGAGACTGATCAACGGAAGAATCGACGAATGAAATGTGATTTGCAAAATCAAACCGATTGAGAAGAAGAAGAGAGCTCCCGAACGCTAGGCCTTGCTTAGCCGTGCAAACCGCAACTGTTTCAGCGATCAGAGAGAGCTCCATCGTCATCTACGCAATCCCCACGACGAACTTGTTTCCACCCAGATCCACGAAAACAGTTAATATCGAGAAACCTGATTCGGATCCGAAGGAGGCGGGTTGATTGGACACGTAACTGGTTTGCGTGTTGAATAGTTAAGCCACGTGTCTTTGAAAAAAACAAACGTGCTAGATGGGGACAGTATTCTTAGGCCTGGAATTTCGGATATTCGGTTCTGTTTTGGGTAATATCCATTCGGATCGGGTAAATCGGATAAATTATGATGTATCCATGGATACTTTTCTAACATTCAATTATGTTTCGGACCGGTTCATTTCGGTTTCGGATCGGTTTGGGTTTTTGAAAAATTATCCTTTTGATAATCCGAAAGAAATGGGTATCAATTGATTTCAGTTATATTATATCCGAAATTGAAAAAAAAAGAATCGAAAACTCTAAAATGTATCCGAAACCAAACTGAAAATGTAGCAAACAGAGTGAAGTAGAAACAAACCGAATTTTAGAAATCAGAAACATGAAAAATGTAACAACTCACAAACACAACAAACTGAAAATGTAGCAAATCACAAAGACACAAACACAACAAACCGAAAATGTAGCAAATCACAAACACAACAATAGAAAGGATTCAACTGAAACAAAGCACAAACACACATCACAAAGAAACTCTTCTTGAACATTGCCACTCGCCACTCCTTACTCAGGTCTATGGCACTTCTTGGACGTTGAATTCAGGTTCATTGGCTACAGAAATATAATAACATCAGTTTTCAAACTAACATTGAAGAAACAATATCAAAAGAGTTAAAATTTAGTGAAGTTTACCTCTCATGAGATCATCTTCTAACTCCACAGCTTCAAGTAGTTGTTCGATAGTAGAAACGCCTTTATCCTTCATATGCTTCTCTGTTTTCAACCACTGTTGTGTGCATACCAAGACCTCAACCATAAAGTATGTCAAGCAGCTCCTATATGTGTCTAGGACTCTACCACTAGTGCTAAACGCACTCTCTGATGCTACAGATGATACCTGGACAGATAGAATATCAGCAGCAACTCGAGACAAAGTTGGGAACTTCAGACTGTTTCTTCTCCACCAAGATAGAACATCATACTCGGTTCCAACCATGGGCTTTGTGGTCTCGACTTTCTCTTTCAGATACATTTCTAACTCATTGGTAGAATCCTCTGTACCTGCTTCTTCTATAAGCTCCTCGTAAAGGTTATCCATTCTTTCATATCCAATGCCATTACCAAGCTCTCTTGACTCAAAAGCCGCACCAGAATCTTGATCTTGGGTCTGAGAAGATGATCCTCCTTGCGACTGTGACCCACCTGACCCTCCAAGACTGTACTCATCATAAAGATCCTTCAAGATCTCTAAAACTGATTCAGAAAGTAAAGTATACTCGATGCTCTCTTTACCATATAACATCTCAAAGCAGAGATTAGCAAAGTTCATCTTCTTTCTTAGGTCAAAGACGGTTGCAACTATGATGAGCTTGTTCATTTTACAGCTCTTAGACTTGCTCTTATCAGTTTCATCTTCTTCCACAAACGGATTCCAGTATTTCCTCAACTTTCCCATCATAGACAACGCCTTGTACTTTAATGAATCATCAGGACCTTGTGCGCTGCTTATCTTACAAACATTCCTAGTGTTGGTGACTATCTCATTGTAGATCTTGTGTGAAGTGATGGATTTCGAAGCCGATAGTATCAAAGTAGAATTGTAAAAGATCACGAGAAAATGTACCAACCTCTCAATCTCTTCCCAATCTGCTTTTGATGGTGGTCCAATCCTCTTTTTACCATCTGTGACTTCCATGAAATAGTCATTGTACGGTTTGTCTTCAGCCTCCATCTTCTCAAATGCTAGCCGGAACTTCAAAGCTTGGTCTAACATGAGATATGTCGAGTTCCATCTGGTCTTCACATCCAATGGCAGACTTCCTTCCCACTTTCAACTCGAAATTCAAAGGACTTGAGACGATTTGTTGAAGACCTCACGTACTGAATAGCATTCCGAATGGCAATAACACTATCATCGATCTCACTTAAACCTTCCTTGACAATCAAGTTCAAGATATGTGTCGCACACCTGACGTGCATGAACTCTCCCTTCAAGACTAGAGCATCTTCACCACGACTCATAAACTGTTCCTTGAAGTGCCTCATAGCTGATGTGTTAGCTGTTGCGTTATCCACCATGATGCAAAAGACTCTTCTTATATCCCATTCATCTAGACAATTGATCAGAACTTTAGCAATTGTAGACCCTTTGTGATCATCAACATTCTTGAATCCTATTATCATCTTCTGAAGCTTCCAAGTTGCATCAACGAAATGAGCAGTGATCACCATGTAGCTTGCTGAAGTGTGAGGAGCAACCCAGATGTCTGTCGTCAGAGATAGCCGCTGTTTGTTCTGTCCAAGAACTTTTTTCATCTCAGCTTTCCTTGATGCATACATGGCGACAATTTGCTTTGTTGATGTCTTCCTACAAACCGGTGTATGCAACTGAACCTTTGAGCAGAAGCTTTTCTAAGCCAAGCTTTCAATAAAAGCCAAAGGCAACTCCGCCAATACAATCAACTCATTTGCCGCGTTATTGAAAACATCTTCAGAGATCTTGTACAAAGTCATATTGCCAGCTTCATCAGTAGCTAACTCCGTCTGTTTATCATTTCCTTTCGATGCTTTTGCAGCCCTCCATGCGAGGAACCCGTTACATCCAAGTATATGTTTCCTCAGGTTGGTTGTCCCGGACTTGGTTGGACAAGGCATCACTTTCGCACAGTAACGACATTTACATCTATCGTAGTCGTTTTCCAGTCTGGTGAGATGTTTCCAGACAAAAGACCTCGTCTTTTATCTCGACCCTAAACCAGAACTACCAATGCTCCTTTTGCCGTTGCTACCCACTGCGTCCATGTTCTCATCAGATGAAACATCCTCTTCCATTGGTTCATTGTTGTTGTCTTCTTGATGAGTGTCAGAAGAAGCCATCGGCAAAAAAATAACCAAACAATATAATGTCAAAAACTCATTAACAAGCAATCGATTTACAAACCAAACAATATGATATCAAAAACTCATGAACAAGAATTAAACTCATGAACAAGAATTAAATTCATTAAACAAAAATCAAAACAAAAAATCGATTCACAAACCAAAACTCAATAACTAAAAAAAATATTTTTAGAAACTAAAACTCAATAAAAAAAATCGATTGATAAGAAATGATACATAAACAGTGAGAACAACTAAAAATAAATCGATTTTAAGATTGAGAACTAAGAAAAAATACGCACCTCCGAATGAATTCTCGAACTCGCAGATGATGGAGATGGGAAGGAATTGTCGATTGTTTCAAAGGATTGAAGATATGTGGGTGAAACTAGCACGATTTGCCTTTTTTGTAGAGCCATTTTCACGATTACCGATTTCAATTTCAAGGCTAGGTTTCTGATTGGGGATGAAAGCGAAGAGACGACTCGGGTGAAGAGTTTGGACACTCACGCCGTCACGCATGAAGAAGACAATGGGAAACAAGACTTTTTTGTAATTAATGTTCGGGTTGAACCGAATATCCGAAATAAACCGGGTAAAAATCCGACCGAACCGAAATCCACGGTTAAATTGTAATACCACCCATGGATTGAAATTGGCATACCCAATCTGATCCGAACCAGTTCAATTTCGAGTTGGTTCTGGTTCGGGTATTCGAATTCGGTTAAAAGTCCCAGGCCTAAAGTATTCTATTCGAAAGCCCCCAATATCTGGGCCTTTATTACTCATGTTTGGCCCATACTCTTGGTAGAGCTATTGTCTAAAGAAACCACATTTGTCTAGGATTCATTCAATCAAATTCAACCTTTTTTTTTTCTTTTGCATATTGTGAGATGAGAAGTCTGTACAGGTTCGTTTTCTTCTTTATATGTGTAATCCAAAAACTCTTACAAACTATATACTCTCCTGACTTTCCACAAAACGTTTTTTATTCAAATCTATGAATGTCTCAATGAAAAGAAAGTACAGTACTCTGTTTCCGTTTATAACATTAAGGTGACAATAATATTTATGGATTTAAACTATGCATCCCCTTTTTAACTTACAAGCTTCTTCCATCACACACTGAGACCACTCTACCAATGTTTAACCTCTCAAGATTGCTCATTTTATCATAAACCACCCACAACAAAGGGGATTGGCTTCATTAGTAATCGTCTCCAAGCATGGTTGACAAAAACAAACCTCTCACAAACTCGCTCTTCTTCGCCTTCTCTCGATCTTCCCCTGTAAGCGGAGCTTCTCGAATGTCTCTGCACAAGTTAAAGCCAGAGACCTAGTTAGAAAGAAGCCTTCTTCCTTGCTTTCTTAGGGACAAAAGGGTCAATAGAGATATACACATACCTTTTGAGAGATTCCTTCAGTGAGAGTTTTGTATCTGAGGTTCCTTCTACAACAGGTGTAGCGGATTTGTTTGCAGAAGGAGGATTAAACATAAAGGATGACAGCAACGGATCAGAATCTATATTGGTAGAAGAAGTGAAGCTCGAGGATCCACCGAGAAGTGACTGTAAGTTAGCTTCACGAAGCTCTTTCTTCAAGGCGAGATAAGCAGAACTGTATCCACCACCACCTTTTCTCAACCTTCTCCTTCGCTGCACGTGGAATCTCTCTCGTCAAGGAAATAAACAAAACTCCACTCTAATGATCAAGTTACCACATATAATAAAGAGAAAGATTAAAAACATCAAAAGTTTGAAAAAGGATATCTTGAAGAAGTTGGCATGTTGTGTCGTGATATGGCCGACTATATCCAATCCCACCCTCTTTGTGCATACAGGACAGACCTGAGAGATAACAAAGATCAAAAAAAAAAGAAATCAACGCCAGGTGTAAATAGTATAGCATCAGGATCATGAAAGAACACTACTTTACCCATTACCAGCTAATGACGAAAACTCAATTTAACCAAACATTCCAAGATTTGGGATCATCTGATAAGAAGAAACAAAAAGGTAGGCAGAGCATTCCATCATCACACACAGAAAACATTCTCATTTTTTTAAGCAAAGCTTCAAGCTTTCTAAAATAAGAAACCAAAGTTTGTAATAATCTTAACAAAGGTGAAGCTAAGACCTGACCAAAACCTAAGAATCAGACAAATCATGTCTCCAAAAGAGGGATTTTTTTTTAAAGAATGTTAATTTATTTACCCCGTTCTTGGCCTCGACAGGATGGTCTTCGTCAATGTGACAACAGAGCCCGACGATGTCGAAGACTTCAGCGCAAAACGGGCAGATGAACTCCGATTTCAAATCGTCTTCTCCTTCGAGATCCTCGTACCCTCCTGCACCTATATACAAGTCTTCACCCCCAACACAAAATTCAAACGGATCAATCTCTCATGAAGAAGACTAATGATAATAATAAAACGCTATACATATGAATTAAAAGACACGCGGGAAAACTAACCTGATCTGGATTGTTGACATCGTCGCGAAGCAGAAGAAGAGGATGAGAAAACGGAAGGACAATTGATCCATGAATTGGAATCCATTTTCCTCTGCTTCTTACAAGAAATTTTACAAAAAGAAAGATGAATTTGAGATGTGATCAACGAAACCCTAGAAGGACGGGAGAAAGAGAAAGAGAAGGGGAAGAACAATCGAAGGAGATGGGAGGGGAGAGAGAGAGAGTGGAAGCCAGAGACTTATTACCGAACTTGTAGTTCGGAAGACAACATGATACTTACCGTTATACCCTCTGGTTTTAGTATTATTTATAGTTGTACCCCCGTGTAATAACAGTCGTTCACGCGGTTTGGTTTGGATTGGACCGAACATACAAGAAAAGGTGGTTTCGCTGTATCTGTGCTTCACACGTGTGGCGTTGGTCTACCACAAACTCCTGTCTGAAGGAATAAAGAAACTGCCACATTTTATAACTACGTAAAATCTAGAAAACAGAACTGCTACTACAAAATATGATTATGATTAATTGATTAGTGATTTAATTTTGTTTTGTTGGATAAATCATGTTTCTGTCAGGTTATAATACTTTAGCCTCCTTGTAAAGTGGAGGATTCTGCTAGGACTGCTTGTCAGTTTATCCAATTATTATGTGTTTTGATAAGAAAATATTTAAATTATACTGAAATGAATATCCAAAATAATTATTTTTGAAAAAACTGTGTGAGAATATAAAATAATTTGGAGTTGTGTATAGAGAATGTAAAATAGTTTACTCGTTTCAGATTAATCTCAACTTAAAATTCGGTAATAGTCTAATGTTGCAAATTTACAAAACTTAAAATATTTTTAATCAGCTTTGTATCTAATTGTTTGATGCAAGATCCGAACCTAGGTTGCATGGAATCGGAAACGGATACGCGGAAACGAAATGTTTCGAAATGTGGAAACGTGATTTTTTAATTTTTTTTGCTTAGGAAACGTTTTAGAAATGTCTATAAATATATAAACATATACATATACATATACAATTTATTAATATGTGAATTCAATTTTATTGTATTTAGTATATCTAAGAATACAAAAAATAAATAAATAAACGTTATGTATAATCATACGAAAAATAAAAATAGTCATCATTAAACATTAAATTCATAAAAAAATTAAAATAAAAAAAAATTCAATACCTAAATGTAAAATAAGTTGACGAAAGATGAAAATCATAACTGCAAGTCAAAGATCAATAACATCATCTTTAATCTTGTTGTACCGCTTCCAACTCAAGTTCATCAAGAAAATGTCTTCAAACTCAAGTCTCTATTAATGTCATCTAATGAAACAAATTGATCACAACTAACATATATTGAGACCATATTGTATTCAAGAGTTCAACTAGATAGAAGACGAAGATTATAAATACCAAATCTTCTGTTTATGCTCTTCCAATTGGTTTGTTTTTTAACTTCTTAAAACAATAAATTTATTTTTATATTTATTAATTATTTATATATTCTAAAATAAAAAGAGTTTTTTACGTGTTTCCAAAACAAAATTATGAGTTTCCAAAATAGAAACGCAAGTTTTCATCAAGTTTTTCAAATTGAAATTTTAAGAAACGAGTTTCGAATGAATTTATGCGAGTTTCCGAGAGATTCTGATTCTGAAACGTTTCTGAAACGTGAAACGGACATTCAACCAAGTTTCCATTTAACATAGATCCGAACTGACTTAAGAAAATCACATTATTGTAATAAATGATGTGCGATTCATGTACCAATTATTCTTTTACTATGATTTAAAACTCGAGTGCGACATGAGTCATCTCCAAACCTGTAAGGAAAAAAAAGGAAAAAAGTATTAAAAAAGAAGCTGCATGTGAGGGAAGGGGATAAAGTGGTGGCAATACTCATCGACTTCTTTATAAAACAACCAAGGAAGAAAAAAAAGAGAGAATGTCATCGGAAGCGAACTGCTGGCTCTCCTCCGAAGGTCTCGCCTCCGTCCTGAATCCGTTGTCGTCTGCTCCTGGTGGACCTCATCCTAAACCCCCTGACCCTCCTATCCCCCCTGACCCTTCCTTAGCTGATTTCCCCCCACTGTCTCCCTCACTTCCCCAAACTACTACCAGATCTACTATTCAAACTACAGTAAAACCTAATTTCATTTTTGGTTCTACTGCTTCCCTCTTTAATCTGTTTGATAAATCTTCCACTACTATCTCTAAAGCCTGCTCAGATGTCCTCATGACTGACTGTGCAGCAACTACGAGCTCTACAAAAAAACAAAATTATACTACTCTGCCACCAAAATACTCCTCCCCTCTTCTCACCAATAAAGCTTCCTCCCCTTCCCCCCCTCTTAATCCGACTCCTAGCCCCTCCTCCTCTAATACAGCCGCCTTAAACCCTCCACATGTTCCCCCTTCCAACCCTGCTCCTCCCTCTGAAACTCATCCTCCCCGCCCTGCTCCTCTCCCCTCTCCTGAAATTTCTCAAAAAAAACAGAAACCTCCAACTCCTAAACCGACCCCAACTAATTCTCATTCCTATGCCTCTAAAGTCAAACTTCTCTCAGACCGCTCTCTTCAAAGACTGGCGCCTACCACTACATCTCCTGAAGGGAAACCTCGTGTATTGGTACCTGATGCTGTATTTGAGAGAGGTGCGGCATTACATAAGGAGTACATTGTGGGATCATTTTTGGGTAAAATGCCTGATTATGGCCCCATCCAGAGTGTACTCAACTACATGTGGGGAAAAGGCTCTAAACTTGAGATTCACCTGATGCCCCTAAAACACTCCATGCTAGTCAGAGTACCTAATGACTACATACGATCCAAGATTCTTGAAAAGCGACTGTGGTACGTTGATACAGCTATGTTCTATGTCACGCAGTGGGGTGCCAATCCTTCAGTTGCGTACCCAGAAATTACATCTATCCCTCTTTGGGCCCATCTCCGCGGTGTCCCATTTGATTTGCGCACCAAGGAAGGCTTGAGTCTGGCTGCTGGTCTTGTTGGTGAGCCTATTGAGACGGATGACTACACCAAGAATGTCTCTAGTCTCAACATTGCACATGTTAAAGTTGAAGCAGATCTTTGTAAGCCTCTCCCGACTACTGGTGAGCTCATCAGGGAGAATGGTGAGATCATTGATGTTGACATAGACTATCCCTGGACCCCTCCTCTGTGTACTCACTGCTGTCGAATAGGTCACATTATAAAAAAACTGCATCTACCCTGCTGCAAAGGTCTCCCATCCAGATAATGCAGCTACTGCTTCTGCGACAGTTTCCCTCCAAGGTTACTCCCCGCATGTCCAAATTGATAACGAAATGCAAAACAAAACCCCATCCAATTTGGTACCTGACCCTGTTCCCCAAGCCGTTTCTGAATCAGCGGACTTGATGGATGCTGAGACTGGTGTGGTTTCTGATTCTCCTGTTGCATCTTCTCCACTTGATAGCGACTCTCAACACGCTGTCGACCTTATTGCTGATGCTACCCTCTTCCCATTAGTTCCAGTGACTGATGAAACTTCTCCCATTATCCCCCATCCTCCCTCTGCGCCTCTATCTCTTACCATTTCCCCTCCCTCCAAAACTATCCAATTGTCCAAGTCTTCTCCTCCCTCTCCTAAGTCCTCCTCTAATTTGTCCCTTCCCTTATCTAAATCTACCCCATCCTCCCCCACCTCTCCCCCTGTTTTATCCTTTTCCTCCACTGTCTCTGATGCTAATTATTTTGTTGGCCTTCCTGCTACTTTTGCCCCCACTTCTACCTCCTATATAGCAAAGAAGCAGGCTGCAGCTTATAATTCACCTATCATTACCCTCCCTCCTTCCTTTTTTGATAAAACATCTGCTTCTTGGCGGGCTACCTCTGCTGCTTTTTGCCTCCCTAAACCCTCTCCTCTTTCCTCAAATAGCCATCCCCCAACTGACCCTGGAGGCTCCAATGGAGCTTCTTCAAACCCATCTCTATGAATACAAAACTTACTTTTTGGAATGTCCGTGGACTAAACGATCCTCCTAAACATCAGCCTTTTAGCCAATGGTTGTATTCCCAACGGACAGTTTTTTGTGCCCTTTTGGAAACCCACATCAAGGAACAAAATCTTAGCTCTCTGATGCAAAAGCTTTGTCCTGGCTGGTCCTACACTTCTAATCATGCTTCAGATGAAGATGGCCGTATTATTATTATTTGGAATCATCCTGTCTCAATTCAAGTTCTCAGGCAGTCTAGGCAGTCGCTCACGTGTGCTGTCTCTCTGCCTTCTGCTGTCAGGTTCACTTTCACTGCAGTCTATGCAGCTAACACTGAGGCGGAAAGAGCTGATCTCTGGGTTGAACTCTTGGAAATCCAGCAGACGTTCTCTCTACTTTCTACTCCTTGGGCAGTAGGAGGAGACTTCAATCAAATCTTGCATCACTCTGAACATTCTTCGCATGCAGTTAATACCCTCTCGGCTCCTATGACAGTCTTCTCAGACTGTTTGCAGCAAGCTGATCTGTTTGATCTAAGATATCACGGTGCTCCTCATACCTGGTTCAATAAGCAACCCACGTCTCCTATCACCAAAAAACTTGATAGACTCCTTGTAAACCAAGCTTGGATCTCGTTTTTTCCCCACAGCCTTGCTACTTTCCTCCCCCCTAACATCTCAGACCACTCTCCTTGCTCCCTTGACCTAGCCTTTCCCCTCCCTGTTGCTGGTACCAAACCCTTTAAGTTCTTCAACTTCCTTACCCTTCACCCGGATTTTGTTCAGACGGTTGCGGACTTCTGGATTCAGGCCGGAGGACAAGCTTCTTTCCTTGGAGATCTATGCTGGAAGCTCAAAAAAATAAAATCTACTCTCAGAAAACTCCACAAAATAATTTCTCAAAAATCCAAAAGAGAGTCACCATTGCTAATAGTGTGTTGCAACTTGTGCAGGCTGAGCTCCTCCATTCTCCATCTCCAGAGCTGTTTCAAAAGGAAAAAGAACTTCATGAAAAGTGGGAATTCTTACGAAGGATAGAGGAAGCATATTTTCGACAAAAGTCGCGAATCAATTGGCTTAAGGAAGGGGATCTTAATACCTCTTACTTCCATAGGATTTGGAGAGTACGCACTGCTATAAATTCCATAAGATCTTTCATGCTGGCCAATGGTGACTTCATTACTGATCCTATTGCAATGGGGGAGTTGGCAGTGGCTCATTTCAAATTGATCCTTGCTCCTTCAAGTGCACCAGCAAGTATATCAACGCCAAATTGGTTCCACTCTCTACTGGATTTTCGCTGCTCTGTTCAGCAATGTGCATCTCTTACTGCTCTCCCATCGCGAGAAAATATAGAAAAAACGTTGTTGAGGTTGAATCCTAACAAGGCCCCTGGCCCTGATGGGCTTACCTCAGGTTTTTACAAGGCGGCTTGGCCAATCATTGGAGCAGAGGTTTTGGACTCCATCAACACATTTTTCACTACTGCTTTCTTGCCGGCTGTTGTAAACTCCACCATCTTATCCCTCGTGCCTAAACACCCTGGTGCATCTGCAATCACTGACTACCGGCCAATCTCCTGTTGCACAACCATCTACAAATCCATCTCCAAAATACTTGTTGCTAAGCTCAAGCCTCTGCTCTCTGAACTGATCCTTCCCAATCAAACAGCCTTTATTCAAGGTCGGCTGCTTATTGAAAATACTATCCTAGCTACTGACCTTGTTGATGGGTACCATAAACAGAAAGGTCCTCCATGCATCACTCTCAAGGTTGATATTGCTAAAGCTTTCGACACGCTCAACTGGGACTTTCTCTTCATTGGCCTTTCTTCTATGGGATTCCCTTCTCTCTATCTCAGCTGGCTCAGAGCGTGTGTCTGTACCCCCTCATTCTCTGTTGGCTACAATGGTACTATACAAGGATTCTTCAAAGGTAGTCGAGGCTTACGGCAAGGTGACCCACTCTCTCCTTATCTCTTCGTCATAGCGATGAACTGTCTCTCCCAGTTGCTGAATCAGGGAGCTGCGGCTGGAAAGTTTGGTTACCATGCTAAGTGTGCTTCCTCAAAGCTCACTCACCTTTGCTTCGCGGACGATCTACTCATTTTCACTGACGGTAAACTGAGCTCCGTGCAGGCAATTCTTGAAATCCTCCACGACTTCTCGCTTCACTCCGGTCTCTCTATCAGTCTACAGAAGACATCTTTTGTCACTTGTGCGGTTCCTCAAGATCAGGTTGACCTTATAGCCTCATCCACTGGTCTCACGGTTGCATCCCTCCCTGTGCGCTATCTTGGTATCCCTCTCTGCTCTCAGAAACTTTCCCTCCAACACTGTGCTCCCCTGCTGCAACATATAAAAGGAAAGGTTAATTCTTGGAGTGCCAAAGCCCTATCATTTGCAGGAAGGCTTCTTCTAATCAACACTGTCATTAATGGGATAACTAACTTCTGGACTTCAACGTTCATCATTCCTAAAGCTTGCATTGCTAAAATAAATTCTCTATGCAGTAGCTTTCTTTGGCATGGTAACTGTGAAGGTAGTCAATCGGCTAGGGTGGCGTGGGACAATGTGACGCTTTCTAAAGAAGAGGGTGGTTTAGGTTGCAGAGATTTACGAGCTTGGAACAAGGCGTGTACTATCAAGCTAATCTGGTTACTCTTCACAAATTCGGGTTCTATATGGGTTGCGTGGTTCAAGCAAGAAATTCTCAAAGGCGACCTCTCTACTTTCTGGACCATCAAACCTAAGCAACGTTATCCTTGGTTTGTCAACAAACTGCTCAAGTATAGAGAGCTTACTTACGCCTGGATCAAGTGTCGTGTGGGCACTGGACGATCGATCAAATTCTGGACAGACAATTGGTCCCCCTTTGGTAACCTCTCTAAATTCCTCTCCCCTTTGCACTACAATACAATGGGTATCCCTCATAATGCTTCTCTCTGTGATATTCGGCTGAACGGTGCTTGGAACGTGAGGCCTGCAAGAACAGATAATCAAGTCTTAGTTCAGGCTCACCTGGCTACTGTGACTCTATCTGATACTAATGATGAAACTTTTTGGCTCATTGATGATGTTGAATGGAAAAAGTATAGTACTGGAGCGGTGTACAACCTGATTAAGCAGCACCAGCCGTTGGTAGCTTGGAGAGATGTTGTATGGCTCAGAGGAGGTATCCCAAAACATTGCTTCCTCACGTGGTTGGTCGTGCTTAACAGAATCCCGACACGCGATCGCCTTCTCTCGTGGGGATATCAAGTGACTCCATCTTGTCTACTGTGTAATACGGCGAATGAATCTCGAGACCACCTGCTATTTGATTGTTCATTCTCTTGGGATCTCTGGCAGCACTTGTCTTCTAGAATTGAAGTGACGCCATCCCGTGATTGGAATGGATCGATTGCAGCCATGCAAACCCTTGCAGGCCCTCTCTGGTACAAGAAGCTCTGTGTACTAGTCTGGCAGATGGCGATCTACACGATCTGGACCGAAAGAAACTCCCGCCTCCACCATCAGCAATTATGTAATATCTCCTCTCTTGCCAAGCTAATTGACAGGAACATCAGGAATAAGATCCAATCGACTAGGGAAATCAATCCTTCGAGGTGTTCCCAGATGATGCAACACTGGCTGCGCTCTTCCACTCTCCCATGATCGCAACTACTACATCGACAGCCTCCATCGCTCTCCTTCATCTCCACCACGGCCAATTATTATGTTTCTGAATTCTTGGGCTTTTTAGTAACTTGATGTGTGGCTAATATTGGGCTAGGCTCATAAACTCTAAGGCTTTGGCTAAGCTTGTTTTCTTTGTATTCTCATGTTTTTTAATAGAAAAATCAGTTGCAAAAAAAAAAAAAAAACAACCAAGGAAGAATCTGATTTACATTTTGGCAGCCAACACAAATAGATCTTTGTCTCCCTTTGCCTTTGTTGTTTTGTTAGATTCTCTCTTTCTTTAGTTTTTTCAAAGTTTCAAATTACTTCAACCCATATTCACATTTATAAGATCAATAATGGTAAAACATTTAAAAGCAAAATTCAATTTTGTCTCTGTCACTTCCGCAAATTTAGAAGACTTTTTCTTAAATGCAATTAAATTTCATTGCTATTTTTGTTACATGATGATGACACGAATCCTTTTGCATCAATGTAACTTTATATGTAAACTGAAAACCTTTTACATAAATATAGGGTGCCGACTTCCGCATGGGGCCTATTGGTTGGCTATCGCAACTATCTTGTGTACCTTTCACTTAGTTCCAGAACTCGTCCAGCTAGGTCTGACGTATCAACTATCTATTCAAACGACGAGCTGAAATGAAATCCCGAGTCAGTTCCCGTTTCTGTTTGAATCTACTCATCAGAATATTGCAAGAAAAACTTATTCTCAGTAGTTTGTAATCCTTGGAACAAAAACATGTTTTGAATATATGCAGTGCAACAAAACATACTAATAGGGGTAGAGTTTCGACTAAGTCCCCAGAGTAGCTGTCTAAGGTGGTAGAGTTTGTCAATTTTACGGTAAATAATGTCGATCATAGTCATAGGTAGTCGTAGTGATACAGTATCACTCTACGTTGAGATCATTACTCCATCCAATTTTTTTTTACTCCATCCAAGTTGATAGTTCTAGTCGATGAGATGATGAATGAATGCATTGGATCAATCAAGTTCTGAAAGGATAGACCAACGGACTGTTCGTTTAGTTGTAAAAGAGTGTATAGTAGGCATTATGCCATTTAGATTCAATTTTCCGTTGGGAGAAATTATTTACATTGTTTAGGTTCCGGTAAAGAGGTGAAACCATTTTTATTCTTAACGAATTTTTTTTAAAGGGATTGTAGAATTATGTACTAAAAAAACTATTAAAAGTATGTAAATTTTTTTTGATCAAACTAAAAGTATGTAATTAAGTCTTTACTGCACACCATACTGATTTTATGTGGCCATGGCCTAATGGGCATTTTATAACTTACAGACTCCATCTCTTACAGTGGTTGTAAAAACAGCCTGTCTAATAAAAAGAATATACACCGTCCAAGACTCCAAATATACGAATTTAGTCGCATACCTACAAATTATAGATGTTACAAGAACATGTCATATCAAAAATACACATAACTTTTGTATATATTTAAAATAATAAAAATAAATAAAATATGAATTTCCTTAATAAAGAGAGAGGTACACTTCTACTCCGAGCCTCTGAATGTGCTTTTGTTCTTCTCTCTCTATCTCTTCATTTTATCTTTCTTTCCTCCTTATCACTTGATCCTTTTCCTAATCTTTCGCTCATTTGTCGACAGCAAAACTTCTGACAATGGAAGCAATCAGATTCTCTAACGTGTCGGCTCTTCTTATTCTGCTGCTACTGTCACTGTCTCTCCGTGTGACGTCAAAAGACCAAACTGTTTCTTGCACAATGTGTACCTCTTGCGACAACCCATGTAACCCCGACCAGTCTTCTCCTCCACCTCCGAGCTCCAGCTCCGGCGGTGGATCTTATTATTATTCTCCTCCTCCTCCTCGTACTCCTCCGAGCTCCAACGGCGGTGGTGGCTCTTATTACTATCCTCCTCCTTCAACTTCGGGTGGTGGTAAATACCCTCCTCCGTATGGAGACGGTGGACAAACTTACTATTATCCGCCTGCTTCTTACAGTAACTACCCGACGCCGCCTCCCCCGAATCCCATCGTTCCTTATTTTCCGTTTTACTATCACGTTCCTCCTCCGGGAGATTCTGGATCGCATCGCTTAATGAGTTCATTTCTCTTTGTTATGTTCTCGGTCTTGCTTTGTTTTGTGTGAATGATGAGAGGATTATCTCTTACTACTACTACTTTTACCTTTTTAACTATGCTACTACTTTTTTACTTTCTGTTGACAATATGTAATTAATATCATAATTACTCGTTGTTAAGAATCTAGATATGAGCGAAAAAAGTACTTATAAAACTTTTTCTTGATAAAGAATAAGAGTTTTGTTGTTGTGTGGCTTAAAGCGAGTTTGAGTTACTCTGTAAATAAGGAAGTACATGCATGTCAACTATAGTTTCACTTTACCCTATTTTGTCGGTCCGATTAATCATGACGCAATATAATACAATTTTTATTCACGGTTCGATAACAAAAGAAAACCTTCTCAATGCTCATAAAACTGAGTTTATTCAATAAAAACGTTATATTAAACATCAGAACTACTTAACATGACCAACCCGAATTGAGCAATCACACCCCTCTGAAAGCCATGAGTTACTCACTGACCATGTGATCGTATCTTCTTCTTTTTTAATCATCTTTTACTTTCTTTTTTATAGATTGCCTTTTTAAGATATAACTTTACTTAAGCGTCTCCAAAAGAAAATGCGAAAATAGCTGGTTAGCACGTGCGAGTAATGGGTTTTGCTATGGGCCCACCAAGCCCGGCTCACCATGAACTCTGTATAATCTGGTACACAGATTAACTCGTTGGTATTTTTGTTCTTTGTTGCATTGATATGGTGAATTTCAGATGAATATCTTGGATTCTGTCTTTAATCATCAAGACTACCAATTTTCATCTTTCGGGAATGAACTGATTGATGAGAGAGTAACCGTAATCAATATACCGAACCGGACGACTGCATCTTCTGAATTAAAGCTCTAAGATTAAAAAGGCCTTTAAGTGGGGCTTGACTTTTTAGTAGTGCTACGCTAAAGCTTTTCCTCTGTCCTTTAATGCCTTTCCTTACCCTCTGAGCTCTCACATAAAATTAAAAAGTTCAAAGTTAACTAGGCCGCACAAAAACCAACATTGCATTCATATAAGATTCTTACTTATTCAGCTCGTTTTACATTTTCATTTTTCATCCATGAAACCTAGATAACATTCTCAAATGCCCAATAACTAGGTACTCAATCCTACATTCCGCGATTCTATTCAATCCTAAAGAAAGAAAGTGTTTCCTCAGTACAAGACTTCACATGTCGTTGTCAATGATGTCACGCATCATCTGTATTGGAATAAGCCCTTCGGTCCTGATTGCATCTTTGCTTGGGTCAGGACTGATGAAGAACAATGTAGGTAATCCCCGAACCTGCATTCATATCAAAATTTTTTTACTTGCAAAATAATTACATTAATATAGACTGAGAGCAGACTGATGAAAAAAAGAGAAGGTGAGAGAGAGTAGGAGTTTACCTGCATGTCGCGTGCAAACTCGTACTCATCATCTGTATCAACTTTCACAATCATCGCATTGCTCTCATACTCCACTGCAAGCTGTTTCACAAAAGTATCCAACAAAAGTATAATGAAATTTACAGAGCAAAAGAGAGTAGATAGAGACAATCAAGAAGAAAATGCTGAGTTTCTACAATCTCGCAGTTCAAATAGTATCATTTGAAAACGAAAACATGTCAGCTTCACCATAAAGGATGAAGGAAAAAGTAAAACCACTAACTAGTAAGGTTGGAACTGGCCCTTTTCTATTAAAATACACCATAGAAGAGACTTGATTCACGAGAAGAGTCTCTAAAATCTTAAGCAATGCCCAAACTAAGACCATAGACAAAACATTTCTGCAAGGGCTACCTATACAGTCCACTGCTCAACCCCTAAGCTAGTCACAACAATCCTGAAATATACTTAACAAGAAAACCTTATATCACATTCCAAGATTTAAAAATAAATATTACGAACAACCGGTTCCAAGAGCCAATGTTTGTAAAATACATAACCTGACAAGAGGCTTGAACACAGAGCATATGAAATGGAGAGAAAGGTAAGGGGAAGAGCAAAGACTGGGTACCATTTCGAGTTCCTGAGCCATCAAGATACAAGGTCCACACCAAGTAGCATAAAAATCAACAATCAGTGGCACCTTCCTCTCTCCTTTCACCACCTCTTGAAGTTCTTCAGCTGACAATTTCCTCTGTCAAATCAGTAACGAAAGCAGTGAGGGCCCCATCAACTATAAGATTCAAATTGAACAATAATATGGAGACAAAGAGACAGTACCACAAGATAATCTTCTCTAACAAACTTTCCACGAGGTGGAGGGCAAAGAAGCTTCCGCTGATGCGTCAGCGGCGAGAGGGGCGAGTTCCGGGCGGTGGAAGATGAGAACGGCGAGGCTACCTGTCGAATTTCCCTCCGGAGAAAGAGAGACGACGGAGCGTGGAGTGTGGATAGAATCGGAGACAAGGGGACGTTGAGGTTAGGAAGAGTTCTGGACTGAACAAGAGCCATTTTCAAAGGTTTTTCTTTCGAACTCTCGATGGGGTTTTAGTTTTAGATGATAAGGCAATAACAAGAAAAAAAGGTGTTTTTTAATTCCGACACACTGTCCTTTTTGTTCTCAGAATGTCTGAGCTCGAGGATTCATTTTATGGGCTTTATATGAATCAACATGGGCCGAATATTTGTTTTGGGTCCATAGTCCATACGATCTGCACTTTAGTCATTTAAACCTCACTATAAATTCAACTATGAATTAGGGTTAAGGTTGCTGTGGCCGTCCGTATTTGTATCGCCGATTAGAGATCTCTCTTCTATCTTCCCTACTACTCAGGTTAGCTTCTTTTATCCCCGCCGACTTCTTTGTATTATCTCTTTCGGTTTGGTTTATTGAATAGCGTCGTGTTGATAGAGATGGCCAAGTCGAAGAATCACACGGCGCATAACCAGTCGGCCAAGGCCCACAAGAACGGAATCAAGAAGCCAAGGAGGCACCGTCACACCCCCACCAGAGGGGTAAGTCTTTTATAGAAGCTTAAAACCTAACTATTGCAGATTCAGTTTTAGTTCGAGTGTTTGATTTTGACTTTGATGATATGTGTACAGATGGACCCAAAGTTCTTGAGGAACCAGAGGTACGCGAGGAAGCACAACGTTAAGAGCGGCGAGAATGCCACCACTGAAGACTAAGCTTCTTCATTTTCTCTCCGAGACTCGTTTAGTTTTTGAATCTTTTCGTTTCATTATGTTTCTGCCAATGGTTTGTGTACTCTTTTCTATCCAGACCTTAATTTAATATCAGAGATTTTAATTTCGAATTCTTATACAAGTTCCATTTCTTGATTTGATTTAGCTGGTTCAACTGTTTAGTCTAATGGTTCAGGATTGGAATCTGAAAGCATTCAGGGTTTGTCGTACTTGTTCATGTATTTCTTAGGGTCTTACCAATATCCATTTTGGGTTTGTCTAGCTTCACCTGGTATGAAGCCCATAGTCGATTGACCATCAATTGAACACAGTCTTGTGTCGTCCGTCTTGTGAATAGATCCGTGTGTGTTATTATATTAACCTCAACCATATGAAAAATTCATTTGCAAACTGTAGATTCTCAAACAAATGGTCTCAAATTTTAACTTACTGAATCAGAGAAATGACTGCGACAATATT
Source organism: Hirschfeldia incana (assembly GCA_026261945.1). NCBI lineage: Eukaryota > Viridiplantae > Streptophyta > Magnoliopsida > Brassicales > Brassicaceae > Hirschfeldia > Hirschfeldia incana. Next base: position 903,883 of record JABCMI010000067.1, read on the forward strand.
TTGAGAAACTCTTTATACTATTGAATACTAGAACCATGGCGAGTATCAACTACTGAAAGTGGTTAGAGTTCTTTCTTTCTGATAATTTCTTCAGTTCCCGTCTCTGTACTTACATGACGATCACACAACACTGAACTTTGCATCGAAGTTGAAAGTGAAGTTGTCTCTCTCAGAAATAAAACTAAATAAAAACGAAAGCCCAGGCCCAATAGGCTTTAAATAATTCGTAACAAGGCAGCTTACCCCTACTCCGTGCACGAAGTTTACAGAGCTCGTGTCGCGGTTTCGATTCTTCATCTCACCTTTTTATTGCACTATGGATAGATCTACCAACAACCTGTAGCCACGTGGGTATTTAGTTGACTATCTAGTCATAACACTGTCAGATCATCACTAATCTCACAGACGTGAAGTGCCAAAAACCCACCTGGCTTCTTGCAATTGGATCTAACGCGTTCTTGTTTCATTCTCGTACGTCACATGCTGTCACTATAAACGAGAGCGAACAGACTCGCGAGAAGTGAGCGCGTGTGGGTGCAGCTAGCTTTTCAGTGAATATCGTAGGTTTCTGAGGGTATTAATGGAGTTTCATCATATCGTATCTGAATTATAATAATAATATTTCCCACTGCTTAATAATTATTTTTTTCTTTTTCTTTTTGCCTTTCTTCCTCTCTCTCTCTCCTCTGTCGCGTTTCGAAGCTTGGGGAAAGCTTTCGCAGAAGAAAAATAAATAAAAAAGCTAGAGAGAGAGAGAATATCGTATGGTGGTTAGGGTTTTCTGTTCGATTTCGTTCTCTTAGAGAGCTGAATCTCCCGTAATTCTTCTTCCATCTCCAAAACCCTAAATTTGCTTCGGCGTCTGTAAACTTCACCTTCTCGGCTCACGATAATCAGTGATGGGTGCCCCGGAGAAGTCACAATCTAATTCCAATTCGTTGCAGGTGCGTCTCTCAGCTCTCTCGCTTTGGTTACTTGTTAGGTCACTTGATTCGATTCGAGCTGGGGTTTGTTTCCTCGATTAGTTAAATTTTGTTTCCTTATTTGTTTGTGTTATGATGCTCCCTGCTTGTGTTATTTAATTATGGTTACCGAGCAATTCAGTTGATACCTCAAGTTTTAGAGCACCAACAAGATGAGATTTGTTATTTTGAATCGTTTCTTAGATTGATTGATAATGAGAAAAGGCTAGAAACTTGTGTTGTTTGATGAATTTTGTCTAATTGAGAGAAAGTATTGTTTTTTTCTTTCAGAGAGTGAAGGTCTATCATTTGAATGAAGATGGTAAATGGGATGATAGAGGAACTGGGCATGTAAGCATCGACTTTGTGGAGGTTTGTTTTCATTCTAATTGATTTACTTATGCTGTATTCCGAAAATAAACTTTTAGAACTTGTATCTAAATTAAAATGCTTAAATGATGCAGCGTTCTGAAGAACTCAGTCTATGCGTAATCGATGAAGAAGATAACGAAACGTTGCTTGTGCATCCTATCAACACTGAGGATATTTACAGGAAGCAAGAAGGTAGCCTTTGTCCGGTTGTGTCTTTATTAGTTATGCTATCTGTGTGGGGTTTCTGTTTGTTTTTTTGGTGTGGATAAAGTGGTGTTTTGTTAAATGTACAGACACAATAATTTCATGGAGAGACCCAGAGCGGTCAACGGAATTGGCTTTGAGCTTTCAAGAGACTGCCGGGTGCTCTTATGTATGGTTAGTGAAGAAATCCATTTCTTTTCGTCCTTCATCGCCACATCTCCCAATACTCTTGACTTGAATTATTGTTTTTTTTTAATATTCAGGGATCAAATCTGCACTATGCAACGAAATTTGCATTTTGGCTCTCTGAACAGTAAGAATTTCCGGCTGGAGTGTGCATATTAGTGTTTTAAATATTAACTTCTGATTATGTAACCATCTGTGATTGAGCAGGTGAAACATTTCACAGCCTGAATAGTGAGTTGAAGGAGCTTCCTACTGTAGAGCTTACTACACTTCCTCTAATACTGAAGGTTTTAAGATTCTGCTGCCATATGCTCTATTGATTTCTCATATGTGGTGATTTATGATATGGGTTTCCCGTTTTCCAAATAATTTGACTTATCTTTCCATCTTCCCTGCAGATTGTTACAGAGAGTGGCATGACAGATCAGACGCGTCTTACTGAAATTATATTGAAGGATGTAAGTTATCAAGTATTCTTGTCCTTGCCAGAATGCCAATTCAATTTAGTGTGATATTTGAGCGTGCACTCTCTCTGGGAAATCTTATTCCACGCTTAAGTTTTCCTTTAATTTTGTCAATGGTATACTATTATTTTTACTTACAAGCCCTAGCAATAACATGTCCTTTGATATAGTTTGAGCCTTATGTTGTTTTATTTTGATCATTAAGGTACTTAAATTTTGTGATTTGACTGTCGGCTATAATTTTTTAATAGTAGCAATAGTGTAGCATGTCTTGAGGTGTACATTCTGGAACCTCATAACACTTAATTTTTCACTTGGTGCAGCATGATTTCTTCCGGAATCTTATGGGTGTGTTTAAAATATGTGAGGAATTGGAAAATGTTGATGGTCTTCACATGATATTCAATATCGTCAAGGGAATCAGTTAGTATTCACATACATATCATTATCAATTTTCCATCCACAATTAAGATATTTTCCCTTGAATGTCCAGCATTTCTTATATCTTTTGTATGCAGTTCTGCTCAACAGTTCTCAGATCCTGGAAAAAATATTTGGAGATGAGCTGATCATGGAAATTATCGGATGCCTTGAGTGTAAGTTTGAACCAAAATTATCCCTTAGTGCTTGGAGGTGGATATATTTAGCACTGGCCTTGTAGGCACTTACACTGTCGAGGAATCTTCTTGCGGTTTTAGGTCTTAGTCATATATGGACATCATTAGCTTATGTTTCTTGATTAGGTGGATAGTTTCTTGCTTTTTCAAATAGAATTGTCCGTAAGGGTTTTCGTATGCGACTATATATATTATAGCCAACCTGTTGCTTTCTCTTTCTTGGCCGTTGCCTCATATTTAGCAATATTTGACGCTGCATGTTGACTCTCCTGATAGATGACCCTGGTGTTCCTCACTCTCAGCATCATCGGAATTATCTGAAGGAGCATGTCGTTTTTAAGGAGGTAACGCATATTCCCTATGTTATTGATTTCATGTAGTTCAGAACTAGTTAGCATAGGCTTGACTCAAGGGGAATGGTAGGTACGCTTTCCGTTTCCCAGAACATAACATGCCTACTTGTAATATTAGAGGATGTTTATTTTTTTGTAAATCTTATTATGGATACTTTCCTTGACTTTTGGAGCAATTAGTCAAGGATGTTTGATTTTTTTTTTTTGGATTATTTAGCAGAGCTCTTTATTTTTGCAGGCAATACCAATAAAAGATCCCTTAGTCCTGTCAAAGATACACCAAACCTACAGAGTTGGTTACTTGAAGGTTGGATCCCATAGTTTGTTATTTTTCTAACTCTTATACCTTCTATGGTATTAGGCTTCTCACTTACTGTCACGTTTTACAGGATGTTGTTTTGGCTAGAGTACTAGACGATGCTATTGTTGCAAACTTGAACTCAGTAATCCATGCGAACAATGCCATTGTAAGTTGTCCATAGAAATGCCATCACATATGTGACATTGAAGAATGCATCCCATATTTTTGTTTAACTGAAGTGTATCTTTTCCAGGTTGTTTCGTTGCTGAAGGATGATAGCACTTTTATTCAAGAACTATTTACAAGGTTGAGGTCACCGTCTACATCTATGGAATCGAAGAAAAATTTGGTATTTTCTGCCTTCAAGAGGCGTTTGTGTATTTCATTTTAAGGCTCAGTTGTTTTGTATTCGTGAATGTTATTTCAGTTAACATTTAATTGGGATCCTCTTCTCTAGCCCCAGTGGTGAGATGATCTATGTGCGACAATAGATGGATACGATAGATCTTCGCTAGAATAATATTTTTTTTCAGTTGAATTAGTCAGACTGATGTGCTTTATTTCTCTATAAAATAGGTATATTTCTTGCACGAATTTTGTAGTTTAAGCAAGAGCCTCCAAGTGGTGCAGCAGCTGCGGCTTTTTAGGTATGTACTCAGCATAAACTAAATGCCCTTTCCTTGCTAAGTGCTTCTTTGAGAATCGTCTTTAGTGCTCTGTTTCTCAATCTTGTCAATGATATTTCAGGGACCTTACAAATGAAGGGATTTTTCAAGTCATAGAGGAAGTCTTGCAGATTCCAGACAAAAAACTCGTATTAACTGGGTATACAGTTAATTAAACCTGACTCATTGTGGTTACTCTGTTTCCACTTTCTAGTACCTGTAAGAAATTTCAGGTTATTTTCGAACTGTATACTCAAGATAGCTATTGTTGTGGAGGCAGGGCAGATATCCTGATGCTTTTCTTGGCTCAAGACCCCAGTCTCTTACGTTCTTATGTCCTTCGTACAGAAGGAACCCCCCTCCTCGGTCTCCTGGTAATTTTCTGTATGCCTTTTGATTGTTTATTCCGTTGTGAGGTCCTTTTTTTTGCTTTTTTTTCTGTTTTGCTTAGACTTAAGTTATAATTGTCTCTCTTGTTTGTGTAACAGTTGAAGGGAATGACGGAAGACTTTGGTGATAAGATGCATTGCCAATTTCTAGAAATTATCCGAACATTGCTGGATGCAAATGCATTGTCTGGTGGAGTTCAGGTGCATTCTCGTTTCCTATCAACACCTCAATTTCTGATAATTAAAAAGTGGCGCTATTCTCCCCCTATTTTGCCTTACTGCGTTTGAATCAGTTTATAGGCAAGCTTGCTAAGAAAAAGGTTCCGAGTCTTTGAATATCTTGCCTGTCCATGAATCAGCAGAAGACACTTAAAAATTTGTTGTATTCAGTGCTTAAAAAATGCTTTTACGTTGTTTTCAGTGTTCTTCAAGCTATCTGATTTTTAAATCCCTGATTTTTTTTTGTTTGACATTAGTCACGTTTCTCTTCTAATCTGGTAGACAGACATCCTGATTTCTGTTATTTATTTAATTTATTTCGTTTTAGCAGCGAGCGAATATCATTGATATTTTCTACGAGAAGCATCTACGCGAGTTAGTAGATGTGATTTCTGCCTCATGTCCTGACAAGTCAGCCAACACATCTGAAGGTGCAGCCGGAAGGATTAGCACAAAGCCTGAAGTCCTCTTGAACATATGTGAACTGTTGTGCTTTTGCATCATGCAAGATTTATCTAGAACGAGGTATTCATTTTTGATGCTTATTCACTTTTTTTTTTTGTTGTATTCTCATGCTGGAATCCGTTGGATACTACTTGTTGAGCAATTTCTTCTTGTGTACAGATGCAGTTTTCTCCAAAACAACGTGACTGAAAAGATCTTGCATCTCACGCGGAGAAAGGAAAAGTACCTAGTGGTTGCTGCTGTACGATTTGTCCGTACTCTCCTATGTGTGCATGTAAGTAGATTTTGTTTGAACTTTAGACGATATATATTGTGACAGCTGGCTTTTTGTTTCTTCGTCTGATGCTACCTTTGGTTTTCCATCGTGATTACAAAAAAAAAGCTCATTAGATGACATAATTGTTGAAATATATTTCTATTTCAGGATGATTATGTCCAGAGTTACATTGTTAAGAACAACGTTCTGAAACCGGTTATGGATGTCTTCATTGCCAATGGGAATCGGTACAATCTGCTGAACTCTGCAGTCTTGGATCTGCTTGAGTACATACGCAAGGTTCTTTTTTCTTGTTTCCCTCTTGCGTATCTAGTTACAGATGTAATCGTATTTTGATAGTCAATTTTTTTCATGTGTAGGGAAATGCAACTCTGTTGCTCAAATACATAGTTGACACGTTCTGGGACCAGTTGGCCCCGTTTCAGTGCTTGACCTCCATCCAGGCTTTCAAGCTCAAGTATGAACAGGTATTGCTTCGGGATCTTGTTTTTTCTTTTTTTACTTTAGAGAAATTTGTATGCATAGTTGTTTAAACAAAGTGTCTTTAGTGCTTAGAAAGTGCCGAACCGAAAAGCACTGCTGAAGCGGTTGATCCGAGAAGAAAAGTTGAGGAGCGTGCATTGGATAAAGAGGAGGAAGATTATTTCAATGAAGAGAGGTTAATCTCTGGGCGTTAAAACAATGATTTTTTTTTTCTTCTACTTTAACGTTTCTGACGCATTTTATTACTGACAGCGATGAAGAAGATTCTGCATCTGCTTCCAATACACAAAAGGAAAAACCTGTTTCTAATACAGAGAAAGATCAACCGAAGTCTAATCTTCCAAACGGAGTGGATGCAAGGCCTTCTTCTTCTTCTTCTTCCAGGTATAGTAGTTCCACAACGAATTCATGAAATGCATTTGCAGTACCTTTGTCTAATGGGTTTACTTGCTGCTTCTATATAGCATGAGGTCTGGAGGCTTGGTTGACTATGAGGACGATGAAGATGATGAAGACTATAAGCCTCCTCCTCCTCCTCGGAAGCAGCCAGAGGAGGACGATGACGAGCTCCTTAGGCTGAAACGCAAATCCCCTTTGGTAGAAAGTGAGCAAGAGCCATCCAAAAAAGCACGGCTGGGTAAAAGAGAAAAAGTGTTTGCCGTGCTGTGTTCGACGCTGAGCCATGCAGTGCTAACGGGTAAGAAAATTCAAGGCACCACCACTGGATCTGCAGCCAAGGAACCTGAGCAATCCAGCAGTAGTGAAGAGAATAATAGAAGCAGTTCAGATGATAAAAGCCATAAGGAGGATGATGATGGAGTTTGCCGTTGTGAACAGGGAACATCATCGGAGAATGGAAAGCTAAATGCGGAAGAATCCGTGGTAGTAGCTCAAAAATCATCATCACCTGAGATGGCTGTAAATGGCAATGCAGCCACACTATAAATTTTTGAACTTTAGTTATTTTTATTTGAATGGAAATGTAATAGGCCAACAAAATGTAAGCTCAACAAGCTAACATTCCTTTTGGTATTTAATGTTTTATTCTGTGGGCTTATATTTGAAATGGAATGTAATATTTAGATTATTAGGCTTATAGGCCAAAGAAACAAAAAGTGGAGATAAATAGTGATCAATGCATGACTAATTGTGACTATGGTGGGTGAAGGAGTGGGGGATTTAACTGAAGATCTCTAGAGCAGAAGGGAGCTATTAATCCAAGAAGTATGAAAAACAAAACAAGGACAATTTTGTTTCATAGGCAAGTCAAAATATGTTAAGCAATGGTTAGGTTTCTAATGTGGTAGATGTTGTCTTACTTTTGAGTGAGATATTTTGTTATCATGTAGTGTATTTATTTAACTAATTAAAATTTATAAGAACATCTCATCCTTAGTTTCTCAAAAAGAGTTCAAATACTATTATTTATTTTTCAGAAAGTGTATTACTTTAGCACTTTTTCTTGTCACAAAGAAAATGTCATCCTTTTACCAAATAAAAAAAAAGAAAACGTCATTAAAATTTTTCCAATATAAGTTATATATTCTGAAAATTTTAATATTTATTGTAAATACATGGTTCTTATAAATACTTTTATTTATTTATAGATTATTGGTTAAATAAATATAACTATTAAAAACAGATACATTTTAATTAGTTTTCAATTTTATATGAAAGATATCAAAGTAACATTCTATTAAACAAAGAAAAAATTAATGTACATGCAAAAATATCTCAGATTTAATCGAACATCAGTGTTGCTGTATTATTTTTAAATATCAGATATTCAAAAGAGTTTAAAATTAAGTTGGAGTATCGGTCACACAAAATTCACCATTGTTAAATTATTTCAACAGTGGGTAATGTAACTTTTTCCATGGTAAAATTGATAGGAAGCAAAGCAGAAAGTCACCACAACAATATTAGTAACTATTTATTTAAATTGTTTTATTAAAATTTGTTTGCTGGTTTTAAGGTCATATATATGCGTTTGCCGCTTCAATGGAATACACACAGAGTGACGACTAGACTAGAGAGAGAGAGAGAGACGAGAAAGAGCTTTGCAGTTCCTAACATGGACGATTCCCCGGAAGTCGATGACGAAGACGTGTGCCGGATTTGCCAATCGCCGGAGGAGCCAGGAAATCCGTTACGGTATCCGTGCTTGTGCCGAGGCTCCATCAAGTTCGTTCACCAGGATTGCCTTCATACCTGGCTCCATCGCGGCGGAAACAACAAATGCGAGGTGATTCCTTCTTTCTGATACCTCGTTTCCGCAAGAGTTTGGGGGTTTAGGGTTTTAGCTTGGCTAATCGTTATGTTTACGATTTCGCCTGGAGTGTAAGAAGAATCTGACAAATTAGGGTTTCTGATTTTAAGGATTAGTTCTAATTTTCCCTCTGTTTCTCCCCTACTGCAGGTGTGCGGGCGTAGCTACTCGTTTGTTCCCGTTTACTCGGAGAATGCTCCGGAGAGGCTTCCTTGCGACGAGTTTCTGATTGGAGTGTTACTGAGAGCAGGACGTTACTTGAAGTTGATTCTTCTCTGGATTGCTGTGATTCTATTCAACACGTTCTGTATCTCCTTGCATCCTTTGGGCCAAGCATTTGTTGCTGACTTCCAGGGAGTGTTGATGTCTCGAAAGTTAGCTCTTTTGTGGGCTAGCTTGCTTTACAGCACTTGCGTCGCTTGTTCTATCCTCTTTGTCAGTTTTGTAAGGATTGATGTAGGAGATATCCAAGTGGGGGGCCTTCCTGGTTGGTTTCTCCCTGATGGTGGAGGAGTTGCTGCTGGAGTTTTGCACTTCTTGCGGAAGTATATGAAGATCCTTTGTGATTGGTATTTGCTTAAACTTATGCACTTCTTGGGGCAACATCATCGAGTTATACTTGTTCCTCCAGTCACTCTGCTTGATGAGTTTGGGGTTATCCGGAGGCTTCTTTTCTTTGTCGATGACCATGTCTTTGCTGTAAGTCTTTACATATTTCTTAAACTAGTTTAGTTACCATAATGTGTGTATGTTGAGTAACGACTTCTGTTTGATCTCTCCAGGGCCTTGCCATAAGCGTACATTTCTCTACCCTCTTTGTTCTCCTGCCATTTTCGATTGGATGGGTTGTATTAGCAACTGTTGGAGGCAGCTATTTGTCTGGAAACTACTCGCCTGTTATTCTTGGATACATGATGATGCTGTCATTTTCCTTTGCTTACGTTGGAATCCACTTCACTCTCCCTCAAAACCCATTTCCAGTCTTGGTTCGCTGGTTTTCGCTGGGGTTTCACTTCGTAACAGTGGCATTACCATGTCACTTGTTGGCTTTCTTAGTAAAGGACTGGAAAAACATATTACTCATCAAGGATGCTTCTGTCTTGTTCTTAAAAATTGGTGCTCTGCCTTGGATTGTTGGTTGGTTCCTCCAAATCTGCATCTCCCCGATGTTTGGAACCGCGGTTTTTCAGAGATTTGAGATTATGTCGCACAAACCGTGCATCATTATGGGCATTCGTTGGATTTCAGGATTCTATTGCTTGATAATTACTAACGATTTCATGGAACATATCCAGAGGGTAACAGTTTAAAATTTGGTTTCATCCTAATGGAACTTTATTCTTTTATCAATTTTTTTATTCATCATTTTCTTCTTCTTTGACAGATCATGCATAAACGAGCCTTTTGGTATCTCGTAGATGTCACAGATCCAGACTACAAGATCACCAAACTGAATCTTCCGCACATTTTCTTCGTGCTTGCTTCTCATTGGTTATTATTGGTGATTTTGTTTCGCTTACCAGTTAAAGCAATTACACTTGTCAGCCCATCGGTTTTCCCTCTTGAGTTGTGGTAAGCATTTGCTTCCCTCTCTACCTTTTGCCTTATATCATTTCTAATTTCTTGTACTTTGAACATAACGCAGGATCAACTATGAAAGTCCATTTATCGGTGATGTATGTGGAATTTATCTCAACCTAATGCATGCGGGGCCAAGATGGTTAGTCGGACTTACCAAACCTATCAGACTCATGCTTCACAAGTGGATCATCACCGTTAGTTCGTGGCTTCAGCTGAGTGGTTTCTTGCTGGCAGTGCCCCGAGGAGAGCCGGTTCACCATGCTCATGGTAACCCTTGGTTTCTATGGCTTTCATTAGCCGAAGGCTCTATGGTCACGTTTTACAAATCACAGAGTGATGAAGACGATTTCAAAGAGCCTAGACATAAAAGGTAATTTGACTGATATATACAAAGCTTTTAATGAAGTTATTGAAAATGTTCTGATATGTTGCACTTTTAGGTATCGGACGAGGATTGCAATAATGTTGATGCTAGCTGCTTTGAGTTTGTTTCTCGTCAGCACAATCTTTATGGCTTTGCCAATTATGGTTGGAAGAGTATTCTCTTACTCTATCTCCTTCATCCTTCGAAGAGTTGGAATCAAACATGACGGTCAGTTCTAGTTTCTTGCTTTATTTTAGACCAGTTTCTAATATATGATTATAAAGTTTTAAGCATGTCACTGTAAATCATGTGTTTGTAGATATTTGTGCTTTTTGGATTGGATGTTATATCCTGCGAGTAATCTACATCAGCATTTGCTTTGCATTTGATCATATTCTGACGGGAAGAACTGATTTCCTTCTCAAAGATATCTTGATACGGACAAGAAATTGTCTTCTCTTCTCCATTTGGGTAAGAACAACCTTCTATTTTCATTAGAGCAGAGCCTCTCTTGGATAGGTATTATGACTTTCTGATGATCACTTGTAAACTCTGGTGAACAGATTTTTATCATACCGGGATTGCTTGGTCTACTTATCGACCTTATGATCATCATCCCATTACGAGTGCCACTAGATGAATCACCACTCTATTTCTCGATCCAAGATTGGTTGATTGGACTAGTGGTGCTTCACCTCTGGATCTTTTTGGTAAGAGAATCATCAAAGACTCGGCTGTATCTTACGGAGCAACTAATATATTTGCTTTCTCTTGTGTTCCTGTAGACAATGCTCACGCCTGTCAAGTGTTTCGCAACAAAGGCATGGCGAAGGAAGTTCGAAAGAATCAAGAACGTGGGAATCTATAGACTTCCTTCGATGTGGCTGCTTCGAGAAGTGATTGGCCCCATCATAAACTCACTTCTAACCACGCTCTCCATCCCTTACGTGCTCGTGAAGTCTCTGTTACCGTTACTTGGATATTCCCAAAGCTTCAATGCAGCCACTGAGCGGTTTATCTGGCCAGCATCATTAGCCTTGATTGCGGTCTTGTTCATGACAAAGCTAACATTTGAGCTTATTATCTACTTGCACGAGTTAATGTTCAATGAAAGGTACATGGTGGGTGAAAGAGTTGGGGATTTGACTGAAGAACTCTAGCTACTAATCCGGGAGTATGACAACCAAGTACAGTTAATATCTTTAACAATAGTTAGGTTTCTCATAGTGTAGATCTTGTCCTTAGTTTTGAATGAGATATATTGTTATAAAGTAATGAATCATGGGAATGGGTCTATCTCTCTTTGACTAACGTCTCATGTAAAAATTTAAGAGGCGTCTTTATCCTTTGTTTCTCAAACAAATTTCAAATATTAACAAACAAAAAAAGTTCGATACATGCAAAAATATCTCATTAATATAACAGTGGTAGTTTTTTTACAAGACAACTTATTTTTAACAGTGGTAATATTAACTTTCGCCGTTGGTAAAAATGATAGGAAGCAACGCGGAAAGTCACCAGTCTTTACTCTGCTAGACTGTAGGCTGTAGCTGTGAACAAGCAGAGCAGAGAACGTCGTCGTCATCAGTCCAAAATTAGTAATTATTTATTTAAATTTGTTTTTTTTTTTAAATTATAAATTTTGTTACTTGATTTTAAGGCCATTCATATGTGTTTGCCGCTTCAGGGAATACACACACAGAGTGACGACGACGACGACTCGAAAGAGAGGAGAGAGAAAGAGCTTCCCGTTTCCTAAGATGGAGGTTTCGCCGTCGAAAGCCAGTAGCTACGACGAGAGTTTCTCACAAGAAGAAGAAGACGAAGACGAAGACCTGTGCCGGATTTGTCGATCGCCGGAGGAACCAGAAAATCCGTTAAGATACCCATGCCTGTGCCGGGGTTCGATCAAGTATGTCCACGAAGATTGTCTCCGTACCTGGCTCGATCGTCGCCGAAACAACAAATGCGAGGTTAGCCTTCTCTCCGATACCTCGTTTCCGTAAGAGTTTGGGGGGAGATTTTGAAATCAATGGTTTAGGGTTTTAGCTTGGCTTAGTTATGTTTACGATTCGCCTGGAGCCTAAGAATAATCTACAATTTAGGGTTTCTGATTTTTTAGGGTTTAAACGTTATTGTTTTTCTAATTTTTCCCTCTGTTTCTCTCCCCACTCTGCAGGTGTGTGGGCGAACCTACTCTTTCATTCCCGTTTACTCCGAGAACGCTCCGGAGAGGCTTCCTTGCGACGAGTTTCTACTTGGAGTCTTATCAAGACTTGGACGTTACTTGAAGTCGATTGTTCCTTGGATTGTGGTGATTCTCTTCAACGCGTTCTGCAACTCCTTGCATCCTTTGGGCCAAGAAGTTGTCTCTGACTTCCAGGGAGTGTTGATGTCTCAGAAGTTAGCTCTTTTGTGGGCTGGCTTGCTTTACAGCGGCTTCATCGTGTGTTTTATGCTGAGTATCAGTTGTGCAAGGATGGAAGTAGGTGACCTAAGATTCGAGAGACCTCCTGGTGGGTTTCTTGCTGATAATGTCATTGTTAATGGCGTTTTGTGCAAGTATATGAAGATCCTTTGTGATTGGTATTTGCATAAACTCGTACATTTCTTGGGGCCACCTCCTCGGCTAAGATTCCTTCCTCCAGAGGCGCCACTTCATGAGTTTGGGGTTATCAGACGGCTTCTTTGCTTTCTGGATGATGATGCCTTTGCTGTAAGTCTTTTACATATTTTAATTTAACCATAACGTGTGTATGTGTTGAGTGACAGCTTTTTGTTTGTTCTCTCCTCCAGGTCCTTGCCATCAGCGTATTTGTCTCTACCCTCTTTGTTCTCCTGCCATTTTCTATTGGATGGGTTGTATTAGCAACTGTTGGAGGCAGCTATTTGTCTGGAAACTACTCGCCTGTTATTCTTGGATACATGATGATGCTGTCGATTTCCTTTGTTTACTTTGGAATCCACTTCACTCTCCCTCAAAACCCATTTCCAGTCTTGGTTCGCTGGTTTTCGCTGGGGTTTCACTTCATAACAGTGACATTGCCATGTCACTTGTTGGTTTTCGTAGTAAAGGCCTGGAAAAACATATTACTCATCAAGGATGCTTTTGTCTTGTTCTTCAAAATTGGTGCTCTGCCTTGTATTGTTGGTTGGTTCCTCGAAGTCTGCACCTCCCCTATGTTTGGAACCACGATTTTTCAGAGTTTGCTTTCACACAATCCGTGCTTCGTGATGTGCATTCGTTGGCTTTCAGGTTCCTGTTACTTGATGATTGCTTTCCCTTGCATGGAACATATCCAGAAGGTAATAGTTATTGGTTTCATCCCAATGGAACCTTATTCTTTTTTTACAAACTTTTTGTTTAATCATTTTCTTCTTCTTTGACAGATCATCCATAGACGAGCCTTTTGGTATCTTCCAGATGTCACAGATCCAGACTACAAGATCACCAAACTAAATCTTCCACACATTTTCTTTGTGTTTGCTTCTCATGGGTTATTATTGGTGATTTGGTTTCGCTTACCAATTAAAGCAATTGCACTTGTCAGCCCATCGTTTTTCCCTCTTGAGTTATGGTAAGCTTGGTCCTTTACTTCACTCTTTACCTTGCCTTACCTCGTCACTAACTAGTTGTACCTTGGAACAAAACGCAGGGTCTCGGAAGTAAGTTCTTTTATTGGTGGTGTTGCATGCGGAATTTATTTAAACCTAATGCAAGCCGGGCTCACATGGTTAATGAAATTCACTAGTCCAGCTATCGAGCTCATACTTCAGAACTGGATTATCAGTGTTAGTTCTTGGCTTCAGCTAAGTGATTTCTTGCTGGTAGATACCCGAGGAGAGGACATTCAGCATGATGACGATAACCTTTGGTTTCTATTGTACTTCTTAGCTGAAGGCTCTATGGTCATTTTATATAAACCACAGAATGATGAAGACGATATGAAAGAGCAAAGAGATAACGGGTAATTTAACTGATATAAACAAAGCTTTTATTGAAGTTATTTAAATGTTCTGGTAAGTTGCACTTTTAGGTGTGGGACGAGGATTGCAATAATGTTGATGCTAGCTGCTTTGAGTTTGTTTCTCGTCAGCACAATCTTTATGGCTTTGCCAATTATGGTTGGAAGAGTATTCTCTTACTCTATCTCCTTCATCCTTCGAAGAGTTGGAATCAAACATGACGGTCAGTTCTAGTTTCTTGCTTTATTTTAGACCAGTTTCTGATATATGACTATAAAGTTTGAAGCCTGTCATTGCAAATCATGTGTTTGTAGATATTTGTGCTTTTTGGATTGGATGTTATATCCTGCGAGCAATCTATATCCTTCTCAAATATATCTTGATACGGATAAGAAATGGTCTTCTCTTCTCCATTTGGGTAAGAACAACCTTCTATCTTCATCAGAGCCTCTCTTGGATAGGTATTATGACTTTCTGATGATCACTTGTAAACTCTGCTGAACAGATTTTTATCATACCGGGATTGCTTGGTCTACTTATCGACCTCATGATCATCATCCCATTACGAGTGCCACTAGATGAATCACCACTCTATTTCTCGATCCAAGATTGGTTGATTGGACTAGTGGTGCTTCACCTCTGGATCTTTTTGGTAAGAGAATCATCAAAGACTCGGCTGTATCTTACGGAGCAGCTAATGTATATTGACTTCTCTTGTGTTCCTGTAGACAATGCTCACGCCTGTCAAGTGTTTCGCAACAACGGCATGGCGAAGGAAGTTCGAAAGAATCAAGAACGTGGGAATCAATAGGCTTCCTTCAATGTGGCTGCTTCGAGATGTGATTGGCCCCATCATAAACTCACTTCTAACCACTCTCTCCATCCCTTACGTGTTCGTGAAGTCTCTGTTACCGTTACTTGGATATTCCCAAAGCTTCAATGCAGCCACTGAGCGGTATATCTGGCCAGCATCATTAGCCTTGATTGCGGTTTGGTTCATGACAAAGCTAACACTTGATGCCATTATCTACTTGCACGAGTTGATGTTCAATGAGCGGTACATGGTGGGTGAAAGAGTTGGGGATTTGACTGAAGAACTCTAGAGCAGAAGGGAGCTACTAATCCATGGAGTATGACAACCAAGTACAGTTAATATCTTTAACAATAGTCAGGTTTCTAAATTCTAATGGTGTAGATATCTTGTCCTTACTTTTTGGATGAGATATTGTTATAAAGTAATGAATCATGGGAATGAGTCTATCTCTCTTTGACTAACGTCTCTCGTATATTTAGTTAGCTAATTAAAATTTAAGAGGTTGTCTTTATCCTTAGTTTCTCAAACAAATTTCAAATTTGAACAAACAAAAAAAGTTTGATATACATGCAAAAAGTATCTCATGAATATCTCCGTTTATTATTTTATCATTTTTTATATTAGTTTTAGAAAAATACTCTCATATATAAAACTAAGTTGGTAATATTAGCCATGACCATAAAGTTCACACCTTTGTTACCAGACAACTTATTTTAACTTTCGCCGTTGGTAAAACTGATAGGAAGCAACGCGGAAAGTCACCACTCTGTCTAAAAGCAGCAGAGAGGCGTCGTCGTCATCAGTCATCACACCAAAAATTAGTAATTATCGATTTAAATTTGGTTTTATAAAATATAAATTTTGTTACTTGAATTTTAAGGTCATTCATATGCTTTTGCCGCTTCAGAGAATACACACACACAGTGTGACGACGGACTTGAAAGAGCTTTGCGTTGCCTAAAATGGAGCTTTTGCCGAAAGTCGAGAGTTTCTCAGCAGAAGAAGAAGACGAAAACGAGGACCAGTGCCGGATTTGCCGATGGCCGGAGGAACCAGGAAATCCGTTAAGATACCCATGCCTGTGCCGAGGTTCGATCAAATACGTCCACCAGAACTGTCTCCGTACCTGGATCGATCGTCGCGGAAACAACAAATGCGAGGTTACTTACCTTTTGAAATCAACGGCTTAGGGTTTTAGCTTGGCTAGTCTTTAGGTTTTTCGTTATGTTTACGATTCGTCTGGGGTCTAAGAAGAATCTACAATTTAGGGTTTATGATTTTAGGGTTTAGACACTATTGTTTTTCTAATTTTCCCCTCTGTTTCTCTCGACTCTGCAGGTGTGTGGGCGAAGCTACTCGTTTGTTCCCGTTTACTCGGATAATGCTCCGGAGAGGCTCTCTTGGGACGAGTTTCTGGTTGGAGTCTTGTCAAGAGCAGGACGTTACTCGAAGTTGGTTGTTGCTTGGATTGTGGTGATTCTCTTCAATGCATTCTGCACTTCCTTGCATCCTTTGGGCCAAGAGTTTGTTGCTGACTTCCAGACGATTTGGCCTCGAAAGTTAGCTCTTTTGTCGGCTAGCTTGCTTTACAGCGTTCTCATCATGTGTTTCATGATGATTATCAGTCTTATAAGGCTCATAGTAGTAGAAGAAGATCTCAGATTCGGAAGACTTCCTGGTGGGTTTAATTTTTTGGGGGATGATGGTCTACAGAGAGGAGTTGTTGGTGGAGTTTTGCAGGTCTTGTGGAAGTATATGAAGATCCTTTGTGATTGGTGTACTCATAAGGGGACACCTGGTCTTCCTGCAGAGGCGCCACTTGATGAGTTTGGGGTTATCAGACGGCTGCTTTTCTTTTTCGATGATGATTCCTTTGCTGTAAGTCTTTTACATATTTTATAATTAACCATAATGTGTGTTGTATGTTGAGTAACAACTTCTGTTTTTTTTGTTCTCTCCTCCAGGTCCTTGCCATCAGCGTATATGTTTCTACCCTCTTTGTTCTTCTGCCATTTTCTATTGGATGGGTTGTATTAGCAACTGTTGGTGGCAGCTATTTCTCTGGAAAGTCGCCTGTTATTCTTGGATACATATTAATGCCGTCAATTTCGTTTGCTTACTTTGGATTCCTCTTCATTCTCCATCAAAGCTCACTTCCAGTTATTGCTCGATGGCGCTTTCTCTTCATAACAGTGACATTACCATGTCACTTGTTAAAGGCCTGCAAAAACCTATTTTTCATCAAGGATGCTTTTGTCTTGTTCTTGAAAATTGGTGCTCGGCCTTGGATTGTTGGTTGGTTCCTCGAAATCTGCACCTCCCCTATGTTTGGAACCCCGATTTTTCAGAGATTTGAGATTCTTTCATACAGTCCGTACGCCATGATGTGCATTCGTTGGCTTTTAGGATTCTGTTACTTGTTGGTGGCCGTCTCTTACATGGAGCATATCCAGAAGGTAATAGTTATTGGTTTTATCCCAATGGAACCTTATTCTATTATCAAACCTTTTTTTTAATCATTTTCTTCTTGTTTTGGCAGATTGTTCATAAACGAGCCTTCTGGTATCTTCCAGATATCACAGATCCAGACTACAAGATCACCAAACTGAATCTTCGACACATTTTCTTCGTGCTTGCTTCTCATGGGTTATTATTGGTGATTTGGTTTGGCTTACCAATTAAAGCAATTACACTTGTCAGCCCATCGTTTTTCCCTCTTGAGTTATGGTCAGCATTTGCTTCCCTCTGAACCTTGCCTTATATCATTTCTAAAATCTTGTACTTTTTGAAAAAAACGCAGGGTCGACAAAAGTTCTTCTATTGGTGCATTCGCAATTTATTCTAACCTAATGCTTTTTGGGTCCACATGGTTAATCGAACTCACCAAACCAAATAACCAACTGATAGTACACAAGTGGATTGTCGTTGTTAGCAATAGGCTTCACCTGAGTGGTTTCTTGCTGCTAGCGCACCGAGGAGAGGAGGACGTTCACCGTCCTTATGATAGCCCTTGGTCTCCATTGTATTCACTATCTGAAGGGTCTTTGGTGACTTTTTATAAATCACAGAATGATGAAGACGACTTCAAGGAGCGAAGAGATAACAGGTAACTAACTGATATTTACAAGCTTTTCAGTAAAATTGTTGAAATGTTCTGATAAGTTTCACTTTTAGGTATCGGATAAGAATTGCTATACTGTTGATACTAGCTGCTTTGAGTTTGTTTCTCGTTGGCACAGCCTTTATGGCTTTGCCAATTGTGGTTGGAAGAGTATTCTCTGCCTCTGCCTCCTTCATGGTGCCAAAAGTTGGAATCAAACATGACGGTTAGTTGTAGTTTCTTGCTTTATTTAGACCAGTTTCTTATATATGATGATAAAGTTCTAAGCCTGTCATTGCAAATCATGTGTTTGTAGATATTTGTGCTTTTTGGATTGGATGTTTTATCCTACGAGCAACCTATGTCAGCATTTGCTTTGCATTTGATAATATTCTGAGGGGAAGAACTGATTTCCTTCTCAAATATATCTTGGTACGAATAAGAAATGGCCTTCTCTTCTCCATTTGGGTAAGAACAACCTTCTATCTTCATCAGAGACTCTTATGGATATTATGACTTTCTAATGACTTGTAATGACTTTCTAATGACTTGTAAACTCTCACGAACAGATATCTATCGTACCGGGATTGCTTGGCCTACTTATCGACCTTATGATCATCATCCCATTACGAGTGCCACTGAACGAAACACCACTCTTTTTCTTGATCCAAGATTGGTTGATTGGACTAGTGGTGCTCAACATCTGGACCTTTCTTGTAAGATAAACATCAAAAGGGTTTCACCAAAGACGACTCAATATTTTTTTTGGAGCAATTAATATATATTGCTTTCTCTTATGTTCCTGTAGACAATGCTCACGCCTATCAAGTGTTTGGCAACCAAGGCATGGCGAAGGAAGTTCGAAAGAATCAGGAACGTGGGAATCAATAAGCTTCCTTCAATGTGGCTGCTTCGAGACGTGATTGGCTCCATCATAATCACGCTTCTAACCTCACTCTCCATCCCTTACGTGTTCTTGAAGTCTCTGCTCCCGTTGCTTGGATTTTCTCAAAGCGTCAATGGAGCTATTGAGCGGTTTATCTGGCCAGCATCACTAGCCTTGATTGCGGTCTGGTTCATGATTAAGCTAACACTTGAGCTCATTATCTACTTGCACGAGTTGATGTTCAATGAACGGTACATGGTGGGTGAAAGAGTTGGGGATTTGACTGAAGATCTCTAGAGCAGGAGGGAGCTACTAATCCATGGAGTATGACAACCAAGTACTCTTTTGATGATAGAACGAATCAAACTATGTTAATATCTTTAACAATGGTTAGGTTTCTGATGTGGTAGATGCCCATGTTGTCTTACCTTTGAATCATGGGAATGAGTCTATCTCTATTTGACTAACGTCTCTCGTGTATTTATTTAACTAATTAAAAGTTTTAAGATACATCTTTATCCTTTGTTTCTCAAATAAATTTCAGATATTTGTAAACAATTTTTTTTAATATACATGCAAAAAATATCTCATGAATACCTCGAATTCGTTTATTCTTATATCATTTTTTACTAGTTTTAGAAAAATACTCTTAGTAGTGTTTTTAAAACATCAGATATATAAAAGAGAAATTTGGATGTATATACACAGAATTTTTCATAATTAAGAGAATACCCGATGCACTGTTAAACTTTCTTTAATACAATAACACCCCTATACACATCTCAATTGTCGTGTACTTCTAGATCTAGTGTCAGATACTAGAAGCTAAAACCCCTACTACACGTGATGCATTGTACTCCACTATGTTACAAACAGACATCATGGATAATTAAATAAAGAGACACCAATTACACTGTTTAGTTTTTTATTAGTGGGATAGATAAGTCAGAATCTTTCATTTCTCTTTCTCACTAAATCCTAGAATTTATTTGTTTTTCTTCGTTCCAGAGAACCAAGGATTTTTTTTTTGTTGGAGAAAAGGGAGATCTGCAGTTGCTGCAGTACATGTTTGTTGCCAAACATCTGAGAAATTTATCATGTTCGTTTCCGGTGAAAATCCGCCGTCGGCAAGAGGGTTAAAGATGAAAGAGAAGAATCAAAAGTCCGACAGCCAGAGCTATTAGTGGTGATTGAGTCTGCCATCGAGTCAGAGTCATGGTGCAATGACTTCAAGCTGAAGAAGAATCAAACTGAAGAAGAAGAGATACACGGCCCACCGTTCCCAGCGAAAATTATGTGTTACTCTGTGAACCAAGCAAAGCAAAACAAGTAAATGAAGAATGCAAGGTCAGTTTTGATTCTCAGTTAAGCATTCGTTCACAAATTAAGTTTCTAGTCACGTAGCCGTTATCACCCTAATTAGTAGTTAATTGCTTCACATTTGGTTATTGGAATTTACCCTTGTAAAATACGTGTTACCCATCAAACTAAATGCAAACACAACCATTAACTGTTTTTTTTCCTGATACAACCAATTCGAGAATGGTTTGCTGATACTGGTAAATGTAGCAACTATTTGTTGATATAGCAGCTATCAGATTGTGTAGCATCTATTTGTGTTAGTTGTGTAGCAGATATTATTTTGGGTAGCAGCTATCAGGTTGTATAGCATCTATTTTTGCTAGTTGTGTAACAGCTATTATTTTGGGTTTCAGCTATTAGAAGAAAATGCGATTATAGTTGTTAATGAGACGACAAAGTTGCCGATAAGTTAATCTTTACCCGTTAATATATAGTTATTGTATCTAATATATTTTGTTAACAAAGTAAGTACAAATATCTCCTTTGCATAAGTTATAAAGAATTGTTTTATTGGTGATATGCTCTTTTAGATGGTTCTTTTTTGATGCAATCATCATTAACTCGACTGATATTGATTTGATAAGATATTGGTCTTTGCAGTTGATTGGCTTATAGTTGGAAGGAATGCTAGAATGTTGCATATTTTTAACATATATTGTTTGAATCCAATATATTTTGTAAAGTCTAGCAAATTTTTTAGGATAGATAAATTTTGTTAGACGTTATCTATTCATTCTCTGAAGGATTTACTTGGTTTGGAAGATTTCATCCTACAGGTGGATGTAATGTCTATAGTAGATGATGTAAGTGACACTCCCTAAAGTGATATGGCTTGGGATGATGATTGCAAGAAACAACGTGGTAGAAACATGGTTTGCTTTATATGTAATGGCCAAGTCTTCAAGAAGGTGTTGCTTGTAGGTTGTCTTACCACAAATGATTTTGTAAGAACGAAGAATAAGAAGAAACATAAAGAAAAAGATGCTAAGGAGATAAAAGGAAAGAGATATCTGTCATGAACAATTTGATGTGCATGTTCGCATGATACTCTCTAACATGTATTGTAACATAAAAAATATCTTAAGCATCTAACAGATATATATGATACTAAAGCGCAAGACATTTCTTCCAAAATATTGCATGGTAACACATAGTTGTTACATATAATACAAGATTTTAGATACTAACAATGAACAGAAGAAAATAAAGCTAAGGAGAAAAAGGAAATATATGTATGCCCTAAACAATTTGATGTAAATGTTGCAGAAACGTACCATAAAAGATACCCTCTAGAAAATATTGTAACATAAACAAATGTCATTAGCATCTAAAATATATACATGATACTAAAGCGCAGTAAAATTTCCATCAAAGTATTACATGATAACCAATAGTTTTACATATAACTAAATATATTAGATACTAACATATTCTTCTACAAAAGGCACTAATCTAAGTTACCATAAATATATAGTTACCAATGAATTCTATATACCTAACTCTTTAACTATATGATAACATATAGTTGTTACATCTAACAATTAATATTAGATGCTACCATCGTAACTTCACTGATATTCAATCTCTATGGTGAGTGTAGGTGGAGCATAGAGATATTATGATTTGTTGTGAAGTCTGGAAGAAAAAAACGCTTGTCTAAAAATAATTGTTGAAAGTTAAAAAGGAGAAACAAGTGGCTGCTGAGAATCATATAGCTATATAACCTACATATGAATAGAAACCTAGAATTGTACTAACAAGATCACGTGAATCTATATATGC
The DNA here is from genome assembly GCA_026261945.1 of Hirschfeldia incana. Taxonomy (NCBI): domain Eukaryota; kingdom Viridiplantae; phylum Streptophyta; class Magnoliopsida; order Brassicales; family Brassicaceae; genus Hirschfeldia; species Hirschfeldia incana. The sequence goes on from JABCMI010000067.1 coordinate 925,964, forward strand.
TTATCTCTAGTTTACATGTCATGGGGATAAGGGTAAAATAGGAAAGGGGGAGACAAATAGATACAGGGGCTGCGGTTTATTTTTGGTTTCGGGTAGATTCCTAATTTTTGGTCCATTTATGTATATTGAGCCAATAATCTCTATATAAAACCAAGTTGGGAATATTGGTCATGAGACTCGTGACCATAAAGTTTTCACCTTTTTTATTTTTGAAACTTAAAAGTTCACCTTTGTTACAGGAAAACTTATTTTAACAGTGGTAATTTTAACTTTCGCCGTTGGTAAAATTGATAGGAAGCAACGCGGAAAGTCACCTCTCTTTACTCTGCTGGACTGTTGTCTGTCAAAAAGCAGCAGGGAAGGCACGCCATCGTACACACCAAAATTAGTAATTATTTATTTAAATTTGGTTGATAGAACGAATCAACATATGTTAATATCTTTAACAATGGTTAGGTTTCTAATGTTGTAGATGTTGTCTTACCTTTGAATGAGAGAGATACTATTATAAAGTAGTGAATCATGGGAATGAGTTATCTCCATTTAACTTACGTCTCATGTGTTTATTTAACTGATTAAAATTTTTGAGGGCGTCTTTATCTTTCTCAAACAAATTTTAATTACTAATAAACAAAAAAGGTTTTAAGCAAAAGAAAAGAAAAAAACAAACAAAAAGGTTTGATATACATGCAAAAGTATCTCATGAATATCTCGAAGTCGTTTATTATTTAATCATTTTTATATTAGTTTTAGAGAAAATAGTAATACTCTCGAAAAATTCACCTTTGTTACAAGACAAACTGCAGTAATTTAAATTTAGCCGTTGGTAAAATAGATAGGAAGCAACGCGGAAAGTCACCACTCTCTCCTATACTCTGTCTGCTACCTGCCAAAAAAGCAGCAGAGAAGGCGTCGTCATCAGTCAACACACTAATATTAGTAATTTAATTATTATTTTTTTTTTAAATGTAAATTTGTTTGTTGGTTTTTAAGGTCATATGCGTTTGCCGCTTCAGAGAAAACACACAGAGTGACGACGACGACTCGAAAGAAAGAGAGAGAGACGAGAGAAAGAGCTTCGCGTTTCCTAAAAAATGGAGGTTTCGCCGAAAGCCACTAGCTACGGCGATAGTTTCTCACCGGAAGACGAAGAAGACGGAGACCTGTGCCGGATTTGTCGATCGCCGGAGAAACCAGGAAATCCTTTGAGATACCCGTGCCTGTGCCGAGGCTCGATCAAGTTCGTCCATCAAGACTGTCTCCGTACCTGGCTCGATCGTCGCCGGAAGAAGAAATGCGAGGTTACTTTTCTTAGACCTAAGAGTTTTGAGGAGGATTGATTACGATTCGAACTTTCCTGATGTTTAAGTTACGAAAAATAGTTTCAGTTTGGCTTAGTTTTGGGGGTTTAGGTTAGGGTTTTAAACTTTTTTGTCGTTTAGTGTGGTTGTTTCTGATCTGTTTCCTCTCCGTTGCAGGTGTGTGGGGGAAGATACTCTTTTGTTCCAGTCTACTCCGAGAACGCTCCGGAGAGGCTTTCTTGGGACGAGTTTCTACTCGGAGTCTTGTCGAGAGCAGGGCGTTTCTTGAATGCGATTGTTCCTTGGATTGTGCTGATTCTCTTGAACAGCTACTTCGCTTCTCTACACCCTTGGGGCCAAGAACTCGCTTCTCAGTTCCAGAGGGATTTCTCCATGACTTGGAAGCTAGCGTACCTGTCCACTGGCCTGTTTTACATCTTTTGTATCTCGGCTGTATTGAACTATACCGCTGTTACGAGGTTGGAGGTGGGAGATGTCAACGTCAGGAGGTTTATTGGGGACGGCGGAGGAGGAGTCTTGTGGAGGCGTGTGAAGATCCTTTGTGATTGGTATTGTGGTAGACTCAGAGATTTGGCGGGGCGACCTGCTCACCTAATTTTTATTCCTCCAGAGGCGCCGCTTCATGAGTTTGGGGTTATCAGACGGATGCTTTTCTTTCTTGATGATGGTGCCTTCGCTGTTAGTTTTCATCTTTTTTTTTTCTTTAGTTACCACAATGAAGATTGTTTTAGTAACAAGTTTTGTTTTTTGTTCTGTTTACAGCTTCTTGCTATCAGCGTATGTGTGGCTATTCCCGTTGTTCTTCTGCCTGTTTGGATTGGGAAGATTGGAGGCAGCTATTTGTCTGTAAGCTCCCCTGTTCTTCTTGGATACATGATAATGCTGTCAGGTTGCTTCGCTTACATTGGATTCCTCTTCGCTCTCCATCAAAACCTGTTTCCAGTCATGGTTCGGTGGCTTTCCCTGGGTGTTCACTTCATGTGGGTTTTCTTAGTAAAATCCTGCAAAAGCATGCCAAGTCTTGTTGGCTTTGGAATCCGTCAAGCCTCACTTCCAGCCGTATTCCACTGGTTTTCTTTATTGTTTCGCTTCATAGCAGTGATATTAGTGATATTGCCATATTTCTTGTGGGTTTCTTCAGCAATGGCCTGCAAAAGCCTGAAAAGTCTTGTGAGCTCTGTTAACATCTTCATACACCGTCAAGTCTCACTTCCAGTCATACTCCACTGGTTTTCTCTAGGATCTCGCTTTGTAACAGTGACATTGCCACGTTTCTTGTGGGCTTCCTCAGCAGTTGCCTACATAATCCTATCTGTCCTTAAGGATGCTTCTGTCTTTTGCTTTAAAATCTGTGTGATGCCTTGGATGATTGGCTGGTGGCTCGGAATCTGCACCTCCCCTATGTTTGGAACCATATTTTCCGAGAGTGTGGAGACTGTTTGGGACTTCCTATGCATAATGATCCTACGCTGGTCTTCTGGAAACGTTTGCTTGTTGGCTGCTCAGTCTTGCATGGTCCGTATACAGGAGGTAATATTGTTTAAATTTTTTTGTTTCATTCAACAGCCGAACCTTATTCTTTTATAAGATTTTTCCTCATTTTCTTCTTGTTTTGGCAGATTGTTCATGAACGAGCCATTTGGCATCTCTTAGATGTCACAGATCCAGACTACAAGATCACCAGAATGAATTTTGGTCACACTTTCTTTGCACTTGCTTCTCATGGGGTGTTGTTGGTGATTTTGTTTCACTTACCAATCAGAGCAATCACACTTATCAGCCCATCGTTTTTCCCTGTTGAGTTATGGTAAAAGCTTGCTGCATTTGCTTACCTCTGAAACCTTACCTTATATATCATTTTCTAATTTCTTACTTTGAACATAACGCAGGATGCATGACAAAAAGGTTTCTGCTGGTGCACACTTTATCTATTTCCAGCTAATGACGCCCTTCCAAAAATGGTTAATCGGACATGTCAAACCAGCTATGGAACTTCTAGTTCAGAATTGGATCATTAATGTTAGTGCTTGGCTTAAACTTAGTGATTACTTGCTGGTTGGGCCACGACGAGGGGATCAAAATGTGAGACCAATAATGCGACGAAGAAGGCAGTGGCTTCTAATATGCTCCATAGCTGAAGGCTCTTTGGTCAGTTATGGATCTCGGAATGCTGAGGAAGATACTAATGACCAAAAAGATAACAGGTGATTGACTTATACATACAAGCTTTTAATTATACATAAATATTTGTTCTGACAAGTTGCACTCTAAGGTTTCTGCTGAGGATTGGATTGATGATGATGCTAGCGGCTTTGAGTCTGTTCGTAGTTAGCACAGCCTTCATGGCTTTACCTGTTTTTCTTGGGAGAGGATTCCTTGAGTCTATCTCTTTCATCATGCTAAGATTTGGACTCAAACGTGACGGTGTGTTGTACATCCTTCTTCATCTTGTTTCTTATATTAGACCATTCTTTTTCTTATTCACATGCCTCCAAACTTCTATGTCACTTCTTTGTGAATCTCATATTTTTTGTAGATTTTCTTGCTTTTTGGATTGGATATAGCATCATGGGACAAACCTATGCCATCACTTGCTTTGCATATGATGAAATTCAGAAGGGAAGATTCGATTTGCTTCTCAAAGATGTCTTCACGTGGACACAAAATGGGTTGCTTTTCTCCATCTGGGTAAGAACAATCTTTCATTTTCACACCAAAAAAAAACTCATGAAGATTATTATGACTTCTAACATACGAAATCCGGTGAACAGATCTCTGTCATACCAGGGTTGCTCGGTCTACTTATCGAACTTATGATCATCATCCCCTTACGAATGCCACTAAATGAATCACCGGTCCATTTCTGGATCCAAGATTGGCTGATAGGAGTAGTGGTGCTTCACATATGGGTACTTCTGGTAAGATAAACAACATTAAGAGGATTTCAACAAAGATGCAGCTTTCTTGCAGACCAAGTAATGTATATGTTTCTCCTTCTTTCTCTTACAGACAATGTTCACGCCTCTCACCTGGTTCGCAACTGAGGCATGGCAAAGAAAGCTGGAAAGAATCAGGAATGTGGGAGTCGATAGACTTCCTTCGACGTGGCTGCTTCGAGAAGTGCTCGGCTCCATCATAAACACGCTTCTAACCACACTCTCCATCCTTACCTGCTCGTGAAGTTCCTGTTCCCGTTGCTTGGATTTTCAGAAAGGTTCACTTCAGCAACTGAGCGGCTTATATGGCCTGCGTTATTCGCCTTGCTAGCGGTTTGGATCATTGCGAGGATAACACGTGACTTCATCATCTACGTTCACCAACAGGTCTTCAACGAACGGTATCTGGTGGGTGAAATACTTGGCAATTTGACTGAAGAAGAAGTAGAGCAGAGGATATAATTCATGGAGTATATGACAACACAGACTCTTGTTGATAGAACGAATCAAAACATGTTGTTGTCTTTACTCTTTAGCAATGCTTAGGTTTCTAACTTTGACAAGTAAACCAGAAGAAACCAATTTTAGGTTCTTATTTTGGATAGGATATGATCTTATCTGAACCAGCCGGTTTAAAATGTTGGTTTAACTTCGGTTTAGCAAACGCAATTTATATACAGCGTGTGGTTGGTTCGTTTTCTTTCGTGTACACGTTCTTGGCGTTTAGCTTCAACGTGAACTGATTTCCTTCTCAAATATATCTTGGTACGAATAAGAAATGGCCTTCTCTTCTCCATTTGGGTATGAACAACTTCTAATTTCATCAGACTCTCTCGGATATTATGAATTTGTAATAACTTGTAATGACTTTCTAGTGACTTGTAAACTCTGACGAACAGATCTCTATCATACCGGGATTGCTTGGCCTACATATCGACCTTATGATCATCATCCCATTACGAGTGCCACAGAACGAAACACCAATCTTTTTCTTGATCCAAGATTGGTTGATTGGACTAGTGGTGCTCAACATCTGGACCTTTCTTGTAAGATAAACATCAAAAGGGTTTCGCCAATGACTCAAGATTTTTTTGGGAGCAACTAATGTATATTGCTTTCTCTTATGTTCCTGTAGACAATGCTCACACCTATTAAGTGTTTGGCAACCAAGGCATGGCGAAGGAAGTTCGAAATAATCAGGAACGTGGGAATCAATAAGCTTCCTTCAATGTGGCTGCTTCGAGATGTGATTGGCTCCATCATAAACACACTCTCCATCCCTTACGTGCTTGTGAAGTCATTGTTACCTTTGCTTGGATATTCCCAAAGCTTCAACACAGCTACTGAGCGGTTTATCTGGCCAGCGTCATTAGCGTTGATTGCGATCTGGTTCATGACAAAGCTAACACTTGAGATCATTGTCTACTTGCACCAGTTGATATTCATTGAACGGTATATGATGGGTGAAAGAGTTGGGGATTTGACTGAAGATCTCTAGAGCAGAAGGGAGCTACTAATCCTTGGAGTGTGAAAAACAAAACAAGGACTCTTTTGATGATAGAACGAATTAAAATATGTTAATATCTTTAACAGTGGTTAGGTTTCTAATGTGGTAGATGTTGTCTTACACTCTTATCTTTGAATCATGGGATTGAGTCTATCTCTATTGAACTAACGTCTCTCTTGTATTTATTTAACTAATTAAAAAAAAAATTAAGAGGCATCTTTATCCTTTGTTTCTCAAACAAATTTCAAATATTTTGTTTCTCAAACAAATTTCAAATATTTTTAAAAAAGTTTTTTTTAAAATACATGCAAAATAAATATCATGAATACCTCGAATTCGTTTATTCTTTTATCATTTTTTACCAGTTTTAGAAAAATACTCTCAATAGTGTTTTTAAAACATCAGATATATAAAACCAATTTGGGAATATTGGTCATGAGACTCGTGACCATAAAGACCATAAAGTTCACCCTTTTTTTTTTGAAACTTAAAAGTTTAACCTTTGTTACAGGAAAACTTATTTTAACAGTGGTAATTTTAACTTTCACCGTTGGTAAAATTGATAGGAAGCAACGCGGAAACTCACCTCTCTCTTTACTCTACTGGACTGTAGGCTACAGTCTGTAGACTGTGAAAAAGCAACAGGGAAGGCACGTCATCAGTCGTACACACCAAAATTAGTAATTATTTATTTAAATTTCGTTTCAAAAATATAATTTTTTTTTATTTAAGGTCATTCATACGCGTTTGCCGCTTCAGAGAAAACACAGAGTGACGACGACGACTCGAAAGAAAGAGAGAGAGAGAGAGAGAGAGAGAGAGAGAGAGACGAGAGAAAGAGCTTCGCGTTTCCTAAAAATGGAGGTTTCGCCGAAAGCTCCCGGTAGCTACGACGAGAGTTTCTCAGCAGACGAAGATGAAGAAGACCTGTGCCGGATTTGTCGATCGCCGAAGGAACCAGGAAATCCGTTAAGGTATCCATGCCTATGCCGAGGTTCAATCAAATACGTTCACCAGAACTGTCTCCGTACCTGGCTCCGTCGCCGCGGGAAGAAGAAATGCGAGGTTACTTACCTTCTTTTCTTAGACCTAAGAGTCTGTGGGGGATTGTGTGGGTTCTGATTCGAACTTGGCTTAGTTTTGGGGGTTTAGGGTTTAAAACTTTTTTTGTCGTTTAGTGTGGTTGTTTCTGATCTGTTCCTCTGTGTTTCCGTTTGCAGGTGTGTGGGGGAAGATACTCTTTTGTTCCAGTTTACTCAGAGAATGCTCCGGAGAGGCTTCCTTGCAACGAGTTTCTACTTGGAGTCTTATCAAGACTTGGACGTTTCTTGAAGTCGATTGTTCCTTGGGTTGTGCTGATTCTCTTGAACAGCTACTTCGTTTCTCTACACCCTTGGGGACAAGTGATTGCTTCTGAGTTCCAGAGTGATTTCTCCATGCCTCGGAAGCTCGCATACCTGTCCACCGGCCTGTTTTACATCTTTTGTATCGCGGGTGTATTGACCTATACCGCTATTTTGAGGATGGAGGTGGGAGATGTCAATGTCAGGAGGTTTATTGGGAACGGCGGAGGAGGAAGAGTCTTGTGGTGGAGGCATGTGAAGATCCTTTGTGATTGGTATTGTCGTAGACTCATACGTGTCGTTGGGCAACCTCCTCGGCCAATACATCTTCCTCCAGAGGGGCCGCTTCAGGAGTTTGGGGTTGTCAGACGGCTGCTTTTCTTTCTAAATGATGATGCATTCGCTGTAAGTGTCTTTCTTGATTAGGTAATTTAGTTACCACGATGAAGATTGTTTAGTAAACAAGTTGTGTTTTTGTTCTGTTACAGCTTCTTTTCATCAGCGTGTTTGTGGCTATCCTCCTTGTGCTTCTGCCTGTTTGGATTGGAAAGATTGGAGGCAGCTATTTGTCTGTAAACTCCCCTGTTATTCTTGGATACATGATGATGCTGTCAGGTTGCTTCGCTTACATTGGATTCCTCGTCGCTCTCCATCAGAACTTGTTTCCAGTCATGGTTCGATGGCTTTCACTGGGGGTTCACTTCACAGCAATGAAGTTGCCATGTCTCTTGTGGGTTTTCTCAGTGAAATCCTGCAAAAGTCTGCAAAGTCTTGTGGGTTTTGGAATCCGTCAAGCCTCGCTTCCAGCCACACTCCACTGGTTTTCTTCAGTGTTTCACTTCCTAGCAGTGACATTGCCACGTTTCTTGTGGGTTTCCTCAGCAACGATCTGTAAAAGCCTGCAAAGTCTTGTGGGCTCTGGAATCATCTTCATTCTCCGTCAAACCACACCTGAAGCCATGCTCCACTGGTTTTCTCTAGGATCTCGCTTCATAACAGTGGTATTGCCACGTTTCTTGTGGGTTTCCTCAGCAACGGTCTGTAAAAGCCTGAAAAGTCTTGTGAGCTCTGGAAACATCTTCATTCACCGTCATGCCTCACTTCCAGTCATACTCCACTGGTTTTCTCTAGGATCTCGCTTTGTAACAGTGACATTGCCACGTTTCTTGTGGGCTTCCTCAGCAGTTGCCTACATAATCCTATCTGTCCTTAAGGATGCTTCTGTCTTTTGTTTTAAAATTTGTGTGATGCCTTGGATGATTGGCTGGTGGCTCGGAATCTGCACCTCCCCTATGTTTGGAACCATATTTTCCGAGAATTTGGAGACTGTTTGGGACCTCCGATGTATAATGATCCTACGCTGGTCTTCTGGAAACGTTTGCTTGTTGGCTGCTCAGTCTTGCATGATCCGTATACAGGAGGTAATAGGTTTAAATTTTTTGTTTCATTCAACAGCCGAACCTTATTGTTCTATTAGATTTTTCCTCATTTTCTTCTTGTTTTGGCAGATTGTTCATAAACGAGCCATTTGGTATCTCTTAGATGTCACAGATCCAGACTACAAGATCACCAATATGAACTTTGGTCACACTTTCTTTACGCTTGCTTCTCATGGGGTGTTGTTGGTGATTTTGTTTCATTTACCAATCAGAGCAATCACACTTATCAGCCCATCATTTTTCCATGTTGAGTTATGGTAAAAGCTTGCTGCATTTGCTTACCTCTGAAACCTTACCTTATATATTATTTGCTAATTTCTTTGTACTTTGAACATAACGCAGGATGAATGACAAAAAGCTTCCTGCTGGTGCACACTTTATCTATTTCCAGCTAATGACGCCCTTCCAAAAATGGTTAATCGGACATGTCAAACCAGCTATGGAACTTCTAGTTCAGAATTGGATCATTAATGTTAGTGCTTGGCTGAAACTTAGTGATTACTTGCTGGTTGGGCCACGACGAGGGGATCAAAATGTGAGACCAATGATGCGACGAAGAAGGCAGTGGCTTCTAAGCTATTCCATAGCTGAAGGCTCTTTGGTCAGTTATGGATCTCGGAATGCTGACGACGATACTAATGACCAAAGAGATAACAGGTGATTGACTTATACATACAAGCTTTTAGTTATACATAAGAAAAAATTGTTCTGACAAGTTGCACTCTAAGGTTTCTGCTGAGGATTGGATTGATGATGATGCTAGCGGCTTTGAGTCTGTTCGTAGTTAGCACAGCCTTCATGGCTTTACCTGTTTTTCTTGGGAGAGGATTCCTTGAGTCTATCTCTTTCATCATGCTAAGATTTGGACTCAAACGTGACGGTGTGTTGTACATCCTTCTTCATCTCGTTTCTTATATTAGACCATTCTTTTTCTTATTCACATGCCTCTAAATTAACTTCTATGTCACTTCTTTGTGAATCTCGTGGTTTTTGTAGATCTTCTTGCTTTTTGGATTGGGTATAGCATCATGGGACGAACCTATACCATGACTTGCTTTGTGTATGATGAAATTCAGAATGGAAGATTCGATTTGCTTCTCAAAGATGTCTTCATGTGGACACGAAATGGGTTGCTTTTCTCCATCTGGGTAAGAACAACCTTTCATTTTCACACCAAAAAAATTCATGAAGATTATTATGACTTCTAACTTGCAAAATTGGGTGAACAGATCTCTGTCATACCAGGGTTGCTTGGTCTACTTATCGAACTTATGATCATCATCCCCTTACGAGCGCCACTAAATGAATCACCGGTCCATTTCTTGATCCAAGATTGGCTGATAGGAGTAGTGGTGCTTCACATATGGGTAATTCTGGTAAGATAAACAACATTAAGAGGATTTCAACAAAGACTCAGCTTTCGTGCGTATCAAGTAATGTATCTGTTTCTCCTTCTTTCTCTTACAGACAATGTTCACGCCTCTCAACTGGTTCGCGACTGAGGCATGCCGAAGAAAGCTGAAAAGAATCAGAAGTGTGGGAGTCGATAGACTTCCTTCGACGTGGCTGCTTCGAGAAGTGCTCGGCTCCATCATAAACACGCTTCTAACCACACTCTCCATCCCTTACCTGCTCGTGAAGCTTATGTTCCCGTTGCTTGGATTTTCAGAAAGCGTCACTTCAGCAACTGAGCGGCTTATATGGCCTGCGTTATTTGCCTTGCTTGCGGTTTGGATCATTGCGAGGATAACACGTGACTTCATCATCTACGTTCACCAACAGGTCTTCAACGAACGGTATCTGGTGGGTGAAATACTTGGCAATTTGACTGAAGAAGAGAGAGAGCAGCGGATATAATTCATGGGAGTATATGACAACAAACAGACTGTTGTTGATAGAACAAATCAAAACATGTTATTGTCTTTACTCTTTAGCAATGTGTAGGAGGTTTCTAACTTTGACAAGTAACCAGAAGAAACCAGTTTTAGGTTATTACTTTGGATAAGATATGATATTATCTGAACTAGCCGGTTTAAAATGTTGGTTTAACCTCGGTTTGGCAAACGCAATTTATTATATACAGCGTGTTGTAAGTTGTTTTCTTTCCTGTACAACGTTCTTGACGTTTAGCTTCAACGTGGATGCTCGTTTTAATGACGCAACACTTTTGATTTATTTATTTTTTTAATTTAATCCATCTCTCTGTGGGAGTAACCTCGAAGTTGCCAAGTATTACCGACGTGCCACTCTCACAGTTTCAGTGGACTCGGAAACAAAACAAAAAAGCGATTCAAAGCTGAGAATAATATCAAATCCATCCGATTGACGGAGACACCGAGATTCATCCTTCATCGGCGTTGTCATCTCGCCGGATTATCTGAACAAGTGAAGACGGAATGGCGTTCTGGTGGCCGCTGATCGTTCTCGCCTTCGCTTACGCGATCTGCAGATTCCTTCTTATGCTCATTCCTCCCAACGTTCCCTCCATTGACGTAGACGCATCCGATGGTAACTCTTCCTCTATCTCTGTACCGTCTCCTACTTCCTTTTGTGGATTTGCTTGTTCCTTTGCTTCTCGATGTTTGATTTGTTTATTTTCGGAATGGATTTTATTTTTTGGGAACAGTGTTGGCTCATGGAAAAGAAACGGAGGAGAATAGCTTCATTTATGTGAGTAATCTTCATCCGCATCACTTCTCGTTTCCATCGTTGAGTGATAAGAGATTTAATCTGTTGATCTTGTTAAATTTGGTTTAGGACTTAGATATCGTAATGTTATTTAATGTAGATTTCATCTCTGTATTAGTGAAATAAACTTTGGTTTCCTTATTTGTAAATCCAAGCGGCTGTTATATTATGATTACTAAATAATGAATGAATCTTTTTGTTCTTGTTGGTAAGCACATTGAATAACAGTTTCTCTGTGACTTGTGATTTTTGTAGATTCCTCCAAGAGGACGGAGCCAACAGTCTGACAAAAAAGTTCAATGCTATGAACCTGCCACGATGAAGTATCTTGGATATTTCCCTGCTCTCTCTACTTCTGAGGTTTAGTAGCTTCTCTCCTTAAGGCGATCCACCTTATCCTGAGATAGGATTGATACTTTTTTTTTTTTGGTTTCAGGTTAAGGAGCGAGTGGCACTGTCTAGGAAGGCTCAGAAAACATGGGCTCAAAGTAGCTTCAAGGTGAGAAGGCAGTTCTTGCGGATTCTTCTCAAGTATATTATTGAACACCAAGAGCTTATATGCGAGTAAGGATTACTTTCTGTTCACTGAGTGGGTTGTTATACATCTGTACATTTTTCTCCGATTAATGCTAAGATAGTCTCGTGTTTCTTTAGAGTCTCGTCACGTGATACTGGAAAGACTATGGTTGACGCGTCCTTGGGCGAGATAATGACTACTTGTGAGAAAATCACTTGGCTTCTTTCCGAGGGGGAACGATGGTTAAAGCCTGAATATCGGTATTCCCATAGTATCTGATCTAAATTTCAGTTTTATTTATAGTTCTCCTCTGCTCATGCATAGCTATGGTGTCAATTCAAATCTTTTTTTTTGCAGGTCTTCAGGAAGAGCTATGCTTCATAAGGTATCAAGAGTAGAGTTCCATCCCCTTGGTGTCATTGGAGCTATAGTCCCATGGAATTATCCGTTCCACAATATCTTCAACCCTATGCTCGCTGCAGTCTTCTCAGGAAATGGCATTGTTATTAAGGTATTACCGGAATGCCTTTTATAGTACTATAATTCGCTGACCCATTTTGATTTGATCTTTTCAAAGAGAATGACATTCATCATATCTCAATTTTCCTACATGTTACTGTTAATATGATGTCGACATCTTGGGTAGGGCAACCGTTAAGAGGAAGTTGATTAGTCTTCATTGCATATTTCATTTTGAGGTTTTGTATGCTTTTATGATATCATGAAACCTTTTCTGCAGGTATCGGAACACGCTAGCTGGTCGGGATGCTTTTACTTCCGCATTATTCAAGCAGCTTTAGCTGCTGTTGGAGCACCTGAGAATCTAGTCGATGTGATAACAGGGTCTGTTATATTTCAACTCTCCTAAGCTCACTGTTATCAATTTTTTTTTCCTCAAAATAACACATTTCGTTTCAGGTTTGCGGAGACCGGAGAAGCACTTGTCTCATCTGTTGATAAAATGATATTTGTTGGGTCTACTGCTGTTGGCAAGATGGTACAGTCTACAGACTTTCTTCTTCATTCTCCTCCGTTTACTATTAGTTGTAATTATTCAACATGTTGCAGATAATGAGAAATGCGGCTGAGACATTGACACCTGTCACTCTTGAGCTTGGTGGAAAAGATGCATTTATCATATGTGAAGACGCCGATGTCTCCCATGTAAGTGGTTTTCTGTATTATCATACCTTCTTCTGAGTTCTTGTTGTTACTTATTGGAAATGGAGGTTTTTCCTTCGGTAATACTAACACAATTCTATTGTACATTGTATGTAGGTTGCACAAGTGGCTGTAAGGGGCACTCTTCAGTCCAGCGGGCAAAACTGTGCGGGTGCTGAAAGATTTTATGTTCACAAAGACATATATACTGCATTCATTACCCAAGTTACCAAGATTGTGAAGTCCGTTTCTGCTGTAAGTGCATTGTTCTCTGTTTTCTTGGTTCCATCAACGTTAGTCTTCGCTTTCTCAAATTTTCTCCCCTTTATCTTATTAAAGTCCTGCCTATATATGATATATCAGGGTCCTCCTCTAACTGGGAGGTACGACATGGGAGCTATCTGTTTGCAAGAGCATTCTGAGAACCTACAGAGCCTAGTAAATGACGCCTTAGACAAAGGAGCAGAAATTGCCGTTCGTGGAAGCTTTGGTCACCTGGGCGAGGATGCAGTCGATCAGTATTTCCCTCCAACTGTCCTTATCAATGTAAACCACACCATGAAGATAATGAAAGAAGAGGTACGTAACCTTATACTTACCTTCAATCACTCGAATTTTGAAGATTTCTTGCTTCTGTTACTTACATGTTGGTGGTGCATCACCCAATGCACACACACAAGTTGTTTAAAATGTTTATTAATGTGTGAGAATCAGGCCTTTGGACCAATAATGCCGATTATGCAATTCAGCACCGATGAAGAGGTCATCAAGCTGGCGAACGATTCACGTTATGCCCTCGGCTGTGCCGTTTTCTCTGGAAGCCAGCGTCGAGCAAAACAAATTGCTTCTCAAATTCAGTGCGGCGTTGCTGCCATCAATGACTTTGCATCGAACTACATGTGCCAGGTACTCAGCACTAGCTATATACAGTCGATGGGATTTTAACTTTCACTTACTTTATTAAGAGCGAGACTTTTTCCTCTTTTAATTTCGCAGTCGCTCCCGTTCGGAGGTGTAAAGGATAGCGGGTTTGGACGGTTTGCTGGGATAGAAGGTTTAAGAGCTTGCTGTCTAGTGAAATCCGTGGTCGAGGATAGGTTTTGGCCACTCATCAAAACCAAGATTCCAAAACCTATTCAGGCAAGTTCTTTCTTAAAACAACAACATAAAACTGTTGATCCAATCTTCATAATCCTTGCATAACAATTGTTATTGTGGTCAAAATCACAGTACCCGGTAGCAGAAAACGCATTTGAATTCCAGGAGGCACTAGTTGAAACCCTTTATGGACTCAACATCTGGGACCGACTGAGATCCCTAATCGATGTCCTCAAGTTCCTTACCGATCAGGGCTCTCACGTGAGCAGAACAAGAAAGAGTCACTAAAAACCTGGGTGTGACGAATAACTTTCATGTCCACAAAACAATTTTTAGTTTTTACCATTTGCATGCATCAGCTGAGTTGCTAATTTTGTTTATTAGTCAGCCTTTTTGGGTTTACAACAACATAAGCCTCAGAGAGACTCGTTTTTCCTTGGAAGGGCGATTTGTTCCTTGTGGTTGTGGCATTATGGGATACTTGTGTTCCACATTTGCTTTTCTTATATAATATAGTTTGGTCTATTCAAATCTCTCATGTCTCAAGGACATATGATGTTTTGCAGTTTGGTAACTTTCGATATTTGTTGAAGACAAATCTAGTTATGAAGACCACATCCATTCAGAAACAACCAATTATGTTAACTTAAACAAAGATGCTATTTTCTGACAAAGATCTATTAAAATTACAAAACAACAGGAAATAATCAGTAAGATACTTTTTAAAAAAGGTTTAAACAAACAGTGAGTATGAAGAAAAGATTTGGCGTGAGGCTCTCATTTACAGAGTAATAAAGAAGAGAGATTTTTCATTTCATAATTCGCGTTTCAGTACAATGCTAATGATCCCTATTTGCGATTTCGGCTGGAAATGCTCATCTGTATCCACTTCTTCAATCTCCTGTAATAATAACATGACTTAACAGTTAAAACAAATGAAACAAACCATAAAAAGCTGAACAAATAAGTATATATTTTGTTGTGGATCAAAACCTGTACTACATCCTCTCCCTTTAGAACTCTTCCAAACACAATAAGCTGATCATTCAGATCCGGGATTGGCGCTGTTGTGATCAGAAGCTCGAAGTCCTTGTTGTTCCCTTTGTTTTTTGGTGTCCCCAACATGAACGCCTCATGTTTTGGGCTGAATAAAAAAAAGAACACAGTTTGGATCTTCAGACTAAAGATAGATGATGAAGGCAAAGCAAGTAAGATACCTTGTGTCAAGGCGACCACGGAGCTTTCCTTTAGCAGTCCATTCTTCTACAGGTATAGAACTCGAGGAGTGACCAGCTTGCACCAAGTAGTTTTTTATAACCCGATGAAACGGCATTCCCTTAAAGTGATCTTTTTGACTGCAACGATAAGTCGACTGTATTATTACTTCTACCATAAGATAGATTAGTGTCACATTGTGATTCAGCATGTTTCTCTTTTGTGTCGTTTAACGTTCCAAATAAGAGAATGATAGGACTTGAGGTTCATATATAATCGACGAAGAAATTGAAGTTACTTGAAACTAATCTTCCTAGCTTAAGAACAAGCCATGACTTAGCCTTTACACAAGTTCATATACTTTTCCTTTCTATCTAGCTTGAAAGTTAAGAGAATAATAAAAAGAATCATATTACTTACCATAGATCAAGAAACTGGTCCACAGCTTCAGGGGAAGCATCTTTAAAGAGTTCAACAGTTATGAGACCTTTTGATGTGCTTATATCCTACATGAGATAAGAATATAGAAGCAAGATATTATTGAAAAATGTATATCCAGGAGTTAAGACAGATGATGTTCTACTTTTAGATACGTCTATGAACAGAAACATAATAACCAAGGTGAGATATAAGAACAAGGGTGGTTAAACAAGAAACATAAGCAAGTAGACAAGGATATAGATTAACTTACGGCATAACCAGGGACAGGAAGATCGTGATTCTTTTGTTGTGTCACAGCGTTTGTGTCCTGCAACAAAAAAAAAACACAAAGTGCACAGAAGTTCATCAGAATCAAAACACGTAAAAGAATAGCACTGAGATAAAACAGTACCTCAAAACTATGACTCTGGGTTTCAAGTGTGTTTCTTGATCTGAGAGATAAACCAAGATCATATTAAACGTTAATAGATAGAAAGTTCTATCTATAAAAATTAAAAGATGGAAAGAAAGAAAGAAAGAAACAAAACCTCTGGGACCAATGACGATAAGTAGTGACCAAGGAGAGTACAACAACAGCAACTACAAGATTACACACGACAATAGTCGAAATACTTATCCGACTAGGACCCTTCTTCTTCTTGCTTTGATTAAGCAGAGCCTGAGGTTTTATCCTCGCCATTTGCACCCCTTTTATCTCACAGCAAATAACTGATACAACTTGCTCCCTGCAAACCACAAATCAATTTGATAAGTTAACTTCAACACACAAAAGCTCCTAACTGGAATCAAACTAGGTGTTGGTTGACCTGATTCAGAATCTAACATATAATCAAATCAACGCATGTGAAAACACTACAAAAGAGTTCCTCCCTGTTTCAATAGCTTTCAACCAGTAACTTCCGATACATCAGATCCACTACTACTGTTTTTCAAATTCTCAATCAAATCAAACAGAAAGTAGATATCAATTTCGAGCAACGGAGTATCTCATGTCCCAACCAGATCATATAAATTGGAAATTGCAGATAAAAGAAGAAAAAAAAAACGCACCTTGGAAGTTAGAAAAAATAAAAGAAAGAGCGTTAGGACAAGAACCGTGTGGAGATTGGTCGTGTTTTGTATCGCCGATGGAAAACTGGTTTTGAATATTTCTCCCTTTTTTTTTCAGAGACGCTTCAGATCAGCCGCGTGTTATCCGACGGCTGTGACTACAGCTCACCCAGAACTCGACGAAAATTTGGTTTGGTTTTTCATTAAAGGTAAACCGGTTATCAAATATCAAGCTTGTAACATGAAATTACTATTTGACAATTTATCAAATATTTTAATTTTGTAACAAATTAATTTTTAAAGAATTTATATTTATAAATAAAAAACCTTTAAATTCAAAAGATTATAAGCCAATATTTCAATATAGCGTGGCACACGATTTGTCTTCCCAAAAAAGAAGGCGGTCTAAGACTGAAAAACCTCATCGTCTGGAATCAGGTCCTCTGTTTGAAATTCATATGGAGGCTCTTATCAAAGGCAGAATCGTTGTGGACAGACTGGCATTGGAACATTCACATGACTAATAATTCATTTTGGGAGATTGAAGCTAATGCCGCTGACTCCTGGGCATGGCGGAAGCTACTTGATTTGAGACCCCTGGCGCTTCGTTTCTGCAAAACAACGCTGGGAAATGGCCAGTCAGCACGGTTCTGGTTCGACGCATGGACTCCACTGGGCCAGTTGATAACATACATTGGCAATGCAGGTCCAAGAGCGGTGAGACTGAGAAAGAATGCGTTAGTAGCGGATGCAATCAACGATTCGAGCTGGACTCTCCCTCACCCGAGATCCCAAAAGGAAGTTGATCTCCACTCTTATCTTACTACTATCTCTTTGCCACTACCTGAAAATGTTCTAGATGAATATGTTTGAGTTGCTGGTAATTCCACCTAATCTGATTTCAGGTCGTCCAGCACTTGGGAGGTGTTGCGATCGCGGGAGGAAGCCAAAGACTGGTTTGATGTGATATGGTTTAAAGGAGCTATCCCGAAGCACTCTTTCACAATGTGGATCGCAAACTACGACAGACTTCCTACAAGATCAAAGCTAGCGTCATGGGGTATGACAATCTCACCGGCGTGTCCTTTCTGCTCGAATCAAGACAAAACGAGAGACCATATGCTGTTATCCTGCGATTACAGTAAGGACATTTGGAGACAAGTACTACTTAAATGCAGATCGCATTCATCTCAGTTCACCTCTTGGGGCGAACTGCTCTCATGGATCCGATCATCACCATCCAAAAAGTTCACCCTGCTGAGGAAACTAGCAGTCCAAGCTACCATTTTTCACGTTTGGAAGCAACGAAATAATCTGATTCACAATCAAGTATCCTTATCTGTTGTAATGGTGCTAACTGGTATTGACAAAGAGATGAAAACATCATCTTTGCAAAGCGAAAGAGAAAGCTCTTCAGGTCACTCATGATCATGTGGCTTCGTTAGGTTCCTCTGTTTCATTTACATGTTAACCTTGTCCCATCTTTTTTTTTATTTATTTTTTGTCAAGATGGTTCAGACTCTAGAATCTTTGTAAGTTATACTTTCATTTATGATATTTACAGTTTAGCAAAAAAAAATCATCTACACCCGGGGGAAAGGCATAGGTTAGGGGCAGGGGAGAACCGAGAATTTTTTTTATGTGGGTTCATAATTTGTAATTTTTTGTCAAAATATTAAAATAGGAGTTACATGGGATTCAAACCATTATTTGTAGGTTTCATCGGCAACCTTTTTAACCAACTAGACTAGAGGGAATTCATGAACACAGTTTGCATAGTTAATTTTTGAGATATTTGTGGTGTCAATTGAACCATTACTGTGCACGTAGGTGGTCCGCCACTGGTTAGGAAATAGTAAGATTCAAAATTTCGTGGTTAAAATCATCAATATTTGCTAGGTAAAATGGTAAAAACAATATTATGCACCCATACTTTATCAAGTTTAACTCTTTCTATGTGGTGGTCAAAAAAAAAAAAACTCTTTCTATGTTTCTTCTTATCAATAATGCGCCCATGGAATAAAACTTCTGGCTTCTCCCCTGTCTACACCACAAAACTGATTTTGGTCGTGAACAATGACCAAACACTCGTTCAAAATGTACCAGGTTTGATATTTGGCTACAATTTTGTTTGATTTCAAATCGTTAAGCATAGAAGTACATGGTCAAAGTCAAATTTCTAGTCTAGCTAGGGCATTAAATCAGAAAATAAAAGAGTGAATTAGCCCAAAATCCTATAAGAAGTAACAAATTAGGCAAATGCCTATGCCACAAAAGTTGTGGGGATCCAACATAGAGAAAATGTCAAAACTAACCTTATGTCTATAAGAAAGAGATCACGACGAAACCGGTGATAACAGGTCGTAAAGCTAAATGAAATAAAAAAGAATTACGGGAAAAGCGATGGCTCTCTTTCTCTCTCTCTCTCTCTATTATCTTTCAGAGAGAGGAATTGTGTTCTTTCCCATGCTTGATCAATCCGGTGAAGTTTTCACCCCGTATATCCGATTTCTCTCCGGCAAGGAGTTGCTCTCATAGAACCATCTTGGTCGGCCTTTATCTCCCGCAACTCTGGCTTCTCTTCCGGTGAACGGCGGCTTGAACGGCGGCTTGAACGGCGGCTTTCGTTTCTGCTCGCATATTTTGGAAGCAATGGGCTTCCAATGATTTTGTCAAGGTTCTTTTCTCCGACCTTGTCTGTTTTTTTTTTTAGTTTCTCTGGATCAACCTCGCTTCTCTTTTAGAAAGGTTTCAATCGGATCAAAATCTTAGATCAGTTTGTTTCATCCTGATATACCATGATTTTGACCCACTTTTACTCATGGTATTTATATGATTTTACTATATATATATCTATGTTTGTGGGAACCGAAATTCGCACTGTCGATTTTAGTTAAGTTTTATCGGAGGAAAACTAAGTAAACCTAGTTTTCCCTGAAGGCTCGGATTCTCTGCGACAACCAAACGAAATTGATAAAAAGATAAAAATACGGAAAAGTCGCGCTAAGGCGTTTATTAAATTGATGATAAGATGAATACAATATTCTTCCGAAAAACAGGAAGTAGAGATACGCTGAAGAGGAAACAACGGAAAAATAGGAGACAAGACGTTCTAAGTCTTGCTCCGCTAGTCTAGCCTCCTAAGTCCTAAGTTCCCTAAGCTAGCAGGAATTTCTCTAAAACCCTAGATTTCGGATCTGGTCTCTCTCTCGCTGATTTTCGCTCTGCCCTCCTTTGTCTCCCTAAGGTCCTTTATATACTCCTTCCTATGACGGTCTATTCTCCTCCTGGGCCGCAAGGCGGGCTTTTTCCATTTTCGTCGACCTTAATGTTTATCTTAGGAAAACTTGACATTTATCCTTCCGGAAACTTAGGATTTATTTTGTTGCGTTTAATCGCCGTACCTATCTTAGATAATCGTAAACGGGTCGTCCGATCGCGTTTGGCCCCCTTT
This sequence comes from Hirschfeldia incana, assembly GCA_026261945.1. Taxonomy (NCBI): domain Eukaryota; kingdom Viridiplantae; phylum Streptophyta; class Magnoliopsida; order Brassicales; family Brassicaceae; genus Hirschfeldia; species Hirschfeldia incana. The sequence continues at coordinate 946,135 of JABCMI010000067.1, forward strand.
CGGGCCGTTTCGAGGACTTCCGCTGTTTTTACGATTTCTTCGGAAGATCTCCAATCCTTCGCAGAGTTGAGATGCGTGGTGTCTTAGATAACCATCATCGTTTCGTATGAATGATTTAAGATCTTTCTTTCCGTTGATATCTTACGAGTTTCCGAAGTGCTATCGTCGGTTTCTAATTCAGAGTAAGAACGGGAGCTTTGTATGCGGAATCCTAATGTTTCATTCCGCAAGGACTTGGAAAGGACTCAAGGCGCAGATTACTGATGGTCGGGGCCTGGAACTCGTGCACGGAAGATTGTCGCTCGAGGACCCGAGGCAGCACGGGCGCTAGGCGCCCGGCGCCTAGAGGCAAGCACGGGCGCTAGGCGCCCGGCGCCTAGAGGCAAGCACGGGCGCTAGGCGCCCGGCGCCTAGAGGCAAGCACGGGCGCTAGGCGCCCGGCGCCTAGAGGCAAGCACGGGCGCTAGGCGCCCGGCGCCTAGAGGCAAGCACGGGCGCCTAGGCGCCCGGCGCCTAGAGGCAGCACGGGCGCTAGGCGCCCGGCGCCTAAAGGCAGCACGGGCGCTAGGCGCCCGGCGCCTAGAGGCAAGCACGGGCGCTAGGCGCCCGGCGCCTAGAGGCAAGCACGGGCGCCTAGGCGCCCGGCGCCTAGAGGCAAGCTCGGGCGCTAGGCGCCCGGCGCCTAGAGGCAGCACGGGCGCTAGGCGCCCGGCGCCTAGAGGCAAGCACGGGCGCTAGGCGCCCGGCGCCTAGAGGCAAGCACGGGCGCCTAGGCGCCCGGCGCCTAGAGGCAAGCTCGGGCGCTAGGCGCCCGGCGCCTAGAGGCAGCACGGGCGCTAGGCGCCCGGCGCCTAGAGGCAAGCACGGGCGCCTAGGCGCCCGGCGCCTAGAGGCAAGCACGGGCGCCTAGGCGCCCGGCGCCTAGAGGCAAGCACGGGCGCTAGGCGCCCGGCGCCTAGAGGCAAGCACGGGCGCTAGGCGCCCGGCGCCTAGAGGCAAGCTCGGGCGCTAGGCGCCCGGCGCCTAGGGGCAGGCTGCGGTCTGCTTGTTTCCTTCGGTTTGCGGGTGTTCGTATGCACTCTTCGGAGGATTTTTCGTACGACAAATAGTCTTAGCCGTTGATTTCGAGATAACCGTTTTTGACCCCAACAGTTAGCCCCCCAGCGTGGAAGACGCGAGAGCGATTTTGCGCGCGGAAGATCTTATGTTTGAAAAATCGAAATCTTCGACTATGAATATTTTATTCCGAAAAATCCCACTATCCTTTGATTTCTTATAAGTAGTACTCCACCCCCTCTCATTTCTCACCCACCTTCCCCTTCTCAATTCTTAGAAAGTATGGCTTCCTCTCTAAACGAAAAGAAAGATTCCGACGTCGAAATGAGCGAGGCCAACCAAGTCTCGCCGGCGCGAGAGGTTCCTGCCCTTACGCAGACGTTTGTCGAGGGGTTCAGTTCTTTTCAGGAGAAGATGGAGCGACGCCGTGCCTTGATGGAGTCCAGTGTGGCCGGTCCTAGTGCTTCTCCCGTTTCGACTCCTGGACCCGACGTTGTTTTAGCTCCAGATTCCACGGTTTCGGTTCCTGAGAATGTTGTTGCTCCATCCTCTACGATTCCGGCTCCTGAACCCGATATCCCTTCGCCTGCCGGAGAAACTGTTGTTCCGGAGCAAGCGCTCGGCGTCCAGGCTCGCCCAGACGGCTCTTCTTTGGCGCCAATACTGGTTTCAGAGGATGCGGCGGAAGTCATGCCTCCCCCTCAGGAAAAGAAGAGGGAGATCGTTCTAGGACTTCCCGCATCCAGTGATGTTCCGCCATCGAAGGGACGTTCGAGAGCTGGAGCTACCGGATCAGCGAAGAGGAAAAGGTGTGCAAAGAGCGAGGAAGGCGAAGTTTCGGCAAAGCTAACGCACCACCGCTCTAAGGTATTTTCGTGAGATCCCCTTTTCTTTCACTGACTCTTTCGATTCTCACGTTTCTTTTGTGCAATCAGTTTGTGTCGCTGATCGACGGGATGCTTGGAGATTGCGGATTGGAGGTCACACGTTTGTCCCAGGAGCTGGATTCGTCGCGAGAGGCCCTGAAGCGTACCGAGGCTGTGCTTCAATCGATCGAGAGCACTCATGCCGCCCAGATATCGACGCTCGAAGCTAGGATCAGCGATCTCGAACGTGACTTGGGAAAGACTGTGAGTTCTCTGCTCAAGGCGAAGGAGGAGAAGAAGAGCAAGTCCTCGGAGGTCCGACGTCTCAGGAGGAGGATTCAGCGCTTCGAGGAGACGGGAGCTTGCACTACGACGGAGCTTACCGACCCATCCTCTTCGGCAGCCCTGGTTCCGGACTCAGAGGTCCAGGGTACCGGATTTGTCGCGGACAAAGGCGGTGAGGAGGTCGGTGCGGGCGATGGCGAGGCTGCTCTTGCTTCGGGCGAGTCGGCGGACGAAGGCGGCGTTCCGGAGGACGCCTAGGTTGATCAATCCCTTGAAGGGATTTTTATTTTGATTGTATTTCGGCCGTTGGTTGGCCATTATGTATGGTTTCGGGACTGGCCGTTGGTGGCTTTGAATCCCTGCCCTTTTAGGGCATTGTAATGGACTTGCTGTTTGCGTTTAAGAAATATTTTGTGTTTAGAACTTCTGTTTGTCAAAGTTAGAGGGGCAGGATATGAGTTGTCGTCTCATTCCTGCCTCCCTGATGATCACCGAATCTGTTGCTTGTACAAAGCGAGATTTTCCTGCGGTTTACGACTTACGCGAAAATTCGTGGAAACGCACAGATTCGAGTGAAGAGACAAGTTTTGGGATCTCGCGTCGTTGACGCTTTGCCTGTGAGATGTTAGGATACCAGCAAGGCTGGGTTTAGGGCAAGACCTAGGTTTACTCTCAGACTAAGGCTGTGCGATGACAAATCGGCTTTCGTTTTGCCTGTTTGTGATTTTAACCTGATTCGTACCGTTTTAAAATCCGCGAAGTGGTATCGGCTTATATGATTTGTCTGGGCACGAATCGAGCTACTTCCTTTACGAAGTGCTGAACCAAATTTGGAGTTTTTGTATAGCGCGCTATGGGGTCCTTGTCGGATGTAAAAGAGCCTACCCTTAGGTGGCTTGTCTGTTTAGGACGTTAGAGTTCGTTTGTTGTGATCAGCAACAACGATATGATGCCGTTTAGAAGGCGTATGAAGGTTTTATTCGAAAAACGAATGTTCAGGCACGAAGCGACGTCTCGCAGTGCTTTGAAGTTTGTTTTTCTTATGCCATAAAGGATTATAGACTTTTAGGAATCGCGGAGCGTTTCCGGATGGTAGTTTATGATGTATTTAGTGGATACTGGATCCGTTATTGAGGCTGTTAAGCGATTTGATTGTAGAAAGTTTTCGAAAGTTAGGTTTTTTCCGAAAATTGTGGGAGTGTACGAGTGCACGCACCCCACTCCCCCCCTTTTAAATCGGGGGGATAGCTGAACCCGCCGGTTGGCGGGTTGCCTACGTACCTCTTTCGAGGATCAAGCCACCTCGTAGTTCTGTTATCCACGTTTTATGTTCTAGTGGTAGTATTTCTTGAGATGCATCGCATTCCAAGTTCTCGGGATTTTTACGTCTTGCATGTTTGCGATTTGATACGAACCTGGTCGGACGACTTTTATGATTTTGTATGGTCCTTCCCAGTTCGCTCCCAGTTTTCCTGCGTTTCGTTCGGCAGTGTTTTGGAAGACTTTACGTAAAACCAGATCACCTTCTTTGAATCTGCGATGGCGTACGTTCGCGTTGTAGTATTTTGCGGCGGCTTGCTGATAATTTTGAATCCGGATGAGGGCTTGGTCGCGACGCTCGTTGACGAGATCAAGATTATCCAGTAGCATGGCGTTGTTCAGGTCTTCTCGTTCGGGAAGAAACCTCCCCCGTACGCCGGGGAATTCGACTTCCGCCGGAATCATGCATTCTGCTCCGTAAACGAGAGCGAAGGGAGTTTCCCCCGTTGCTCGTCTTGGAGTGGTTCGATGAGACCAAAGGACTCCTTCGAGTTCTTCCGCCCATCGTCCTTTCTTGGCTTCTAAGCGCTTCTTGAGTCCGTCCAGGACGGTTTTGTTTATGGTTTCAGCCTGTCCGTTGCACTGCGGGTATCTGGGAGTTGACTTGTTAAGTCGTATTTTCCATTTCTCGCAGAACGCCTCGAATCGTGTGGAAATAAACTGAGACCCGTTGTCCGTTACGATTTCGTATGGGACGCCGTGTCTGGTTATGATGTTTTTCCAGACGAAATTCTCGACTTGTACGTCCTTGATGCTTGCGTAGGACTCTGCTTCCACCCATTTCGAAAAGAAGTCCGTGAGGACCAGTAGGAAACGTTTCTGTTTCGATTTGTGTAGAGGTCCGACGATATCCATTGACCATCGCATGAATGGATACGGAGATGAGATAGAGGAGAGGATTTCTGCGGGCTGATGAATTGTCGGAGCGTGCCGCTGACACTTCTCGCATTTCCGAGCGAACTTCTCGCAATCCTTTACCATAGTGGGCCAATAGAAACCGTGGCGTTTTATTTTCGTTGCGAGAGATCTTCCGCCGGAGTGGTTTCCGCACGATCCGGAATGAATCTCTTCCATAATTTTTCTCGCCTTCTCTCCTTCTGCGCAAGTCATGAGAGGTCCGGAGAATCGCCATTTGTAGATTTCGCCTTCCACGGTTACGTATCGTGCTGCCTGGACTTTGATTTTCCGGGCTGCCCATTTTTCCGCGGGTAAGGTGCCATCTACGATGTAGGCTCTGATAGGTTCTAGCCAGGGAGCGTCGCAGCCGTAGTCTGTTTGGTCTGCGTCGTCTTCCGGCTGGTCTTCGTTTTCTTCGGCGCCTTCGATCTGCGCTCTGATCAGGTTGGCGATTACCGGTGGTCCGATGCTCGGGTGCTCGATGAATTCGACGGGGATTATTCTTTTAAGCCCCGGATCTGAGCTTGAGGCTAGAGCAGCTAAAGCGTCGGCCTGGACGTTTTCCGAGCGGGGAATCCTGGTTAGCGCAAATTGCTGAAAATCGTTGGCCAAGTCTTGGACGACCTTCAGATATGCGTTCATCCTTTCGTCCCTTGCTTCGTATTCTCCGCTGAATTGATTTGCGACTAACTGAGAGTCGCAGTAAGCGTGAATATTTTGAATCTTCAGCCCGTGGGCTAGTCGTAGGCCAGCAATTAGCGCCTCGTACTCTGCTTCGTTGTTTGATGCGTGAAAATCCAAGCGGAATGATTGCTCGAGGATTTCCCCCGTTGGTGAAGTGAGTCGGATCCCGATTCCGGATCCTTGCTTGGATGAGGATCCGTCAACATAGAGATCCCACGTTGAACCAGGCTCCTTGTTAGTTAAATCCGCCGTGGGTAATTCTACCAGGAAATCCGCGAGTACCTGCGATTTCGTGCAGGTTTTTGGTCGATATTCGATATCGTACTCGCTTAATTCGATTGCCCACTTCGCGAGTCTACCAGACTGGCTTGGACTGTGTAGAACCGTCCGTAGCGGGAAAGTGGTAAGTACCACGATGGTATGAGATTGGAAATACGGTCTAAGTTTTCTCGCCGAGGTTATAACGGCGAGTGCCAACTTTTCCATTAGCGGATACCGAGTTTCGGCATCCAGCAACGTTTTACTAATGTAAAAGACTGGCTTCTGTTCTCCGAATTCTTCTTGAATCAGAACACCACTGACTGCTGACGCGGACACTGCGATGTAGAGGAACAAGGGTTCTCCGACTACGGGTTTCGCGAGGATTGGAGGTGTGGCCAGATATTGTTTCAGCTGTTGGAAAGCTTTCTCGCAATCCTCTGACCACTCGAACTTTTTGTTCCCCTTCAAAGTTTCGTAGAAAGGGAGGCACTTATCCGTGGACCGCGAGATGAACCGGTTTAAGGCCGCGACTCGTCCGGTCAGCCTTTGAACTTCCCGCTTGGTTCTCGGGGAGGCCATCTCTATCAGTGCGTTGATTTGTTTTGGATTAGCCTCTATTCCGCGGAATGTTACGAGGTATCCGAGAAATTCGCCCGATGCTACGGCGAATCTGCATTTAGCTGGATTCAGTTTCATGTTGTGTTGGTTTAATCTCTCGAAGCATTCCTCTAGATGGAGTACGTGGTCGTGTTCGTCGAGAGATTTTACCAGCATATCGTCGATGTATACCTCCATGGTTTTTCCGAGTTGTTCAGCAAACATTCGATTGACGAGCCGTTGATATGTGGCGCCGGCGTTCTTTAGGCCGAAAGGCATTACTTTGTAGCAATAGGTTCCTCTGTCGGTAATGAATGCTGTCTTCTCGCGATCGTCGGGATTCATCATGATCTGATTGTATCCGGAGAACGCATCCATGAATGATAGAAGTTTGTTTCCCGCGGTTGCTTCGACTAGACGGTCGATGTGCGGGAGCGGAAAACAGTCCTTCGGACATGCTTTGTTGAGGTCAGTGAAATCGACGCACACTCGCCATTTCCCGTTCTTTTTCTTGACGACGACGGGATTGGCGAGCCAGTCGGGATATCTTACTTCTGTTATCGATCCGACTTTGAGGAGCCTTTCGACTTCCTCATTAACCGCGGTCGCTCGTTCAGGACCTAGCTTTCGCCTCTTTTGTTTCACGGGTTTATGAGTTGGATCGATGTTGAGTTCGTGACATGTTATGTTGATGTCGATTCCCGGCATATCTTCCGCAGCCCAGGCGAACGTATTTAGGTTCTTCTTGAGACATGCGATGAGTTCTGTTTTTAAAGGATCGCGAAGATTGGCCCCAATCTCCACGCATCGTTCTGGGTTAATCTCGTCGAGGCAGACCGAAATCACTGGTTCGCAAGTGGGCTCACGCTTCCCTTCCAGGGCTTCAGCTTTTCGCGACTGCCAGATGATTTCTGGAGGGTCTTGCGACGCTGGTTCGCGGGTTGCTTGCTTTTTTGAGTTAGTTTCGGGCTCGGAGTTTTTTCGTTTTAACCCTGCGGCCAAACAGACTTGCGGCGTCTTACGATCGCCTTGTATTGTTTCGACTCCGAGGAGGGATGGAAATTTGAGGCACAGGTGGAAAGTCGAGGGTATTGCTTGCATGGAATTTAACCACGGAGTTCCGACGATTGCGTTATACGCTGCAGGACCGTCGACTACCAAAAATTCCACCATCTTTGTGACACTCCCTGCTCTGACCGAGAGATCGACCGAGCCGAGGGTCATTGTGATGTTTCCTGAGAGTCCGATTATCGGATTGGGATCGTTCGTGATAATGCTTAGGTCGAGTCCCATTCTCTCGAGAGTGTTTTTATATATAATATTTGTCGAGCAACCGGTGTCGACCAATATTCTTGCTACGTCGATGTTCTGGATCGTTAGTCTGATGACGAGGAGTTCGTCGTGAGGTTTGGCTTGACTAGCCGTTGCTCCGTCCCCGAATGACACGATGTTGCGAACAGGCGATGTGGCCATGCTGTCGTTATCAATCGTAGGTTTTTGAGTAAGAGAATCCGACCCCCCCTCCTTCTAGCGCCAAACTGTGGGAACCGAAATTCGCACTGTCGATTTTAGTTAAGTTTTATCGGAGGAAAACTAAGTAAACCTAGTTTTCCCTGAAGGCTCGGATTCTCTGCGACAACCAAACGAAATTGATAAAAAGATAAAAATACGGAAAAGTCGCGCTAAGGCGTTTATTAAATTGATGATAAGATGAATACAATATTCTTCCGAAAAACAGGAAGTAGAGATACGCTGAAGAGGAAACAACGGAAAAATAGGAGACAAGACGTTCTAAGTCTTGCTCCGCTAGTCTAGCCTCCTAAGTCCTAAGTTCCCTAAGCTAGCAGGAATTTCTCTAAAACCCTAGATTTCGGATCTGGTCTCTCTCTCGCTGATTTTCGCTCTGCCCTCCTTTGTCTCCCTAAGGTCCTTTATATACTCCTTCCTATGACGGTCTATTCTCCTCCTGGGCCGCAAGGCGGGCTTTTTCCATTTTCGTCGACCTTAATGTTTATCTTAGGAAAACTTGACATTTATCCTTCCGGAAACTTAGGATTTATTTTGTTGCGTTTAATCGCCGTACCTATCTTAGATAATCGTAAACGGGTCGTCCGATCGCGTTTGGCCCCCTTTCGGGCCGTTTCGAGGACTTCCGCTGTTTTTACGATTTCTTCGGAAGATCTCCAATCCTTCGCAGAGTTGAGATGCGTGGTGTCTTAGATAACCATCATCGTTTCGTATGAATGATTTAAGATCTTTCTTTCCGTTGATATCTTACGAGTTTCCGAAGTGCTATCGTCGGTTTCTAATTCAGAGTAAGAACGGGAGCTTTGTATGCGGAATCCTAATGTTTCATTCCGCAAGGACTTGGAAAGGACTCAAGGCGCAGATTACTGATGGTCGGGGCCTGGAACTCGTGCACGGAAGATTGTCGCTCGAGGACCCGAGGCAGCACGGGCGCTAGGCGCCCGGCGCCTAGAGGCAAGCACGGGCGCTAGGCGCCCGGCGCCTAGAGGCAAGCACGGGCGCTAGGCGCCCGGCGCCTAGAGGCAAGCACGGGCGCTAGGCGCCCGGCGCCTAGAGGCAAGCACGGGCGCTAGGCGCCCGGCGCCTAGAGGCAAGCACGGGCGCCTAGGCGCCCGGCGCCTAGAGGCAGCACGGGCGCTAGGCGCCCGGCGCCTAAAGGCAGCACGGGCGCTAGGCGCCCGGCGCCTAGAGGCAAGCACGGGCGCTAGGCGCCCGGCGCCTAGAGGCAAGCACGGGCGCCTAGGCGCCCGGCGCCTAGAGGCAAGCTCGGGCGCTAGGCGCCCGGCGCCTAGAGGCAGCACGGGCGCTAGGCGCCCGGCGCCTAGAGGCAAGCACGGGCGCTAGGCGCCCGGCGCCTAGAGGCAAGCACGGGCGCCTAGGCGCCCGGCGCCTAGAGGCAAGCTCGGGCGCTAGGCGCCCGGCGCCTAGAGGCAGCACGGGCGCTAGGCGCCCGGCGCCTAGAGGCAAGCACGGGTGCCTAGGCGCCCGGCGCCTAGAGGCAAGCACGGGCGCCTAGGCGCCCGGCGCCTAGAGGCAAGCACGGGCGCTAGGCGCCCGGCGCCTAGAGGCAAGCACGGGCGCTAGGCGCCCGGCGCCTAGAGGCAAGCTCGGGCGCTAGGCGCCCGGCGCCTAGGGGCAGGCTGCGGTCTGCTTGTTTCCTTCGGTTTGCGGGTGTTCGTATGCACTCTTCGGAGGATTTTTCGTACGACAAATAGTCTTAGCCGTTGATTTCGAGATAACCGTTTTTGACCCCAACAATGTTTTGGAGTCTTTTATGTATGTTTTCAGGTTCAAGGGCATTTTGGAGTAAAGTGACGTTTTAGGTGCCATTTGGAGCTTAAAGGAGAGTTTTCCCGAGATGACTTGAAGATCAGACATCGAGGTCGATATCCAGAGTTACATATCGATCGATACACACTTCGTGTAATCGATCGATGACGCATTTGAAGAAATGACGACGAGATACTCCATCGATCGATGTACACATAGTACCATCGATCGATATCGAGCGTGCAGAAGAAGGAAGAATATTCTCAATCGACTTGAAGCCCAAGATGTCTCAATATTACTATAATGCCCCTGACGAGTTTTTAACCTAATTGTACTCAATATTTATACCTTTGCCTATGTGTTTTGGCAAAGTAAGCTTTTACAACATATCATTGTTCTAGTACTTCTTACTTATCAATAAAGTATTCTTTTCATCTTAATTATGTTCTCATCTAAGGTTATAGGATTCTAAGTTTAGAAAAAAGATACAAAGAGATTTGATATCACGAGGAACTTGATTGTTCGGTCTTCTAAATGAATCTCTATTATTATCTAGATGCTATGAATCACTCAGTCATGTCTGAGTAGATTCCATTGTTAGATTTAGGGTTCAAATAGTTATGAGGGATTAGCCCCAACTATGGACTGTTGAGTTGTATACTCATTATCCTGATGAACCCTAATGCTTATTCTAGCGTAGCTAACTAGAATATGATCTTGGAATTGATTTAATCCATAAATCAGTCTCCTGACATCATCTTGAATAAGCTAAGATCCTCTAGGGATAAGCGAGAGCCGGTCTATGATCTTGGTGAACATATATTCGATTCGATCTAGAGCTATATCGACCGATACTCCAATAGAGTAATCGATCGACGACACACATATCGATCGATACAAGTTGTCAAACATCGATCGATATTGTCGGCAGACAGATCAATAGACGAGACTAGTAACGATAGTTATTAGCCAAATCTAAAGAGTCGAAGTTCTTTAGTATATGCAAGCAACTCATTAAAACATCCATAGCATTATAATCCTGAACTAGCTGAATAGTAACCTTGAATCTAACTATTTCTCTTATTGATTACAATCCTCAAACACTCTCTTGAGCAATTAATCATTGCTCACAACTTGCAATTTACATTTAAACCATTTCAACCTAGCTTAGTCACTAAGGATTAAACATCTTTGGTGTTCCTTCGCTCCCCGTGAAATCGATCCCTAAGTACTACATCTGAACCTCTTATTTGAGAGAGTAATTCACTCCTAGGGTAATTTGAGTGAGATCAAATTTGGCGCCGTTGCCGGGGAGCTAAGATCGCCATTAGATTTAATCTGATTAGGTCTAGGTTATTTAAATTTCTGCTAAATCACCTTCTGACGCAAAAAAAAATTTTCTTGATTTTCAGGTACATGCCCAGCAATACCAGAAGCAACAAGAATCATCAACTTGTGTATTCAGAAGACCCCCACAGCTTGGAGCGTAGCATCCGCAAGAACTTACATTCCACATCGATCGACATAACCTCTACCTTGTCGACCGATACACCGACATCGATCGACATCACCACCCATTCGTCGACCGATACTGCTCTACCACAGTCGACCGAGACACCTTCTCTGTCGACCGATACTCGCCGCACTTCATCGCTCGACAACCGACCGTCGATTGATACACTTCATCTGACATCGATCGATATAAATCACCTTACATCGATCGATACTACCCGACGAGCCATGGTAGCGCCTATTATTCTCAGAACCGATGAGAATGGAGACCTGCGTGATCAAGATGGTCACATGCGTAACGCAGCAGGTCAGAAGCTGAATGCTCAAAAGGAAATCATTCCTGAGCAAGACACTACAGACATCATCCAACCTGCAGATGAAGCCAACGGAGCTAGAACCCTGGCAGATTACAACCGTCCAGATCAGTTCTATACCAACAGATCCGCCATCCGCCCTCCTGCTATTCAGAGAGGAGATTTCGAGCTCAAGCCGCAGTACTACGGTCTCGTAGGACAGATACCCTTCTGTGGGTTATCTCATGAGCATCCTATGGATCATCTAGAGAGATACGAAGATATTATATCTTCCATCAAAGCCAACGGAGTCCCTGAAGACTATCTTTTCTGCAAGCTTTTTAAATACTCTCTATCAGGAGAAGCTTTGCAGTGGCTGCGACAACTACCACCAGGTTCTCTCACTACCTGGAAGGACATCAAAAACGCATTCCTGCGTAACTTCTTTGATGAGTCACGTGCTGAAGACTGGAGGAGAAAAATTGCTACATTTACTCAGGAACCTGGAGAATCTTTCAAAGATACCTAGAACAGATTCAAGTCCTACCAGCGCGACTGCCCACATCATGGATACAACAACGTGCAACTACTCTGCACCTTTTACAGAGGCATCGCTCTAAAGTATCAAATGGCTCTGGACACTGCTAGTGAAGGAAATTTCAGCACAAGGAATCCACATGACGCTGTGAAGTTAATTGATAACTTGGCTTCAAGCAACAGCACGAAGAACATCGTCAAAGCAAAATCTGTCTCATTCATTGGGAAGGAACAAATTAGTGAATTTCAATCACAGCTGGATAATGTTCAGAAGCTGCTTAACAAGCAGATTTGCTCAGTTGAGGATGCAGAAACCGCAGAGGATCAAGTAGACGAAGATGTGAATTGGATCAGTGGAGCTGGATTTCAGAGATCTGGAAACCAGGGAGGAAACAGAAACTTCTCAGGACAGAGGAGCAACTACAGCCCACAGAAACCTTCCTACAACAGCAGCAACCCCAACAACAACAGGAGTTACGGAAACTCATTCTACACCAATCCACCCCCACCCACCCAGGAAAGCAAGCTAGAAGAAATGCTGGAAAGAGTTCTACAGACACAACAGAAGCTCCAGGTGGATTTCAATGGGAAGATTGACTCTGTCTACACCACTCTAAATTCAAAGCTTGATACTTTGAATACCTATGTGAAGAAAGTGGAAACTCAAGTAGTTCAGACAGGAGAGGCTTTGAAGAAACAAGAAGCCTTAGCAAGAGCACCAGGAGAGTCTACTACCCACCACCACGTCAATGCCATCATAGATGATGATTTCTGGGAGGAAGTTCCCCAGAATGAGCTGCAAAACTCGACAGAGGAAGCCTCGCCCGAAGCCGGATCTGACTCATATCGATCAACATCATCGGCCCGATATCGATCGATATCACCAAAAGCAAAGCGATCGATAAACTTTGACGAATATCGATCGATAGACTTCGAGGAACCCTCCAACGAGTACAATTCAATCAAAATCATGTCACACGAAGCCTTTGCAGCCAAACACCCACGACCACCCACCGGTATGGACGTCGACCGATCTTCAGACCCCATCGATCGATACAGAACCCTTTCCATCGACCGATCCGGAGACACCGATATCGACCGACACACAGCAGTAGCCATCGATCGATATACTATCCCACACCGCCGAGTGCAACTACCCAAAATCTATGTAGCACGACTTAATGCACTCCGGGAGCAGTCCAAACTTTCCAAATCCCTTCTTACAGCAATATTGAAGAAACTCACGGACATCATTGAACCCATGGAACCAGAAAAGGAAAACCTAGGAAGAGTCTTATGAAAAAGAAAAGAGAAGATTGCAAAGCACCTTAAAAGGGGAGCTAATGAAGCAGAGATGGAAAACTTCAGGAAACGTGTTCTAAGAATCCCTGCAGAGAAACCCTTTGAAGAAGCCTACTTTTCTCATAGATTGTGGATGTTCTTCAGAGAGACCAAGGAGACAGAAGAAGACATCAGGAGAATGTTTCACCAAGTTCGTGACAGCATGAAGAAGAGGATCACACTACCAAAGAGGAGCGATCCAGGGAAGTTCACAGTACCATGTTCCATCAGGGGCATTGAATTCCCTCGTGCCTTATGTGATACATGATCAGGAGTCAGCATCATACCTAAGATCATGGCAGACCACCTACGTCTGAAGATAGAGCCTACTGATGAGACATTCATCTTTGTGGATTGTTCTCAACAGAACTCTGGAGGCATAATTCGAAATCTTGAGGTACAGATTGGAGATGCCATCATCCCAACAGACTTCCACGTCCTGGATGTCAAGCTTAACTTCAAGACATCACTACTACTTGGAAGAGCTTTCCTAGCCACCGTCGGAGCCGTTTGTGATCTAAAGTTCAACAAGCTCTGCCTAACCCTAATTAATCCCACCACCCTTTATGATCCCGTCCAGGTCATCAAGCCACCAGCTAAGGAGAGCACAAAAGTCATAGCAGCTTGTTTCTGTTCCCATGAGTACGATTCCATGGCTGAATACGAAACCAATCCGGTTACATCGACCGCTGAGAGCAACATCCCATCGCCCGATACCAATACCAACACATCGACCGACGTAGCTACCACCACATCGATCGATAGACAGCCCTTTTGGAGGAACAACGCTGAAACCCTAGCATCAACGCCCGCTTTTGAGCCAGCTACATCAGAACCGGACGACTACATACCTCTAGAGGAGGAATACGATGAAGATTACGAGGAAGAACGAGCTACAGAGTACAGATTCATTCGTGAAGAAGAAGATGGACACCCTTCCCACACCTTCAGATTCAACGCATCGACCGATGTAAGCAAGCCTGCATCGACCGATGTAAGCAAGCCTACATCGACCGATATGCAACCAAGACGATCGCTCAAACGACCCTATGAACCATCAAGCGATCCTATCGACTTTATATCCATATACACACCATCTAAGGATATAAGAGACGGAGACTACTCAATTGGAAGTTGGGCAAGCGACTACAATGAAAGTTTTGCAGTAGAGGCAATTCCACTGCAATATGCAATTCAACCTGAGGAAGTCCCATCGACCGATATGTTCCAACAACAATCGATCGACAACCGTCAACTCACATCGACCGATGCACCTGATACAGCATCGCCCGATACGACCACTACACCATCCGAGGTACAAATAAATAATATTGATTTTGGTTATCTAACTCCGGATGAGTTTGGTTTTTTTAAGAGATCCAGAAGGCAATGCACGAGCAATGGATGGGAGAATCATCCCAATAACAAAGAAGGATATAGGAGACATCCTTCAAACCGCCAATGGATCCATACACCTCTTCAAACAACTACCTCACACCTCTGTCAATCAGCAGCATCAGCACATCAGTACAACCACAGAATCAAATCAAGACGAAGCTACAGCTGATCATCTCAACACGGAGGATTCGGAATTTCAGCACATATCGATCGATAAACATAATCGTATATCGTTCGATATGCACAGAGAGATGGGCAGACGAGCTTTCAAAGATGGAACTCGACGCTTCTTATGGGAGAAGAAGGACGAATTTGGAGTTTTCAGAGATGAATCTGGGTTCGCTAGAGGAGTCAATGGAGACATCATCCATGTTTCAAAGGAAGCCATAGAGGAGCTACTTAACAGAGCATCACTATTTGATTGGTCTTTTTTTTGTTTGCCCATACATGCAGATCACTTCAATAGAGCGGAACCTAAAGAGAAGCTCTACACAGAAGCTGAAGTCCAGTCCAACGGATGATCTATGAGGCCAAGAGCCCTTACATCTGGCAAACCTTTACCTATCCACATGAAATGGAGAGAGCACGATCAGAACTCCAATCTGAAATCAACTGGATTCAGAGCGCTTATAATCTTCAACAACAAAAGAAAGACGCCCTAGAAGAAGAAGTATCCACTCTCCGTTCACAACTGAAAACCGACGTGCCACCATCGACCGATGCTGGACAGATACCATCGACCGATCCTCATCCTACACCGTCGACCGATGCAAACCAACGCACATCGACCGATAGACGTTTGCAGAACACCTACAGCAAAGACGAAATCACTAATCTCATCCGCAACATCTATCAGGACATCAAACGAGAAGAGGCAACCACCAACCAAGATCTGGAAGACAAATATCAGCAGCTCAGCAACAACTTCACCTCATTCAAGGAACGCACATCAACAATGGCAGATACCATGGATCACATCATCAAGGCTCTACACCACACACACCAAACGATGAAATCCTTCTACACCAGCAAGAAGAAAATAACTGATGAGATGATCCCACCAATGGAAGATCGACTGCACGAGGTTGAAGATACATTGAGAGCACTCTGCGAGGACTACAGACGCGCAGCATCGACCGATATGACACCTAGTCCATCGCCCGATATGAACTCCAGCAATTTTTGCACCAGAGCTGATTTGGAGAAGACAATTCAAGATCTATTCACCATAGTTCAAGAGGTTGGAGATTCTACCTACCAAAGCTTTGAGAAACTATGGTTTCCAGTGCAAAGCGACGTCAAGAGCATGGAGTACACTATAGAGAACATCCAGAAGGAAATCAAGACCATCTCAAGGCAACTCGCGGACAGACCAGCACCATTGGTATCGACCGATATACCAGTCAGGACATCGACCGACAGACCTACACCAGTGTCGATCGATATTGACTACCCGAGATCGATCGATAGGCTCATGGTACGAAGGAGAACGTTTGAGAGGCTTAATGACATACAAGAAGAACTCGGTGATCTATCCCAACACACCTATCCAACATTCAGAAACCACCAGTTCTACATTGAGAGCAATGCAGAAAATATAGAACGTCTGCGCACCGAGGTCATTGAATTAAAGAGAAACTAACCAGAGGAGATAAAGCCACAAGAAGCTTCTTCACCACTTGGTTTGGAGAGAAACATGGAGAGAACACGGATGAGGCTTGCTTCTCAGCAAGTGTCATGAATTCACCTCACTAGCCTCATTACTACCATAGTCAAGCTAAAAGACTATAATAAAGCGCTGAGTGGGAGGCAACCCACTATTAGGTATTTTCTTACTTAGTTAAATCTGATTTATGTTTTTATTTTTCGTTTTTCGTTTTTGTTTTTAAGTTTATCAGATTCTAGACGATTACCATCTCCATCGACCGATACGATCCTGTCGACATCGCTCGACATATTCCTATCCTTATCGATCGACATAGACGACTCACTATCGCTCGATACGTATCCACGGTCAGGTATATCGTTCTAATTTTCGATATCAGTACATTCCTTATGATTTATTTATGCCATAATCCGACTATTATACACTGAGGGCAGTGTACGATTTAAGTCTGGGGGGGAGATTACTGATGCTACCTTACCTTTTTTATTTCACCAAAATGTTTTCAAAATTGGTTTTATTGAGTCAAGAAAGGGACTAGGATATTTTTCAAAAATTTTCTTTTTATCTAACCACTCTTTAGCACCATTCTTAGATTTGTTGATTACAGAAAGTACTAAAGATGCTAAAGTGGATCAACTGTCACCTACGACAATACTTTTCATGATTGTTTGGAAGAACCAAAGCTGATCTCCAACCTAACCTGACAATCTATTGCTTGTCTTGGGGCTTGGTATACAAGGGATCGGAATCCTCCTGCAAGTCTGGAAGGTAATAGTCTGTGTGCTTCTGATTCCCTTCCCTCTCTCTCTTCGGCATCCTAAGGAAAGAGAGAAATTATTTGTATAAAGATGTGATATGATATCTTGAGAAGTAGAGGGGTAGGAGTGATTCCTGCGACCCCATTATTCTACTTTAAAAGATTGATCAAAGCGAGGGGTAGGAGTGATTCCTGCGACCCCACTATTCGCTTATTCAAAAGTATGTGTTACTAAGTCAATGAGATAACATAAAGATAGCCTTTGTGGCAATCAGTGTTCATCGAAATTTGAAACTATGAGGATCCAGAGAAGAGAGATAAAAAGGGGGAAGAAAAGGATCAGAGAAGACTTGCCTGTGTGTTCAGAAACTTGCTTGAGTTGAATCCATGTGTTTCTTGATCGATATCCCCAAGGTAAAGCCTGCACTTTTATTTTTATGCATAAATGAGATCAGTAGAGGGGATAGACAGACAGGATTGTTAAGATATTTGGTTAGGAGATTTAGTTGCTAAGCTAGGATATGGCATAGTGTACTCATGTGATTAATAGGCATAAGATGTGGCTTGCAACAAAGTAGAGGTGATGATCCTAAAGTTAAGATTTAAATTGATTCCCTGCTATTTTCAAACTTCTTTCTATGACTACCTGTGTGTTTGCTTGAGGACAAGCAAAAGGTTAAGTCTGGGGGAGTTGATATACCATAATTTTGACCCACTTTTACTCATGGTATTTATATGATTTTACTATATATATCTATGTTTTGGAGTCTTTTAGGTATGTTTTCAGGTTCAAAGGCATTTTGGAGTAAAGTGACGTTTTAGGTGTCATTTGGAGCTTAAAGGAGAGTTTTCCCGAGATGACTTGAAGATCAGACATCGAGGTCGATATCCAGAGTTACATATCGATCGATACACACTTCATGTAATCGATCGATGACGCATTTGAAGAAATGACGACGAGATACTCCATCGATCGATGTACACATAGTACCATCGATCGATATCGAGCGTGCAGAAGAATGAAGAATATTCTCAATCGACTTGAAGCCCAAGATGTCTCAATATTACTATAATGCCCCTGACGAGTTTTTAACCTAATTGTATTCAATATTTATACCTTTGCCTATGGGTTTTGGCAAAGTAAGCTTTTACAACATATCATTGTTCTAGTACTTCTTACTTATCAATAAAGTATTCTTTTCATCTTAATTCTGTTCTCATCTAAGGTTATAGGATTCTAAGTTTAGAAAAAAGATACAAAGAGATTTGTTATCACGAGGAACTTGATTGTTCGGTCTTCTAAATGAATCTCTATTATTACCTAGATGCTATGAATCACTCAGTCATGTCTGAGTAGATTCCATTGTTAGATTTAGGGTTCAAATAGTTATGAGGGATTAGCCCCAACTATGGACTGTTGAGTTGTATACTCATTATCCTGATGAACCCTAATGCTTATTCTAGCGTAGCTAACTAGAATATGATCTTGGAATTGATTTAATCCATAAATCAGTCTCCTGACATCATCTTGAATAAGCTAAGATCCTCTAGGGATAAGCGAGAGCCGGTCTATGATCTTGGTGAACATATATTCGATTCGATCTAGAGCTATATCGACCGATATTCCAATAGAGTAATCGATCGACGACACACATATCGATCGATACAAGCTGTCAAACATCGATCGATATTGTCGGCAGACAGATCAATAGACGAGACTAGTAACGATAGTTATTAGCCAAATCTAAAGAGTCGAAGTTCTTTAGTATATGCAAGCAACTCATTAAAACATCCATAGCATTATAATCCTGAACTAGCTGAATAGTAACCTTGAATCTAACTATTTCTCTTATTGATTACAACCCTCAAACACTCTCTTGAGCAATTAATCATTGCTCACAACTTGCAATTTACATTTAAACCATTTCAACCTAGCTTAGTCACTAAGGATTAAACATCTTTTATGTTCCTTCGCTCCCCGTGAAATCGATCCATAAGTACTACATCTGAACCTCTTATTTGAGAGAGTAATTCACTCCTAGGGTAATTTGAGTGAGATCACATCCCGCTCTCTCTGTTAGGGTTCAATCATCTTCAAGATTCTTTATATTTTAAAAGATGATTTGATTTGCATGCAAGGATTTGAGACTTTTGTTTGCTTTTATTTTTTTGATTCGATTGGTTCCGGGTTTGATGCTTCTGAAGCGTTGTTTTTTATTTGATCTGTGCTGAATCAAGTTATTTTCGAAGCCAGATTCTCTCTCCCGTGTTTTCCTATCTCTGGTATGTTTCCGGTGGAATACCAATTAGACCGTCCGACAACGGCTTACCTTTGGGTAACTGAAGCAAATTTAGCGACAAGTTAGTTTTTCTTTCTGATGTGGATTTAGGTTAGCAAGTAAAAATCTAAGGTAACCGGCTTTAAAAAGTAATAACCGCTAAAAGATTGTTAAATAGATATTCTAGAATTTTTAGCATGTACATCGGAGATCTTGCATATGTTAAAAAAATTATTGACAAACTAGAGAAAACTTTGCACTGATCATGTGTTAAAATAATAAATTAGTTAGCAAATATCAGTGTCGAAGATTTGTTAGATATGTTAGCGCGTTAAATGAAATATTGTAAGCTATACAGTTTAGTGGTCGTGTAAAACTTTTTTGTGCAGATGTAGCGTCAACTGCTAAAGGTCCGACTAGGCATATTACACAAGAGGAAGCACCCCAATTTCTTGGGATGTTTGGATGAAGGGAGCAGTTCCCTCAGACATGAGTGTGGGGTAGTTCGTTGTGGTTCGGACTTTGAGACAGAGGTGTCTTGAGCAGTGGCGGCAGCGAGGGTTTGGAGAGGGTTGGAGTCGGATCTTCTTCGGAAGCCGGCATCTGTGGCCATGGTGCTCTCCTGAGTAGGCTTGGTTTTGATGGCTGCCGAGTGAAGGAACAAGCTTGGATAACTCTGTTCCGTGCAGCTGCGGTTATAATTCCCTTCTTTTAACATTTAATACCCCTTTCTTTTGAAATAAAAACGAAGAAGAGGTGGTATTCAAGAACTTAACATTCTAATTTTAGGAGTGGACAGATACAAATATTATTAGCTACACTAATTATATTAATGGCTGACAATAAAAATATTGCAGCCTGTTAAGCTTTTCATTAGCATGTTAAATATATTAAAAGTTGTTTTAGCAATTGTTTGTATGCTCTGTTTGTACCATAATACAGTTTGAAATAAGAAATAATATCACTGAGAGTCACTTTTCATCTTTTAATATCACAATAAGTCACATTCTTCTACAAGGACACTTTATCTCAACTTTATAACTCATTCTTAACTGATTTAGTTTGGTTTTCAAAACAGATTTGACTAACCTAACTAGACAGGAGGTGGATTCAAACTCAGCCACACAGCTCTCATACCACTCGACGGTTAAGATCATTTGTTCCACATCTTGACAAGATATATCTATCTAATTTTTCTACCATCAGATTTACTTTTATATTTTTAATATGTATGGTCAAGATAAATCCAATGATCGTAAATCAATTTCTCTTGATTCATCTTCTTCATCGACACCTTTTTATTTACAGAAAAATCAAAATCTGAATTCTTGTCCAGATCAAAGCTAAGTCCATCGTTGCTTACCCTTTCAGAAGGCATTCGTGGTGGCCGAGTCTTCTCCGCTGGATGCTTCATCATGTATCATCCTTGTCTCAGTCATAAAAAGCTGAGATTTTGAGTATTCGATTATGTCTATTTTCTACTTTTGATTTGGTACGGATCATTCGTTGGGGTCTCGAATAATCACTGTACTTCTCTACCATTACCGTGCCGTCTAATATCCCACACTCAATTATGTAAGAACATTTGTTTTCACATATTCATTTATCATCTTCTCTGCACATGTTCTTCATTGAAACTGTGTTTTTTTTCTAAAAAGTTGTTCACAAAATTTTACATATCTCTTTGTTTTCCATCTAGATTTCAAAGTTTACATTTTAACAATATTTTTCTCCATTTGGGTTGTTAATGCGTGGGTTTCACTTTGATTTGTTCCAATTTTGAACCAATCCTCGTTCATTACAATCTAACTTCAAAAAAGCTTTAAGCTTTATAAAGATTAAATTTTTTTTGTCACTAAGGTGGAGAGAAAGTTAAAGGTTTGGATACGTTTGAGATTTAATAAGTCTGTAAAAAGTTGTGTAATGTATAGATGCTTTTGGTTTATTTTTATGGATGGTTTAAAATTATATGCAGTGAAAATGGAAAGAAAAGTTTTTGATGAAGTTTTTGATGGTGATGCAGATAGGCTGAGACCTGGAACCAGTGGTCTCTTTATTGAAGGTGAAGTTATCAGCACAAAGATGGTGATGCAGATAGTAGATGTGTGTAAACATGCTTTTTGTAAATGAAACAGGAGACAGTCGATAATGCATATAGGAAATGTGTAAGAATATAGTAAAACGTTGTACATGGCGATCATAGGACATTTGTGTACATGTGGATACTCTTTTCAATGTACATTATATTTGTGTACATGTGGATACTCTTTTGAGTGTACATTTATAAGTTCTTCTGCTGAACAATAAGCATAATCATCAAGAAGGATTCATTGCATAAACACTCAACAAGATACATACAAAGTTATCACTTAACAAGATACAAATGAGCATAGTACAATGAGATGTAACTTATCTAAATCTATTTTTTCCTTCAAACAAAAAGTGTGCATATGTATATGTGTACATGTGGATATCATCAACACGATTTAGAGAAGATATGTGTACATGTGGATACAAAATTTGCTATCTATACTGGTCAAATTTGAACACATCCACATGTACATCCAATTTCGTGTACAATCAACAGTCATGGAGATTTGAAACTTTGAACAATGTCAAATTATGAAGTTAAGGGATGAACTGAAAACATCTAGATGTTCAAGAATTGTTAGTGCGATTATGAGAGTTTATTTTGTAAAATTAAAAATTTTAGGGATTAACTTAGTGGACTTATATGCAACTTTAGAAGTTTTACGACGTAAGTGATAACAATTGAAAATACAAGGACCAAATGTGAAAATTAACAAACTTGATCTCAAGGTTCAACAATGGAGATCTCGAACTCGGCTTCAATCAAAGGTACACCAGAGGTCACGACGCCGGGAGAGGATCCGCTCAAGCTTCATTTTGCGACTGAATCGGCGGCCACCATAGCGGAATCCAAGCATCAAAACCACCCCAAGTTACTGTCACATGGAGGAGAAAGTTGTTCATGTTGATTTTGCGGTGAGGACGGAGACAAACTATGACAGCTTGGCAATCGAGTTTGGCTGAAGTTTCTACCGGTCACGGAAAAGCACGAGAAGTATGTTGAAGAGGGATATAATTTTCAGAAATAAAATGTTGTGTTCAAAATGTAAGATACGAGAGAAAGAGAGAGAGAGAAACAAAAAGAGAACATATCTAAAAAATATTTATATATTAAAATGATTTAGTTAGAAGTTTTTTTAGTTAGGTGTCTTTAGTTAAGAAAAGTGTCTGTGTAGTAAAATGTGACGTTTTATGATAGACAAAGTCAAAAAGTGACCCACCACGTAAATTACTCTTGAAATAAAATCTCATCTTCTTATAATGTTGTGGTTATATGAGTAAACAAGCTTTTTGTAAATTAGAACAAATGAAAAATAGTTGTGTAATTAAATAAGAGAAAAGTGCTCTAAGAAAGTATGGAGAATGTCTTTTAATAAGTATTATTATCTGGAGAAAACCTTCAGACTTCAGCTAAACATAATATTAGCTATCAACAATAAAAGAGAAATGCCACTGAAGAATTGAATTCAGACACCTTGGGACAGTTGAGAGGAACAACATAAAAAACGAGATCCAAACTCTGATGCTAACAGTCGGCCACAAATGATGAAGCTAGCTTTGACTAGTAAACATGAAGCAGTGGGGACAAGAATGGCTGCGAGGGGGGGGGGGGGGAAGCTGGTATACATTCTTTGAAGAGAACATCAGAGAGGGTGGGTGCTGAAATATGTTGATGAGGAGTGAAAAGCTGGTAGCATCTCTGTGCGAAAGTATTTTTTTTGTTTTTTAGTAAAAAAGTGTTTGTTTGCAGGGTTTCATCTTCGTTGCCCGGTAACTTGTTGTGTTAGCCAGTCGTTTGTTTTTTGTGAAGGTTAAACAATTTAGTAACAGTCTAATAGACCTTCAGTGATAGCAGTATCTATTATATATTTTCTAAACGAGAGTTTAGCAAAGTGTATGTCCGTTTTGGTTTGCTAAATTCACTTGTAACCGTTGGTGTAATAAAGTGTCTGTTGTAGAATTGAATCTTCGTTGATCGGTTACTTAATGTGTAATGTGTTAGCCTGATAGTTTGTTTTTGATAAGGCTAAACATTTTAGTAATCGAACTTAGATGATAGTAGTATGTTTAAACTTTTATCGGGCTGTTGAAAAGGGGAGTTTAACAAAGGTTCTTGTCGTTTTGGTTTGTTAACTCCACTTGTAAAAAAGAATCAGTTCAAAAAAAAAAAGAACTCCACTTGTAACATATAAATATATATCAAGCCTCTAAGAGGCAGAACATACTGGAATGAAATAGAAGTTTACATGCTCATTTGTATATCATAGGTGTTGGAAAGCACATGGGGCAAAAATAGAAGAAGAAGAAGAGAACTCGGGACCAAGGTTACAGTTTAAAATATTTGCTGGGTTAAGTTTCCCAAACGAAAGTCCATGGGTTAATCGGAGAGGATGTTTCTGACTCTTCAAGAGTTTTGGGGTCAAAGGTAAATATCCAAAAGATCAAGGGCCAGATGTGCAAAACAGCTAAAGATCACTATTGTCGTTCTTCTTCGCTTCGATCCCGACGGTGCCGACTTGTTGTGGGGTCCTTGTCACCGGTGGAGCTAAGCAGAGACTCCTGGGCTTCAAGAAAGCTCAGCCAAGCATTGCGACGAGGATATTAGCTTGTGCGCCTGTGTGCTACGGTGGAGAGCTTCGACGGAGGAAGAAGCGCGTTGGCTTGGAGCAATTAGCACGACGACAGTAACATGCAGCAAAGTCACGACGGAGACGACTAAGGACCGAGCCACAGGTTTCAACCACGAAGAAGAAGACTGTGACATTGACAGTGGCGGAGAAGCACAAGGTTAAAATGACCTCAGCAGCGACCCGGTAGCGGCTCAGAACATATGAAACAGAAAGAGAGAGTAAAAAGAGAGTAGCATCTATATATCGTGGGTTGATCCATTGAAAAAAGGAGATGAATAGATGTAATTGAAATATTTGAGTTTGGATAATTAGTTCTTCTAGTGTGGAACTGTGGATGAAAGCTGGGATTCAAAAGAATTTCGAGATTTGGGATTTGGAATTTCATGAGCTAATGGAAAAGTTTTAAAAATATTAGATCTATCCACTTGTTTGGCAAAATATGTTTTGTATAAGTTTGGTTTGTCAGAAAAGAAATATTAAAAAAACATATGTTTATAACATCTCAAATAAGTAACCGGTTACTCGGTTTCAAAAGCAAATAAGGGTAAGAGAGTAATTGAATAGGCCGACACATGCATTGGAAACATAACTTGTGTATATACCTAATTACCATATAAAGTTTGTGTTTACACTGTAAATACTCAAAATAAAATGCAAACGACTTGGAAAATTAGGTCAGAGTCAATGCGGTTTTGGGACTTATGTCAGACAAAAAGGCACTTATATTGATGGTTTTGGGTTTCGCTGACCATCGAGTAAACCGTAATTGTATTTAACTTGGAATAGTTGTCGAATAAAGACACCAAATAACTAAATGAATAAAGCTTTTGTTTGAAAAAAAATTCAAGAAGAAGCTTTTGTTAAACTTTAATTGGTGTCCTAAAAGAGAAAAGCTTTCTTCTGGTGTTTTTTAACTACGTATTTTATTGTTTTTTAGTTACTTAAAAACCAAACAAAATAACTTGAACAGAAACTACGCCACGTTATCGAATGACGAACATGTGATACGTGCAAGAGAAGAGGAAAATATATACGATTTCAATTGTAAAAGGTGAGTTAGTTACGTCGCCTATATTCTGGCCGACATACGTACACATTAGTCTAAAGATAACGCTTGCAATATTGTAGTTAAAAAGAAGCGGTGAGGCGGTAAGATCAAGCTTATTTTAATTTGCCAGGATAACACCTTGAGGATAGTCCACGTAAATATGAACACTCTCATAAGAGTTTACGCACTAACGTCCACGTACTGCATTTAAGATACTATGGATAATTGCTTACATTCGTGTAGCAGAGGTGGAGCTAGCTATGTTATGCATACGGGGTTCACATGCCTCCAGTTTAATTGTGAATTTTAAATTATTTAGTTATTGTCCTAGAAAATTGGTTGTATTTCTTCATTATGCCTCACTAGCTTAAAAATTAAACTGATGTTGCGCCCAATAATAATAATCCAGATCTGCATATCATTATTTTACAATAAGTAATAGTGTGATTCTTTGATAAAAAAAGAAGTAATAGTATAATTCAAAATGATAGTATTACATTGTCCCCACTTTACAATCATCCTGGCTCCGCCTGTACGCAGGGGCGAACGCATGCAATCCATAGGTGGAGCATGTGTCACATACTATTTTTTGTTACTTCTTCAATAATTAGTATAAGATTGCGTACTGATTAATAATATAGTCTCTACTACAGAAGGTTATCTTTGTAATATACAGACCAAAAAATCTAAAAAGGAAGGTTATGGAACAACTCTATGGACTCTATCTTCTTTCTCTTACGTATCATGATACTGTCAACTGATTGTAGTTTTGGGGTTTTCTGCGTAACCAACAAATGGTCTCGAGTTTCAATTCAGATAGATCCGACCAGCCTCCACCTCTTCTTACACTCTTTCAATCTATAAGGAGTGTAAGTGAAGAAACGTTTTTCATCTTTGTCGACTGCTTTGTGACACATTTAAAGGCTTCTCGCGTAACGTTCCCTTAATGAAACACAGAAATTTCGTGTCGTTGCTTCGGAAGCTAAAGACAGTAGTGATCAACCAGTTCTCCTTATTTACGATTATTCTTCGGACAAGAACACTTTCGACCACACTTTGACTGCGAGCTTGTTCAAATTCCGTGTCAGTTTTTTCCTAGCGCAAAATGGAGCCTCTACCTCCTAATGATCTGCTGAAGAAGTTACTAGAGCTAGAGCAAAGCCACGAGCATCTAAAGCAGGAGATGTCTAAGCTCAAGGTATCCACGGACCTTACTCAGCGACCGCAGTATCGCCCGGTGAGGGAAACCATCGACCAGAGAGCTCCAGAAAGGAGGAAGAGCTTCCCCGCCTCGTTTCAGAAGCACAAACGTATCCAGGATTCGATCAACTTGAGAGACGGAGTAGGTGGACGAGGAACAAGACCATCTGCCACAAAGTTCACGAATAAACAGTATTTTAATATCCTGGAGTCGATTTCACAATCAGTTCATGTCTTCGATCTAAATATGCAAATAATCTTTTGGTAAGTAGTTGAGTTTCATCTTCCAGTATTATTATCATGACCTGATCTGGGCACAAGGTCCACAAATTTTTGTAAGACATTTTTATATAAACATCTAAATTATGAAAAAAACCATTTTTTTAACTAAAAGTATTCTTAAAAAAAAACTGTTTCAGGTCTCCTAAAATCTCAGATCCGGCATTATTATCGACGTCGCGTATGTGTGCAAATACTAATATGATTTGTGACAGGAATGCCATGTCTGAAAAGATCTATGGGCACACAGCTGAAGAAGTAGTTGGGAAGAACCCAATTGATGTTATGGTAGATGAACGAGATGCTCCTTTTGCTGCGAACGTTGCCCAACGTTGTGTCAGTGGAGAGAGCTGGACTGGCGAGTTTCCTCTGAAGAGCAAATCAGGGGAGAGAATTTTAGCTGTCTGTACGTGTTCTCCCTTCTACGATGATGAAGGTTCTCTGGTTGGGATAATTTCTATCACAGGTAACACTGAACCTTATCTGCACCCGAGAGTCCCTTTGGCTACATTAAAGGCCAAAGAAGTTGAAACGAGCTCTTCTTCCAGCACTGGAAGGAATAGTTTCACGTCTAGACTTGGTTTTGGAACCAAAGGAGCTGGTCTTGACTCTCATCATCAGCCTATACAAGCTGCTATAACATCAAAGATATCAGATTTGGTTAGTAACTTAGTACTCACCAAAATATATGATATTTAGGAAAATACACAATTATTAATAAAAAGGTTACTTCTTACTTAAAAATATTATTAAAATATAAATTATTCAACCATTTATAAAATACTATTGATTATATGCTTTTAATAAAGACACAGTTTATATATATATGAAAACATTTATATACTGAAACATCAGAAATTTTCTAAAACATTTTATATTTTAATGTTGCATGTTTTGATGATTTGTGTTATTGTTTACAGGCATCCAAAGTGAGCAACAAGGTCAGGTCGAAGATGCGAGCAGGTGATAGTAATGTCACACTCTCTGACGGTGTCTGCGGTGCTACTCTCTCTGACAACAGTGACGATCCGTCATCAAGTAGTGCCAGAATACAAAGAGTGGATCTTATCTATCCTCCTTTTGGTATATTCTCATGTGATGAAGAGGCTGCAACCCCTAAGATTCTTACCTCAGAGGCTGAGCATGAAGTTTCAAAAGGAAGGCCAGCTCATTCTTTATGTCCTTGGGAACAGAATGAACAAGAAAAAGATAAGTATCACCAAATTAGTCCATTTTGTGATGTTAACTCTGGAAGTGATTCTTCTGGTAGTAGTAAGGGAGCAAATAACGAGGCTTCTAGTATCTGGTCTTCCTCTGTAAATGCAAACAGCACACGCAGCACTAGTACCTGTGGAAGTGCCAGCACCAGTGGTATGAACAAGTCTGATACTGATAGTACTGATTGCCTGGAATATGAAATTATGTGGGATGATTTGACAATCGGAGAAGATATCGGACGAGGTAACTTATTCACTTAAAACATTGTTATTCTTAGTTGTCATACAAATTTATAACATCATACATTTTTATCATTTTATGTGATTTCATGTCTATGTTGTGCTTAAACACTCCTGTATTTTCCTATTTTACAGGTTCATGTGGAACTGTCTATCACAGCCTCTGGTTTGGATCTGTATGTTTTTTTTGGCTTCTGGTGATACTGAAGAATATGCATTTGTTCATATATTCATGCGGCTTCCATGTTAATAAAAGCAAGTTACAAGTTCATTGATCTGTATTATTAAGAGTTGCTAATATCACTGCAGGATGTAGCTGTTAAAGTGTTCTCCAAACAAGAATACTCAGAAGAGGCTATGCGATCTTTTAGGCAGGAGGTATTGTTTTCATTTGATTGCTCTGAGTGTAGTTAACTAAAGACAGTCGACTTGTTTTATCCGATTTTTTTTTTTCTTTTTTGAATGGATGTGAAATTATATTAAAACAAAAGACCGGCTTATATCTAGAGCTTCCTTATTTTCCTAGAAGAAAGTTGAATTTTTATTGGTTTTGTTGTAGAAATCAACGTTTAAAAAGTTCTAAAGTTATTAATATTGGTCCTGTGTTTCTATGAAGGTGTCTCTCATGAGAAGACTTAGACATCCTAATATACTGCTGTTTATGGGAGCTGTGACTTCACCTCCACTCCTCTGTATAGTGTCAGAGTTCCTTCCACGGTTCAGTCTCATCTCTTTTGGTTACTGTCCTCACTTTCTTTGTACTTCTCGGCCTTCATTGCCTTAGTTCTGATCCATGACCCTAGTTATTCGAATTATTATTATTTGCAGTGGAAGTCTCTTCCTTCTACTACGGAAGAGCACATCAAATCTGAATTGGAGGCGGCGTATTAATATGGCCCTGGACATTGTGAGTATTAGTTATACGTTCATTAGACATTGTTTTTCACATTTCTACGGTTATTGAGAATCGCATATAGAGCTTTTCTATATGATTGGTTCTTTGTATTTATCTCATAATCCTTCTTTTGCATTAATCTGTATGACTTAGTCAATTTACATCTCGTACATTACATTACATGACATAATAATTATCCAAACAGGCTCGCGGTATGAACTATCTTCACTGTTGTAGTCCACCCATCGTCCACCGTGACCTAAAGTCTCCAAATCTCCTGGTAGACAGGAACTGGACCGTTAAGGTAACATAGATAATAACTTTTGGTTAATATAATAACTCTCCATCTTCAAGCTGATTATGTTTCTAAACGGGAACTAGAAACATCGCCAAACTTACAGTGACATCCTTAACAGGTAGCGGACTTTGGTCTTTCCCGTATCAAACACGAAACATACCTAACCTCCAAGTCTGGGAAGGGAACGGTACTTAATTATACTTTTAGGCTCTGTTCTGTTTGAATCTTGATTTTATGAGCCAACCTCTGACAATGATAATTTGATTGGCTTTTTTAAATGTTATTACAGCCTCAGTGGATGGCGCCAGAAGTGCTTCGAAATGAGTCTGCTGATGAGAAGTAAACTCTCGTGTTCTGTTTTATTAACTTACCATGATTAATTGTTTTTTTTTCTAGCCTTCAATGCTAAATAACTCTTCTAATTCAATGATGCAGGTCTGACATTTACAGCTTTGGAGTAGTACTATGGGAGCTTGCCACAGGGAAGATCCCATGGGAAACTCTCAACTCTATGCAGGTACATTTTTTTGAGCTATAGAGTGATGGAACGATAAGCGTCTCTACATGACAGATGGTCCTAGTAGAATCATCTATAACGATTTGCTTTGCTCTATGTGCAGGTGATTGGAGCTGTGGGGTTCATGAACCAGAGGCTGGAGATTCCAAAGGACATTGATCCTCGTTGGATCTCATTAATAGAGAGCTGTTGGCACAGGTAACATATGGAATAATCGAATGGTACCTTGCTAGAAGAATATAACATTCGGTTAATTAGATGTGCTACATATTTTCACAGCTAACGGATGCTGAAAATATTAATTAGTGTTATTATTTTACTCTGTCCAACACATTAGTGATACGAAGCTGAGACCCACATTCCAAGAACTGATGGAGGAACTAGGAGACATGCAAAGAAAGTATACAATACAGTTCCGAGCGACCCGTGCTGGGTTACTTGACAACCCTCCTTTCCTCGAGGACAACTAAAACAAAACAACTTTTAGTTCCTAACGCACCGCTTCAAGGCTAAGAGTTTTGCTCAGTAAAAAAAGGAAAGATAGAGAAGTGGTCTTAGTTTGAGCAGCAAGTTATGGGTGGGAGATGTCATTTTGTATCAAACGTAGTCTTCCTTGTTACTGTACTAAAATTATTAAGGTTGGATATCTTTGCTCCTTTTTTTTACCATTTTCTTACAGCTTAAGCAGCACAAACAAGAACATTCTGTTATGGGATTTTTTTTTCTTGTAACATCTTATTTGGTTCTCGTAGGCTGAAGAGCAGAGTCAGAAGAGCAGAAATTAGCCTCTCATCAGTTCACAAGTAGAGACAGACATTCTCTCCAAAGCCGGTACAACCTCGTACATGGGATATAAAGAGACATTCAGTCTATCTAAAGCCACTGGTGTTCCACATCTGAGGAAGCAACTTGATTACATTTGGATTCTGCGTAAAGTTGGTGCATGCAGGTGCATATACGACCAGAAGTGACTGAAGCAGTTATGAGAGTAGTCTTGTACACTGCATACTGCTTATTTTTGTCATATTATCATGAGGCTTTGTATAGTTATTTGTTGTGGATATTATCTATAATTTTGCTGTGATTTCACATAACTTTCTTGTTATTACATCAAATTCCCCATCCAAATCTTATAGTTATCTATAGAAATTAACTTTATACCGATAATATCCAAATACATAACGAAAACTATGATGCCACCACCTCAGGTCCTTAGGGAATTATCATTTATATATGAAGACTGAAGAACTTATGTGATATTAGCAAGAAACTAGGGAGTTCAAATTAATAATTTTCATTTTCCATTTCCAGTTTTGTTCTAAACATCTAATACTAGTTCTTAATGTTTTCTTTTGTTCGTTTTGTTTTAACTCTGAGAAAATAATTGCGATTTGATAATAGGTTCGTTTTGCTGATACTATGATGACGGATAATATATGAATACCTTAAATTCATGCAATTGTAGACTATTCTACCGATTGTCACGTAACATAAACAAAATAGAAAACTAAAAATCTTTAACATTCATACACAAAAATAAAACAAAAAGAAGAACGTAGAAGCTCGAGTCTTCTTTCTTACGCATCATGTGATTTTTCAAGTGATTGTAACTTTTGTTTTTGTCTGCCCTAACCAACAAAATTGTCAGAGTACCAATGAATTAGAACTGACAACATAGTCGTACGCGATCTTTGATCACAAAAACTTAGGAACCTCCCCAAGAAAATAGGAACAGATCAACACTCTCTGTCCATTTCTTATTATTTCCTTATACATATAGTTTAGAACCAAAAAAAAACTATTAGCTTATATGGAACAATGAAAAGTTAAAATACTTAATTTAGAATGAATCAAATGTTCTTTCTTATAACCAATCTAACCAAGAATCTCTCCAAATTAAATACAACAAGTAAACAAGTTTCTTGTTTTCGTGAATCAGGAAACTAATTAAACCGTGAAAATGAACATCTAAAAAAAAAGAAAAATCAAGCGAAAGAGAAGAAAATGAGCAAAAGTAGTAAAAAAGTTAAAATAAAATAAATGAAAAGCGAAACAAAAGAAGGAAAGATAAGAAAGGAAAGTTTCCCTTTATTGTTGACTGCTTGAGACCGCAGAGCACGTTTCTTCTCACGTCACTCAATTTCTTCTTCAATTCCTTTTTTATTCTCTCTCTAGAGAGAGATAAAAACTTTGTGCTTCAGGAGAGAGAGAGACACACACACACACACTCCATAGTCAGATCATTCACCATGCTTATTTAACACCTTCTTCAACCTCCGATTCAACTCGCTTACCTTCAGAGATTCGATTGGAAATGGAGGAGACTCCACCCGCCGCGGAACAGCTGATGAAGAAGATACTCGAGCTAGAGGAAAGCCAAGAGCATCTGAAGCAGGAGATGTCTAGGCTCAAGGTATCCACTGAGATCAGGCAGCAGCGATCGCATTCGGTGTCGCCGCATCGTCCGGCGAGGAGAAACATTGGAGATGGAGTTCCGTTATGGAGGAAGAGCGGCACCGCCTCGTTTCGTAACGCTTCGCCGTTGCGTAAGGAGAGCCGCCGTCTGCAAGGAGCGGGACCATCGGCGGGGAAGTTTAGGGATAATCAGTATTTAAATATTTTACAATCCATGGCACAAACTGTTCATGCCTACGATCTCAACATGCGAATTATCTTTTGGTATGTAGTTACACATCTTATGAATCCTGGTTAGATGCTAAATGGTGGATTTGATTAGTGCTAGCCGCTAGGTGTTTGGTTCGGATCGGTTCGGAACGGTCAGTTTCGGGTTATTTGGGTTGGGTTGTTTAGCTCCCGTTTAGGAACATGACATTTTCCCGATTTGGTTCAGGTTCGGTTTTTATTTATTTGTAAAATCTGAAGTGAACTGAATTATAAATTTGGTTTTAAAACAAAACAAAAAAATATATATGACTTTTTAGATTTTTTTTTCAATTTATGTTATATATAACAACTAAATATAATTAATTTTTTATTTTATTTTAAATATTTGGATACCAGTTTGATTCTCGGTTACAGTTCAGTTTCGGTTTTTTGGATTTAGAAAAACAAGAACGGTTCATGTTTTGTAAATTTTGGTCCTTCGGTTTTCGGTAACCGATAATATTCCGAGTACTAGATTTGATTCATGCATCATTGTTCATTTGTAGTATTTTTTTGTAATCTCTTTATGTATTCAGATTCCAGTCCTATGTTCGTGATTGTTTCAGGAATGCTATGGCCGAAAAGCTTTACGGGTACTCTGCTGCAGAAGCACTTGGTGAGAACCCAATTGATATTCTTGCAGATAACCGAGATGCTGCTTGTGCAATGAATATTGCTCGACGCTGTGTCCGTGGAGAGAGCTGGACCGGCGAGTTTCCTGTCAAAACCAAATCAGGGGAGAGATTCTCAGCTGTCACTACGTGTTCCCCTTTCTATGATGATGATGGTACTCTCATAGGGGTCATCTGTATCACAAGTAAAACGGAACATTACATGAACCCGAGAGTCTCTTTGGCTAAGTTAAAGGGGCAAGAAGCTGAAACTAGCTCTAATCCTACAAGGAATAGTTTTTCCTCTAAACTTGGCCTTGACTCTGGTCAGCCTATACAAGCTGCTATATCATCAAAGATATCAAATTTGGTTAGTTCAGTTGTTAGGTTGCATATTCTCAGTTTTCACCTTTTATTCTGATGTTGCGTGTACTGACTTGTGTTGAAATTCAGGCCTCTAAGGTGAGCGACAAGGTCAGGTCGAAAATGCGAGCAGGTGACAGTAGTGCCACACCCTCTGAGGGTAGAAGTGGTGATAGTCATCACTCAGATCATGGTGTCTTCGGTGCTACTATCTCTGACCACAGGGACGATGCAGCGGCAAGTGGTTCCAGCACACCAAGAGGGGATTTTATCCCGGCTCCTTTTGGTGTGTTCACATGTAACGATGAAAAGTTACCTTCGAAACAACCCTTCAAAGATTCCAATGATGAGGGTGATGAAAAGCCTGCAATCCATAAGGCTCTCACATCAAAAGCTGAAGAATGGATGGTAAAGAAATGGCCATGGAAAGGGAATAATGAGCAGGAAGATTCAAAAGGAAAGCCAGTTCACTCTGTGTGGCCTTGGGTACAAAATGATCAAGAGAAAGATAAGTCTAACCAGATCATTCCCTCATCCTTTGAGAGTAAGAAGCCTACGAGTAATGAGGGCAGTAGTAGTTTGTGGTCTTCCTCTATAAATGCGAACAATACAAGCAGCGCTAGTAGCATCGGAAGTACCAGCAATAGTGTAATGAACAAGGTTGATGCTGAGAGTGAGGGCCTTGAATATGAAATTTCATGGGATGATTTGACAATTGGAGAACAAATCGGACAAGGTCATTTGTTCATCCATTTTTTCATAACTTCATATTCTTATGTGATGTTCTGTCTTTTGTTTTGCTAACAAATGCAAATTTCTATTTTACAGGTTCATGTGGAACTGTCTATCACGGTCTATGGTTTGGATCTGTAAGTAATTGGCTTCTGGTGATCTTGTAGAGTAAATACGCTCCGTTGTGTGAAAATAAAAATGCAAGTTCACTGTGTCATTGTGCTTGTAATGTCACCACAGGATGTAGCTGTAAAAGTGTTTTCCAGGCAAGAATATTCAGAAGAGATTATCCAATCTTTTAGACAAGAGGTATTGCTTGTTGTCACCGCTGGATTGCTCTGAGTGTTGTTTTGGCAAAAGACATTTATATTTTTTTTTTTTGTATTGTGAAGGTATCGTTGATGAGAAGACTTAGACATCCTAATGTATTGCTCTTTATGGGAGCAGTGACTTCACCTCCACGCCTCTGTATAGTGTCAGAGTTCCTTCCACGGTTCGGTCTCTCATCTCTTCTTTGTGCTTCTCGGCCTTTCAAGGCATAGCTCTGAGCCATGCTCCTGATAATTCGATTTTACTATTTGCAGTGGAAGTCTCTTCCGCTTACTGCAGAGGAACACGACAAAACTGGATTGGAGGAGGCGTATCAATATGGCAATGGACATTGTAAGTATTACTTCTTTGTATTTGTCATGTGATCCTTCTTGTAACATCTCATCTAAGCATATTACATAATTCTTCACTCAGGCTCGCGGTATGAATTATCTTCACCATTGTAGTCCACCTATCATCCATCGTGATTTGAAGTCGTCAAATCTGCTGGTAGACAAGAACTGGACCGTTAAAGTAAGATATTCATCTTTGATATATATGTGGTTCCTGTAATCCAGATGGATAAGTACATAATGATTATTTAGCTTTCTAAAACAAGGCTTATGTGACTGAACCGGAACGTAACTAGAAACATGGTCAACTTACATTGACTTCTCTAACAGGTAGCTGACTTTGGTCTTTCACGTATCAAGCATGAGACATACCTAACCACCAGGTCCGGGAAGGGAACGGTACATAAATCTAGCCTCTTTTCGATTTAAATGCTGATTTATAGTCAGGCCTCTCGCAGTGATCTTTTGATTGCATTTTTTAACTGTTCTGCAGCCTCAATGGATGGCACCAGAAGTTCTTCGGAATGAGTCTGCTGATGAGAAGTATATCAATGTGTTCTGTTTGGTTAAATTATCTTGATTACTTGTTCTTCTAACATTCAATGCTAACTAACTCTTCTGAATTCATTGATACAGATCTGATATTTACAGCTTTGGAGTAGTACTCTGGGAGCTTGCCACAGAGAAGATCCCATGGGAAACTCTCAACTCTATGCAGGTGATTGGAGCTGTTGGGTTCATGAACCAGAGACTTGAAATTCCAAAGGACATTGATCCCTTATGGATCGCATTAATAGAGAGCTGTTGGCACAGGTAAATTAACATTTTGAACAACACCACATAGTCCTTGAGAGAAGAATATAACCTTTAATTATTAATCTGTGTTTCTATTTTGGTTTGTCCAACACTGCAGCGATACGAAGCTGAGACCCACATTCCGAGAAGTGATGGAGAAGCTAAGAGAGCTGCAGAAGAAGTATACAATACAGTTCCAGGCCAAACGTGCTGCCTTACTTGACAACTCGCCCCTGGAGGACAACTAAACACCAGTGTACTCTTTTGTTCCTCAAGGCGAAGCTTTAAGACTAAAAGATGTATGTAAAAAGAAAAAGGAAGATAGAAGAATTGGTCTATTTTTTTAGCAGTAACATCAGTGGGTGGGTGAAATTACAACGTGGAAGAGACTGATGAGCAAAGAGAAAGTCACTAGAGTTCTGGAACTGGTCTAAAATGCAGTAAGTGATACGTTTGGGTCATTACACGAATTGCCAAAAGAAACATAAGACTCAGGTTGGGTGCATAATTGTGGTGACGGGTTTTTGATATCTCTCTAACTTGGAGGCTTAAAGGAAGTGCGTGAAAGGGATTTTGATGTGAAAGTTGGTTGCAAAACTTCACGTGCATAAATATATGTATTCGTTGGGTCGGTGTACAAGAGGAGTATACTTGCTTCATATATAGAACCGTTTTGATGGTTTTTACTTTTTACTTTGTATAGAGAGGTAAAAGGTGTAGTTTTACTATTTTTACTTCCAGAGCAAACATTTTACTGATGGATTTATTACTCGGTGAAGAGAGTGATTCAGAAATGAAATTTCAAAACTCAGTTAAAACATTTGGATACATAATCTCTCATGTCTCAAACCTCACAAACACAGAAGAAGAACTTGCTGGTAGTGGTCGATCAGATCATAGAGGATATCGTGAAAGCAACTCCCTAGTTGCAGCAACCGCATCGCCTTTGTGCTCCCTTAGAGTTCTCTCCACCACATTCTTCTCCAGCTACAATGATCACAGAGATCAAACTTTTAGAACACAGCCCACAAGAATAATGGATGTTGAAGGCTAGAAATGTTTAAAAGCTAACCTCGAGTTCGTTAACAATGAG
Source organism: Hirschfeldia incana (assembly GCA_026261945.1). NCBI lineage: Eukaryota > Viridiplantae > Streptophyta > Magnoliopsida > Brassicales > Brassicaceae > Hirschfeldia > Hirschfeldia incana. Next base: position 982,516 of record JABCMI010000067.1, read on the forward strand.
CTCAACATCTGCGGCATTGATTTTAACAGAAGCCAATTCCTTCTCCCTGCATACAAAGTTTCCAGCAACTTTATCAATCAAACACTACACAGAAGGATGATATGTAAATACTCTACTCCTCCTTATCTTCTTCACCTCTTATCAATATATGTTCTAGTTTCACTAAGAATCTACTCTTCAAGAAGTTCAGAAAACGAAGAGGCTAAAATCTTTTTCTTTACCTCAATCTCTTAGCATTAAGATCTGCCTCCCTAGAAGCACCAATCGAAGCCATAGCCTGAAACACGATATTGACCTTTGTAAGCACCAATCAATTTTTCACAAAATTTAATACTAATCGGGGGATACTGATTATTCTATGTAGATGAAGAAAGAGAGAAGCAAACCGATTGAACACGATTCGAATCGAGCTGGCGATCCTCGACGCGATCGGTAAGCTTGTCGAGAGCTTTGCTTTGTTGCTGTAAGTCCTTTGAATCGACCGTCATCTCCGCTCCAGCTTCTTCTGCTCCCTCCATTGCTTCTAATCACTTCTCCTCTCTCTCTCTCGGTGAAGCGAGTCTCCGGCTACAGAGAGATTTGGAGATTCGATAGTAGTGTTTCGAGCTCCAACGTTAGAAACCCTAAAAGGCTAAAACACAGCTAAACCCGAACCGAACCAAAATTGAAACAACTCTGATTCAGCTGATAATTTGGTTTAGTAAACGTTAACCAAAATCGGTTTAGTAAACGTTAATACTGGGCTGGGCCTTAGACATATATCTGTCGACGACTCTTAGCCCACTAATATAGCCTACTACAACAAAATATCTTTCTTTCACCATTTCAGAAAGCTCACAAATTCGAAAACGCTCTGGAGGAGAGATGAAGGAAATTCAAATTCCCAGGAAAAACTTTGCGCGCTCATCTGATCCTGCAACGAAGAGAATCATCAAGGATCCCGAGATGAAGAATCGAAAGGTAATTTGAATCCTTCAACCTATTTGCTTCTTCATCATCATCCGCCGTAATTCTCTAATCACATTTCCTGCTCTACACTGTAAGTTCGCGGAGAAGAAACAGAGCGCAACCGTCTCCGGCCTATCAGTGGAAACCACGAATGATGCTTCCGATTTCGATCCGATCTATTTCGCGATCTCCGATCACGAAGCCGAGGTAACGCTTCTCCAGATCCCGTTTGAGCTCAGATCTTTCAGTTTTGATTTAGCTCGATTTTGAATTGCGTTTGTTTACCTCAGAGTTTTCTGCAAGGATCGAGTATAGACCTGTTACCAACGCCAGAGATTTGCGATGAGTCTCCAGTTTCAACCGTTGCTGATAAGGATCTTCACATCATCGACGACGCGATTGCTGCGGACTTGCCTGCTACTGTGGAGTCCCTGCGCGTGGAGATCAACGACCTGAAGAAAACGATCTATTCAGTTGAGAGTTATGGAGAAAGTAAATGCATCGATGGAGCTGTCACTCGCAAATTCCGCGTTGTGGTTTTCGCTTTTGTACTTTGGGCTCTCTTTGCTGCGGTTGTGGTCTCCGTCGGCTCAGGAGAGGAGGTTTCTTACTCTGGACCACTTCCAACTTGATGGATTCAGCTCACCTTCCTATGAATAAACATTAGTACCTTCGTTTCAAGTTACATCTCTGTTTATGATCATCTATCTTGAGTTTGTATCTCTAGTTCATTGTAACATATTCCAATCAATCATTGAGAGGTTTCTAAGGATAACAACAGTTCTCAATTGTTTCTTTATTTCTAGAACTAATCTCTTTGAATGATTGATCCACACAGATATCTCAGTGAAGTCTTATTTGGTAGAATATGAAGCTTCCTAGGCCTTATGATAGCACATTCTAGGCCCAAACCAAGTGTTTTTACAAGATCCATTGGTAGATTGGTGATAGTGAGTCTACAAGTAGGCCTTACAAGCTGATGGTTAGTCTCATTCCTAACCAATGAGTGATCACTTACACTTAATTTTATTGGCACAAGTGATATGACATTTGATCTTGTAATCATGGTGACTCGTGTTTTCTTTTCCATTTGATCTTGTAATCACGGTGACTCGTGTCGGCTAAAAACATAGTCTTTTCTGCATCACATATCCAAAATATAGGCTTCTGTAGCATTTTTGTCTCGAGGTCCTAATCTACTTTGATGTGTTCCATTCTTAGCTATGTAATCATATATTTGGCATGCTTGTTTTCTTCTGCCTCTCAAATTGGTAAGTTTTAGATCTTACCAAGACATGGACAGCTGTGCTAGCCTTTGTTTCCATTCTTATGCAAGATGTTCCTTTCTTTTAGTTATATTAAGCCAGACAAATCCTATGCAAAGTCCAAGCTGTGAAGCTTTTTGGGTAATTGCTTGATTTGATATTTCTTCATGAATCACTAGGATAAACTCTTGTAGGTATTAGGTTAGGTTTCTTCTCCGTTATGGATAATGATACAAAGTATTAGGTTTTTGGGAACTACTAATGTATTTCTTTATTTTTAAAACAAAAAAGTGAATGACAGAATTATCCAGACTGTGTTTGGTTTTTCTACAGAAGATTATAGTAGCTAGCCAATAAACATCAGAAGAAAAACAAAAGCTAATACATGCCATGTGTTAAACAAAATGAGCTCTTGTTGGTTTACTTTTGAAGTAAACTTTCTGTATGATTAAAGGAAAATCAGGGCTTAGTGATTTGAATTAATGGACACCAATATTCTAGATGCATTCCTTTTCTCTTATCTTAAAAAACATTAATCTTGTCATTGTGTCTTGACATTGATTAGTTCATGGATGATCATATTTTTGTATTATATGCAAGGGTTGGTATCACTTTTTTTCCTTACTTTTGTAGCATTTGTCTAATTCATTTGGCTGAATAGTGATTCTTTGTGGGAAACTGAGTCTTGCTTTTGAAACTCGAGTTCCCATTAAGAATTATAGATGTTTTTTCACATGTATCAATTCAGCTTACCGACTCACAAAAATGATTTGTCATTGGTTCTCTCGAGTACCTGTCAGGGTTGGTCAATTTTGTTGGTAAACCAATGATAACAACATGAAAGAGTTAGGCTTTGAAATGGTTATAATTTAGTCTACGCAATATAACAACAATCATATGTGTGCTCTTTAAACAGGATTTAGGATGCTATCACTTAGAAACAAGGGACCCAAAAACGCAACTACTTATTCGGAGGGTAAGCATGTAAAAGGTGGAACTGGAGCATATACATACGGAAATAATTCTACAGATAAGTATTTTCGTATTTGTTCTCTAAACAGTGCTAGGTTTATATTACTAAAACCGGATATTACTGATTCATATTGGCTCTTGAGTCTTATATAGTGGTTAATAATCGAGTGTTATCTCATCGATACTTCACTTTGTTCTCATTCTGATAAAAATATAGTCCATATCCAACCATTGCCATTCACTTATGTTCTTTGGGTGTTCAGAATTAGGGAGGCAATCTATGTGCCACATTCATCATACTTCTAATATTCGTTTTTCTTTTCTAATTAACTATTTCACATATATATATATATATAAAAGTAGGAACAAGAAAAAAAACATATATTAGATTAGTTACATACTGCATTGAACATATATATAACATAACCTTTTTTTTGAAACACATATAACATAACATGTATATGTTTTACTCCACCTGTCTCATTTTATGTGGTGTTTAAGGTTTTTGCACAAATATTAAGAAAACATAATCTTTTATGTAATTTACTAAAACAACCGATAAGAAAAAGATGCAGTAGTTTATAATTGGTCAAAAATTTCAAATGACTTTAAATTTTACCTAGAATTGTGAGAACATCACTTATTTTGGGACAAAATCAAAATCTTTAAATACCACTTAAACTGATACGGAGGGAATATGTATCGAAAAAAATGTATTCTTTTTGCTTTAACATTTTTCTATATTTCCAAAACGCTGTTCACTTTTACTCCTACCATTTCATATTAAGTATCATTTTAAAGAAAAATTATTTCATTTTAAGTATCATTTTATATTTTTAATGCACATATTAAACAATTTTTCCAATTTTTACCTTTATTTTAATTCATTAATTAATAAAAATCAAACAAAATAATACTCCATCCGTTTCATTATAGATGATGTTTTAGAGAAAATATTTTGTTTCAATTTACATGAAGTTTTGAGGTTTTAATGTTAACTTTAATTTTAATGGGAAGTGTTTAACCAATTAAATTTTGATAATTGGTTAGCTGATTATAAAATTATATTTTTAAAATATCTTTTTAGAAAGATGTAATTTTCTTAATTTTTGTGCAATAAAGTAAAACATCAAGTATTATGAAATAGAAAGAGTATATTAAATGAGAGTAAAACAAATTTTAAATGACACTTAATATGAAACGGATAAATATTTTTCACATATTTATATCTGTATAATGATATCATACCATAAGCCCTACAATTATTTCTCATAAACTTCATATGATTATTTCGACAGTCGTATTTATCCGGTACATCGAATCATAGATAGGCAATGCCACTAGTATTTATTATTAGTACAAAAAAAACATAAATGAACGAGATGATTAATGATCTTTACAGGCAAAAACAGTGAGAAGAAAGATGAAAAAGCCTTAAAGAGAGTCAATGCCACTAACCCTACATCAAATATGCATTTCGTTTCGGTATTTTACTTTAGGTGTAAAGTAGTATTTAAATACAGTTGTAGTAATATTTACGAAATCATTGCACTGAATACAAAATCCAAACTTTGAGTTATTGGCCCCTCTCTCTTCTGCCTTGTCAGTCCATTAAATGACTACTAGAAGCCACAAATAGATTTTCCCGATGGTTGTTTTACACGTCGTCGTCCCATCTGAATCTCCACTTTGCTCCTCCATTTAACCAAAGAATCGACCTTTATGGCGCATATATTATACTCCCTCTGTTTCTGAATAAGTGTCATTTTAGTTCTTTTTTCTTGTTTCACAAAGAGTGTCATTCTACAATTCCAATGCAATTTTTATTAACTTTCAGCTCAAAATTAATTGGAAAATACTCCCTCTGTTTTTAAAAGATAGTAGTTCTAGAATTTTCACATATATTAAGAAAATTCATTAATTTTGATTGTAAATGTATTGTTTTTTGCAAATAACAATTTTTAATAACTTTTAGCCAATAGAAATTCAATAAACACCATTAATATTTTTGAAACTTACAATTTTTCATAAAAGCATACATTGAAAAAGTAAAACTACTATCTTTTTGAAACAAATTTTTTTCCTAGAACAATCATCTTTAAGGAACGGAGGGAGTACATTATTCTTATAAATAAATATATTTATCTAGAACACTATTGGTCAGTGAGATGTAATTAATGACAACTTACATATATTTCAACGCTTTCTTAATCTGCGTGAAAAGTGTCGGAGTGACACTTATTTAGAAACGGAGGGAGTATTAATTTTCTTCTTCGTACACTAGAGTCCTTGTAGCATGTCAATTTCCTATAGCTGCATTCAATTTAATTTCTTCTGGTTCACTACATTCAACTTGTCCTTAAACATTTAATGCCTCATTTCGTCGTTTTTGATTATTTGTGATAATGGTATAAATGAAAAAGAAACCATTCTGATATACTTTATTCTGGAAACAGTATTTTGTCAAAGGTTGAAAATGTTATGCGACCAATATGTCTTTTAGTTTACTATATATCTTGAGATTATGGATAATGAGTGGAATGATTGATCGAGTAAAACTTTTTATATTACTTTTTTTCTAATATCTCTGTTAATAGAGTAATCCATAGGATCATTTTTTTCTTCTAGAAAGTAGACCAAAACATTGCTTAAAGTCACACTGATGTCTTTAATAATTCCATAACCATGTGGCCTAATTATAACTTTCACTTCCATTAGCATGTAAGTAAACAAAAATAATAATAGAATAATAAAACGGCGGCGTTTGATAAACTGCCACTGCTCGCAATGCATCTCTTCCTCTATATATCTTCTTCCTCTCCTTCTCTTTTCCTCCCAATATCAGAATCAAACTTCTGGTCATGGCGTCTCTCATTTCCGATATCGAACAGCCGCCGACGAATTTAAACCAAAGTTCTACCGTTCTCGTTCGAAAGAAGAAGAAGAGCTTGTCTACTTCCTCCCCCTCATCGTCTCGCGGAAACGCTGCTTCCTTATCAAACGGAGACGGTGAGAGCCACCCGCGATGGAGATCGGAGAAGCAACAGCGGTTGTACTCCTCCAAGCTGATCCAGGCGGTGAAACAGGTCCGCCTCAGCTCATCCTCCTCCGCGTCGACATCATCTCCAACAGCTCAGAAGCGGGGGAAAGCCGTCCGTGAAGCCGCCGACCGTGCTCTCGCCGTTTCCGCCCGCGGGAGGACGCTATGGAGCAGAGCGATTCTTGCTAATCGGATCAAACTGAAATTGCGGAAACACAAACGGCCGAGGCAGACGGCTACGCCGGCAATGACCATGGTGGTCACGACGGGAACTAGTAGCAGAACGAGGAAACGGAGAGTGTCGGTGGTGGGACTGAATAAGAAGAGTTTACGGACGGTTAACCGGAAAATAAGTGTTCTCGGCCGGTTAGTTCCGGGTTGCAAAAAAGAATCAGTACCGGTGATTCTAGAAGAAGCGACCGATTACATACAAGCTCTGGAGATGCAAGTCAGAGCCATGCACTCTCTAATGGAGCTTCTCTCCGGCTCAGGCTCAGCTCCTCCGCCGAATTGATGAGGTTAAAATTGTCATTTTGCCTATATTCGACCTTTTAAATTCTGCCATCTGTGTACACGAAAACTTTATTCATATATAATACTCCCTCCGTTCGGATTTATTAGACGTTTTACTATTTGGCACATAAATTAAGAAAATAGGTATAATATCTATTTTAACCTTTCATTTGTATCTAATTTTCAATTGACTTCATACCATTATCATTAGAAATCATTAATTACAAGGACAGAAAAAGTCATATACTATCTCCTTTTACCTAGGACTTCGTGAACGTCAAATATTCTGAAACAAAAGAAAATTGCTAGAACGTCTTATAATTCCGAACGGAGGGAGTATTTGATAATATATACACATAATAATATGTATATAGAAGATCGGGTTTGAGTATAATGTGTAAACCAATCTTTCCAATTGCTGATTGTTCTTTGTTATTACTAAAGTAGATTTTGAGATGAGTTAATTAACGATATCTTTGCCATTAAGATTCAAATTCCGACACTTCGTAGTGGATTAGTATTAGTTTTGATTAATATCTACGTTATTGCGGGTGGTTGGTGGAAATGGGTCTTTAACCTTACAATAATAAGATAAGATGCCATTGGATTAGACCCCATGCGACTAGACTTAACCTACTCGGAACTTTCGGTGTACTTCTGCATTAGAAAAAAACTTTCTGTGTACTTTTAACTCCTCAGATCCAACATGGCATGTACTATATTATCTTACGTACCATATATGATATGTGAAATTTAACAAGCAAAATATATTTGTACTGCAAATAAACTGGGGATGAAAAAAATAAAATAAAAATTTCTGTAGATTTGTGATTACTTAGAAGGTAATAAGAGTAAGTGGTCGATTATCATTGAAATAATAGGTTACACGCTTAGTTTGATTACGGTGGAATGCGATGATGCATAGAAAATGATTGATGCGTTCAAATGATGAGATATATAGACAGATCTGTCACTAAATCATCTAGTCACTTCTATTGTGTCCCTCCCTCTTTTGTTTTTTTTTTTTTTTTTTTTGCTAAACTGTGAATATTCATAAAATGAAAGGTTTAGGGTTACATAAACCTAAGAGTGAAAGCCTTGGCAAAAAAAAAGAAAAAACAAGGCAAGCACATGAGAAAAGATTCAAATAGCAAGCTATCTAATCCAAAGTTGCATAAGAGGTGTGAATTTCCTCTTATGTCTTCTTGCACTGATGGTGTTTCGAATGTCCCTATCAATGCAGTTGAAGGTAGTCTGTGTCGGGGTGAAACCTGAGAGATGAACTGCTGAGTTCCGCTGCCTTCAGACGTTATAGATCAGTGATTGAGTTGCAAGGCTTTTCAAAGTCGAAGGTGCTGAGGGAGTTGAGAGTCGGATCCAAGAGAGCAGCTCCTCCCAGTTGATGAAGACTGGTAAGCTGGGGTCAAGTCTTGCGAAGACCAGGCTCCACAGAGCATTGCTGTAGCTGCAGTGGAGGAACAGGTGCTCACGAGTTTCGTCATGAGCATTACAGAAGCAACAAGCCGTTGAGATGTTTAGACCCCAGGATGCAAGCCTTACCTTCGTCGGGAGCCTATTAAGAGTCGCTAGCCACATATTGAAAGCATGTCTTGGGACTGCACCTTTGAGCCAGACAGCTCGAGCCCAGGTCTTTGGAGGAGTCATGGGTCTTACCGCCTCCCAAGTTTTAGCAGAAGAGAAGCCTTTGCAGTCCTTAGCTTCAACAATCCAGTGGTACGAGTCCGGGGGTGAGTCCTCGAGCGGTAAAGTGACTGTCGTGAGGTGGATGTGAAGAGTGAGAGCACTTTCGGACCGAGGTTGAGCAAGTCTCCAACCATTTTCAGTTGTTGCGTCCCTTACCGAAGCTGAGAGGGGAATTCTTGTATCGCGAGGTCCGGAGTCTCCAAGGAATTCAATAAGCTGACCAAAGGGAGTCCAGATATCATACCAGAACTTTGCAGAGAACCCATTTCCGATGTTACATTGTAGAAACTGCGCTGCAAGTGGTCTGAGAGCTAATAACGAGCTCCACGAAGCGGAGTCGCTGCTCTTACTATCAAAGGCCCAAAAACTGGTACTCCGGAGGTGATGATATCGCTGCCACTGAACCCAAAGAGAGTTTGTGCTAGAGAACAAGAGCCAGATGAAGCGCAAGCAGAGCACCCTGTTCCAATCACTAAAGTTCCTGAGGCCTAAGCCACCCTCTTGTTTCGGTAGAAATACTGATTTCCAAGCCACTTTTGCTATTGATCTGGTGTCTATGTCCCCTCCCCACAAGAATTTTGAGCACATAAATTCGATCTTTTTTACACAGCCCTTCGGTAGGATGAAAGCGGACATCCAAAAATTCACAGTTCCGTAAATTACCGAAAATAACAATTGCAGTCTACCGGCATAACTAAGCATTTTGACAGCCCAAGCTCTAAACACAGCAGCTAGCTTTTGCAGTAGAGAGTCAAATTCAGAAATTCTCAGCGTTCTGTGCATCAGAGGTAGACCAAGATAGCGTATAGGTAGCTTACCGATCGGGAAGTCGTATCGAGCTACCTCCACCGCCTCCATATCATTTAGACCCGCCACAAATAGTTCAGATTTGTCTCTGTTTACCTGGAGACCAGACCATCCCGCAAAGTCCTCAAGAGTTTCAGCAATAGCATGAAGAGATGCCGATCCTCCATCGAAGAATATCATCACATCATCCGCAAACATCAAGTGGGAGATGTTTAGTTCCTCAGTCTTTGGATGATAAGTGTTGTACCCTGTGTTGAAACGTGAGGATAGAAGACGGGAGAACACTTCCATTGCGAGGACAAAAAGGTATGGGGAGAGCGGGTCACCTTGACGCAATCCCCTTGAGCTCTTAAAGTACCCACCAGATACTCCATTTACTGAGACAGGAAACGTCGGCGTCGTGATGCACTCAGAAATCCAATTGATGAAGATGTATGGTATTTGAATGGCTCGGAGAACAGATAAGATGAAGTCCCATCTGATTGAGTCAAACGCTTTCCTCAAATCCACTTTAAGCATACCTCTTCTGGTGATGTTTCGTCTGTTGTAGCCGTGGACAATCTCTGTAGCCAGCAAGACGTTCTCAGACAGCAATCTTCCTTTGATGAAAGCAGATTGGGATGGGGAGATGACATGGTAAAGGACCTCCTGAAAGCGATTAGTCAGCAGTCTGGAGATGACTTTATACAGAGTATTGACGCATGAGATTGGTCTAAAGTCTTTTGCTCTATCTGCATTTGAGGTCTTAGGTATGAGGATCAGCGATGTGGAGTTCCATTGCTTAAGCAGCTTTCCTGAACTGAAGAACTTAAGGACCGCCTCCGTGGCATCAACCCCCACAATTCCCCAAGCTCCTTTGAAAAACTCAGCTGAGTATCCATCAGGGCCGCTTGTTTTGTTCTTTGGTAACTCAAAAAACGCATCCCGAATCTCCTGTCTTGAGAAATTCATTATGAGGCCTCTCTTTTGCTCCTCAGAGCATCGGTAAGGCATTAAGAGGGGAAGGTCTTGGGGGTCAAGAAGAGTGGGTTCCTGCTCTGATCCCATCAGGTTTGCAAAATACTCAAGACATAGGCTGTGAACCGCAGACTGACCTTCAACTCTGTTATCTTGATCATCCAGTAAGTAGTGGATGTGGTTAGTAGCTCTTCTCGTCGCTATCAATGGGTGAAAGTAAGCTGAATTACAGTCTCCTCCTTGGATTGAGCTTATGTGAGATCTTTGAATGAGAAATCTCTCCTCCGCTTTGGAAAACATCTGCCATTCTTCCATCGCAGAGTTCTCTATCAATGCATTTGCTTCAGAAGGCAGTAAGAGGAGGTTGTTATGCGCGATTAAAAGTCTACTGTGGGCTTCAGCAACACGTCGCTCCAGGTTGGAGTAGTTATCTCTGCTGAAAGTTCTCACATCCGGCTTGATCAGCTTTAACTTTCTAGCAATTGTGAACATCGCTGATCCAGAGACGTCAAGAGAATACCAGAGTTCCGTTAGGCGGTCCAGGAACTGCTCGTTGTGAAGAAGGAAGTTGTAGAATTTGAATGGCCTTTTCTCTCTTGAAGAGGTCGGGTTCAGGATCACTTCACACACTGCGTGGTCAGAGAAGTCAGGTTCTCCAAAAACAGCAAAGGAATCTGGGATGAGGGATAGCCATTCATCATTCACTAGAACTCTGTCCAGTTTCTTTGCAATGAGATTCGTTTTGCTTTTATTTGTCCAGGTAAACTGAGGTCCCTTGTAGGTAAGGTCAGCCAGATCAGCTTCCAGCAACGTTTCCCGGAATAGTCTAGTTGGTGCGTCAGCATTAAGCGTTGGAGGTCTAGAGTGCTCCTCTGGATGAAGTGTCTGGTTGAAGTCCCTCAGGACAATCCACGGTCTGCCTCTGATTCTCACATCAACGCTTAAATTGATAAGCTCTTTCCAAAGTTCCATTCTCTGCCCATCATCGTTAGATGCATATATAATGGTAATAATGTAAGCAGTAGAATGGTCAGGAAGTCGAACCTCTGAAGTAATAGCCTGGAGCGACTTCTGAAGGATGGTTACATTAACTGATGGATGCCAAACCACCCAGATCTTCCCAATATCTGAGAAGCCATAGTTCTCAGCAAAATGCCAGCCCGGTAGAATCCCGTCGATGAACTTCTGAACCTTTGGCTGCTTCACATGGGTTTCTATAATACTCCCAAAAAAAGGTTTACTAACCTTCCGCCATTTTTTAAATCCGTTACGGTGACTATAAACATTGAAACCCCGCACGTTCCAGCAAAAAAGGTCTATATACATGGGATTAGTGGTTTGAGGGAATAACCCCTCGGTTTTTCTTCTTACTCCTTTTGGTCTGCACCTTGATGAAGTTTTCATGATCATCATGATAACCCTCTGAGTCGTTTGAGAAGGTATCAGATGAGTCATGCTCCAGCTCGATTGATTTCTCATCGTCTGTTTTATCTCTTGCACTTGCGTTCCGGTTTACGTCACCCGGTGTGAGACCACTACCTTCACCAAGTGATAGCTGAGGTGGAGCTTTAGGGGAGTCAGTCTGGTCGTGGTTGTTCCGCACCTGCCATCTCTGCTTTGGTGGGTTCGACTTGTGTCTCCTTGAGGGTTGTCGAGAGTCGTCCGCCTTCTTTGATCTCGTACATTTTAATGTCTCATGAGAAGAGGAGTTGCAGATGGTGCAAGTCACCGGTGCGCTTTTGCATCTTTTGTTGGTGTGCCCGATCTCATTGCAATGCTGGCAGATAGAAGGCATCCAGGGACTAGATACTAACACTCTTGCTATGTCCCCAGACTCGAAGCGCGCATTTACTGCTTCGAGGAGCGGTTTCCTTGGATCAATTATAGTGAAGACCTTTGCAACATCAAGGACCGTCTTGTTTGCAGTATTTGGGTGCAAGAATTGTGGTTCGCCAACCAGACCTACAATGCGTTCCAGTCCCTCTTCATTGAAGAATTGTAGTGGAACGTTTCGCAGATATCAGAGCAGAGGAAAGTTCAGGCTTTGAGGGGATGACTCCAGGTTCCCACTTATCAACGAACATCGTTTGACCTTCGATCTGCCACAACCGTTGCCTTAGCACATGGTGTCTTGTGGAGGCGTTCGGGATGCGAAAGAGAAAAGCAAACCCTTCCATTTTCGAGACAGTGATGTCCCGATATGTTTTGCTCCAAATTCCGTTCACGATTTTGTGGATAGTGCCCTTTGACGGAGGATCGTGATAGAATTGTCCAAGGATGAAGCAGTCCCAAGATTTCTTGTTCTTCTCAATGACGGAGTTGGGAATATCTATGCAGACTTCACCAGATGGCAAATTGTAAGGGGAACCTTTCTTCTCCAATTTCTTTCCCATTCCCTTTGCCTTATCACACCAAGAGTCATTGGTATTGGTGGTGGCGCGAGCCGGAGTCTCAGGCTTCGACTGGCTTGTAGTCGGTTCTGGCACAGTTTTATTATCAACCTTCACAGAAGCGACATTTTCTTTGCAAGACGGCTCTGGGACAGTTTCTTCGGAAACCTTCACAGAGGCGGGATCAGATGGGGTTATCGGCTCTGGTACAGTTGTGTTAACAACCTTCACAGGGGCGGAAAATTCCGGATCTGAGACCGTGATATCTGTAGTTGGGGAACTATCAGCAGCAGGGTCACGAGCATCGGGAGATTGCGGAGTCTCAGCGTCTACAGAGGGAGGCGGTGAGCTTCCTTCAGGAGAAGCCGGTTCGTCGGACATGGCGTAATTTCTTCCAGTCGGAAAGCCGAGCTTCTTCTTCTTTTTCTTCTTTGCAGGAGAGGATTTGGGGGGTTTTTTCTTCCCCATGAGGAGAGGAAGGCCTTTATGGAAGTGATTTGGTGGGGATCGACGTCCTTTCTGACGCCGGAAGACGACGGCGAACACGGTCAGCTTGACGAAAATCGCAGATCTGATCGTCTTTTTCGTCGGGCGCGTCGGACGCGTGTTTATTCTGCGAGTTACTTTCTCTTTTGTTTTCTTTAACATTTATATGCCCTACAAGATTGTTTCGTTGCATCCCTCTTTTTTCGTCTCCAAGTTGATGTTACCAAGTAACCCATTGGAGCCACGAATTCGATATTTGGTGCTAAAAGAACCATTGATATGAATTTTTATCAGCTAATAAAGTAATCTAATTTATTTTTGTGTGTTTTTCTTAATTAAAATGCAATATACGAAGAACATTAGAGTATGACAAGGCGACAAAGAGGAAGGAAATGACAAAAGCAAAAGAAATAAAAAAAATGTAGAAAGTGACTTAAAAGTATATGGAGAAGCACATGGGAGTGGTCATGCCCTTGTCCTCTTCCTTCCTTTTTTAGCTTCATCTTATTATCTTGCAGGAAAACTCTTATGATCTTTTATATCAAAACTAGGTGCTTCCTCCTGCTTTCCATGATTCAACATGAATAAATTTATGGTAAAATACGTGTTTGTTCAGTCAAGATGGCGCTGAAATGTTCCACATAACTATGTGATAAAGACTTTTTGTGATACATAAGATTTTTTTTTGTTCAAAACAGAAGATTGTTTTATAAAAGCTTTTATAGCTTCAAACATGATTTCATGTCAATATATAGTCAGCGGCCGATCTATTTTTTTTATCTAGGCTAAAATTAAATATCAAAGCATAATTTAATAAATTTACAGGGACAGTCTAAAAATTTGGTAAAGAAATATACAAAAATTAGAAATGCCATAAGGGGCAACTGCTCCACTCAAAACGTGAGTTTCTTAGCCCTGTATACAGTATTATTTAGATTTAAATCTAAACTATCTAAACTATTAAGGCAGAACTACAAAATAAAATATGTCTCTAAAGTTACACAAATATTACATTCTTATGCCTGGTTTAATAAATTATTGTTTGATAATATTCCTAAATTACTGCCTCAATTAGTGGTAACCAATATATTTGTTCCGATGATACACACATATTACTCGAATCATATTAACTTTTAACTTTCTTTTTCGTTTATTGGTAATCTATTATATTAAAAGAGAAGTCATGACTTCTCATTCATGTGTGATTTTTTATAAAATGGACTATCTACTAGAGTTGGTCACATTATATTTTAATCATCATTAATTTTCATATTAGATCAAATACATTATATTATTTAATCATTAAGAACTTTAATATTATATAAAAGATAATAACTTCCCATTATTTTAGGGATTTCATAATAAAAATAACAAAATATTGAATCAAACTTATATTTAAATCATATATATATATTAAAATTTCGAAAAAAATATGTTTAATAAGATTTTAACAGAAATTAATTTTCAGAAATAATATGTAAATATTTTAATTAATTTCGTGATTAGTTTTGAATATACTGTACAGTAATATATTCACTTATCGTTTAAAAAATGAAAAATAAATATTCTATATTTTTTATCAATTCTATAGTCAAAATAAATCATATTAAAAAATTATTATGTTGACCTAAATATTTTAACAATATATTAATTTTCAAAAAATTGTATGTAAATCTTTCATTAATTTCTTAACTAGCGATGAAATATTGTTATGCAATCATATATACAGTTAGTATTTATTAAATTTTAAATAAAAATTCTATCATACACTTATCTATTTTATAATCATTATTATACATCTTAAAATAAAATTATTATACTGAACTACATATGAAAAAGTTATATTAAATTGATAGATTATAAATTTTATTTTTATACATATAAAATATTTATTTTAAAAATATAATATGATGAAAGACTACAATACATGTATAAAAACAATATATCTTAGATTTTGTTTTTATATACAATAATATATTATGTAAATGAAGAAATGTAAAATATTATTAAAATGAAATCCAATTTTAAAAGACGGGTAAACTTTAACATAAACTAAATATAAAATAATTATCAACATGTTTTTAATCATGTGTGATTTTTTATAAAATGGACTATCTACTAGAGTTGGTCACATTATATTTTAATCATCATTAATTTTCATATTAGATCAAATACATTATATTATTTAATCATTAAGAACTTTAATATTATATAAAAGATAATAACTTCCCATTATTTTAGGGATTTCATAATAAAAGTAACAATATATTGAATCAAACTTATATTTAAATCATATATATATATTAAAATTTCGAAAAAAAATCTGTTTAATAAGATTTTAACAGAAATTAATTTTCAGAAATTATATGTAAATATTTTAATTAATTTCGTGATTAGTTTTGAATATACTGTACAGTAATATATTCACTTATCGTTTAAAAAACGAAAAATAAATATTCTATATTTTTTATCAATTCTATAGTCAAAATAAATCATATTAAAAAATTATTATGTTGACCTAAATATTTTAACAATATATTAATTTTCAAAAAATTGTATGTAAATCTTTCATTAATTTCTTAATTAGCGATGAAATATTGTTATGCAATCATATATACAGTTAGTATTTATTAAATTTCAAATAAAAATTCTATCATACACTTATCTATTTTATAATCATAATTATACATCTTAAAATAAAATTATTATACTGAACTACATATGGAAAAGTTATATTAAATTGATAGATTATAAATTTTATTTTTATACATATAAAATATTTATTTTAAAAATATAATATGATGAAAGACTACAATACATGTATAAAAACAATATATCTTAGATTTTGTTTTTATATACAATAATGTATTATGTAAATGAAGAAATGTAAAATATTATTAAAATGAAATCCAATTTTAAAGGACGGGTAAACTTTAACATAAACTAAATATAAAATAATTATCAATAGGTTTTTTCATGGCATATCAATTTGTGTAATAACTAAATACAAATACAATAATATAAATATATAATAAGAAGAAACAAATACATGTGGTATTTTTTTTGTCATTAGTGGATGTGATAGTTTTAAACATTTTTACACATATGAACTATAAATTATTATATTTGAAATTTTTAAAGAAATATTTAATATTAGATTAAAATTAAATAATGATCTAAAATAAATATATACATATAAAATTAAATGTTTAATTAAAGTAAAAATAATACCCGCACGGTTATGCGGGTCGACTGGTCGAGATCTAGTATATTTTTATAACTGAACTAACCATTTTGCCACAGACATTATACGTCAAGCTAAGACATACGAACTGTTAGCAAGCTGTTAATAACCATTCGTTTTTTTTCTTGCAGAAGTCTATAACCATTCTGTTAAATATGTTTCATATATTAAATAATACAGATATTTTTACATAGTTACAATCGAATACCACTAATCTAAACACAATAATTTTCTTTTTGTCGTCAAACACAGTAGTTTTATGCATTCACTAACCGGTAAAATCAATTATATTTTTATTTTATAATTAAAAGTATTCAAAACAGAATTTTTTCTTAAAAAAATTGTATATATAGGTTTGAGACTTATTATCTGTGATTCGGATTATGAATCCACTACGAAATAGGATATTTAGGATGTTTGGATCCAAATGCGGATGGTAAAATCTTGGATCCGTCAAAATCGAATGCAAATCTGGATGTCTTAATTTTTAAATCTAGATATATTCAGATTCAGATCCGTATTTTAAAAATAAATTAGACCAAATTCCAAAATATTAGATCAAACCAAAATCGGGATGAATATGAGGCCCATAATCTTAATATGTAAATAGAAATGGATGCTCTTAGAATAGAAAAAAGAGTGGCATTATATATGATTATATTTGATATATTAATATATATATAAAGTTAGCTTTATAATACTATATTTTAATTTTAATAATATTTTATGCATAAATTATGTAAGAAAAATTATATAATATATTTATATTTTTTATATTTTTTTATTTTTTTATTTTTATAATTATTTTTACGGATCTCGACCCGGAACCAGATATTTGTGGATATCATAATTTCTAGACAGATACCTGCAAAGTACATATCTGAATTCAAATATTTTTTTGTGAAACACAGTCCAAAACCAAATATTATAATCACTGATCCGAATATTCTATATTCTTCAGATATCCAAATATATCCTATACCTTAAAAATGTATATCACTAATTAAAAATAATCTATATTTATAAAAAAACTTAGAACATACGCCCGCTCGCCCGAACGGGTCAAACTCTAGTTATTTTTATGTGCTAACACATAATACACTTTCTAGATAATGTAAAGATTCTGCGAACATCTCTGATTTTTTTTTTTTAGATTTTCTTAAAAACAACTAGTAAGCAAAAAAAACACAAACAAACAGTAATGTCTAGTCTCTAGTTTCGACATTTTCTTTTGGAACAAGCGAGAGAAGACACATAGAATAACGGAGACAAAATGTTTTGTCGTATAGATGATAGAAAAGACAGACTCGTCAATGATCTCGAAACCATCCTCCTGTGCATAACAAAAAGGGACGGATAGTCGGATACATAAGAGATATGTCGCAGGCTCGTGCCATTTGGACACAGCTTCAGCTATACAATTCGATCGCTTTGTCTTAGTAACCATCTCGGTCACGTTATGGTGGATAGCTTGAGGGCCGTCTAGAGTTTTATGTAATGATTTGCAGATGTAGCTGAGGTTGAACAAGCTTTTGAGTGAAGAAGAAGCTACGCGTGTCAAGCCTTTGTTGTAGGTATGATCGGTCTCAGTCTCGTTATAAAAGTAGTATAATGTTATTTTTATATATTAGGGATCATCCTTAAAGTTTATTAATCTCTTTTACACGTAATATTACATTTTCAGATTCAGGTTCCCATTAAGGGAATTCGCAGTTCATTTCCATAGTTGGATAAATCCATCATCATTAGTCCCATGGTTTATCAATCATGGAAAAACTGTAAATTGGGCTAATTTCAACAACAAAAAGGTTAAAAACAACTTCCAATCGTGGATCACGTTTCTATAAGATAGTCTTTTGTTAGAATTATGTTGTAAATTATAAAATAATAAGATAGTCATAGTCAAAGTTGAATTATGATGTAAATTATAAAATAACATGGCCTACTTGGCAACTTATTCAGTTTTTCTAGAATGTGACAAAGTTCACAGAAAATTTTCAATAATTAACGACAATTATTTGCATATAATTGAGCAAATCCCAATTGAGAAAAGAGAGGAGAACTGAACAAGAAGAATCAGTGTAATTACTAATTATCTAAAAGTTATGGATAAGTAAGATACGTGGATATTCACGGATATAATAATTTGTCAAAAGATATTCGATAAAACGATCTTCCTTAACGGATCTAACAAAGACCATTAAATAAGAGATCGGTGGATATATACAACAATAATGGCGCAAGACAAGGATCACATTTCTTCGTGACAACTGTGAGATCTCCGATTCGAGTGAGAGATAGAGAGAGACACATTCATTTCGTTAGAGAGAAGAGAAGACAAGACATGGCGAAACAAGAAGAAGTTACGGTCCCGATCTTCACATCCCTTGATCCTGTCTACGGAGAAGGATCTCAGCTCCAAGAAGCTAAGACACGATTCGATGCTTTGAAATCCAAATTCAACCAAGCCTTCGGTGCTTCTCCACAACTCTTCGCTCGCTCTCCCGGTAGGTTTCGGTTCTGTTTTTAATTTGTTCTGTTATTTTTTTTCCCTCTTATCGTCGCATGGCTTAGACAAAACGAGATCAAGTGATTTCTAGATAGATAGATAGCGTTGACCTTTTTTGATCTGAAATAGATGGTTTTTTTTTTTGTGTGTGTGTTTTCAGGAAGAGTGAATCTGATTGGAGAACACATTGACTATGAGGGATACTCTGTTTTGCCAATGGCTATTCGTCAGGACACTATTATCGCAATCAGGAAACGTGAGGGTCAAAATGAGCTTAGGATTGCGAACGTTAATGAAAAGTACTCCATGTGTACTTATCCTGCTGATCCCAACCAGGTTTTTATAATCTCTCTCAATCAGGTTTTTATGGGAACGATAGAGTTGTACTAGTGCCTCTTATCATTTATGTCTAAAACTTTTGCAGGAGATTGACTTGAAGAATCACAAATGGGGTCATTACTTCATTTGCGCGTAAGGGTTCTCCTCTGTTTTCCATCACTAGTAACTAAGAGATGCCTTATGATTTTTGGATTTTTTTTACAGGTACAAAGGGTTCCATGAGTATGCAAAGTCAAAAGGGGTGAAT
Organism: Hirschfeldia incana; assembly: GCA_026261945.1. Taxonomy (NCBI): domain Eukaryota; kingdom Viridiplantae; phylum Streptophyta; class Magnoliopsida; order Brassicales; family Brassicaceae; genus Hirschfeldia; species Hirschfeldia incana. Next base: position 1,001,937 of record JABCMI010000067.1, read on the forward strand.
GTTGATTCACCTGTTGGACTTGATGTGGTTGTTGATGGCATTGTTCCTACAGGTCCTCTATCTACTTCCCACTATATATATATATATATGCATCATTTTCTCATATTAGCATGAGATTTTAAGTGGAGTTATATTTTATTTAGGTTCTGGATTGTCAAGTTCTGCTGCCTTTGTTTGCTCATCAGCCATTGCTATTATGGCTGTCTTTGGTGAGAACTTTGAAAAGGTATACCTCACTCCTGCTTTCATGAAAGATTTTTTTTTATAGCTTTCTATCTCTCTTGTTGATTATTGTGTTGGCTGAGTTCTTGCTTTCAGAAAGAACTTGCACAGCTTACATGTGAATGTGAACATCACATTGGAACCCAATCTGGTGGGATGGACCAGGTCAGCTCGAATAATCCATCATTTTTCAGTACCACTGCACCTAGGATTATCTCTGTTTTCTTCATTGATTGATCATCAGTTTTTTTTATTCACTGCAATAGGCAATCTCTATCATGGCTAAAACTGGTTTTGCTGAGCTTATTGACTTCAACCCGGTCCGCGCAACCGACGTGAAACTCCCTCACGGTGGTAGTTTTGTGATCGCACACTCTCTTGCAGAGTCTCAGAAGGCGGTCACAGCTGCTACTAATTACAACAACAGGGTCGTTGAGTGTCGACTCGCTTCGGTATATCATAGCTTTAATTTGGCATTGTTTGCTTTAGACTATTACATGATTCTCTCTCTAACCATGTGGCATTGTGTAGATCATACTTGGCATTAAGCTCGGAATGGAACCAAAAGAAGCAATATCAAAAGTTAAGACTCTTTCCGACGTGGAGGGACTATGTGTGTCATTTGCTGGTGATCGTGGCTCCTCTGATCCTGTTCTAGCTGTTAAGGTATACACTCATCCAACCACACTCTTGCTAAAACAGACTTTCTTATGTTTATTATCTCTGTTAATGTCTATAATGAAGGAACATCTGAAAGAAGAACCATACACGGCCGAGGAGATTGAGAAAATCGTCGAGGAGAAGTTACCATCAATCTTGAACAACGATCCAACATCTTTAGCTGTACTTAATGCTGCAACGAATTTCAAACTGCATCAGGTATATCAATGTACAAACCTTTTGTTTGTTTCCCCAAAGTCTTAAGGCTTTTTCTTGCAATTATTCAATAGAGAGCTGCACATGTTTACTCCGAAGCACGGAGAGTTCATGGTTTCAAGGACACTGTCGATTCAAACTTAAGGTCAGACCTCTTTTCGCCATCAAACTTCTGAACAAATCTTCGTTGGAACCTACCTTAAGACCTTGAAACATTCAACTGTGCAGTGACGAAGAAAAGTTAAAGAAACTTGGTGATCTCATGAACGAGAGCCATTACAGTTGCAGTGTCCTATACGAGTGCAGGTGCATATATTATAAGAACGATTGTTAATTGTGAAAACCAATGGAAGTGAAATTGATTTTTTTATCATGAAATCTTGCAGTTGCCCGGAGCTAGAAGAACTAGTTAAAGTGAGCAGGGAGAATGGAGCACTTGGAGCAAGACTGACTGGAGCTGGATGGGGCGGTTGCACTGTGGCCTTGGTTAAAGAATCTGGCGTCTCTCAGTTCATCGCTGCGGTTAAGGTAACAAAGTTATAGTAGGACATAAGTGTTGTAAATTTTGAGAAGGCACTAATGCAATTGTTGGGGGTGTTTCAGGAAAAATACTACAAGAAGAGGATAGAGAAAGGAGTGGTGAAGGAAGAAGACATGGAGCTTTACCTTTTTGCCTCCAAGCCTTCAAGTGGTGCTGCCATCTTCAACCTCTAAACATGCCTCTTCCTCTCTCTCTCTCTCTTTTTGTTTAATTTATTCAGTCTTTCTCAGTTCGAATTGTTTGCAGTTGTCATCTTACATTGAATTATATCGTATCACTGTTACTGAATAATTGGTTGGCCTTGAAATCAAATAAAATATTAGTATTGGGACAGTACAATGAAGAATGTTTCATTCAAATTTCTTCTTTTGATAGAAAAAAATCTTATTTTGAAAACAGTTTGGATTGGTCAAGAGACATTTACAACAAACAGAGAGAGTTATTAAGTCAATCTAGTTTCTTTTCTGCAATCATTAGCACACAATTAAAAGCCTAAAACTAAAAAAACAAAGTGAGAAGCAGCAGAACCATCTTCACTGACACGGCCTACCATTTAACACATGAGTACTCTCAGCTTCTATGTCATTCATCTTCTCATACACAACCGCATAACCAGGCACATGCCTTGAGTAAACCCGTGTGTAATTGCACTGCTTATCTTCCTGTACTCTCCAACACGTCCTTGTCACCTTCTTGCTTGTGTTGCTTCTATCACTCTCAACATTCTTAGTAGGAAGCTGAGATGCTTGCACAACTGATAACTGGATTCCACCAACTGGTCCCTGGAAGCTTCCGCTGTTGTTGACATTCTTCAGAAAGTCTGTCTCCACGGATTCAATGTCTGAAACATTTGTGTCTCTGAGATGCAACCCCCAGTAGCATACAATGTTTGGCTGCTCTGCAAAGGATTCAACATACTCTGTTGGGTTTGGATCACAAAGGCCAAAGACTTCTTCTATCTGCATTAAACATGAGATGAGTTAAGGCAGAACAGACTGAATGTTCTGTAAAGTTTCATATCGAAAGAGTGAAAATGCATACTTTGATAAGAAGAGAGCGGAAACGTGACTTAACCCAACCAACCCAATCACTAAGATCTTCCTGATTAGAAGCAGAGAGATGTATCTTGACGAACCAACCGTACGTGGTTGCATAAGGGTAAGGCTCAAACAAACTATTCCAGTTAAAGCTAGGCTTCATCAAGTAGCCCTTCATCAGATGATGCCCTCGGATAAACTCTGACATGATCTTATAGAACGTGCTCCTCGTTACGTTGGAGTTGCAGTACTGACGTCCACCGCAAGGCAACTGGATAGGCATTAACCCTGGAGGAGAGCCAGCAGCTGCGTAAGCATCCCTTAGCAGCACCACAGGTGTAGGCCATCGCCAATGAGTAAACGTGCTGAAGAAGGTAGCCACAAGGGAGCTCAACGTAGCGTTAGGCTCGTATCCGCAGACAAACGCAGCGAGAATCGCCAAATGAACTCCCCCGAGGAACCCATTCAACTGAAAACAAAAGTGAAACTTCATCATTACATGTTAGACCTAATAATCATTAGCAATGATAAAACGCACTTACGTTGCCGTATACACCACGCCTCTTTGCCCATAGTTTCACACACCGCAGCAGTGATCGAAACAACTAAAACAAGAAACAGAAGAATGTAGTCAATGAACAGAAGTTAAGACTCTATAGCAATAGTTAGTTACGTTACCTCCACGGAAGGTACTATTTGAAGGATGCATTTATTTGCACGAACTCCAGATAAGCTTCTCCAGCTTGTCTCATTAATGCCCCTCAAGAAGAAAGGATTCAGCACATCCACATTCTGAAAACGCTCTCTCTCGCAGTTAAATTTTTCTTCTTTTGGAATAAAGATAATATAAAGTGTTTTTTTAAAGGGAACGAACGTTTGGGATGGATAAGAGTTTAAGCTGAGCGTAAGGAAGATCAACCAAGATGCCATCAAACTTGAAGCGGATGAGAGGGACTTTAGCATCTTTAACACAATGAACCTCCGAAACTTCTTCTCTGCTTTTCAACAGATCACGCAAGTCGATGAAAAAATCCTCCTGTGGGAATTGAGAGAAGACTCATTACACTGATTCAGATCAAACAGAGGAACAAGGTGATATAACTTACGGCTATTGTTGCAAAGAAAGGACCAATACACAATGCGTCGATGTCTGAATCAGAACCATGAACCTAGATTGACAAGAGAAAAGTATCTGTTAAGACATTCATTACATATATTGTAACGATTTGAGATAAAATAATAATCACCCCAAGACCGTAAGATCCGTAAGGTATTATGGTGGCGTTGGTTGCGTTGATATGATGTTGAGGAAGACGTCGTTTCCAAGCAACATTCTTAACCCATATCACCACTATCTGTTCAATTAAAACTCAGAGACATCACTTTCTATACAATAAAAATAGACAGATCATTCGAGGTTGAAAAGGTTACGCTTTGTAGCTTAAGAATAACGATTCTTCGTTTCTCGTCGTCTTCGAGAGATGGAATGAGTCCTTCATTGACCATAAGCTACGAAAATATGGTCTTCTTGAGAGTCGTTGATGGTGAAATTAATCAAGTCTTGAAATCACTAGAAAAACATAATGTTACCTGACGAAGCGAAACAGAGCATTCTTCTTCCGTTGCAGCCATGCAAGGAGGTAAACCTGTGGACATGATAAAACAGAGACGTGAAACAGAGTAATCCTCGAGAAAGAAAGGGTTTATTGTAGAAACCCTCGAAATCAAACAAGATTATAGATTAAAAAAAACGCGGCGATGATCGAAGGCACTGACGACATTGACATTTTTGTATACATAAACAAGAAAACTAGGAAAGAGAGAAGATTTTTTTCCGGGGAAAAAAAGGACTGACCTTTGTATCTCTCGCTTCCCCTTATCATTACTCAGATTGTTCTTCTTGGTTCGTATGGATGATGATGCCGCCGTTTCTTGGCGTCGTATCTCCGCCGTTTCCTTCTGTTTTCTTTTTTGAACTTGGAAGTTGTAACGACTTTTCAAATATTTGCCCAAATCCAGCGCATTATAGATTCGTCCCACGCCTAAGTTATTGACACGTGGCATTTATGTGCATTTACAGCTTGTTACATCGACATCTACAGTTTGAAAGATTCATCATACACATTGCACAAGTACTGTATCCACCATATATTGAAGTGTCCGATAACCTGAGTTCGTGCGACGAAGATGGCAACCAAAACCATCTTTTTACCCTTCGTATATACTAGATTTTTGAATGAGAAATATATATGTAATATGTTATATACTTATACTTGGGGTTAGCGCCAGTTTTTCAAATATTATTTATATAATACGAATAATATTACTGAGTTTTATTGAAATTTTTTAAAAAAATATGATACAAATATAATAAAATGAAATAACAAAAAAAATCAAAAAAAAAATAAAGAAAAGAATAATACAATTCTGTGTAGAAGATTCATCTCAGTCTAAAGGCTTTAAAATATTAAATAAATAAAATAACTCAGACTAAATTTTCTCTTTCAGTGCATATATGAAACACAGTTAATGAATATGTACATGAGTCTGAAGTAAGAGTCTATGTGAAAATTACATGTTATGACAATGGTATAGGCAAAATATACATCATACTTTGGGATATTAGTTTCTTCATCATGTTTTGTAAAAACTATGTTTTCCCATCTTAAATAATCAAAAGATGCTTTATAATCTTCAGTCGATTCTAATGCATTCCTCTTGATGGTATTGAAGTATAATTTTTTTTTTACATAATAGTAGTTCATTAAGTATGTGATATTAATATGTTTAGTAATATTTGCTTGGTTTGGGCTCCATTAGAAATTTAGTTTGAGAAAGCAAACCCGCTTTCTAATTTTGGAATGATAATGGTAAGATAACTAGTTTATGTATGTCACGTCAGCTCAATTCTATAGAGCTAGGATCAACGGTACACTACGCGTGTCTTCAGTCATGAAGTATACAAGTCGCCATTTTCACAAAATAGCTTCGATTCTAAAGAGAAGAGATTATAAAGCAACAAACATAACTTAGAATATAACACAGCCAAACAAAGTTAGCTAAAGACTTACATAATCTCCACATTCTCTACATGGTCTAAAAAGATGTGAATTTCATGATACTCGTACACATCAATTCCTTGGATTTCAACTCTAACGATATTATTCCTCACCGTATTGAAGTAGAATAGGTGGAAAGGATTGGGTGGAACACCCACAGACTGCTGCATCACAATCTCATTTGCCCCCGTCATTCCAACAAAGCTTAAAGAAGCAGTACTCCCAACAATATCCTTCCACAAAGCGGGTAACACGTACACATGCTCAGACCATTCCTCCTTTACCCTCACGCTAACACCTGTACTGCTTTCATTACCAGACACAGCTTCTTCAAACCGAAGCAGACCAAATCTACCATTGCAGTTTACCATAGTCCCCCATTTCTCCACTTCAATAAAGAAGAGCTTCTCGGATCTAACGTCAAAGCAAACTAACACACGAGTCTTTGTAGACGTTTCGAAAGCTGAGTAATACAAGACACCATTGATGCATCTCCCTTCCAAATGTCGATTATACATGAGTGAGCGGCCACAGTTGATCAATCTCCACGACGGCGGCTGCACTCCGGTTCCTAATGTCATCACTTCGTACTCGGACACCACGTTGGTTAATCCAAAACCTGACCCATGTCTGGGACAACACCTGGACTTGTTTATCAATAGGATCAAACCCAAACAAACTCGTCGACTTAATAAATCCACTACTCCTCGTCTCAAGCCTGGTTAAAGGTACTAATAACTGTCCTGTGCTAGGGTTACATACCACCAGCGAATTATTACTATACGGTGCGTGCCAGCTATTTTTAAGACCGAGGAAGCCGTGATCAATCCCACTTATTGCAAACTTACGACCAGGGAAATACGCATCAAAGGACAGCTTCAAATGATAATTCCAGGCGAACCCAAATGTTATCTTAATGGGTTGAGAAGTAGCCCAAACTTGGGGCCCGTCCATAAAGAGCAGGTTTGTTAACCTTAATCTTTTAAATATAGTGTAACTATTTGCTCCTCGTAAATTTCTAAAATATAATTTTCTCAAAATCAATTCCATTCTTGACCGTTGATGGTAACCACCAGAATGTGTGTTAATATATAACCACGAGAAGGTGCTTAGATCTAAAATAATATGTTTAGATATTGTATGACTGATATTTCCTATAAGAAACATAGCAGTAGACTACAAAATCCCTTATATAAACTATTCATTGAGGCTAAAACAGGTATATAAAATGATTAGTTCAACATTCCAACTTTCTGATGGCAATTTAACAAACTTCTTCTCAATAAAGTAATCTGCCGACTAGTCAAAGCTAAAGAAACGCGTTACAAGCAATATTGAATACACAGAAACACAGCTCACAGTGACATTAGACTTACTATGGTTCATAGATTGAAGACCAAAAAACATAAACATTACTTAGATAGTTAGATACGGTAATTTTTGTTACTACATATATACAGACTCTTCTTCACCATTGAGCAGCATCATGCGATCCAATAGTATCATGTCATTGTAATCTTAAGAGTGCAATGAGATAAGGTTTGAAACCTTGCATATCACACAAAATAATTTTCATAACTGCAAGTTTGCAACACAAACTCTACTCCACAGACATCTCTTTCTTATATATACTGAAAGATGTTCTTGGAATAAAAAATGTTAATCCAAACAAAAATTCAATTTACAACTGTCTCCTTATAATCTTGGCTCCTACCATATACAACACCAATCATTATAACACGTTTTCCTTTAATATTTAGAATCTCACATTAACGAACAAATCTATATTTGTATCCACGCAAAAATAATTGGCCCCCGATTTGATAGAAGAGCATAATAAACCCAAAAACGTTGGTTTCATCAATTTTTATTTTCGTCTGGTTCAATTTCTTCAATAAAACTTTGTCGGTTAGTAAATTTTTTTTGATTAATGTATAGAGAGAGAGCTACTATATAAACTAACTGCTCAAATCTTTCGCAAATACACACTTCACTGTTCATTCACTCCTTCCCTCGAAGCTTCTTAATTTGGATTAGAGGATCTATATATCCAGTCTTCTCGATCTGCTACCAGATCTGGTTCTGGAGCGAATCACCTCAAAGTTCAAATTTAAAAAATCAGAGCTTATCGCGGCTTGGTTCTTCTTTTCTGTGATCATACGGAGATGGCGATGTCAAGCTCTGTTACGCCTGGGCTAGTAAGTATTACTATTGCTTAAAGCTTTCATTCGATTTGAATTAGATCTTTTCTTGATTTTAGTTCTTGTTGTATTTGGTAGTGATTTTTTTTTTTTTTTTGTTTTGGAAAAATTGCAGATGTCGGTGGTGCTAGGGATTGTGCCGGTGATCGTTGCTTGGCTTTACGCCGAGTATCTTCACTACGCTAAACATTCATTCTCCTCCGCCAAAGCGTACGTATTGTATTGATACGAATCGTTTTTTCTCTATTGATTTTGTATTGATATTTTTGTTTGTTTAATGTTAGTAGACACTCTGACGTCAACTTGGTGGAAATTGCGAAAGATTTCGTCAAAGAAGATGACAAAGCTTTGTTAATAGAAGAGGGAGGCGGTCTTCAGTCAGCTTCTCCCAAAGCCAAGGGTTCCTCCGTACATTCTCCTCTCATCAGGTTCCATAAGCTCCTCCTCTCCCTAAGCATCTATTGAGCTCTGCTGTTGAGTTTTTGTGCTTATGAATGGTTTTTATGCAGGTTTTTCCTCTTGGATGAGTCCTTCTTGGTTGACAACAGGCTGACGTTGAGAGCAATGTGAGTACTTGGGAGTAAAGTTTTGTATATTCAAAGGTTCAGCTTTGTTCTTATATTATATTTTTTTCCTATGCAGAATCGAGTTTGCAGTGCTTATGGGATACTTTTACTTATGTGACCGCACTGATGTCTTCAGTTCATCCAAGAAGGTGATGATGATGATATTTTTATCTGAAAATCTGCTTTGTAGATTCTGGAAAGGCTTATCTAGTTACAGATTATCTAATACACTTATAGTTTTTATCATTCTTGTTGGTCTAATGTTATGTGGAAAGATTTAGACTTCAGAAAGTTGTGAACTTGATGAATAATTCTGTTGTTTATCCTTTGATACAGAGTTATAACAGGGATCTTTTCCTGTTCCTTTACTTCCTTCTCATCATCGTTTCGGCTATAACTTCGTTCACGATACATAATGATAAATCAGCATTCAACGGAAAATCCATCATGTACTTGAACAGGCATCAAACCGAGGAGTGGAAAGGCTGGATGCAGGTTTGTGACTCTCTCTCTCTCTGTTGATGCATCAGCCTGGAAGATTATTTGCTGTTACCTCATCATTGTTTTCTTTTCCTGGTGTTGTGTAGGTCCTCTTTTTGATGTACCACTACTTTGCCGCTGCGGAGTACTATAATGCTATCCGTGTATTCATTGCTTGCTATGTGTGGATGACCGGATTTGGGAATTTTTCTTACTATTACATTCGCAAGGACTTTAGCCTTGCAAGGTTTGCTCAGGTAACAGCTATGACCTCCTTGTATCTTTTATTTATTTATTTCTAGCTTCTATATTCTAACATACTCTTGTTCTAAACAGATGATGTGGCGGTTAAATTTCCTGGTCATATTCTCCTGTATAGTCCTCAACAACAGTTACATGCTGTACTACATATGCCCAATGCACACTCTGTTTACTCTGATGGTCTATGGAGCACTTGGTATCATGAACAAATATAATGAGAAGGGTTCAGTCATAGCTGCCAAAATTGTTGCCTGTTTCGTTGTTGTGATCGTCGTTTGGGAGATTCCCGGCGTTTTTGAATGGATTTGGAGTCCATTTACGTTCCTATTGGGTTAGTGAAGACTCAAATCTTTGTTTCTCATGAAAATATGTGAATTCACGAGACAGATGATTAAAATACAAAAACTTGGAAAACAACAATTGCAGGTTACAATGATCCCGCAAAACCGCAGCTTCCTCTCTTGCATGAGTGGCATTTCCGCTCGGGCCTTGACCGGTACATATGGATAATCGGGATGCTCTATGCATACTACCACCCAACTGTAAGTTCCCAATACTCACTCATGAACCTCACATCGCATTAACTCTGTTCACAAATAGAGTAGCTTACCGTATGTTGTCCTTCATTTCGTCTACTATGTTTCGTATAGGTTGAAAGTTGGATGGATAAACTGGAGGAAGCTGAGATAAAAATCAGGATGGCTATCAAAACAACTGTGGCACTGATAGCACTAACGGTATAACAAGTCGTCATTTCACTTACTTCCAAGTGAAAGAAGCTTTACATATTATTCTTCCAGCTAATCTATATATTTGTTATTATGAAACTTGTTTTTAGATGGGATATTTTTGGTTTGAGTACATATACAAGCTGGACAAGCTAACTTACAACAAATATCATCCTTACACCTCTTGGATCCCAATAACGTATTCCACTTTACTCTCAAAAGCTCTGTACAATGAATCTTTCAAAAACCCAGTCCTAACTTGTGTATCTCGTGTTGATTTTTCTGTTAGTGTTTATATATGTCTCCGGAACATCACCCAGTCTTTCCGTGGCTACAGTCTGACCCTTCTGGCGTAAGAAAAATGTTTATTCAATAGAGATAAATTTCGTCCTCTTAGTTCCTAAATAAAAATTGTTGGTGAGTTTTCAGGTGGCTTGGGAAGATCACACTGGAGACATATATCTCCCAGTTTCATATATGGCTCAGGTATGTTAACACTTCTTCTTGTCAACGTTCTCAAATCTCAACTCTAGCCTACCTTGACAATACAATAAGCTCTTTAATATAAGTCTTGTGCCATTGAGATATGAAATTTATGAATCCACAGATCTGGAGTTGCTGATGGTCAGCCCAAATTGCTACTCTCTCTAATCCCGGAATACCCATTGTTGAACTTCATGCTCACAACTTCCATTTACGTCGCTGTAAGCAAACTCTCCTACAACATATTCAAAAACAAATTGGAAGCCCAAAAGAAAGAAAGAAAGAAAGAAAGAAACTGATTGATGTTTTGTTTGGCTCTGTTTCAGATCTCTTATAGGCTCTTCGAGCTTACAAACACATTGAAAACAGCCTTCATACCAACCAAAGACGACAAGCGGCTTGTGTACAACACGATCGCAGTAATCATAATCTGCACTTGTCTCTACTTTTTCTCGTTTGTCGTCGTCAAAATCCCCCAAAATTTGGTTAGTGAAAAAAAATCTCTCTGGTTTTGTATGGAAGAAAGAAAGCTGCTGATGATGATTGAGCTCATTAGAAACGTAGAAAACGCGCGAATAAAATCTCACGTTTTGTTATCAGGTGTGAAGCACGTCCTCAACCGGAGAAGTGGAATTCATATCGATTTGCAGAGGCCTTAATGGATCACGCAATATGGTAGATATACGAAGAAGATGGAAGATATTAGAGGTAGTAATGCATGCAATGTTGGCGCAAATGTCATTTGTCTGTATATTTATTTGTTTATGAAGGTGTTCTCTCTTGTTTATGTATGCTTTGTCCGCGATGATATGTTAGTTTGTATTACCATTTTTTCAAAATCAGTTGATAATAAAAAATCGCATCATCTAGCTTTCTTATTTACAAGGTTTGTTTGGCTTTGGACTTAATCAAGAAATCCATAAACATAACATTACATAAATATCCATATATTTTGATACACATCTAATCTATAATGACAATTGATGTTTTTATTTAAATACACGTCTAGCTCCAATGACAATTGACTATATTTCAAAAATTATAACCATAGCTTTTAGTTACAGCTTAAATACAATAGAAGTAAAAATACCATAACATTATTCTCCAATCTCAAATGACCAACTGATTATATTTCAAAATTAAAACATTTAATTTTAATTGTTAACAAACAATTTTTAATTTATATACAGTAAAATTGTATAAATTAATATTCCATAAATTTATAAACACGATAATTTAATGAATTTTTCGAATTGCGCCGGTTCAAAATAGGACATAAATTAATAAATTGATTAGATAATTATTTTTTAAAAAATTGTATGCAAATATATATGGTCAATTAAATTCATAAATTGATCATTTTGATATACACAGTTTATATATTACTTATTTGCAATATTGATTTCATCTTTATTTCTCTACACTTCACTATTTTAATATTCTCTCCCTTCCATATAAGATGTTTTGAAGATGTTTTGGTGTTTCAAAATATAAGATGTTTTGATATTTTTAAGGTATTTTAAATTTATTGGGAATTGATCAACCAATAGTAGTATACTACATTATTTGTGATTGGTTACTTTATATTTAATTTACATTATTTAATAATATTGTTTTCTGAAAAGTAAGTTTTCTTAATTCTTGTGCATTCATGCCAAAAATCTTATATTATGGAACAGAGGAAGTAATATTTAATAAAACTACATCTAAAACCTACATTTAAATATTATGAAAAAATCAAATACTCCAAATAATATATAATTTAAATTCCTAAATTAACTATTTTATTTTTTAAAAAAATATACTCTAAAATATATATATATATATATATATATATATATATATATATATTTATAAATTTATAAATCTGTAAATTAATAAAATGCAGTAGATATGTTGACAAAAAAAATGTATAAAAGGTAGCGGTAAATCTCAAGTCTCACAATTTTCCGATTACTCAAGTCACCATGAGCGACCTCCCTCCATATCCGCCGCTTGATCCCACCACCTACGACCTCATCATCGTCGGCACCGGAGTATCCGAATCCATCCTCGCCGCCTCCGCTTCCTCCTCCGGCAGCTCGGTTCTCCACCTCGATCCCAACCCCTTCTACGGCTCTCACTCCGCATCCCTCTCCCTCCCCGATCTCACTTCCTTCCTCCACTCAAACTCCCTCCCTCCCCCTCCTTCGCACGAAGGTCCCTCCGACTTCCTCTCCGTGGATCTCGTCAACCGATCCTTGTACTCCTCCGTCGAGATCACGACCTTCGAATCCTCGATCCTCGACGAACACCACTCCAGGAAGTTCAACGTCGACTTGTGCGGTCCTAGGGTTCTCTTCTGCGCCGATGAGTCGATCAACCTCATGCTTAAATCAGGATCTAATAACTACGTTGAGTTTAAGAGCGTCGACGCGAGCTTCGTCGGTGATTCTAAGGGAGAGCTGAGAAGCGTCCCTGATTCGAGAGGCGCGATTTTCAAGGATAAGAGTTTGACTCTGAAGGAGAAGAATCTGCTGATGAAGTTCTTTAAGCTTGTTCAAGCTCACTTGGCTGTGGGAAGCGATGAGGCGGGGGTTGAGATTAAGGAGGAAGATATGGAGAGTCCGTTTGTTGAGTTCTTGGAGAAGATGTGTTTGCCTCCCAAAATCAAATCGTATAGCCTCTCTTTCAGAGATTTTGTTTATCAAGAACTTGTAGTTTTGAGATGATAAGAGGCTTTTTGTTTCTATTCTGCTGTTGTAGGATCATCTTGTATGGCATTGCGATGTTAGATTATGATCAAGACAATGTGGAAACTTGTGGAGATTTACTCAAGACTAGAGATGGCATAGCTCGTTTGGCTTTGTACATTACATCTATTGGCAGGTCATTCATTAGTTATTGATCTTTGTATGGCTCTTTTACCTTCATTTTATCGGTGTAATTAATCTTGTAAATGCTTTTAATTCAGATTTTCAAATGCACTTGGGGCGTTGATATATCCTATTTATGGACAAGGAGAGCTTCCGCAAGCTTTTTGCCGTCGAGCCGCCGTCAAAGGGTGCATCTATGTACGTTTCGAAGAGTTTAATATACTATATACTGTTGTTGCTATGGTATGAGTTACCGAGCTTGTTTTTCACTGTATGCTCAGGTTCTCCGGATGCCTATTACTGCTCTGCTTTTAGACAAGGCAAGTGAGTTGATTGTTGTTGTTTTCCAAGATATGTTTAGTTGGTTTGCTTAACAGCTGCTTCTTGTTGCAGGAAACTGGGGGTTACAAAGGGGTTAGACTAGCTACGGGTCAAGAGATATTCAGCCAAAAATTGATTCTGGATCCCTGTATTACTGTTGGATCGGAGTCAATGCCGTCATTGACAGATCAGCAGAAAGAAACTGTACGGGTTCTTGTCCCAAAGGCGATAAGCTGTAAGGGGAGAATAGCTAGAGGAATTTGTATCGTTAGAGGTTCTGTGAAAGCTGATGTATCAAACGCTCTTGTCGTTTATCCACCTAAATGTAAGTTACATTTTGAAGATTTACTAGTTTTTTTTTTTTTTGATATCGTTAGTTTCTTATTGAATGTTCTTTTTTTTTTGTTCTCTTAGCTTTGTTTCCTGAACAGTTAGCTGCGATTCGGGTTCTGCAGCTTGGTAGTGGTTTAGCGGTTTGTCCAGCTGACATGTAAGTTGTGGTTTAGTAAGATGATTCTTCACATTTTCATTCTGTTTCTTTCCGTTTACTTCTCTGAGTGATGCATTGGCTGCTGCAGGCATGTTTTATATCTTTCAACTGTGTGTGACAACGACGATCAAGGGAAAGCTGCACTGTTATCTGCCATGAGTACTCTCATTAGACCTCAGGTTCCTGAGAGTCTTCAAAGCGAATCAGCAGCCGAGAACGACACTGCTGAAGCAAAACCTGTTGTACTCTGGAGAGCACTGTACGTGCAAGAGCTGATCAAGGTGTGGAATGTGATCATGACTTACATATTTCAACCACGGTAATGTCATATTACTAACTCAAAGTTTTGATTTGGATCAGGGTGAATTTGGAGGTAGTATCAGTTCCACGTCTAGTCCAGATGGAAATTTAAACTACAATGAGATAGTGGAATCAGCCGTGAAGGTTAGTAAAGGCTCCTTACTAATTTACACCGTTTTCAAATTTTGTTAAACGTTATCTAACATGTCTTCCATTTGGTAGCTATATGTGCAACTCATGGGGAGCGAAGAATTATTTAAAGAAGAAACCTCGCCGGAGAATACAACAGAGGAGGAAAATGACGGTGGTGCTGACATAGAAGCTTGATGAATGAAACCACACCACAGTCTATATAGTTCACGAGTGTCTTTTCACAGTTTTGTTTTGACTTGTATTATCGAATTTATCCTATACAACGAAGACAAAAACTATTAAAAAAATTTGTAGGCTACAAATTAACCAATTGACTATCTTTCATTTCAAATAGGAATTTCTTCCTTGTCAAAAAAAAAAGAAAATGTAAATGTCTGCAAAAATGTAAATGACCAGAGAAACATATCTTATATCAGGTACAAAGGTACTTAAACTGCGTTGCTGTCTTGCTCATAATCACCAATATTTTATACTTAAACACAGATAAGACATCAAAACTGTGGAATCTAAGGTTTTGTAGCATCAGAATATTCAAAAACAAGTCGATTATCAAGTCATGATCATTACCAACACAGACAAAAAGACATCGAAAACTGGAGAATTTAAGGTTTTTGTAGCAATAAAAGTTTTCATAGGTGTTGCTCCAAATCTTCACCGCTCATCACTTCCAACTGTTTGATAATATCTTGAGACAGAGATTTGACAGACAGATCCACATCTTCCAATAGTTCACCCAAGAATGGAATGGTTTCAGCGAGCAGCACAAGATACTCTTCCTTAAGATTGTCAATCATCTGTTTCACACTCCTCAAACTCAACAACCTCGCACGCAACTTCTCACTCCTTGTTTGCATTAGCACCTGACCAAATATGATTTTTTAAGAGAAAGTTAAGTGTTGTGAACAATTATGCACTTAACATTTTCTAAAGTAAAAGCTCAGAGAAGACTGTTGTTTACCTCATGGTTCAGCGGTTTCCAGAGCAGATCAGAGCCAGAGGCTACTGCCATTTGACCAATGCATGAAACCACCAACTCATCAACCTCTTCTACCGACGGTAGATGTGGTATCTCCTTTAAACCAGATGGCGGTTCGACAGCAAGCTGTGATACTACAGGCTTCAGTAGCACCTGCGAAGAAGAATACAGTTTGTTTAAAAAATTTAATACTCCACGAAAAAGGATGCACGTCTTATATCCAAAGGTTAAAAGATAAGTCACCTGGAAGTTATTTGCGTCAAGAAACTTCACGCTTCCAGTATCATGCGAAAAGCAGTTCGTCAAAGAAGAAAGCACCAACGCCCTAAGATGCCAGCTTTTTGGTGATATAGTGTCATCCGTTTCCTGAATTTTGGCCTTCTTTTTCTTCCTTGTTGAAACTGATGCTCCGGCACTGGTGAGATGAGATACAATACCGTCAAGCATGAACTTGAAGTATGGCACAAAGATCGCCCTGCATTCCACAACAAGAAAAATTGAAGTTAGTTATCCAAGATATTCCGGAAACTTATGTAAAGGGGATCAGAGCTTCTTGGAAGTAATCGTTTACTCACAAGTGAGCCTCGCAGAGTCTATTCACCAGACCGTAGAAAGAGATAGATCTGTCAACGCTCTTGCTTTCGTTCCCAGATACGTCTACAATATCTGACTCTGCCCAATCAATACTTCTGATAAAGAGGGGTTTGAACTCAGACTCAGTTAGCTTCTTTGTGAGTGTAACCGTCGCTTTGATCACACTTCTCTCAGCATCATCAACGTTCTGAATTGTTGCTGGATTCTGGCGTCGGATATCTAGGGCAGCTAAGCATTGGTCGAAAATCTTTGCATGGTTACAAACAATAGATGCTCTATCCATTTTTGCAACCAGATTCTCTAGCATATCAAAAGCAATCACCAAACTTGCGTCGCCAGAAGTAACAGCCTCATCGTATATTCGTAGAAGAGGTTGCAGAGTGAGGCGGACCTGGAAGAAAAGTTATTACTGTTAAGATCACTAAACAAGGAAGAAAAAATTCAGATTCATGTAACTATTTGAAGAACTCACTGGTATTTTCTCAGTAAGGAGTCGCCTAATGGCATTGGCTTTGGATTTAAGGTTCTTGTCGAAGTCAGAAACGTATTCACGATGCAGCACCATGAGTCTAATGATATCCCCAAGATGAGGGTTTAGGAAACCTCCAAGTTTTTCAATCACAGCTTCCAAAGTGACTAGAACAGACAGCATAAGCAACTGTTCCTCGGCTGATGCGTTTTCAGTTGATGCAGATGACACTTCGCGCGATTGCTGTACCAGATTTTTCATTATGCGTGGAAGTTCAACGAGCGCCTTTGGTCCAAGAACATTGATCAACGCACCAGTGGTACGAAGACAGCTTGAAGAGACTCCCAGGTTCTTTGAGCTGATGCCTTCTGCGACAGATGCAAGACACTTGCTGAAGATCGGATGACCAGAGGGAAGCCTGCTAGCCAAAACTTCCAGCGTTGAAATAGCAGCTCGTTTAGCTGGAACTCCGGACTCGTCATCTGTCTCAACAATTACGTTGACGATCTCCTGGCACATCTTCCCGAAAGCTTCAACAGCCGCTTCGTCCAAGTTCAACCAAGGGTTTCCTCTTTTCTGATTGGGGAGCCTCCTCTTGTGTTTCGGTTTAGAAGTAGTGGAGTCCTTAGCTCTCGCACTTATAAGCCCAAGTACCTGCATTCAATAACATATCAAAGAACGCCATTAAGTCAAGGCCTTCAATATATGTTATTGCTCTAGTACCAATACCAAAAGAAATTATAAACGGTAATATTGTATACCTTTTTCGTCCCATTACGATCTGACTGCTGCTTAAGTAAGCTAGTAACAACTGTGAAATATATAGACAGATCCATAACTCCTGTAACACTCATCAAGACATCATGTATACGCATTCTGATTTCCTTTTTAACCGCAGAAGACACATCTTTCTTCTTTGTGGAATCAACAGCTTGCAGGAGAAGTATACAACCCTTCATAAGCTCCTGCAGTTCTTGCTGAAAATTTAACAAAACGCATTTAATAAACATGGACATTTAAGAAAGCACACAGAAGGAGAAACAAGGTGATAAAAAACTATCAATTCTATATACAGAAATGTAGTAAAAACAATTTCAAATTATAAAAAGTTGGAAAAGGGTTTACCTGAATACCAACTGAAACATTATTTCTTGGTTCATGTGACACTGCAAACGCAAATTCTGGGTCTTGCAGTTTCTGGAATATAAATTCCAAGACAAGCCGCATCTGAAAGAAACATTCATTACTAGAACTGTCTTTGCTGATAGTCTGAAGAAGCATGACAAGGGATGAGAGCCATGTTGAAGAAGTATATTGTTCGCATATTTCCACGGCAAAAGCATACTCCCACTCCCTCTTAATATCGGATATGAAACTATCCGAATCCTGGACATTGCCAAGACAAGCTGAGTCTTTCCTTGAAATTAGGGACTTGAACAAGAGGACAAGTAGAGAAGGCAAGCCATTTTGTTCACCAATAACTCTGCCGAAATAAAAGATTGTCATCAGTATTTTAAGAGAAAAATAAAACTCAAAACCTCAATTCAATTTTATGTATCCAGACATTACCCCAACAGGTAAGCTACAATGGAACGCCTTCTATGCGCAACAATATCAGGTAACACTTTAACAAAAATCTGAAAAATCAATTAGTAAAAGTATATTAATCCACAATTGGTTTAACATTTCATGAAGAAGGTAAAAAAAGAAACATGACGAAAAGGTTACCTCCAGCAACTGCTCCTCACTCTTGGTCTTAGACAGCCAAAATGGAATAACCGATGACATAAACTCCTCAAAGATCGACTTCGAGTGACTATCAATCTACAAATAAAAAGTAAAGAAAGAGCTGTTAGGGAAGATTTTAGTCACCATCAAAATATCAGGATTCAAGTGATCAAAATGAAATTGATACAAGACTAAGAAGGTTATGGACTAACAAACCTGTGTCACAGTTGATTCGCCAACCAGCGTAAGTATGCTGATGATATGGTCCAAAACTCTATCTGGGACAATTTTAACTATTGAAGTGAAGAGGGAGAAGATATAGTTCCGTGTGACTCCATCATCTGAGGAATGAGCAAACTCAACCAGCATTTTGACATCGATTTGATTTGTTATGTCAACCTGCTATCAGAAGTAATTTAAGAGGAGAAAACAAGCAAAAAAATATGGTGAAATCAACCCCATTTAAAAAATCGAAAGCGTACCTTCAAAGGACTCATATTAGGAGAATCAAAAATATCTTTCAGGAGTAAGAGCACCGTCTGTTGGATGGAAGAAATAGCAGCTTGAGTTATTTCACGAACATCCTCAGCCGACGAAGCAATTTTCACCCATTCATTAGTCATAGACCTTTCCAGGAGCTTAAACAAAGACCCTACAAGTGACTCCCTAAACAAGAATAAGTTCAAAAAATTAGTCCGGCAAAAATGTCTCACTAAACAATAAAAATGTCTCCGATTGCCAAAATTGACAATGGACAAGCAAATATAAGAGTATATAAATTCAAGAGACCTGTGAGCTTGATCTTTCTTTAGAAGCAGCACGTCAAGTAAGGAGGCAATGAAACAGAGAGCCTTTTCTCCTCTTAGAAGTTCCCCACCATTTACGTCTTCTTCTAGACATGACACTGATTTCTTCTGTTTCTTCTTCTTGATCAAAGAATCAATAACAAGATTATCCTGCTGAGTGATATTATCCAGGGTATGGATCACCGTTGAACAAGAAATCTGCAACAGCATTGAAGATACCATGTCAAAAAGAAAATACAACCAATAGAAACTGTTTGCCAAATAAATTGCTTTGCATTAAGTTTTGTAAAACTGGATATACTGTATAAGAAAACAGTGAAGAAAGAAAGGCACGGAAGAATACGAGAAAAAATTGAATGAGAGCATACCTTCAAGCGTAAGACAGCTTCTTTAGCAGCATTTTGTATTCTGCCATTTGTACTTCGGAACAATGACACTAGCATGTGGAAGAAACGAATCTGATCCAGAAAGAACAATCAAGAGAATTAATTGATTAAATATATATATATATGAAGAGAACTATAGTAGGATTCTGAAATTATATTTCACTAAGCCATTAAGACTGACCTGAACCTCGGTCTCCAATTCATTATAATAGTGATTGTTTAATTTCTCCAAAATGGTAAGACATGGGGAAAGAGCGGCAGGGTGTTCTGATGCCAGACAATCCACCTACAAAAGAAAATATCTGTGACTTGGAACGAAAAAGCAACCAAGCAATGCAAGGAAAATAAGTAACAATGACATATTCTTACTTTCAGTGCCTTCAGTATATCATCATCGAGAGACTTCCCTTTGAACGACGCGGAATGCATCATCGAGCACTGCCACAGGGAGAGAAGAGCAAAAGCGAAGTTAATAACTGTGGCACAAGGCAACATGTATGTTCTCATAGTACGGGAATGGAGATAGAATAATTTACCTCAAGAAGAATGCACAATAAATCGACCTCGGTGTCTGACATTGGAGGGGAAGTTTTGTCCGGTTTAATGTAGTATTGGCTACGTTTATCCAGAAGCTGAGACAATAACTTGACATTTTCATCACGCAGAAGTGAGATGCCCAGACCTTTTAGCAGTGATATAACTCTTAGCTGTAGGAAGAAAAAGGTAAGACTTAATAGGTGTCACAATCCACAAGGGAGTCATAAGGATACTTAACTTTTTAAGGAAGGAAGTGAAACAGAAAACAGATAGAAGAAACACACCTTCCCATAAGCAGGAAGTTCTTGCGCACACAATAAGATGACCGAAAGAATGCTTTCTTTTGTGGGTTGATCAAACCTGAAGTTGAAAAACAAGAAAATATGCACTAAGGGAGTTTGCAAATGAAGTAAACGAATTAATATACCCATGTGTCATTACACAGCTGTTCAACTCAGCTAAGTACCTTTTTTGCAGGTCAACTGGCACTAGTAAGTCATTAGGGGTTGAACTGAGCAACGATGTCAAGTAGGACGGAAGAAACTTATTGTCTGACAATATAAGCCTCCTTTGTTGAACAATCATTCCCAACAGTTCATCAAAAGAACTACTATTGATTGCAGCACTCCCTGGTTTAGATTTCAGACGAAGGATTAAAACAAATGCTAGGACAAAACATAATCAACTGATGCCCAACTAAGTTTTTACCGTTTTTCTTGCTAGAGTCGGCGTGACACCGTAGGTTGTACAGCGCCTCAAAGCAATTCATAGCAGCTACTTTAACGTCCTACAGAGTGAAAGCACCAAAACGGGTTTAAGAAATGACGATAATCAGGCCAAAGAGTCATACTATAAAGAAAACACAAAACTTCAGGACTCACCTGATTATCACTCGATATGGCGACCAAAAGTACGGGAAAACTAGAGAATATTTGACCCGACCATTCACTATTTCCATTAGAGCAAAGATACAAGAAGCACTTGAGACTTTCAAGTTTGACCATATGAAGAACATCTGCAAGAAGAAGATAATAGCATAAGAAAACAGGAGAGAGAATAAAATAGACAGTGTTACCATCAACTAGATTATATAATACACCAGAGTATAAAAAGGAAAGAGAAAAATCATAAATAAAAACTAGAGCCCTGAGAATGCTAGAAAAGAGCTCAAAATGATTACATCAGATTTGCTTAAGAGGTTTATAACTAGAGAAATATAGGCTTCAATGCAAACCTTCTCGTGATATGAGCCGAGTGAGAAACAAAACGGGACAGACTTTGGCTTCTCTCACACGGTAGTGGAGGTGTTCTTTGAAAACATGCTGTGATCGGGTTGTTGCGAAAAAGAAAAACAAGTCCTCAAGTCCGCTACACAACCTTCCGCTAAAAACCTGAACGAAGGAGAAGTAGCACATATACTTGTGAGCATTGATATTGGTTGGGCAACACGATGCAAAGATATTCAATATAACCAAATAATAAACAAATCAAGTTGAAAATCACCCACCGAAGAGACATGAGCAGGTTCAAGTTTTATGAATGACTCGACCAACTTCCAAAACAAGCAGATCAGAAGCTTAGAATTCAATGCAGTAAAATCAGAGGTGTCAAAAAGTTGATATAAGAGTTCTTGGCAGTTGCTTTTCGACAGCTGCAAGTAATACACACATCCATCAAAAACTAACAAGGTAAAATAAGCAACAAAATCGTACATTATGAAAACATCAATCTACATTAGCCAGAAGAGCACTATACCTCTATCAAAGAAACGTCAACTACAACATCAGATTCTTCCCACTCAGTCTTCAGAATAGGAAAGCAAAGCTCGAACAGATCCAAAAATTGACTAGGATCTATATCAAAGGAAGACAGAGCCATCAACATTAACTCTTGATAACTTATCATATGAGACAAAACCTTTTACAGTACTTCTAAATAGATAGCCCATAGTCATTATCGTAAATAGTTAACGCATAAACAATGGACAGAACTTTACCAGAAGAAGAACCCATCTTGTGCAGTGACTGCATCAGGACAATCAGAAACAGCGTCTTTGCCAACGGTGCGTCTTGGCAACCAACAGTAAACCACTGAATAACGTCACCAGGGTGCATCATAAATGCTTCCACCAGCTTGTTAACGACATCCATGTTCAATGCAGACACACTTTCGCGGATCGAGGATATGTTCCCAGACATGATATCTGGGAGCTTTTTCTGTCAAAAAACAAAAAGAAGTTAGTAGGTGACATGATAATAATATTTACAACAAAAAAAGGATTTGTGATTTTGGTGTATGAAGAATATGCAAATTAAAAAACTCATATTTACCATTCCGTCATCAGCAACAAGATTCTTGAAAAGTGGCCAGTTAGCATCCTTCCCCAAAGTCAGCACATGTAGGTTTAAATTCCAAGTCTATTTACAGAAATGATTACAATTAGCCCAAGTTAAATAATCTTTTTCCATAACTGTATACAGAAAAGAGAACGAGAAAGAACCTTCGGCAGAATTAAAAGAAATGGGAACATTGCAGAAGCGACTTTCTCAGTAGTCTCGCCTTTGTTACAGAAAGCTGAGACAGCAATTTTAAGGGACAAAGCAGCGACATCTGCTGCCACATGAACATCTTTTGATAAACCTACAACAAAAATGATTGCTTCCCCGTAAATTAATTGCACATCTTAAAAATTTGCACTCCTGTAGCAATTATATATATTTTACAAGACTAAAGAACAAGAAATGGGATGAGAACACTACACAGATTTTTCTTTCAGGCATTCCCAAAACCCATTCAGAAGTTCAAAAATATGCACAAACATAAGGAAACGTGGCCCTAATAAGAACATGGCCCGAGCATTATAAGTTCCTATAAATGAAACGGTGTACCAGTAGGGCACAAGAAAGCAAGCTATGAAAAAGACAGTGCAGCCTAGAGAAATGTCTGACTGATGTTAGCCCACTATAAATTGATCAAATATTACTGCTAGCAGAAACGATATATCTTTAGGGATTATGCTAATAAAGCTCTAGACGACAACACTGACTCCAGTTAAGAAAAATAGAGAGCATTTTCAATCACCTGAATGGAGAATCCCACCACAACGTTTCACCACATGAAGCAAAGCATCCAGAAGACTAGTAGAGGTTACTATATTCGGCAACTGATCAAGAGACAGAGCGGCCTGAACAACAGCCAGATCATCATCCCAAAGCTGGCGAACTATAGCATCCTGAATTGTGACAAGGTTCTGTAGAGAGTTGCAAATAATTTGAAGACTAGTCAGATGCCAAGAAGCGCGTAGTAAGAAGTTATAATATTTGTAAGAATAACACCACACAGATACCTCTGCTTTTGATATATCACGCTTGAGATCACCGTTTAGACTAGAAAGCGCAGCACAACGTACAGCAGCCTATGATTCATATCAAGCCCTCAGTCTTGCATACAAAGGAAAAACAAAGAATATAACAAAACTAAGATCAGAGTTTGTAGTACCTTGGGATGGTGGAGCCGGAACCACAATTTTGAATCCACGAACGGTAGGGACATGTCTGAGTTCCCATCCAGCATACGAGACAACATCTCCAGCTTCAAATCTTCTTTTTTGGACAGATTTTTAGTATCCTGAAGAAATAATTTTATGACTCATAAGGGACTAAACAAGTAAAGGCAGAAAATAAGTCGCTGAGAGTTGGATCACAGACCTCCATGAATTTTTGTACTGCTGCACGGAGTTCAACAGAATACTTCTTGCTAACGATAGCCAGAATTTTCTTCGCCCAGCTCCCTACAATTTAAATTGCAACCAAGGTCAATATAAAAAGAGAACCACGAAGGAGAGTCAACTTAAAGACACGGTAGCTGACAATTCACTAACCAGATGTAGAAGATGTAAGATCACTTTTGTTCTTCTGATATTGTGCCATACAAGTAGAGAAAACCTTGGAGATCAAATGATCAACCAAGTTTTCGACTGGAACACTATCAATTATCGAAACTAAAATTTCGAGGCATTGATCATCAGATGAACTGCAAAAAAGAAGTCGGCAAGTTAAAACATGAATCCTAACAATATAAGTACACTGAAAAATGGCAAAACAGTGTCAAATACACACCAGTAAAGGAGAAGAGAATCTAGTAACACTGCCAGGAACTTCTTGATGTTGAATTCTTTGGACAGACCTAGAAGAATACCAGAAATATCCCTACACAAAATTGACGCCCTCGTTGGAAAAATAATAATAAGAACACTTACTGTTAAAATAGCCAAAGAGAGATACGGTCAAATGTGACTACCTTATTTCCTTTAAAAGGTCCAAAGCTTTCTTTGGGATCAAGTCCACGGACTGCAACTGTAGTGGATCAAGCAAAACAATTAGTTCAAAAAGACTAACACTGGCCAGTTGTGATCGGTAAACAATAGAAAATATGTTTCATCTCATAACTAGAAGTTCATAAATTCATGATATATCAAAACTATGAGAACTGAAAAGAGAAAGTTCATGTACCTGAACCAAATTAATCAACGCCATAAATGACAACCGAAGCCAATGAGGATCAGAGGATTCTTTGGCATGTTCACGAGCAACATCGATGATTGACCTCATAAAGCGTTTGATAAGATTATCATTTAGCGAGGCTCTGTTAGCCAACATGCCAACAACCATCAACGCACCAGCCTAGAAAAACAATAACATGTATTAACAATCACACAGACTGAAACAAGAAGTTAAGAATATCATAATATTCAGATTCCGGTTTACAAACCTGCTGATCTAAACAGCCTTTCGCAGCAGACTGAAGACCAGAGTCGACAAAAGGTAAAATCAGCTTTACAATATCTCCATCAACCTTTGCAACAGAACCAAGAACTTCGACGACAACAGCTGTGGTGAAGCTGACCACGGGTTTTGAAGGCTGGTACTTCTTAGTCCGAGATCCCTACAACAACCAAACAGATGTTCATTTTAATATATGCGTATCACACAAACACATACAGAAAACTATAAAACAAAGAAAAAAAAGCTACTTACATATTCACACAAGGTCTCCAAGACCTGCGTATCACGTATACACTGCTGAACGAGAACCGATCGAGGAGGTGGAGCACCTGAGTTTTTCACCCCATCCAGAAACTTCCACTTGGTGTTACTATAATATAAACAAGAGAAACGTTTAGAATAAAAGTACACTTCTAAGAACGAATGAATAAAAGAATCATTTACTCACCCAGTGGAAATCAACTGAACAATACGGACAAAGGCATGAGTATCGTGATACGGCATAGCACATAACACCACATCTTCCACATTGTATACATGAACCCTGTAGCAGAATCAAGTCGTTAGCAAAAAAAATCATTATAATATATATATATATATATATATATATATATAGCCAAAGTCAAAGAGTGGTTAGGAAACACATACTTGTATCTTCTTATGAGATACTCAAGAGTCTCCAAGGAAGCACGAAACTGAAGATAACCAGAGAGTAACCGTAGGTACGAGCTGATAGACGCATCAATCCGAGCATTTTCTTCCTTATTCAGCAACTCCCTATCGATTTCTCTGCTCTTGTGACTAAACAAATCGCTCACGAAGTTCTTAAACCTCTCGTCTTTGTTTCCGAGCACTTCGAGACCTGAGGATTAAACAGAGAAGGACGATTCAATCAGCGCTGTTGCTTGTTTCGCTATAAGAGAAAGACCTAAGAAAACGGAGAGCAAACCTTTGAGCCCTAGCTCGTAGATTGATTCGATATCGAAATCGGCTGCTTCTTTGGGGCTGAAGAGAATCGAAGGGCGTGTGTAAGGTCTCTTCGAAGGCTCTGTGTCGGCTTGTACTACCGCCTTGATGGCTTGTAGCTGGGAAGCTAACGAAGAGCTCATGCTGTGGTATTAGGCTTGTTCTTCAGAGTCTGAGAGAGAGGGAGATGGAGAGAGTAAGAGCGCGTCGCGCGGCGTACAAGAAGAAGAACGAACGAAGGTTTAGGGTTTAACGATTATTTTGTTTTTAAAATGAAGAAAAATAAGATAGGAGGCCCCTGTGTTTTCGCGAAATCACGCTCTGTGTCTGTAATGGGCCAGGGCTTTACCTCATCCTAAATATATAATGGGCCTAACCGACCCCATCCTACAGCTATTCACTAGATTACGTGTCGTTTCTCTCATCGATACACAATACTTGCCGTTTCATCCAATAAGATTGTTGTTAATATAGATTTATGTTTAAGATAGAATTTATTGGTGTTAAAAAAAGATGTAATTTTATCATTTAAAAGCTAAATTGGATTTTACTCTAGGTTTCTTATATATTAAAGAAAAATAACAATAATCAATATAATTATTTTAATTTTTGAAGATTCTTTTGGAGTTGTATTGACAAAAAAAATGTAATTAGAAGTCGGAGAAAATTAGTTAAATTAAATTAGGTTGGAGCTACAACTGAAATAGGCCAAAACAACACCACATCTAGGACTTTACACTAGAACATCGTCCCGTTTTGCCTTTATTTAAATAGAACAAACAAAACGGTGAATCGTCGTCTCCAATTTGCGCCAAAACGGTTTGGCAAATCATACAAAGGAAAATAGATTGTTTCCACTCTCTTCCTCTTGTCACTCAAAGGCCGAGGCCTACGCGGGCTGTAGAGCAAGCCCTGACTCATCATCTGTGTGCTTCACCTTAACTTTTCTTATCTTCTTTTTCCTGATGACGGGCCATATGAGAAGAGCTCTAGCCACGCGACTCAGCGGGTCTTGAAGACCATCCACTTGGTAGTGACCAAACCGCCAGTCACGGTCAACAAACTGTCTCCCTTGAGGCTTGTCCAGACCATCTTTTAAACAAAGTAAGATCATAAAGCAAAGTTCGAAAACGTATAAAAACACACAGCTTAAGAAGTGGAAGTTGTGTGACTTACCAGCGTACATCAGACCATGATTGTCAACGCCACGGTAGAATGGCCGTACCTTTCCTGCTTTCGCAGCTTTTTGGAGTTCGTTCCATGCAAGAGACCGATCATTACGAGTGATTTTTCCGCTTTTCACTATCTGGAGAGTAGCATAGGAAAAAAAGAAAGCCATTTGAGGAGAAAAGCAATTTGATAATCTCAAGTGTAGGGTTATAATGATAGTACCTTGGTAAAAAGATGGTACGATGGCCGAACGGTTCTAGCAAGATTATTAGCTCGGTCAACAGCAACAAGTCCAAATTTTGGACCGTACCCATCAGCCCATTCCCAGTTGTCTGAAATAGTCCAAAATATGTAACCGAGCACCGGAACACCCTGTAAAGCCACAACACACAGTGAGACGATGCCAATACCAAGTTTTGTTTACGGTAAGCTCAAAGCTTACCTTTAGCATAGCAGCATAAAGGGCAAGGAGATGCTCGATCATGTAAGGTCGACGAATCACATCCGTTTCATCAGAAACACCGTTCTCTGTGACGATGAAAGGAACATTCAGGTGCTTGTATCTCTGGTGGAACATCAACAACACGCGGTAGAGGCCATCAGGGTATACACCTCTTCCAGATTCACTGTATTCATCAGTCTCTACTAGCTTTAGTCCAACACCACACACTGCTTCCTGATTACCAGGAGAGAAAGCAATGTCACTGATCCAAATTTTTAAGACCTGAAAGCATATTTTAGCTACTCTTACCTGTCCGTAGTAATTGATGCCTATGAAATCCAGTTTCTCACAAATGCTATCGATATATGAAAACATAGTGAGTGAGTTACTAAACGTAACGGACCCAACGTCAAAGAGGCCATATGGTCGCATAAAGGACACGTGATGCGCAACTCCTACCAAAGGCTTTTCCAAGGAGCTGCCAAGTAAGAGTTCGAAGCTTAGTAAGTGTGACAAATCCATTTGATATTATTGTAAGAAAAAGGAGAAGAACTAACGTTTTCTCGTGGATATAGTCATAGGCCTTTGAGTGAGCAACAGCCATCCAATGCATGACTCGATGGAACACACCCATTGGTAGAGTAGATGTAGCCATCTCCAGAAAATCAGGGGTGTTACCGGGCCAAGTTCCGGCCATGTAAGTAAGCATGGCGAAGATGTGGGGTTCGTTAAATGTAATCCAAGAGTCTACCAAATCGAACATGGAATCCACAACAAGCCTGGCATTGTTAAAGAAAGATTGTCAAGACCTATACAAAAATCTACATAAAGCTAAATTTGAAGAGAGATTCATTCACCTGGTGAAGTCCATAAAGTAGTCGACGGTCTTTTCCATTTTCCATCCACCGTAATCAGCAGCCCATGGTGGCAAGGAATGATGAAACAGTGTTAGCATCACCTTCATCCCGTTTGAACGAACTCTGTTTAGTATCCATTTGTAATGTTCAAGGGCCTCGTAGTCAACCTACAAAACAAAAAACAGAGCACTCTGTTTGATGTATCACACCATTAAGTAAGGAATCTTTCTCTACTAGAAACATATTCAGACCAATGTTCAAGACAATTGATTAGACGTTTTCTACAAGATTAATGTAGAAAACTACTGGTTAGTTAGACCGATTTTTCAAAAAATTAGTTCTATAAAAATCGTTTTTCGATTTACAACTACCCGCAGCCTAGACCAATTTTTAGAACACTGATTGATTCAGACACAAGATTTATATATGCTTAATTGACTCACTGCTTCCTTAATCCCATTGGTAGGCTCTTTGGGCATGATCCTACACCAATCAACACCCATCCTGAAGACAGTAACGCCAGTATCTTTAGCTAGCTTCACTTCTTGGTCAGGATCCGACCAAAACTTAAGCCTAACCTCCCTGAAACAAATAGAAAAAAAAAATCTCAGCTTAAGCTCTTAAGATCAATGTTCAAAATATTCATAAGCAGTAATTAAACGCTTTATATGAGATTATTGATTATTTGTTCAAAATATGTCTAGACCGATTTTTTATCCAAATTAACTGATTTTCTTTAAAAATTGTTTCGTTTAGGTCCAAATCACCGCCTAGGCGTCTAAGCTTAGACGCACACTAGACCATTTTTAGAAACTGCGTAAGACACAAATATGTAACAGACACTATCTAAGACGAAAGTATATGATAGAAGCTCACGCGTGAGGTGTGTTGTGCCACGCAGCTACATTCTTAGTGGGTGTACTGTCGGCAACAGCGTTATCTTCCTTTCCACGAGTGTTCTTGGCCAGACCTTTGGTTATAGCTCCCACAGCGAGCTTAACCTTCTTCTTCCTCTTTGCTTTCTTATCCTCTTCGTCTTCTGCTGAGCACGGCGTTTCTTTCGCAAACCGGATCCATGCATCGTCGAGATCGTCCTCCGCGTGAGCAGGTGCAGTAGCCAATCCGAAGAAGAACTTTCCCTCGTTGTGCTCTGAAACAAAACAGAGATTTTCATCACCCAGATTCAAAGAAGGAAGTACACAATCGATAGTAGTACCTTGGGAAGTGAAATCGGCGAGGACTTCTTTGGATTCGTCGATTGGAGAGCGAAAGTTCCGGAGGTTCCGGCGACGGAAACGAGAGTAGGAGACTGCGTTGGCGCCGACGGTGATCGTGCCGAGAAGTCCGGCGATTTTAACGAGCAGTGTGAGTATGCTCATTATTCCCGATGATGATGACCGGCGCTTTCTAGTTTCTTACCGGCGCGCGGTTAAAGATATAGTACGGGTTTTATGTAAGAAAAGCCCATCAAAAGCCCATCTTAACAGCGTGTGTTTAAGTGGTTGGTGGTGATCCTTCGCTCGCAACCTTATCGTGTTCGTGTGGGTGGCTTAGTTCCAACGTCCGTGTACGTCTTCGTATCCTACGATAATCATCAATAAATGTGATGTGCCATCAATGTTTTTAACTGTTTTTTTTGTACTTAAAGCCTCTTTACTCTTTTGAGTACTAACACTACTACTCTTTCAAGCTGTAGGTACAACAATACATCAATGCTAAATAGTTCTAATATTTTGTTGAAAGTTTATACGTATGCTATTTAATTCTGATTTAAAATGTGTTGATTATATTCGTGGTTGGATTTCCAAGCTCAATGGCTTTTACTTTGCTATGTGTAACTATGTGAGTGGTCCAAACAGATTTTAGTCATTTTTTTTCTCGACCACTTCAAGGTCTTTTTGGCTTTTATATTATTTCTGTCTCTGGTATCACACTTTTTTGGCAGTTTCACATAATAAGAATCAAATCCTACTTTAGTTCAAATTTGTATTGGCCGACATAGCCTAGTCAGTGTTTCTAATTGTTTAATTACTCTATGCCACTAGCCAATTACATTAAAATAGATTTTCTTTCTCACGCTTACGGAGATGTAATTTATAATTTACATGAAATGTATGGAAGGAGTTTTACAAGTATCTAACTTCTGAATGTGAATCATAGGTGAAGAAATTGGTTAATAAGTCATGATGAGAAAACATGTGGAAAGAAGATTTTTCTCAAGAGTGTCAAGTCATGTTTCAGGGAAGAACTAAGATCTTGGAGGTGTGAAACGCGAACACTTGTTCTTCTTCCTTCCACTGCTTTTGTTGAGACCACATACGCAAGTCTCGAGCAGCTGATAGTCCTCTTGCCAGAACAAGAGCGAGGCTTTCTCAGGCTGTTCTATCAGTTTCTTAGATGCCAAGAAACCTGCGATAGTCCAAGTCTGGTAAAGCCTTGATTGTTTCCCCACGAACCTCCCGCTTCTCGTGTCATAATACTCAGGCCACTGGTCTTCCTTGAGCCTCTTCTCTGCTACAGCAACTGCTTTCTTCGCCAGGTCTAGTTTCCCCATCTTGATACAAGCCAATGTGAACTAACAAAAATCAAGACGTTAGAAAAGGTTTTACAGTTTCTTGAACCTTAATAAACAGCTACGCGCTCCGTTTCAGATTAATTTTTCTTGAGTTAAAAATTTGTTTCATTTTAAGTATCTTTTTCTGTTTTCAAAATATTGGTTTTTCCAATTTCATACCTATTCTTTTATCTCATCAATTAACACAGTCAAATAAATAATGAAATAATTAGGAGTAAGTAATATATAAAATTTAATGATTTTCTTTATTTGTTTGAATAAATTCAAAAACTACAATTAATCTGAAACTGGGAGAGTATTGTTTATTTGTACCTGCCAGAGGAGAGTTGGCCAGGATCCTCCATTATGATATGACCAAGGCCTGCAATGACACGTATGAATCAAAGATCTGCAGACAAGGCAAAAAAAAAAGAAACTAAAGTAACTTGAAGGGACTAACGTGTTCTTTGGATCAGAGCCAGTGATGATTCTCCATTCATCTTGCTCTAGAGCAGGAAAACAGATCTTGAGAGGCATGTTTGCAACGAGATCATCCCATTTCTCTTCGATCAGCGTCATGACTCCTTCGTTCTGTTCTTGGCTACCAAGAGACGAAACAACAGCCCAGAGGTTTCCCAATGTGAAGAATCTGAAATCCATGTGAGCAGGCTGGAGATTCCCTATGAAGTAACCTCCTCTGTTGGGGATCCAGTCCACGAGCCAAGAAGGGATCTGTTCTGGATATATGTTGAACTTGTTGGTCGCATCTGGTGAATACTCCTCGGTGTTGTAACGGTAAATCTCGTTTATCTTCTTGATGTCGACCCAATAATACTCTCTGATGTGGAATGATAGGGCACTTAGGCGACTGTTGACTGCAGCGACCAAGTTCTTGGTTTCATCGTTCACGTTGAGTATCTCTCTAGCACAGCGGAGAGCTGAGTAGAATAATGCCTGGAGGCAAAAATAATTCCATTACCGTTAGTTATCAGTTTGCTTATGTGTAAATAAGTTTTTAGTTATTTTATTAACGTTTACTTGGATTTCGAGTGGATGACCATGAATGCCCATTCTTCTATCAATCATACATGATCCATCAGTCACAAGAAGAGTAGGGAACATGTCGAAACCGTCAGCTAGACATAGCTTGAGGATCAACTTGATCCCTGTTTGAACATCGATTCTCTCTTGCAACGTGTAATCACCGGTGAGCTTTCCATAAGCTCTCAGCAATATGATCCACCACAAGCCTATAGCAAAAGTTATAACCTCAGTAAGAAACATTCTCCACTCATATTATTACTATTGCAATGCTAAAGTGACACAAAACATAATGTGACTGTTTCTCAAAGATAAGTGGAAATGTAGTTTATTCAATTAAAAACACTGAGCATATGGAGCTTACCCGAGTCAACAGGGCTAACACGTCCAATAGCTGATTCGCCAAAGTCTGCATCTAAACACTCCTCAAACGAGCCATCGTTGCCTTCAAGTGGCACAGATTTCACTTTAAAACTCGCTGGCATTAACCCTGGGCCAGGGCTGTGACAGTCCACTGTTTTCTCCCAGCTCTACAAAACCAAGCAGCAAAATTCTCGATTAAGAAAACTTAAGTGTGGATCAGTAAATCAAATAACTTACAAAGGAAAATACTCTTCTACCAGAAACTATATGGTAGGCAAGGAAATGCAAATCTTTAGACCATGTAAATAACGCAGCTAAAAGAAGATCACAGTGTTACAGTGATAGAAAACATTCTGATCAGTAGTAATTTTACAAGAACTAAGCTATAAACATAATGGGGGATCTGACCAAATCAAAACTTTTTTAAGAAACATAAACTAACAAGGCAGCCAAGGAGAGGCAAATCTTTAGACCAAGTAGCCACAAACTCAGGACATCATCACAGCATCACTCATTTTAACAACTAATTTACGACAAAAGCAACCAAACTTTTTTGGTCTGAACAGATTAAAAAAAACACAAGAAGACATACCTGGAACTGCAACATACAGGGGAGAGATTTCTCCAAGTCTTGCCTTTCTCCGTTAGGCAACAAAACACAAACTAGATACATTTCCCGTTTTCACAAAAACAACTTCCCTAAAATGAAATATTAAATTCCAATGGCAAATAATGAGCGCACAACCAAAGAAACCTAAAAACCTATAACGGGAAACTTGCATAGTAAACTAGTTAATGCCAGGTATAAAAGACCAACCAAATGAAACAGGTTACAAGCAACTTAACAACAACATCGACCAGTGGCTCAAAACATTGCCTAAATCTAACTGCATTGGGCAAGATCAATCAAAACATTGCCTAAATCTAACAAAAAGGTTCAAGAGAATGTTACCTGCAACTGCAATGTCTGAAGTAGAAAGTTCCTTACAATCTCCCCTTCCCCATCAAGCAAGAAGGCATAAGCCGAAGGAACAAAGTCACGAATAAACACCTGATCATAGTTCAACGTCTTCTTATCATCCCCTGGATCATTAGCCGCAACAGTCCCCACAGGGAACCCGCAGTAATTCACAACAGAATCACGAAGCAGCTTCCACGCCTCTCTCTCAGCCTCACTCTGACTCTCAACCGTTTCTCTTTCCACACCCACATTTCCAAATTTAGTATCTTCATCACCACTACCACTTTCCTTTTTCGGTAACTCCTTGAAAACCAGCGGCTTCACGAAGAAATTCTCAAAGCTCTTATCTTTATTTACATGAGAGCCTAATGAAGAAGAAGAAGAAGACTGGTTCCTAAAGTCGGAAGCTACACGGGGAATTACTAAAATACCCCTCCCTCTTCCTCCTCGTCCTATACTACATCTAGATCCTCCCCAGCTAATGGACTCGGACTTACAAAAAGCGTTCCGATCCAAAACAATCCGACTACGGCAATGAACACCAGATCTAATACTTCTGGAATCAATCTTCCTACACTGTACTTTCGACGAATTGATCAAGCTGCTCGAGCTCGTGGGAGAAACTCCGAAAAGTGAGGATCTTTTGAAACTAATGAGAAATCTGCAACAGGGTTTCATCGCTGAGACACAGATGCAGCTCCTGCTGTTCATCATCATTCTCCAAGAATGTAAATGAAAAATAGCTAATAACTATACAACTAAATCACCAGCAATAATACACAGCTTAGAGAAGCTCTTTTTAACAAATTATTGATCTAAGAAGACGATAATAATCAAGAAGAATTGGATTTTTTTAGAAATGAATGAGGATATTTTCTATTTGTCTGAATGTTTTGGTGGGCAAATGGTAATGGAATCTGAGAGACTAGTGTCGACGCAAGTGCACTCTTTATGTATTTTTCCGTATAAAGACTAAGTTACTAAAAGACCCTCGCATACGCGTCGATCCTTTAGTGTCTCGAAGAGGGGTAGTACTGACTTTCCGTAATTTGTTGATATCTGTATGGATCAGATGGATCGGTGGTGGTGACGACGCAATTTAGCATTAAATAAAATGTGCAGAAATTCATTAAAGACAACTTTATTGTCCACATGACACGATGATATTTTACGGAACTACCCTTGGACAGCGTCGAGGAAGTGGAATACTATTGGCTGAGTTTCTACGTGGCGAATGTCTATTAGTCAGATCTTCTAGATGTGCGGAGAAAAAAAAAAGGGTCTCTGATATTTATTAGACTTGTGCGTGCGTGTCCGTGTCGCCGCGGTCAATTCCGGTTTGCATTTCGTCTGGCGTACAAGCAAAGATCCTTTCTTTGTCACGACTTCTCACACGAACTTTTCTTTTCCCACGCGCTATGATGGTTGAGGGCGTGATATGCAGTCACGAATAGCATAACCCATTGGACCACATAATTAGGGCCCATATTAATCTGTATACGTGGTAACCAAGTCCATTTAAGAAAAACTTAGTTTATATAAGCCCATGTTTAGCCTATAAACAATTAGACTAATTTTTTAATCCAAACTAAACCATTATCCAAAGATGGGCTTCAACATATAACAAAACATAATAGTGTTTCATGTGTTTTGTAGCTACTTTCTTTGAGTTCACGTTTTATAACTTAATCAAATATTTTTGAGTTCTTGTTTTACCAGACTTAAGAGCACAGCATGAAAATTAGTGTTTATCTCTACTGTGGAACTTGATTACTTGAATTTGGTGAATTACTCATATTAATGCATTTGAACTATCAAGTTATACGAAAAAGCGAGAGCTTATACTTCTACGACTGGCTTAAAATTATAACAACTATTTAATTATCTTTAGTTTCGATGCCTAACCACGAGAGTTGAAGCATGTGGGCTTAGTACTAAACGTTTGTTTTTGAATAACCTAGGATGAGATAGGAACATGTCACTATGTAACGTGAATCGTTTTGATTTCTTGATATTAGCTAATTCGGTCTTATCCTCAATCCCATATTGTTACTTACTCTCTTTAACAATTTGATTAGTTTTGATAACTCGCAAGCTTCAAACTTACAACACTAGTATGCAATCTGGAAAGATAGAATGTTAAGCGCACACAGATGATCTTATGCATGTAAGACGTATTGAATCTGTTTTAAAAAAATTAAGTATGCAGATCAAATAGTTTTTTACATATACATATAGTCGTAGACAACCAAAAAACCCCTAATAACATGGAAGGTTAGCTCTAAAATTACGCTAACCATCGTAGTCAAAGGTCAGAAACCCTATGGTTCTTATACATATGTAAATAATATGGTAAATTAATTACGAAGAAAAAAAATTAGTTGATTGTAAATGAAATGTTAAGTTCTAATTAACTTTTTGATAAAAGATTGCCACAAAAGACAAACAAATAAACAAGTGGTTGCTAAGGTATGGCAAATTTCAAGGCAGGTATTAATCAAATTACGACGAGACAGACAAAACATAAACATCTTTTTATATCCAAAGGTACCACGGAACTCATAAACCAAATGTTTTCCTAGACTAGTAATAATTATGAAATATCAATAGAAAGATCATTCATGTGTCGTACTCGTATCAATCAATTACCAGTTACGTGATTTGGGTAGTCGTTAACGTGCTTAATACTGGTTTGGGTCTCAATCTATTGTTAAAGATTTTCTCTTATAAAATGATAACTCAATTGATTTTATAATTATCACGTGTTAATATGGTTTTGGCTAGTGCTTAGAGACTTGTGTGGCTAAAAATGGTTTATGCCCATAAAAAGAAAAAGAATGAACGAATGACATTAAAGCAATTAAATGTCAAGCTGTTCTAATACAGTTTCATAATTATCCATTTATAAGACTAAGTTGGAACATAGTGGTTTATATTGGAATGGTTACAATGCTTTAATTTTGAAAATATGCTTTAGTTTTTTTTGTAATATGTGTGTGTTTGTGTGTTGTGTGTGTGAGTGTGTGACTGTGTGTTATAAACCATGCGTTTGTAGTTATCGACCAAACATATACATCTTCAAGAACTAGCCAGTAAATTGTCTGATTCTTTTGCTGATCCAAATAGAATGATCAAGTCATACATACCAGCTGCTAATGCACCAATACGAATTGATGTCCTTTAAGGACACGATCAAGTTGCTACTGATTCTAGGACAAGTCTAAAACGTGTTTAGAACACTAGGTTTACTCAATTTATTGGCTAGTTCTTGAAGTTATATATCGTTTTAGCAAAACGTCTGGCTAATATTTTAACTAGTTGATAAAAAACCTAAACAGTGATTTGGCCAATAATATAAATTCAGTTATTCGAATGTGGATGATATCGATCGCAAGCTCTAACGATAAAAATAATTTTGATAGTTTTTATGAAAAAATAATTAAAAAAAAAAATTTACTAATAAATTTGAGACTCAGAATTCCAAGCTAGAATTCAATATATGTTTTTTAAGAGCATCTCTAACTCATTGATATTTTCATCTCCATAATAGTATTTGAAAGTAAAATTGATCAAATCCACTTCTATTTCTTCTTCTATAATAAAGATTTATATTTTTTTCTATTTATAGAGGAAGAAATAGCGTTCAGTGATTTTTTACTCTATATTTTGAAGATTGTTATTTAAAAAAAAAATACATTAGAGCATATTTCATCTCTCTAATAGAATTCTTTTATTTTATAGGTGAAAATAGCAAAATATATTGGAGATGGTCTAATCTAAAACATTCTTTGCTCAGTGCGCACTGATAGAATCGGTAAAATGAGAATTAATGAGTTGTAAAATTCCCCACCAAGTGTAACATTATAAGTTGTAAAATTGAACGATATAACAAACCCATATAATATGATATTAAACTGTGTAATTGGTTGAAAGCCTTTTCTTCAAAACAAATTGTCTCGTTGGTATATTTTATTCTCTCATAAGCAGCTTCTCTAAGTCTAAATGCGTAGCAAAATACCCAAAAACTAAAGTGAATTCTTCAAATACATTGTATTTCGTCAGTATCAGACTAGATATGGTTTTGTTAATGTATGTAAGAAACGTGGGACCCAGACGTTGACGCCGACGTGTAGTTCTCTGAAGGCGTTGACCTTGACCATTCAAAAGACTCTAGAGTCGGTCCATCGTGATCGATTTCCCCAACAATGGAATATTATCAACCTTGCCAAATCATCAAGTACCAAGTGGAGCGCGATAAAGAAAGAACCATCCCATGTATCTGAATCTGTGTCTTTTGTCATGTCTCTTCTGAATGGACCGCAACACAAGTTTGAATAGTAAAGAGTTTTTTAAATCACGAATGGGACTGTATTTCCACGTGCACCATTAGTTTTTTTTTGTTATGTGTATATATAAGCTTTTCATCTTGTTCCTATTATTTTTGAAATGTACACAAATAATGTTGAGTTTTAGTCAAGTATCTAAGATACATTTACCATCAAGTACGCAAAAGTAACGGGACGATTATGTGTATAACAGTATAAGCTAGAGAAACCATAATAAATTTTGAAACAACTCATGATATGTAATAGAAATTTCAATCGGTTATGTAATAAAAAAATTAAATTAAATTATAATATCAAATGCCAGTGTTACTATTAATTTGTTACTTGTATTTACCTACTATATATATGGATCCTCCAAGAAAATTAAACGTGTTAATTAAAGATTTTTTTCTTTTTAAATTTGGAATATTTACGATGTGGCTTAAGAATGCTTAGCCACATAAGAAAGCTGGATAGAAAAGTTTGTCTTATGAACCAAGTAATGTTAATTTTATTACTCTGAAACGACTTATATACTATAGTCCACAGAGAGGAATGGGTGTACTTGAATTCTAAAATTTTATTCTACGAGGAACCAAGCACGTTGTGCAGGCCATTTGGTGACCTTCGACGAAAAGTAAATCAAGCCATCCCACACAAAAAAAAAAAAAAAAAAAAAATCAAGCCATATCTTCATCCACCATTCTGGAAGTTGATGTGTGCAATCTTCCACTTTGTTATTTCTGGAAATCATAATTTTGTTATGCATCAGAAGTATGAGAATACATATGTATCCTATTCCAATATTATTAACCAAAGCCAGTAAGTACAATGGCTCATTCATTGGATACACACCGAGTATTATTCTTTTCTGTCACACTAAACGGAAATTTCTTAAGAGATCCTCAGAATTTTGGACCACTATGGGTCTTGAAATGGTTTTTTTTTTTACTTTTCGAGGCTCGGCTTTCTTGCTGGCCACACCACACCGCCAACGATCTTTCCTTCCCTCAGCCGCCGCCACCACCATGTTAAGTCCTCTTCCCTCACCATCAGTACTTTAAGGACGTGACTTTACTCTTCTCAATCACGTGCCAATTCCATAAGATGTGTGCTGCAGCATATATGTCTTCTGTTATATGTGTT
The DNA here is from genome assembly GCA_026261945.1 of Hirschfeldia incana. Taxonomy (NCBI): domain Eukaryota; kingdom Viridiplantae; phylum Streptophyta; class Magnoliopsida; order Brassicales; family Brassicaceae; genus Hirschfeldia; species Hirschfeldia incana. Next base: position 1,040,615 of record JABCMI010000067.1, read on the forward strand.
TTTTTTTATATTCGAGTTTAAGAAGATTATATTACTCTTTGTTCAAAAAAAAAGAAGATTATATTACTCAAATGGAAAAGATGAGGAAAGCGCTATTATTGCTCAAAGGATCAAGTTGGTGGTATGTAGAAAGAAAACGACTTCAACTACAAATTTTTTGTTGCTGTTTTGACGGCTCACAATTAGTATGTGTGCCGCAAAAAAAATGGAAATTAAAGCTTAAGAAAATACAGCGAGATGGGTTTTATTTTACTAATATTTACTCATTAAACAAAAATCACTTACAAAATGAAACCGAGAGAGATTTTATTTTCACCAATAATGTTTATAATTGTTTTAGTATCTAGTTGTTTTGGATCCTACATAATCATCACACATTATTCCTTTGAGAGAACATCTCTGATGAACTTCCTAGAGTTTCTAAGATAACTGAGGGGTGACCACAGAGGGGAGAGGGATACAGAAGACATGGTATTGCTGACGTGTTGCAGGGTAAGGACACGGTTTTGTCTGGATAATGGTGTAAGTCCGTACAAAAAATGCTATTTCCGATAATTAATTAAGGCTTTTGGACATATTTAGTGGTGGATTATCATCACTGAGCATATATTTTAACAAACAATAAACTTTTCAATGAATGAACCTCAGAGCCCAGATAAGAGCCAATGAAGTTTCGTTGTGTGGTTTTGAGAATAAAACAACAAAATTTTAAATTTATTCTTTTGAACCCAAAGAAAGGCTTTCACACACACTAGCTCCTTTTATTTCCCATATACATGCCCTATAGACATAGTTTCGAAAAAGCAACAATACTTGGATTATCCATTTTATAATGATACTAAGGTTGGTATTAAATATCTTTTCAAATATTTCCGTGGTTTGTTTCGTTTGTTTGTGTCATATCTAGGGTTAAATATTAAACATGGTGGAACCAATTATGAGCTTCGTCGTCGAAATATTAGTAATTAAATGGATAATGATTTGTATTATGCTTCCATTGAGGAAATCATTCAATCTATAGTGTGAAAACAATTTCAATTATTTTATACCTCAACACCGACGCATTATTTATAAAATAATTTTCATCCATACTTATCGATTATCTACAAAATATCATAACAATCCCCCCCTCCCCAAATAAAAAAAAAAGAACAAAAACCAATCATATTGATCAAGCTTGGAACAAAAAAGCTGATCGTATATCCTAATAAAATATCATAAACACATTCCTTATCTTTAATTATTCCCCTTGAACAAATGTCTTTCACACGTATTCTTCCCGCTTAATTAAGTATTTAACGATTCTAACTTTTTAACTGTATTCAGAAGTTGCCATCATTGTTGAACTGTTGTTGCTGCTGTAAGAACCAGAAGTCTTCATCACTTTCTCCAACGTTCCATAAACTGTCCGAAAAAGAACTAGCTCTATTTATATCTTCAAACCAGTTAAGATTAATAGGCTCCTGCATAGCCGGTATATCTTCGTCTAATAATCCAGAATAATCGAAATAATTATCCGGTAATATTTGTGGAACCTCCAAATCCTGATCCGGATAATAGCTATTGTCCACTTGACCCGAATAGTATTCCAGGTACGGGTTTGGAGCGCTGTAGTACTCCGTCAAGTCTGACATCGGAGACACTGCCACGTTGGAGTTTTCCGGCGTGATATAATCGTTATTCACTACACCAAAGTGTTGTCCCATGCTGCTGCTGCTGTTGTTGTTGTTGTAATCATACGTCATAAATTGACTGTTAGAGGTTGTGTTGCTAGATGACGTAGCGGCTGATCCTGTCGTGGTAGTGGTGTTGGTGGTTGTGGCTACGGTGGCTGCGGCAGAGGCAGATTGGATCCTCTCGACGAGCCGTGGCATCCACAAATACTTCATTGTGTCTTTGAATTGCTGACTGTTCACGTCGCATTTAAGCTGCTTTGCATGTTTTTGCACTCGGGTTCTCCAGTAGTTTTTTATTTCATTGTCTGTTCTTCCCGGTAGGTATTGTGCGATTTTTGACCATCTATTCATAAAAACACACACACACGCAACATTAAATTAACTGTTTAAGACATACTATATACTGATAAGCTATTATGTACTACGTTACTATTCATTAAGATATCTCAATCGTACATGTAGTTTCTTTTTGTATCCACTAACATCGATATATACCGTTATCTTCTCCGTTGCAAAGGAATTTAATGTCGTTATTCTATTGCTTGCGCTTCACGTACGTATAGTGAAAATAGTAAATAATATTATTTGGAAAACAAAGTACTTATATTAATAAATGGTTAATTCTTTTCAGATATTTCAATTTTATTTGTGCGGAAGAAAAGGAACTTAAAACGATACGTTTGTGGTATAAGAGATATAACTCATGAAACGATACAAAAAAAAATATTAGGTTAAAGTTTCGCACATACCGATTGCCCCAACGGGAATGAAGTTCGAGGATCAAGAGTTGTTCTTCGAGGGTAATGTTTCCACGGCGGACATCAGGGCGGAGATAGTTTAACCACCGTAGCCTACAGCTTTTACCGGTGCGTTGGAGTCCTGTTTCAAAGGTAAAAGTAAATATGATGATTAATTTACTGATTGGTCATGTATAGTATGATGATTTCATACGGAAGAAACTCATGTAAATAAACGTTTCATATTCGGTAAAGTTATAGAAAATTTCCCAACAAAACAAAAATGACGACGCAAAATGCAAATTGTTCCAAAGGGTCATTTTCTTCAGCAAGCTTTCTTCCATTGAGTTAGTGCTTTTCCCATATAGATGATGATCATTAATTGGCATTAGTTCCTCTTTCTTTTCCACCCTTTTTAATAACCAAATTTGGATATTTTATTCTAAATTGAGAAGGTTGATAATTGAATTCATTGCTAAAAGATCTCACTCAAACCATGCATATGAATACTTTTTATTCGTTAATTCGAATGAAAATATTTTTAGAAATAAGGAGAGAAACATGAGAGGTATGCACTTTTTAATTCATACCTATGAGAGGTCTTTTCATCTATGCATAAAAGGGAAAGAAACCCATTCCAAAAATTCAAAAAAAAAAATAATAAAGGTTAGCAATATAGAAAAAAAACACAATCACACATGGTGATTGAAACATGAAAAGGATTGAACATAAAGTGATTGAAACACAATCAATTATGTTATGCTACTTGTCCTTTGTCACTTTTAGCCAAAAGATGCACAGAGAAGTAGAACATACATATATACAACTGCGTATATATATATATAGGTAAAATGAATCATATATACCTGCACAACGAGAAAGAGAGTTCCATCGACCTTCTCCATGAGTAGCAATGTAATTCATGAGCTTAAAATCTTCTTCAGCTGTCCATGGGCCTCTCTTCAGGTCCATTTCGTCTTCCATGTTGTTGTTGTTGTTCAAGTATCTTCCTTTCTCATCCATTGATGCACAGAAAGTATCCAACGAAAGAGAATCCTCAGCAAAAAAAATGAGACTTTCTACTTTTTTTGTTTGTGGTTTTAGGGAGAGGGAGAGAGAGAGAGAGAGAGAGTTTGATATTTTTTGGAGTTATGTGTAGATAGAGAAATGATGAGTTTCGAATGCACAAGAAAAAGAGAGAAGTTGTGGGTTTTATAGAAGAGAAAAGATGATAGTTTTCAATTTTTCTTTTTATTTTTCTTTAATTACTTTGAACATGTGCAAAGAAGAGAATAGACAGCCGTAATGTAGGAACTGTATGTTTATTGATTTAATTTTTTATTATCTTAAGTACTCTATTCGGTTTGTAAACTTTTTTTTCTTAACTTATTATTTTTTCTGAAGTTTAAATACTCATGATGTATATAAATGGAAACTACCGAATATGAATAGTCCACTTGGCTTACAAATTTTCTCTTTACAAAAGGTGAACTTTCAAGTTCGATTCTACGAATTTTCAACCATTAAATCAATATAATGAAATAGTTTATCAACGAGGGATTTCACATTTTGATATAAATTATAAACTGATCGAAACCTTTTCACTTAATCATGTAATTTTATTTTTTTGGTAAAAACATGTAGTTTTTTTTTTTTTTTGGTAAAAACATTTTGATATTTTGTAATGACCAATCCATTTAACAGACTCAAGTTTACATTTTCATTGCAAGTTTATTTTTGGAGGATTGTTATTACAAGTTATTTCCTTATACGAACCAAACTGATCGTTTTTTATTTTTGAATAGTAGAAAATTCGGAGTTGAATGTCGAAAATCACATCATATAATAATATTTTCATTTTCAACGAAGTCGAACCAGAAATCTCCAACTCAGTAGCGAGAGTGTTTTCTAGCTGAGCTAACGATATCTAGTGATATTTTGTTTTCTGTTAGTTCATAGACGAAGGCTCGAAGCCACTATAAACTATACTTCAGAGCATTTCTAATATATATTTTTGAAATTTCCTATAAATAAAGATTTTTATTATATAAGTGGTTTTGCTCGAATGTATGATTTTATAATATAGTCTTTTATTTTAGTAGAAAATATAAAAAATCTTATTTTTATTTTATATTTAGGATAAAAATAGCATTTTTAAGTTTTTCATTTAAATGAAAATTCTATTACAAAAATACATTAAAATAGATTCACCTTTAAGTAAAAAAAATATATTTTATAGAAAATATAAAAATTGAAATATAGGTGGGTTAGAGATGTTTAAGTTTCAGTTGAACTGTTGATCAGAAATATAAAAAAAGTTCCAATTGAACTTTTTTTGTAACACAGTTCCAGTTGAACTAAAACGCAAGTTATCACCAAAGATTAATCTTCACAAAATTATACCATGGAATGAACGTGTCACATAATATCGATGTTTGTAAACTTTATTTCATTTTTTCATTTTGTATAATTGACTTTTTAGATTCTCTTTGAAGATATGACAAATTCCTGATAAAAAATTAAAAACCTAAAATCTTGGTTGATTTTGTTACTCATTCTATTTCATATTAAGTGTTGATTTAATTTTGAATTTTTTTTTTATCATGAACATTATTTTATATTATTAATGTAAATATTACATGTTTTGAAAAAAAATATGTTTACTTTTAGTTTATAACTAATAAAAGTAAACAGGATAACACATTAAATAGGAGTAAAATAGAAAATTTAATCACTTCTAGAAAAAAAAATGTACAGAAATTTTAAAAGATACTTATAATAAAACGAAATGAATAGTTGATTAAAACACGCTGTCGTCTTTCGTTAATGATACTAGAAGCCTATACGTAGACAAAGATGCCGTCCAGTTAAAATATCAGTTAATTAAAGGAAATAATAGTTAATCACTACTATCACTTAGCACTAAATTTAAGGCACTGAGTTTTAAAGTTGACCCGCTGACTTTCCATGTTTGTGTGTAACTATTAACTCTGTTTCCGTTTTCTGGTTGCGTTTATTCATTTCCTTTTATGGGTTTGGGTTCTTATTATTTTCAAACAAGTTGCTAATAATATATTGCTACAGCTTCTCTTTCCTTTTTAATTTGTCCACTTCCTTCTTATTTATTCCCGTTCTTTCCTGACCGTTAAAAAAAGAGTTCAATTTCATTTTACCCAAAAGGCATTGCAGAATTTATTTTATGGTTATCAAAGTTCCAGAGTTTTCGTTATTATAATAGTCCATTTTTTATGATGAATAAGTTAGAGTACTATGTACTTATCATTAGGGGTGGGCAAAATATCCGTAAATTTTGATTCGATTCGTTATTCGCTTCGATCCGATCCGAAAAATCCGGATATCCGTAACTCTACAAATCGAAGCAAATACTAAAATTCAATATCCGTCAAAACCGAAGCAAATCACAAATATTAAAATTTTGGGAAGCGGATATCCGATCCGATCCGGCAATATATAAGTACATGTATATCTTGATTATATTTAAAGTTTTATATGTAGAAAATTATATAATTATTATTCTGATATATGATTTGAAAATTTTTATTGACAATATTACTTATATAAAAATAGTACATAAAAGGAAAAAAATATTATATGCTAATTATAATTTTTTTCTTAAGTTTTGTGTTATTATAATTGTTAGTAAAGTTTAAAATTTTTATAAAATATGTAGATTTACTAATTCTTTTAATTTTTATCTTATATATTACGTAAAAAATACATCATACAAAACAAATCTGCATCAAAATTTTAAGATTATTTGTATTAATCAAAATATATGAGATATCCGTAAGTATTCGCAAATATCCGCAAATATCTAATTATTTTCCGGATATCCGTTTTTCCGAATATCCGTATTTCTCCGAAGCAAAGCAAATACAAAAATTAGATATTCGTAACATACGAAGCAAATCACAAATACCTTCAAAAACCCGGATATCCGATCCGTGCCCAGGCCTACTTATCATAAGTCTTATCAATTTTGGTTTTCAAAGTCTGAAATTAGATATTAAAAGGACAAGTTGATATGTATAACTTCAATGATTCAATATACATAACAGCGATCTTTGGTATAATCTCACTCAAGTACTTCAAAGCTCTCAAGTCTTCTTCATGCACGATTTCAATTGGATGACTACTAGAATGTCCTAAAATGAAATAGTAGAAGTAATATTGACATGCAATACACTTGCTAAGCTCTATGCAGAGTTGATGTTCCTTATATTTTACTGTAGCAAGACTTATTCGAACAAACGTATACGAAGGTAATAAACAAATTAATTGAGAATTATTGAATATAGGACCACTCTCTAAAAATACCCCACGCAGCCACGCTAATCTAAATGCAACTACACTAATTGTTGTAATTAATTAGATATCATTCACTACACCTCCTTTTTGTACATTTAGATGCACATTTTAAACCTACTACTAAACGACGCCGACCTAATTAATAATGCATCAGCTTGACAACTTGTTAATAATCAACTCATTTTGCTCATCAAACTCAATGTTAAAGTCTCAAAGACATAACAAGCGGTTTCTCACAATATGGATACCGTGGTTTTAATAGCTTCTGTTGTTTTTTTTTTTGATAATCATAGCTTCTGTTGTTAAGACTTAAGAAATATCTCTTCCAAAGTCACCTATCTATTCAAAACTCTGATCCAAGTAAATTACACTGGTTAAAGTAATTACCATTTGTTAAAAAAAAACTAATTACCTAGTGTGGAGTGACCGCGCATGGTGATCTAACGTAAATACATTATTAGAGTAAATACATTATTATATAATGTTATGGTTGTAAATGACGAAAATTTATAGTTTCCATTACCCCAAAAGAACGCAATTAACTACGTCTGGTATTTCGCACATCCGGGATCCGGCATTTGATGACTTTCGTATTGACGGGAAGACATTCTAAACATTATTGAAATATACAGATATTTAAAATGTCACGGATATCACGTGTGTTCACTATAAAGCGAGAGAAGTGTAGATGTCTTGATACACACTCACTATTATAAAACAGATAATATGCTAATACTAAGTGTATATGAAGAAATCATTTGTCTTCGCTCCACACATGTCTTTGATCTAGGAAACCACACCCCTCTGTTAAAAAAAAGTCATTAATGCTTGATAAACATTTTTTTTTGCAAAACCATATTTTACATTTTATTTGTTGTATCTAAAATTATGGAAAAAAATTCATGTTGATTAAAAATCCTTTAAAAATAATATTTTCAGCTAAAAATCATTTTCGCAAGTTTCAAAAATTTGGAGAACTATGGATATTTAAACTTAGACTGTCAAAACATTACAAATGGGCGGATAAAAGATTCGTAGATTGAGTTTGCATGACGCTTCTTTCATTGTTTTAGTTATTTTATCTGTTGTCTTTTATTGTTGTATATGTTTTTATGTATTTTGACTATGATCTAATAAATAAATAAATTGAAGTTGTTAAAAAAAAGATTCGTAGATTGAGTCTTTTTTTAGCAGTTATATCTACGGCTAAAAAAGCGAGACTTGTGATGATCTCTTTTGACATGCATAATATTGTTATTCTTTTTTTTTTGAAAATCATAATATCGTTATTCTCACTTTAATTTAAATGCTTAAGAAGATAATTTAATCATATTTAGGAAAAAGGGATAGTTTAATCATAATCACTCCAATCACAAGACTGTTTTTTATATACTGAAACAAATAAGTTTACACTGTATATTATTTAAGATTGAATATTTATAAAAAAAAGATATTGGGTTCTGTGTTTACACGTAAATTGTTTATACTTAATAAAAAATCATTTTAGAAACTTTGATATATTAGCAGTTAAAATATTAAAACTAAGACCCTATAACAAAGTTTACACTTTAACGTCATTTCGTTAGCATAGAACTCGTTATAGGTTTGGAAACGTATATCAAAGCTCAACATAATTTTCCTCGGTCTCAGATTTGGGGTAATTCGAAACAAGAAACTGTATAGGGTCTTAGCAAAAAAAAAAAACAAGAAACTGTAAAGTACCTTTTAAAGTCTAGATATTATTGTTAAATGAGGATTACTGTAGCCAATGGATTAAGCCTATCAGACACGTGGCCACGTAAATCCGAAATAAATCTTTTCTTGCAAGACTTGCAAGTCTTGAACTCCAATGATAATTGGTTGGTCGATATCATAATCTGATAGACGAGGATAATTAAAATAAAAAGGTAATAATAAGGTACTTGGTTTTCATAAGTTATGTGATTAGGCCAAATTGTGAAACAATAAACAATGTGCCAAAGAATATTTCTGGGTATCATTAGTAGGCACAACTCCAAAGGAACCAGCTAGAACCACACACGGACACGCTCACACACATCCATGTATACAGGTATTTGTCTTAATATGATAATATTACACATTGATTTTCGCCGCAATTTAACATGTTATATTGTGAAGAATGTCATAAACAAGTCCAATAAAATGACTTTAGCAAGAAATGCCTTCTTCTATAAAACCGAAACAGTGTGAACAGATAGAACTACACATTTTGAAAAAGAAATGAAATTTATTTTTCACCAAAATAAAGAAAATAGTGAAATTTTCATTACTAATAATGTTTAGTGACTTAGTTAATCTTATAGCATCAATATTTGAAATCCTAAAATCCATACTACTAATAATATATTGGCTAGAAACATCCCACATCGGAAATATAAGAATTAATCTACAACTATATAAAAGATCATGGCCAATCTACTAACAGCCAATTGGTTTTAAGTAGAAACCTAAGAAACTTGTCATGGTATCAGAGTCTGGTTTACTACTAAATTTAGGTTTTGTGAATACTCTTCACAATGCTTAATTAAAAGCTCTTAGGGTTGAGAATACTCTTCTCAGTAGTTCATAAGAACCTCTTTAGGGTTTGGAAATACTCTTTCCCGTGCTATAAAGCTCGTATCGACATCCACAATCTACTAATATCCAACTTGTCATGGACATGGTATTAGAACGATAAGATCATTTGACTTAAATTTACTACTACTACTACTACTACTACTATACTGATGTTGGACCCTTTGTGGATGTTATTCCCACATTGTCCCCGCTTCGGATCTAGATGTCTGAACGTGAGGGAGGGTATTGGTGAGAAACATTCCACATTAGAAATATAAGAATTAATCTACTACTATATAAAAGGTCAGAGCCAATCTACTAATAGTCAATTGGTTTTAAGTGGAAGTCCAAGAAATTTGTATGTTGGTTCTAAAGATGATAATTTTAGAACGTTTTTCGCCCGTTGCAATCTATTTTGTAATTCTTTAGTTCCGTTTTTATTCGATAGCTAGTTTGCTATCCATGAAGCTCACACGATTCATCACTCGTTCTTGCGCATCACCATCAGTCCATCACATTTCTCATATATGTCAAATATTGTCAGTTTGGTTTAAATAAGTTTAGCTATAAGCCTATAATATGATTCATATGAAAAAGCCCCGAAAAACGAAAAATCATTATGGTGATGTAAAGAAAAAGAAGAGAACACACGTACCAAAAGGCCATCAAAGTTTCACTAAAACTTTATAACATATGTTTCGTCTGTCCCAAGTTGAAATCCTGAGTATGCTTACGTGTGTTGGTTAATGCAAGGGCATATGTGTTTTCAGGACCACTTTTGCATATAATTTTTACCTGTAACATACATAACTTATCTTATTTAAAGTAATCAACAACGCATGAGAATGGTTTATATGATAAGGTTAAATGAAAATGATTACACTTGAAAATGCATATGAAAATGACGACAGCGATGACGATATTGTTAGACATGTATTGATAGATATTAAATTATTTTAAGTGCTTTTCGATTGTCTTTGCTTTTAAATCGAAAATACAAATATATGTTCGATGACTCCAGTCGGTGTTGGGCTAATCTAAAATGTTCAGTAGATAAGTTAGAATCTAAGTGTTGCGTCTGAATATTGAATGTATTATGCTCAGTGGCTGACGCGAAGCCAAGGGTATGGGTCACGTGCCCCCATCTTTTTTTTTTCTGTTTTCTATAGTAATTAGTATAAGACATAAGAAGTGCCTCCTTTGAACAAAAAAAAAAAAAAAAAAAAGTGCCCCCAATTAGAACATTGGATATAGTGTATAATTGTCATGTGTCCCCATCTACATATAATCTTGAATCCTCTCCTGATTATGCTGTTTTTTTCGCCAATGATATGGATTGGTTTTAATGGGATACCTCTGTCTGTTTTAGAATTTCTTTCTCAAATGTAGTGTTTTAGTAGTTGAAGGATAAAAATTTAAAATAAACGATGATATGCTGTAGATTTCGATAGAACTTTAGATTCAAAAAGTGTTTCTTTTTTTTCAGTTTCTAACATCTTGAAGAATTATAAAATTATGTCTGAATAAGACAGGCGAAATGAGTTTCAAGTCTAGATTCAGTGGCCATTTAAACATACAAAGTCCTCTCTGAACAATGACAGCCCCTTCCGTTGTTACTTATAGTTTATTTTCGAGCATAATACGCCAATAAGGATAAAATCGGAAAGTACTGAAAATCGGATAGTACTGACTAGCTAGAAGTATAACACATTTTATTTTTCTGAAAAATCGAATTAGTTTTTTTTTTTAAATAACAGAAAATCGAGTTAGTTAAAAGCAGTATACTGTTTGTTGAGGAACTAGTATGAAACTGTTTTATATATTCGTATAAAGGTTCATATTTCTCGGCTCATTTTGTAGAATGAATTATATCTTTCCACGACGACTGGCTTGCATTCATAGCATTTGACGAACAACAGTTCATCATATACTAATCTTTTGTTCGTATATACTAAGTCACATTTCTAGTGAATATACCCTAGGTTAAAATAACGTTCCTACAGCTTTTTGCTTCACAACTCTTGAAAAGATAGACATCGACACTATAGACATTGACACTCTTTGTATGCAGCATCAGTTTTAGCACAGTTTCAAATATCAGAGTACATGAAATGATGTAACATGGTACACGAGCATGCCTTCAATTTGCGTTGTTTCCTGTAAAAATGAGAGAACTAAATTTGCTCACCAGCTTAGCTGACCATGTTTGTTCAGAACTTGGATTCGTAGATCTAAGTCTTTGAAAATGAGTATGAATTATAAGAAAGACAACAAAAACACAAAATTTATACTTCTCCATTTTTTAATAAGTGTTACGCCGACACTTTTCACACAGATTAAAAAAATTATTGAAATATATGCAAATTATTACTACTCCTGTTTCTTTATATATGTAGTTTTAGTCAAAAAAATTGTTTCATAATGTAAGGTGTTTACATAATATAAAGTGTTTACATAATTCAAAATTTTTTTTGCACTAATTAGATATTGTGTGATCAATACAATAATAAATATATTTTTATTATTGGTTGAGATTGTATATTAAATGCTACTTTTTTAAAAATAATAACTTTCTTAATATTGAGACTTTTAACTAAAATTACCTACAAATAAAAACAGAGGGAGTATTAATTACACTTCTTTGACTAATAATATTTGAGATAAATTAAATTATTTATAAAATCAATGCAGTTTGCAATTAATTTTCAGCCGAAACTAAATATAATTTACATTGAAATTGTGAACTGACATTTTTTAATTAAAAAGAAAAATAGGTAGAATGACACTTATCACCGAGGAGAGAGTAGTACTGTACATTTAATATAAGAGATTTTTTTAGAACCAGCTTTAAACGTTAAGGTTACACTCAACTTTTTTTTTAATAAAGGGCTTAGGCTACACTCAACTTATATCGTTGGGAGATTTACTATGATCTATTATTAGCGTCTACCTGATCATCTACTTAAATATCATATACGAAAAATTAGACTTAAATCAACGATCCTTTCTTTTCATCGCAACATATTTATTACTTGCATGACATCATTGCCAATTAAATATATATATATATATATATATATATATCTATTTTATTTGTTTATGTATTGTGAGTACATCAAGTGAGTTGCTCGTGTATTGCATGTAAGACAAATATACTAAAACCATATGAAGGGATCAAGGGAAATGCATCTCTAATCATAACCAGTTTTCTTTCATCTTTTGTTGGGAAAATCTCATATGATACCAGTTAAGTCTCATTTTAGCTAATATGTTTTTGCCATATGTATGCGCAAATGTTTTGGAAACTTCAACTGATGAAAAATCTCCGCTAGTCACGCTTATAAAAATCAGAGTATGACTTAATTGGATTAAAAGCCGCAAAATAAGAAGTTTTAATTAGTGACACTTAATTTAGAGTAAATAATAGTGTTGAAAAAATGTGTAGGGCGTAGGGAAGTAAAATTCCATTATCAATTGATTTCAAGTGGACTAATTAACGACTCATTTTGACAACTAGTCTTATAGGAGTATTATTTACTTTGAACAACTATTTTTTAATTTCTACTTTGAACAACTATTTTTTAATTTCTACTTTGAACAACTCCGTATTGTTGTTCTTTGAAATACACCACTATACGCGGATTCACATTCCGATAAATTTCAAATCCGGTTTCTCTACATTTCATTCCCTTTTTATTTTTATTGTGACAATAGTTTAGTAGTACAGAGATTAATACACTAAATTAAACAATATGTAAAGTTAGTATAAAACAATTATAAGTTACATATAAAAAAGAATGACCGAGTGATTTAAACTCACAATGTTGAAATAACACTAAAAGGAAGTTTGAGAGATGTGAGAATATACTGAAGCATCAAGGATAAGTTGTTAAAACGTGGAAAGCTTTTATTATCCTGTTTCAAAATATGTTTTAGTTTGACATTTTTTTGTTATACAGAAAGTGTCATTTTATAATTCTAATATAATTTATATTTAATTTTAGTTTAATATTAGTTACAAATCGTATTGATTTATAAAATTTTATTTTATTTATATAAAATATTATTGGTTAAATAGTATAACTAATAAGAACATAAATGCATTCAATTATTTTTAATATGTGTAAAAAATGTTTAACTGACATTCTTTGTGAAATGAGTGGAATATTAATGGGAAGGGAATAAGTCTTCATCTAGAAATATATCTCGAATAGAAAGAAGGTCTCTTCATCTTGAACTAGGCCTGGGACTTATTATCCGGATCCGTGATCCGATCCGAGATCCGGTCCGATCCGGTCCGAAAAAACGGGTATCCGGGGGGTCCGGATCCGGATCCGGGTAGTGATTCTACGGATCCGGATACGGATCCGGATAATAAAATTTTTAGTCCGGATATCCAAATCCGGATCTGGATCCGGATACCCGGAATCGGATCCGGATCCGGACCTTTTATATATTTAAAATATTTAAAAGATAATTATATTTATATATGAATACTATATATAAAATAACTAAAAAGTTAGTTTTATTTAATTTTAATAATTTTTCCATTTTATTTTTTAAAAATAATTTTAAACAGACCAAATAAATAGTTAATTAATTGGTTTTTAATTTATTTTTTTTTTAAAATATTTTTTTTTAAAAATCCGCTCGGATCCGGATATCCGCGGGTATCCTGATTTTAATCCGGATATCCGAACCCCGGATATCCGGAAACCCCGGATCCGGATCCGGATAGCAATTTCACGGATCCGACGGATCCGGATATCCTAAAATACCCCGGATATCCGGTCCGTCCCACCCCTACTTGAACCATGAGATTCAAACATGTTTCTAAATTCCTATTATCTATAATAAAGTAATTTCTAAAATGTCCAAACATTCTTTTGCAAACGGGTTGGTCGTCAAATTGTGCTACAAAGGTAAATTAAACTAAATGATATAAACCTGTTTCAAAACAAAACCATATTTTTTTATGACTATACACGGATAATTAGCCAAATCTCTCGTGAAAGGAATCATCATAATCACTAGCACTAGTTTTCAGTCTCTTATGAGTTTCGGGAAGAGTTGAAAAAAAAGGTTAAGCACCAAATTAAAATGAAACCAATGATTTGATCAGCGAAACATTTCCGTAATACTCAAATTTTAATAATGTTAGTGCATGCAAAAAGAAATTACATAGGACTCTTGATTTTTTAACAGATGTTATTAGTAAAAACGCGTATATATGAGGGTGGCATTAGCAGTAAGTACTAAAACTGTTTGTCTTGCGAAATAATGTTCTGATATACATATTTAATTACAGAAAATTACATTATTGTAATATCCATTTGACATACTGTTTTTCTTTTCTGAACAGAGAAATCTATTCAACAAAAAGAGATGATCGCAACAATATATTAAGGGTGAATTTGCCAAATAGCCAAAATCTGAAGCACAATTAAGTGAATAACACTGATTTTGACATATTTAAATAACTAACAATTAAATACTAATTCATCTGGTTATACTCTTTTTTAGTGCAAGTCACCAGTTATAGAAAAAACTCAAGACGTCGATACATACTTATGTGGTCCAGAACAATCATGGAGAAAGAGATAAAAAGAACTACTATCTAAAATAGAATAGAAATAGAACAAAATGGCTAACTCTTGGTTAACTGTCGCTCTCGCTTCCCCATCGAACCCGGTGAGTCCGGCCGGCTTCCTCCGCCGTCCCCCTGACCCTCCGCCCCTCCTACCTGACCCTCCTGACCCTCTCCTTTTCCCCCCGCTTCCTTCTTCCCGTAACCCCTCTGGCCATTCCCTCAACCCCGTTCCCAATTCCTCTTTCTCTCTTCCCATTCCCCCAACTACTGTAGCTCCGGTTCAGAACCCCTCCCCTGCTTCATGTTCCCCTCCCGCCTCTGAATCTTCCTTTTCTACTGCTTCCCTTCTAGCTACCTACTCAACCCCCGTGTTTCCCAACCCATCTATCCTTAGATCTGGTAACAGTACGACTGCTACAGTAAACCCTTCTTTCCTTCCCTCTTCTTCTTCTACCTCTCACCCTGGAATTCTGGGTAATCGCCCCTCACCTACTAATCCTCCTCCCCTATTCACCCATTCCCCTCTCCCTCCTGGTACTAATCCTCCCGCTCCCCCCCTTAATCCAACCCAAGATCATAATCATTCTAAAACGTTTGCTCCGTCGACTGGTGATTGGATTTCTCGAGTGAAGAAGCCAGTTGACAGAACTCTGGAAAGGCTTTCACCGGTATCGCTTTCTCCAGAAGGGATTCCCCGTGTCATCATCCCTGAAGAAGTATACCAGAAGGGTGCTGAGCTTCATCGTGACTTCGTCGTCTGCAGGTTCTTTGGGAGATTGCCGGCTTACTCGCTCATCCAAAATGTACTGAACTTCATGTGGGGAAAAGGAAAACACTTGGAAATCCATATGTCTCCGGCAACTAACTCTGTTCTAGTGAGACTTCCCAATGAATTCATTCGTGAGAAAGTAACTCAGAAAGGCTATTGGTATGTGGATACCACAATGTTTCATGTCTCTCAGTGGGCGGCTCATGCTGATGACTACTCCCCTTCATTGAAGCGTGTTCAGTTGTGGGCTCATTTGACTGGCGTTCCATTCGATCTAATACACAATCAAGGTCTGAGCCACATAGCTGGCCAAATTGGTGATCCAAAGGAGACGGATGACTGGACTCTCAACCTTACTAGTATCAGTGTAGCTCATGTGAAAGTTGAAGTTGATGCAACTGTCCCTCTGCCGTCGATCATCGAAGTGGGGAGACAGAATGGATCGTTTGTCAACGTCTCGGTTGATTACCCTTGGGTTCCTCCAATTTGTGCTCACTGCAAGGAGGTGGGACACATCTCTAGGAACTGTCTTCTTCTTCCCATCCCTCCTAAACCTTCCCCTCCGGTGACGGAAAAGTCTGCTCAGAAAAAAGACCCGAAGCATACTTGCTACTCTTGTAAACAAGTGGGGCATCTAATGCGAAATTGTCCTAAAGGTGCTCAGGAGTGGACTCAAGTTCGTCATAAATCAAAGACTGGTCCTCACAAGGAGAGTCAGCAGAATCCTCCCTCCTCGTCTACTGCTGTAGACCCAGTTCCTGTGGATCTCACACTTGATACTCCTCTTGAGGTTGCGGCTGATGTTCCTGTAAACCCTTCCTTCCCGTCTGAATTGGCCATAGACACTCCGGTGGTGCCTTCTGAGATTGCAACGTCTACTCCTCCATTATCTACTGTTGACTCTGTTATGGTTGAGGGTTCTGCTGTTCCTCCCCAAGACTTGGTCCTGGCTTTGGCTGCCCTGTTTGTTAACCATCCTATTAACCCAATTCCCCCTTCCTCCCTCAAATTCTCCCCTTCTCCTTCCTCGTCCACCGCCCTTAACCCCTTTACCCTTCCCTCCCTTACTTTCAAACCCCCCCTTCCTCCAAAACCCCCTCTCCCTGCCCTCCCCTCTTGCCCCTCTCTTTCATCCTTTTCTGTCGTCTCAAACACCAACCCCTTTGCACCCTTACTTTTAGACCTTGAAACTGCTATTTCTTCTTCTCCTTCCCTGCCGGTGAGCCCTCCCCCTGCCCTTGGGGAGGTTCATCTTAACCTTTAAATATGTGTACTAAAACATTTTTTTTGGAATGTCTGTGGATTTAATGATCCGGACAAGCATAGACCTTTTGCTCAGTGGCTCTCAACCCATCAACCTATAGTTGGTGCTATTTTGGAAAGCCACATTAAAGAACCAAACATGAACCTTCTTTTGCAGAACGTGTGTCAAGGCTGGAGCTTCTACTCAAATCATAACACGGATCATGATGGTAGAATTATATTGCTGTGGAAATTCCCTGCCTCTGTTCAGATCGTCCATCAATCTAGCCAATCCCTTACCTCTTGCGTCTCTGTCCCTGGAACTCCAGACTTCTACTTCACTGCTGTGTACGCCTTCAACGGTAGAGAGGAAAGGAAATCCCTTTGGGAGGATCTTAATGAAATTCAAACAACCCACTTTTTGGAATCTAAATGCTGGATGGTGGGAGGTGACATGAACCAGATTTTGCACTTCTCTGAACACTCCTCCCCTTCTGTGGACCATCTCACACCAGATATGATTGAGCTGAATGATACATTCCAGAATCTGGGCTTGATGGACTTGAGGTATCAAGGGAGTAGCCATACATGGACCAACAAAAGCCCTTCGGCTCCTGTTACGAAAAAACTCGACCGCACCCTGGTTAATGAGACCTGGCTAGACTACTTCCCTGATAGTAGTGCTACCTTTCTGCCCTATGAATTCTCTGATCACACTCCCTGTTTACTTGACCTGGCCACTCCTCTCCCTTTTACTGGAACCAGACCATTCAAATTCCTAAACTTCCTCACAAACCACCCTTTATTCCTGGATTCGGTTGAGACTGCTTGGATTCTTTGTGGAAGTAGAGCTTCAGACCTCCATATGTTAGCCTATAAATTCAAACAGTTAAAGAGAGCAATAAAAACACTAAACAAAGAGAGATTTTCTGATATTCAAAGGAGAGTGAGTGTTACTAACGATTTGCTTAAAGTGTTGCAGGTTAAATCATTGGAGGATCCATCATCAGAAAACTTTGAAGCAGAGCGAGTTCTTCATCATAAGTGGACGTTTCTCCGAGGCATTGAGGAAGCATTCTTCAAGCAGAAATCTAGAATCAAATGGTTGCAGCTGGGGGACCAAAATACTTTATTTTTCATGAAGGTGGCTGCAGCAAGATACTCTTTCAACGCCATCCGATTTCTACTGTTGGCCAATGGTGATATTGTTACAGACCCATACCTCATATGCCGCATTGCTGTTGACCACTTCATGACCATCTTAGCGCCCTCTACCATGCCACAACTCTCCTCATCTCTTCTCTGGTTCTTTCACTTACTTCCCTTCAGGTGCTCCCAGACCCAAAAGGAAGTAATGTCAGCTCTTCCTACTGCCTTGGAAATATCAGCAACTATCCTCAAGCTCAACCCAAACAAATCTCCGGGGCCGGATGGCTACACTTCAGCCTTCTTCAAATCCGCATGGCCTATCGTAGGAGAGGAAACTACTAATGCAATCGCCCAGTTCTTTGTTTCAGGCTTTCTACCAGCTTCAGCTAACTCAACGATCCTCACCCTGGTCCCTAAAAAGCCAGGTGCTGCTGCGATATCTGATTATAGACCAATATCTTGCTGTAATACCACTTACAAGGCAATCTCAAAGATTCTGGTTAAGAAGCTGAAAGTCATTCTCCCTGAAGTAATTCTCCCCAATCAAACTGCGTTCGTCAAGGGACGGCTTCTAATAGAAAACACCTTGCTTGCTTCGGAGATTGTTCAAGGATACCATCGAGAAGGGGGACCGAAAAGAATAACCATAAAGGTTGATATAGCTAAAGCCTTCGACACAATCAGATGGGAGTTTATTTTTCAGTGTCTGCGGGGTTTGGAGCTACCTGAAGTTCTCATCTGTTGGATTCAAGCTTGCGTATGCACAACGTCTTTCTCTGTGGGTTTCAATGGCTCGATTCACGGGTTCTTTAAAGGGAAGAGAGGTCTCCGTCAAGGCGATCCCTTGTCTCCTTACCTGTTCGTCCTCGCCATGAAATGTCTCTCCCTTTCCCTGAATAAAGCAGCTCAGTTGGGTCATCTAAAATATCATCCAAGATGCGCTAGAACTGGTCTTACTCATCTAAGCTTTGCTGATGATCTTCTGATTTTTTGTGATGGTAGTTTGGATTCTGTAAACTGCATACTTGAGATTTTGCAGGACTTCGAGAACAGATCAGGGCTCGGAATCAGCTTGCAGAAAACTTCACTCTTCTCAGCGGGACTCAAGCCACATGAGACAGCCGCAATCACACATGCCACAGGACTTTCCCCCGGAACACTGCCTGTTAGATACTTGGGAGTACCGCTATGCACGAAAAAGCTATCTCTGCTGCACTGTGCCCCCTTGCTCCAAGCGATTAAGTCTAAGTTCTTGTCATGGACGGTCCGTTCCCTCTCCTTTGCGGGTCGACTCCAACTGATCTCTACTGTAATATCAGCAATCATAAACTTTTGGACCTCAGCATACATACTTCCAAAAGCTTGTCTCTCTGAGATTGATTCACTTTGTGCCAAGTTCTTGTGGAAGGGGAAAATGGATGGCAATGGAGCTTCAAAGGTAGCATGGGACAGAGTCTCAACACCTAAGAGTGAAGGGGGACTAGGACTGAAGAATTGGGTGTTATGGAATGAAGCTTGTGCGATGAAACTCGTTTGGTTCCTTTTCTTCAAGTCGGATTCTATTTGGGCTTCGTGGTACATCACTGAAGTACTAGATGGAGACATCAACAACTTCTGGGTCATTAACACAAAACAGAAGAACTCCTGGTTAGCTAACTATTTACTGCGGTTGCGTGACACAATGTATAAGTGGATTAAACTCCGTGTAGGCAATGGGGAGACGGCTTACTACTGGACATCAAACTGGTCTCCATTTGGGAGAATATCAACTTACCTTCAAGGCGAGAGTTCAAGAACATCTGGCATTCCTCTTCAGTCAACGTTGGCAGAACTTTGGGATCAAGGAGCATGGGTTCTCCCTCCTGCACGTTCAGAGAGACAGGTCAACATTCAATCCTACTTATCTACTATTACAGTGACTGACTTGAGGGATGAGTATGAGTGGGAACAGGATGGAAAATGATCTATCAAGTACTCTACTAGGGCCACTTACAATCTACTAAGGAATACTCAGCCACTGGTAAGTTGGCACAAGGAGGTCTGGTTCTCATTTGGAATACCTAAACACCGCTTCCTTACTTGGCTATTTGTACTGGATCGTTGCCCCACAAAGGATAGAATGGTTAGTTGGGGGTTGAATGTTGATGAGACTTGTGTGTTGTGCAACTCAGCGGTTGAATCAAGAGATCATATGTTCTTTAATTGTGCTTATGCTTGGGACATTTGGAGCAGTCTCACTAGCAGAAGCCCCATTACAGCCCCTCCATCTACTTGGAATGGAGTACTACAGGTTCTGAGATTGGGATCCTATTCAAAAGAATGGCGCCTACTTCTCTTTCTGATATGGCAAGCGACGATTTACTTCACTTGGTCGGAGCGAAACTCTCGTCTTCATCAGGCATCCTTTAGGTCCTCTCAGCAAGTAAGAAAGGAGATAGATGGGTTAATACGTCGGAAAATTGCGGTTGTGAGACTTAGTGATCCATCCTTCTCGTCTACTCTGTTCCAAACCTGGAGAAGCTAGTCTCCAAAGATAATTGCCTTCACTGCTTATGCATTTTTCACTCCCATTAATCGTAACTGGGCAGGTTATGATATGGGTTTGGTTCTTTCTTTCGGTTCAAGTTTGGTTCTTAAAAATTGGCTCTTGCCCACTAAACATTGTTGTAAACACTCTTTGGTTTCATGCTTTTAAATAGAATATAATTTAGCAAAAAAAAAAAAAAAAAAAAATGGAATTGAAATAACTCTTGTGAACACATTTGTGTTTCCAACCCACCTCCAACCCTAAACCCAACACACTTCCAAGATTTAAATACTAAACCCTAAATTTGAATGTCTAAACCCAAACCCAAATGTAAAATAATTTAGATTAAATTAAAATAAAAAATAGTATATAATATTTTTTTTACTATTAACTATACTATATGAAATGGAATGGAAAGGAAACTAAACTTGATAGAGAAATACATATATGTTGTTGAAATGTTAACAAATTTGTGTCTCCAACCCACCTCTAACTCTGAACCCAACACACTTCCAAGATTTAAATACTAAACCCTACTCCAACTTTTAAATATTAAACCCTAAATTCTATCACTAAACCTTAAACTCAAATTCTTAAATTCTAAACTCTAAATCTATATATAAACCCTAATCCAAATCTAAACCCAACCCCCAAATATAAACCCTAACCTAGATATCAAAACTAAAAAATACATAATATAATGTAATATTAAATTATATTATGTAATATATATTAAATTATACAATATAGATCATAATATAATTTTTACAGGTTCAAAAACATGTAAAGATAGTTAAACCTTAAAAAAATTTAAAACTATGTTTCTAAACAAAATAAAATTCTTTTTATTAATTGACAAATGGAATAGAACATGACAAAAATAATATAGTAACAAGATATATTGCATTAAATTAAAACAAACATAATATATATTCTTTTACATTTCTATTCTATATAGAATAGAACATAATTTAACAAAAGTTGTTCATCTTCTCTGATCAACATTTGATCATTTGCAGCAACAAAAATAAGTGTATCTGAAAACATTATTAGAGATAGTACATATAGCCGTTTAGTATAACGAAAAGGTTAAAACGATTGAGAAAGAGTTGATGAACTTCGCCGCGGTGTCGTTTACGTTACTAGTGACTTCACAGATTACAGATGCGATGAAGCTTACCGTCAGCGCCAAGGGAGCTGTTGCAGACAAGGCATCTCATCGCCAAAACTACTCTAGGAATAGATCACAAGGTGGATCATAATAAGAAAGAAACCATCCACTTTCTACAAAATTAAAAAAAAAAGTTACTTTCAGTAATGTGAATCTTCAAAAGCCACGTCTTTTTCTTACAGTCACTAATTATTAATTAAGATTGTTTATTTTTACAGGCTTTGCCGGTTGAAGAGAAGGGTATTATGACAATATTATAGAAAAACCATGCAATGTATTGGTATACTAGGGAAACTGGCCATCCAGTGAATTATGCTTTTTTTTCTTGTTATCTCGCTTAATTTCCCATATATTAATTGCTCTTTTTATTTGTCGAGGATGGCTTATATATACAGTGAAGAGTTGATATGCATTAGCACATGTACCGTATTTGTAATTTTTATTGTTGGAAGCTTCTAATACTAATTTATCTCATTTGAATTCATACAGTTTATCATATGAATTTACTGACCCACGTTCTTGATGAAAGTTATGCTTAAAAAGATGGGGATACGGAGTGTTGAATGTGAAAGCAAATATGTGAAGTTATATATAATATGGAAGAAAACCAAGCTTCAAACTTATATTATAAGCCAAATTCGTCCACAGTGGAGAACACAAGTGCTTTCTTAATTATTATCACCTTTTCTCATCTTTTATCTTAATGCTTCAGAAAAGAAACATGAGACATGTTGTTTATTTGAAACTTAACATGAAACATGTTGTTTATTTAATGATACATTTTTGTCGTTAAACCATTTATGTCGCTTCAAATTGCTTTAAATCTCTCGCTTTTTTAAAGTATACATAGTTTTCTCCATTTAAAAAGATATCTAATGTAAGATGGCTATCGAAAAACTATATAAATTACGATTAAAATGTGAAAACATCTATAAGATATTGGATTTGTTTTCTCTACTGGTAATAATACTATTTAATAAGCCCTCAAGTCGTAATTAGCCATTAGTAAATTGTGATTTCGTTTTCCATCAGGTTTGACAAGAGTATGTTTATATAGTAGTAAAGATTATAGATTGTATAAACTTAATTGGATTTAAGTTTATAACTTCGATATGAACAGTAATGTCTTCCCGACATATATGTAAATAAACATAAATGCACACGTGGGATATATATCGGATTGAACCTATTAGGACACTATTTAATTCCTTATCGGATCTCAAAAACACCCAAGATCCGAGATCTCAGAATATCCAAATTGCTGGTTAGGTATTGACTCGTGAATCAATTTGATATAGAATACTAAAATTTAACTTGTACTCCGGTCAAATTAGTCAAAGAGATCTTCCAATTAGTCACAACCCACTCGTGCGTTTTGGAGCCTTTTATGTTTGTTGACAAGTCAACAACGAAAGCTTTGATCAAAGCTATTAATCTGATAAATCAATGATACTTTTAAAATATTATTTAGCTGTCATTAGTAAGTAGTTTTTCTTACTAAATCACTTTATCTAACATGATGATTAAACAAAGTTGTGAACATGGTTGAATAAGATTTTCTACGATTTTCTTGGTCGTAGTTGCATGGTGGCTTACTCGTTTATATCTATCAAGTACGAAGTCATATATTCAATATTGTAGATTAGTACTTCCATAGTTGACAAAAAAAAAAGATTAGTACTTCCATCTAGTAGCTAGCTATAGAGCCAACAAGTTATTAGTCAAAGAAGAGTTTAACCATAAAATATAAACAAAGTGAGAATCCACTTTAATTTCAAATGTGTAGTCGAAGCAAAGCCCATATTTGATACCGGTAGGGGTGGGCAAAATATCCGTAAATTTTGATTCGATTCGTTATTCGCTTCGATCCGATCCGAAAAATTCGGATATCCGTAACTTTACAAATCGAAGCAAATACTAAAATTCAATATCCGTCAAAAACGAAGCAAATCACAAATATTAAAATTTTGGGAAGCGGATATCCGATCCGATCCGGCAATATATAAGTACATGTATATATTGATTATATTTAAAGTTTTATATGTATAAAACTATATAATTATTATTCTGACATATGATTTGACATATTTTATTTACATTATTACTTGTATAAAAGTAGTACATAAAAGGAAAAAAAATATTTTATGACAATTATATTTTTTTCTTAAGTTTTTTTGTTATTATAATTGTTAACTAAGTTTAAATTTAATACAAAATATGTAAATTTACTAATTTTTTTTTATTTTTATTTTATATATCACGTAAAAAGTATATTAGACAAAACAAATTTGCATCGAAATTTTAAGATTATTTGTATTAATCAAAACATATGAGATATCCGTAAGTATTCGCAAATATCCGCAAATATCTAATTATTTTCCGGATATCCGTTTTTCCGAATATCCGTATTTCTCCGAAGCAAAGCAAATACCAAAATTAGATATTCGTAACAAACGAAACAAATCACAAATACCTTCAAAAACCCGGATATCCGATCCGTGCCCAGGCCTAGATACCGGGTTCTAAATATTTTACTTAAAGTTAAGAGGAAAAGATCAAATGGAGTTGTGTGAGATGTGTTCATCAACGGTCCCAAACTATTGTAGCTTCGTGTTTATTAGTATTTTCTTTCCGAAATTTATGTAGAACATTCGTCGTTGATGCGTGGAGTTACCATGATGGATAGGATTCCAACACTAATGTAAAATTTGGGGAAGACAAATCCTCGTACCGGGCGGACAATAGAAAAATATAGTGAAGCGAACAAGTCAAAGACGAACTCATGCATATGGAAAAATAACGAAATACTATGTAGTTGTGAGGTCAATGAGATATTCAATGTCGCTAGTTTAGGAAAACAAATAAACTATTGTGATTCGAGGAAGTTGGTAAGATCGATGTTAAAGTCAAACACCATCTAGTTTGCTCTTCTAAATTAAACAATTTTCAAATCGCTAGATGTTTATATTACCTGCAAAACTTGGTTTCATTAAATGTTTTTCTATAATAATAATCATAAGGAATAAATAAATTATTACACCATAAAATTACAAAGCGAAAATACTGATCTAATTTTATAGGTAACTTCCAGTTTTCATATATTATTGTTATCATACCTGTTAAACAGCTGTAGTTGTTCTTAAAAATTAAAATATTTCAGTCTTAAAAAACAAAGTAAACCCTTTAAGTGATCAATATACTGTACGTGATCTAATGTATTCTTTTTCAAAAAATATACGTGATTTAATGTATTCGTATAAGTTACGTTACTGAATTACCTTGATTCAGCCCATGTATAGTGTAGCTAGAAAAAACAAACGGATAAAATGTTGGGCTTATAGGAGAAGAACGGGCCAGAATCCTTGTGGACCGTGCTTCTTTTTTACAAAAAGAGAAGCAAACCGTATAGTTTTGATAATACAACACAACACCCATTTACAAATAAACGTAACGACATGTTGTTCGCAATGGTGGACTTCAGTCATGTGTGGATTAGGGAGGTCTTAAAAAAGCTAACTTTATCGTTCTAGAAAAAAAATCCATTTCAACAACTTTTATGTTCTACAACAACTTTTGTAAAATTGAACTTCATTCAATTTGATCACGATATCGACATAACATGTGAAATGTGATGGATGTGTATTTAAATTAATGTTTTTCCAGGAAAAATGGTGTAACATCTTGACTTTTTTTTCTCCTGCAAATTGTGTGTGTCCTTTTTCTGAACAATTAGTACTATTTTGCAATATAAAATAAATAACTTTAAGTCTAAAAAAGGCAAATAACGTAAAAATATTAAGCAAGCAAAGCCAATACCACGGACCAAGAGCTTCTCTACCCCCGTATCTCAAACACCAATCGCCTATGCCCCTCTCTAATCTTCTATACCCATCTTTTCATAATTCATTTTTTATCAAAACTCAAACTCCTAAATAAAATTCTTCCCCCATTTCAAAACTAAACAAACCCCCCTTTCCCTTGGATTAGTGAACCCAAAGGTAAGCATGTAACTTCTATACTTTTTAAATTCGAAAAAAAATATTTTAAAATCGATTTTTTATCATATTTTAATGATTTTCGTAAAAATAAATAAAAATAGTTTTTGGATTTTTGAAATATTTTTATCAAATTCTATAAATCAAATAAAAATATTCATGTTTCCAGTTTAATTTTATGATTTTTCATTTGATATATAAAATTTTTTAAAAAAATAGACCCATTGAAAATTAGTGTTTGAAATATAGGGACATGAGAGCAATTGGTTCCAATACCACGCGATCACTCAAACCACTCGTAATAGAAAAAAAAAAATCCTAATCCATGGAATTAGCGGGTAACCTATTTTCCGTAACGTTATTAAAATTAGCATCCACCAATCATTTTCTCCGATTTTCAACACCAATCAATATCATCATCTCTCTATTCTCTCTGCATGTCCAATCATCATCTTCGAGGCGGTTTCGTGCAGTAGTCGATGATAACGGTCGAGAGCAGCAACAGCGACGACGACGACGAAGAAGTTAGGGTTCGGTGTGAAAGAAGATGAAATTTCCCAAGAGCTTGATCCAGGATCTTCACAAATGGGGATGCATGAAGCAGACGGGCGTGAGTCTCAGGTACATGATGGAGTTCGGCTCCACGCCTACGGAGAAGAACCTTCTGATCTCCGCGCAGTTTCTCCACAAGGAGCTCCCGATTCGCGTCGCGAGGAGGGCGATCGAACTCGAGACGCTGCCTTACGGCTTATCCGAGAAACCTGCCGTCTTGAAGGTAACGTTCCCGGTGGTGTTCTTGTGAGAGAGTATTTCGATCGAGTTTCTGGTTCGAATCGAATCGGTTAGGTTTTGTGGAAAATTTTGCTGGAATCGAATTGTTTGATCGTTATAACTTGCGTTGCATTGGTTTATTCCGGTTTATAGTTAGATTCTTGTGAGTATTTACTGTTTGATTCGATTAGGTTTTTGGAGAGTTTTGCTGGAAATCAAATTGTTTGATCGTTGAAATTGCGTTGCATTGGTTTGTTCCGGTTTACGGTTAGATTCTTGTTAGTATTGCGATTGTATTTCGATCGAGTTACTGGTTCAAATCGTATAGGTTCTGGAGAATTTTGCTGGAACTGGTGGCGTTTGATCGTTAAATTGCGCTTTGGTTCTCGATTATTGTATGGAATTTGATATTATTTGTTGAATTTATTCGAAAAATTGGATATTAGATAAGGTTCGGGTGCTACAGTGAAAGTGAATCCTTAGAACAGTTTTGCATGCAATCTCTGGAATGCATATAGCTTTTGTGAAATGATGTTTGCCTTATGTTCACCATCTCTAGGTAAGGGATTGGTATCTGGAATCATTCAGGGACATGAGAGCGTTTCCCGAGATCAAGGACACTGCTGACGAGAAAGACTTCACTCAGATGATCAAAGCCGTCAAAGTAAGGCACAACAACGTTGTTCCCATGATGGCACTCGGTGTTAACCAGCTCAAGAAAGGAGTCCATTTCTACGAGAATCTTGATGAGATTCATCAGTTTCTTGATCGCTTCTACTTGTCTCGTATAGGCGTCCGTAACCTTATTGGTAAAGACTTTGTCTTTTTTTTTTCTTCTTCGTTCTCTCTGTTCTCTTCCACGCTTACTGAAAACATCTTCGTTTATATAATGAAAAACAAAAATTCAGGGCAGCATGTTGAGTTGCATAATCCAAATCCGCCACGCCATTGTGTGGGTTACATACACACCAAGATGTCTCCTGTGGAGGTAGCAAGGAACGCCACCGAAGATGCCCGGTCTATTTGTTATCGAGAGTATGGCTCTGCTCCGGAGATAAACATATATGGGGATCCAAGTTTCACCTTTCCGTGAGTTTTTGACTGACCACTTGTTTTCTTCTTTGGATTCATTCTGTCGCTTTGAACTTAAGTCTTTTTCTACAGGTATGTGCCAACCCATTTGCACCTTATGGTGTATGAGTTAGTCAAGAACTCTCTACGTGCTGTGCAAGAGCGATATGTTGATTCCGATAGAGTTGCACCACCAGTCCGCATTATAGTTGCTGACGGAATCGAAGATGTTACAATAAAGGTTATTTGCTTTCCTCTGTTTTTTTTTTTTTTTTTAAATATTTTCTTCAAGGCGTTTTATTTGTGTTGACCATTTTGTGGGTGAATTTTATAGGTGTCAGATGAAGGTGGAGGTATACCGAGAAGCGGTCTCCCCAAAATATTCACTTATCTTTACAGCACGGCAACAAACCCGCTTGAAGAGGAAATGGAATTTGGAACAGCTGATGCTCCCGCGATTATGGCTGGTTACGGTTATGGTCTGCCAATTAGTCGTTTGTATGCTCGATATTTTGGTGGAGATTTGCAGATCATATCAATGGAAGGATACGGTGAGTCAAATACTTCTTCCATTTCATGTTTTGAGATCATATTCAATCAGCTTTATAGGAAAAAAGTCCGTTTTGATTTATGTGTGTTGTTGAAATTTGCAGGGACTGATGCTTACTTGCACTTGTCTCGCCTTGGAGATTCACAAGAGCCTTTGCCCTGAGGAAATCTCCCAGCTCAGGCTAGTGAATAGAGCTTTGACATACTAATGGTAGACGCCGGATCTACTTTGTTCACTACGTTTTTTGTTTTGTTTTCAGTTTATTTGATGTACATAACATTATTACTCTCATTTATGCTTCCTTGATTCGAAACTCAAATATGGAGGCTATTCCAAGTGAGTTAAATCTCCTCTGACTTGTGATTTTATTTGATTCAAAACATTTTGTAAGCAATACGTTATTGATTTTTATATTTTTGATAAAATTGTTTTTTGAAGAATGTCCTAGATTTGTATTGGTTATTTGATATTGGTTCGGCCACAAGGCCGCAGCATGAGCAATAGCCGTAGCCAAGAAGTCATAGCCCTAGGCACCACCGGAGGAGAAGCTATAGCCGTAGTCCTAGCCGGGCTGAGTCTAGTTGAGTCTATCGTGAACCCAGACACTGTAGCAGCAAAGGCTCTTGAAACCGTGGTTCCTACACCATTGTCTGCGAGACCAGGAATAGGATTGTCGAGACAGAGGCAGAAGCTGCTTTACTATAATTAATTAATACCAGTGTTCAACTCGTACAAGATCTAAACAAACTAGGAATCAGACAACGAATCCATTTCATGGCTTATGACATCTTAGACATAAAACAAAACAATTTCAAACAATGTAAGACAAGACACAACTAAACTAATCGCTTTTGCGGTTGCTGTCTCCCTGTCTACTGGTCTTTTTAGCATAGTTCTTGGAATGAAAGTTAAAGAAGAGAGCCAAAAGAGAGGCATTAAACGCAGCATTGAAACACCATCCCCAAATTCCGCAGCAACCCGACCCGAACAAATGCTCTCGGAGCATCCAACCAGATAAACCGAAGCTGAAAACAAACTGCACAATCTGACAATCCGTCACCAACCTCTTCCACCTGGGCCTCGAGCCTATGGCACAGAGAAAGTAATAACCATACATGATTACATGGACAGTTGAATTCGTCACGAGCGCAACCGGAAACATCGACTGGCTGGTACGGAGCCAGAGGAAGCACATGACCACAACGGTCGCGTGGTGGTACACGTGGAGGAAGGACAACCGTTGGATTGATTTTCCGAGTACGATGAGGATTGTGTCTCCAAACTCAAGGATCTTGGAGAGGTAGAATACTTGAGCCCAGAAGAAAAGAGGTCCGCTAGGTTTCACATCGACAGGGAAACAGATGGCGTTGAACAAACTTGCTGTGCGATCTGTGGTGATAGAGAGTGTACAACCTACGGCCATAACTAAGGAGAGAATGCAGAGGATGAGGCTATGTACTGCCGTGATTGGTTTGAGAATTCTGGGACCTAGGGAAGGGAGTGAGTTGATGGCAGATCGGAGGATTAACGTGGCGGAGAGGTAGGCTGAGACTACAACGGACACGAAGAAGATGGTGGAGCCAAGAGTCTCACCTTCGGTCCACGTGAAATTGGCGATGTTGGGGTGGTTCACGAGCCAGTATGTGAGGGTAGAGCGAAATGATGCCATTGAGAAAGTGAATCTCAGGTGCTTCTGCTTTTCCGGCGGTGGTTTATAACTGAGGGTCGTCGGAGAAGTTGTAAGATATGGAGGAGAGAGAGAGACGAAAGTTTACAAAGTCGTCTTATACAAGTGGGTCCCGTGGAATCTTATCTTTTCGTCTTACCGAATCGTATCATATCATTTGATTAATGGTTTGATGCATTGCATTGTTCATTTATTTTTTGTAAACTATTGGTTAACGTGGGAGTGTAATATTTTCTTCTTTTTTACAAGTATAGATATGTTCAGGTATCAAATATTAACAGAAATTTAGCTGGCAATGTGATGATTATGAAAGCTATATTTAGTTAAGCATTCGTAGAATAATGTAAAGATTTTTGCTATACTTTTCCATCGTAATATTTGCTACGGTTTAAATTACGTTAGTTTCAGAGCCAAATGCTATGAATTCTGGTGTTTGTTCAAAATAAAGGTCCCAAAATTATATCGAAAACTGTTAGAATGATGTGGTTGAGAATCATTAACCCACGCGACTCGCGCCTTAAGTATATAGCCCAGTAAAAAGATTCAAACCTAATAGTAAACTAAAGTCGTTCTTATCCTTCTTTTTCCTCGTTTTCTCATTCCAAACAAGAGAATGGCGAATCCATCTGATAAAGTTGTAGTTAAATGGGTGAATGACACACGGGGTCGAGTTTGTTGGGTCATACTGGCTAGCCTCTGCCTATGTGGATTCACACAGTTGATAGAAGTCTTCAAAGACGGGAGCCAAGTTATCTACGAGTATGTTGGGATGAGTTTGGTGTCTCTCTATGTGATTTTACTTGTCAAGTCTCTGTTCTCTGAAACTCCAACCATAGCTTATAGGTCGGGTTCCTGTCTACGGTCGTTTGTGCCATTGGTGTTTTTCTTCATTATCGTCATCACAATCTACTATCACAGAACCTTAGCAGTCTCTATTCTAACTTTATCCATCCTTTTTGGTCTAGTGGCTTTAGTGCAATTACTTTTTCCGATTGATGAGTTCTATGTGGGTTATGTTATGGTCATCATAACTTTGGGGATCTTTCTAGCTTACGGTGTTGCAGACTATGATCTTGATGAGGTCATTCCTTTTGGGTTTATTGTATCCAATATTTTCATGTACGAGTTTATTATTGGTGTTATCAACTATCCAGGAAATCACCGCTTCTTTAATCGCTATTGACATGTATCTTCATCAGTACTTATGTTTTTAATCTTCCTTTATTGCCTCTTTTAATTATTTCAGTTTGAGTAGTTTATCTTTATGAATGTAATTTCTTTTCTTTCTGTTTCTATACAAAATCATCTTATTAGTATTGTAAGCTTCTGCTTTGTTGCGATCGATTTAATGTATGAGTTCGTAAAAAAAATAGCTACTACGCAAAAATTATAATGTTATGCCCTCGTAAAAATAAGCTATATTGCTCGTTAAAAATGTTAGACTGCGCCAAAACTGAAAATGTTTACTTGATAAATGGTAAGATACAAACAAAGAAACAAAAAGAAAATTAGCAAGCATAACGGAAGTGGTTATTTAATGAAAATTCCGTTAAGCCACATTAATCATCTAATGCGGATTCCGTTAAATATCCGAGCTAGCAAACCATACGATTGAACTTGATTGAAATATAAGAAAACATGAAAGTTGCAGTTTAAAAAACGTGAAAGTGACGGAAGTTTAATTTCTTCTGGTTCAATTGGGTAAATCCCACCAATTGACATATCAAAAATATACTAAACAGAAGAATAATCAACTAAGTCCATTCTTTTACTTAACGATTTAACAGGGGTTTTCACTTCTCTTTTATTCATACTTGTATATATATATATATATATATGTTTTGTGTGTATATATGTTCCTCCAACTTTAGGCACAAATTAGAGCCAAGTCTCCACGTTATGAAACTGTGGATAATAAATTATTTTCTGTCACGAAACATCAAATGTAAGACGTTTGAAAGTCGCATATAATTTGAAATCATTTCAAGTCTGTGTATCATAAAAATATGCAACAAACATCTCAGTTTTCATGACTAATGGTGACCACTATATATAACAACCGCTTAGTCTCTCTTGTTGCGACTTTTTAGGCGATCTGACACAACCATTTCTTTGAGAAGAATGTACACTATAATTCTCTGGATATGTTTTACATAACTAATGAGAAGAAAGTGGATAATGAAACTTACGAAATGTAAATGGCCAAGAAAGGTAAACTTGAGCTGATCACCCTTTGTGTGTAAATCATAAGTCGATCATGGTATGATAGAAGTAGGGAAAAGATAAACAAACTTGTGAAAGTACCACATCCACTACATCAGTTGCCCGCCGCCTTAGTTTTTTTTAGGTTCAAATTAAAACATTTTTCGAATGTGTGACTTTTTTTAATTTTAAAATAAAATAATTCTAAAATGATATTAAATTCTACTCCGATTTTACTTTATTATGGAGTATAAAACAATCAGATTTTTTTTGGAGTAAAACCATTTTATTCTATTTTGGAATTAAAAATAAAATTGATTTTACTGAAAATGGAATTTGAAATGTAAAACTGAATATGGTTGTATATGCTTTTAAAACCTAAAAGAAAGTAAATTTGTTTTACTTTAGTGTTTTAAAAATGTAAACCTAAAACGTAATGCGTTGTGAAAGCACTGTAGCCTAATGATTAAGGTTTAAATGTTTCTACACCCAGATCTGGAGTTCGAATTTCAGACTATGCAATTTTTTAAGATTACACTATATTTTGAAACGCGCTTTTAAAGTTTGGTTTTGAGTAAAAATATTAGTTGGTCTTGAATAAATTTTTAAAATTTTAATTTATAAATTTATGTTAAAAATAGATATTCAGTGTTTTCATAAACTATACACGCGGTTAAACTGGTAAAGGGTATATAGTCATGTTTATATTTAATGAAAAATCATTAATTAAAAATTTGAGAAATCTAAATCATTAACCTATGTTCTAACAATGATTGACCCGTTAAAAATCCATAGAAAGCTGATAATATTTATAAAAATAATTTTATACACATTTAAATTATACATAAAATTTAAAAAACTATTAGATTTGTAAATTTTTTAATCTGATGATTTTTGTACTATTCGAAAAATGATCTTAGAAAAACCAAAATTTATTTATATGGAAATTAGTTTATTTTGTTATTTATATTTTTTAGTAATATGTTTTATTATGTCGAAAATATTTGCAAATATAATTTATTTGAAACTGCATCAAATGGAATCATATATGAAAGATTTTAATTAATACAATTGTGTGAATTTGTCATATATGGCCGACATGCAATTGTGTGAATTTTTAAAACACAATTTCGTATGTTTTAGAGTATAGGGTTATAAAATTATTGAATTTAGATGGGTTTAGTAAAGAGATTAGAAGCCCACTCACTGTGAAAATATGTTAAAATTATCGGGTTTGCAATTTAAACTAAACAGAAATGAATTGGTCTCCAAAAAAAAGACATCAGAAGTCTCAAGAGAAGCTTTCAAAGCTCAGAGATTATCCATATATCAAGGACGCAAAACAAGAAGGCGGACAGCTTAGCACGAGGTGTGAGGCAACAGACGTCGTTTACAGTCCATATGGATACAGAGCTACCAATTTGGTTTACAGAGTCTTTATGAGTCTGTAATCTGGCCGACAAAAAAAAAAAAAAAAAAAAGAATTGGTCTTGCGATTTTAGTTTTAGAAAAAAATGAAAAGCTATATTTTGTAATTATCTTAAAAATGTTTTGTAATTTTCTTAAAATTTTAGAGGCAAATACACAAACATGCATCTGCTTTAATAGTATAGACTAGATTTTGATCCGCGCTTACAAAGCGCGGGTTTATTTTCCTTTTCTTTTTAATTGACTAATATTTATCAAATGTTATATTTTGATTCGCGTTTTCAAAGTGCGGGTTTATGATTGGTGAAAACTTTATATAATCAAATTTATATAACCCGTTTTGTATATGCATTTATATAACCCGTCTCGTATATGTATTTTATGTTTGATTAAAGCCATGTTGTATATGTATTTTAGGTTTTTAATTTTGAATTAGATATTTTAAATATAAAAGCAATATAAATAGTTTTATAGTTTTGATCAGTGTTTTGAAATCAGACTTTGACCCGCAGTTGAACCGGTAAATCGAGTGATCAAAGATAAATCCAATTTGAGTTTTGTGAAAAAAAAACAAAATTTAAAAACCCAACAAAAACCACTGAAACCGGAACCTGGTTACCGGTTAAACCATTTGTTGTAATAGTAATTGTTAAAAATTATTAAAAATACTATTATCGTGTTCCTTTGTAAATGACTATTTATGTTTAAAAGTTTAAACTTCATTTTTATTGAATTAAGTTTGTATAACTCTAATGAATTAATTTTATTATGTGATTAATTTTTTAATAAAAATAATATACTTTTAATAAAGATTTATACTTTCAATGAAAAAAAATCATTTTTATAAATGCTTAAACTATATTAAGGAAAGAAAAAAATTATATGTTTAATTTTTTCACTACACAAAATATTAAGAATGATTGAAAAAAAAGTTATTTGAATTTAGATTCAATGGCCCAAAAGAAAAAAAAAGTGAGATTTCTTAATCGGCCCAAATGACCAAGAGATATTTAATGTGGCAGTGGGCTGGATATGGAAAAATAATGACCCAATATAGATGTGTTATTAATATTACTTGATTACCCTTAATGAAACATCAATGTTAATTTTAAAAAGGGTATATTTAGTAAAATATCCAAATGTGCTTGTACTTTAATAGTATAGACTAGATTTTGATCCGCGCTTACAAAGCGCGGGTTTATTTTTCCTTTTCTTTTTTAATCGACAAATATTTATCAAATGTCATATTTTGATTCGCGTTTTCAAAGTGCGGGTTTATGATTGGTGAAAACTTTATATAATCAAATTTATATAATCTGTTTTGTATATGCATTTATATAACATGTTTCGTATATGTATTTTATGTTCGATTAAAGCCATATTGTATGTGTATTTTAGGATTTTAATTTTGAATTAGATATTTTAAATATGAAAACAATATAAATAGTTGTATAGTTTTGATCAGTGTTTTGAAATCAGACTTGGACATGCGGTTGAACTGGTAAGTCCAGTGATCAAAGATAAATCCAATTTGAGTTTTGTGAAAAAAAAATAAAATTTAAAAACCCAACAAAAACCACTGAAATCGGAACCCGGTTACCGGTTAAACCATTTGTTGTAATAGTAATTGTTAAAAATTACTATTATCATGTTCTTTTGTAAATGACTATTTATGTTTAAAAGTTTAAACTTCATTTTTAATGAATTAAGCTTGTATAACTCTGATGAATTAATTTTATTATGTGATAAATTTTTTAATAAAAATAATATATTTTAATAAAGATTTATACTTTCAATAAAAAAATCAATTTTATGAATGCTTAAACTATATTAAGAAAAGAAAAAAATTATATGTTTAATTTTTTTTTCACTACACAAAATATTAAGAATGTTTGAAAAAAAAAA
The DNA here is from genome assembly GCA_026261945.1 of Hirschfeldia incana. Lineage (NCBI taxonomy): Eukaryota > Viridiplantae > Streptophyta > Magnoliopsida > Brassicales > Brassicaceae > Hirschfeldia > Hirschfeldia incana. The sequence goes on from JABCMI010000067.1 coordinate 1,075,991, forward strand.
GTTATTTGAAATTTGATTCAATGGCCCAAAAGAAAAAAATGTGGGAATTGGATATGATTTCTAATCGGCCTAAATGACTCAAAAGATATCTAATGTGGCAGTGGGCTGGATCTGGAAAAATAATGGCCCAATTGAATGTGTTATTAATATTACTTAATTGTCCTTAATGAAACATGCATTGTTAATTTTAAAAAGGGCAAATTTAGTAAATATCCAAATGTGCTTGTACTTTAATAGTATAGACTAGATATTGACCCGCCCTTTGTAAGGGCGGGATTTGTTTATCGTTTTAAAAATATATATTTTACTTATATAATTTGGTTATATATTATACTAAATAAAATATTAAGATGTGTACGACTATTTTCAATCTGTAATAATGATCCGAGTTACATATTTGAGATAATATTTATGTTTGTCACATAAAAATTTATAGTGTTCGTAAAATAACAATTTATGTGATCTTATAAGTTAAACATATATAAGTGAAGCATCAATTAAAATGTGTCAGTATTAATCACCAATTACATATGGTAAAAATTATATTCATTAATATACTAATAATTTTATATCTAAATAATTTACAATGTTTACATCCCATTTTAATTATAAGTATATAATTATTAAGAGAATCCGATTTGAAAGTGCGTAATTTTGTTTTTGTTAATAAAACTATTACAGTATTACTCTGTTTGTTAGTTTATAATACAAATGACAAATCTATTTGTTCAACTTTTTTTACTTGATAAATATTTTGTGACCCGTAGCAAGTGCATATATTAAATAAGTTTTAGCTTATTTAGTTATATATAAAAATGAATTTGTGACCCATATACTATGCAGAAATGATAATAATAATAATAATAATAATAATAATTGTAGTTATATATGGTAGGAGAAAAATAATGTTTTGGAATGTATAAATAAAACAATATATTTTTCTATTTATTTGTATTTCAAATTAAAAGACATTAGTTATTTAAATCAAAATGAATTGTTACCATTTCAATAACCCTGCATAATCCAAACAATACTCATTTTATTATATTCAAATTTGATATCACCGATTTTTTTCTTATACGATTAAGATTGTTAACCGCATTAAATATGATTCAGAGGGTAAAAAGATTTCGTGGCAAGTTAGTTATAAAGTTTTAGTTGTTATAAAAAAATATTGAAAACTGATTGATTCTGATTTTATTGTTATGATTCGATTTTTAAACTACTGTAGGTGGTTAGTATTGAGTTTGTGACTATTAGTTTTTTCAAAAAAAAAAGATTCCAAAACAAAACCATATTTTTATACATTAACGACATATTTATATCTGATATCTAATATTCCCCGATAGATGTTAAAACTTAAAAGTCATTTTGAAATTATAGGTAAAATAATAAATTTGGCATGATATACTATTTGACTAATGAATCATTAATAAGAAACTACGTTTTTAAAAGAATTATTAAAAAGAATTTGTAGCCAATACACGATATCATGGATGGTTGGCAAAAACAGATTTTAACTGGTTTCGAATTGTAAAAATAATAAAAAAATAAATAAAAATAAAATAATATAAAATAATACAATTTTAAAACAAAAAAAACTTATTTGCCTTTTTAAATACTAATATCAATTTTTATAATTTTAGTAAATAAAAATATTGTAAAACTTATATAAAATTAATTATTTATATAAATTATTTATATATATATATATATATATATATATATATAATTCATTTAAAAAAAAAGATGAATATTCGATCTGATCCGTTATATACTTTTTCTGGGCAACACTCTGCTATATGCATTTTTTTTTTAAAAAAAAGTTTTTAAAAGAATGTTGCATGCTATACAGAACTAACTTTAATGCACTTCGTGATAAAATTATGAAAAACTTATATAAATACCTTTCTAATTAATATATTTATTTTAATTGAAACTCGGCATTGATTAATGATTACACGATTAAAGAAAATATACCTAAACCGGATAAAACCGGAAGCAAATCCCTAGTTAGCCGGACTCATTGGTCACCCACCACCGCAGCCACGTTCTTCTGAGCTACCACAGTCCAGAAAACGTCGCCATTCATCCTCAGCTCTCCTATCTTAGTAGGTCACTCCGGTAGCAACTAACTGAAGCCTTGAAAAGCTGTGAAATACATTGAGGCCTGAAAAACTCCACTGACCATCTTGACTTGTCATATAATCCAGAGACCCAATACCACAACCACAAAGTTACAAAAAAAAAAAAAAAATACCACAACCACGATGGAGCAAGAGAAATCAAAGCTTACGATGTCAACGCATCAACCATCTCAGATCTCACTAAGGCATGGAAGGGAAGTGAACGTCCTCATTCAAAGGGAGACCAGAAACCGGGTATGAAGCTTGAATTGTTCCAAAAGAAAAAGAAAACAGTTTTGGCTATAGTTGAATCAAATCAACGTTTAAAGGAATGTTCTCTGGAGAGAGAGAACAAAATTTCTGTTACAAATAAATATTTTCGTGGGTCAAATAAATCAATTTGTTGAGAGTAAATGATTTTGTTGAGTTAATTCATTAATTCAAATTTAATTAAAACCATATGTTAAAATATTTCAGTGGCACATAATGGTAAATATTGTTGAAACAGAAGGGCACCTCAAAAAAGGGCTTTCTGTTTTAATAGTATTGATTCTGGCCAGAAGTGAATTTTTATTGTTTGTGTAATCTTTTTTATAGTCACGATATCATAATAAATGTGCGTTAAAAAAACTTAATGATATTTGGTTATTGACTTGCTAAACGTGAAAATTTCATAATAAAGATAATGATGTAGATGAAAACGGATAATAAAATATTCTCTTGATAAATCTGTCTACAACAAACAAGATTTGTATATAGCTTAACTGATAAATATGACTATTTTAGGCAGAAGATCTGAGGTCTGAGTTATGTATCTTCGGAAAATGTTACCAACTCAACCCCTTGACAACGATGGTGACCGTTCCCTTCCCTCGCCGACCACTTTTCTTCCGCAAGTGAGTTCTCGTTGATAAGGGTTTCTCTCTATATTTATTAATAGGAGTTGTGTCTTAAAATATGTTTTTTTCTTTATCAAGACGGCGGATACAAAACCCTATGATCAGGTCACTCTAGTTGGCCGTGCAATTTACTATGTTTTGGGAGTGTCCTCTCTAATATGTCTTTTCAACTCGATTGGGGATGTTTGGCCGTCCAAGAGAGAAGATGGAACGCTCATAGAGATCCCAAACTCCAAATATGCTGCAGTGGTTCTCGCATCTCTATTAGCCGTTGGTCTAGCTCGAACGCTCTTCTTCGATCGCCCACCTCGATGCCACAAGATTGGGCCATATATAGAAGTGTTTTACTCATTCTGCCTCTTTATCACCGCATTTGTTATTGCTTTCACATTCCGTAGTGACCCTGACATGAGGTTCTTTGCAATGTCTGCGATCTCTTGTGCCATCGCCATTCTCCAGCTAACACATCCGCTTGAGGAATTTTACGTAGGGAAAACTTTGTGGGTTCTTTTATGGACTGTTTTTGTTACTGGATGTTTTACCGGAGGTGGCAAAAATGTGGTTATGGGATTCATTGGTGGGTTTTGTAGCGTGTCCGTTGGCATTGCTTCCATCTTATCGATAAATGATCTGATGCAGCGGGTACTACTCTAAACTGAGATCGTTATACTTCTGGTGTTATTACTTATTAGGATTTGGATTTATCTCTTTGTTATTATTTCATTTTTATGTCTTTAGATAATCCTATGCATGTCGGCGTTACCTTTTTATGAATAATTTCAAAGCTTTAAAGTTCATCTCTTGTTGTTTGCGGTCATTCCTTTGTGAATCAACTATAAATAAGCTCACAGTCAATCTTTGGATATTCATAGACTCAACGAAATTTGGTTTAACGTCTTATGCTGCGCCATGAACTCGAAACAAATCATTTATGTTCTTAATGGCATGGCATCTAAACAATAACTATATGTTTTATTTGGTTGGTTTCAAGGATCGATCATTTCTTTTGAATAGAACTCAATATTTTCCTTCTAACGAAAGTATTTTATGCTTTTTGTTTCCATCAATACTTCACGAACTACATTTCATCGACGAATAAATGTTCTCTTTGACTAGTTTGACAACTAATTTATAATTGACCACACACAAGTTTAAAACTTAATAAAAGAATGTCAAGATTTTAGAATTTTCAAAAGTTTAGAATGAACACTGATTAAGCTACTGTAGCTTTTTTTTATAACACTTACAGAAAAATACATATGATCATGGAAAAACCTTTGGTTCGATGTTGTGGATCGTTCATGTGTGGAAAAGACATGATAAAACAAAAGGTATTGAATAACTCAATAAAATGAGCCTAGAGTATAAAAATGTATATATATTTCGCCATATTAGAGCGTGTACGTTCCTCTTTTTTCCTTGTCCCACATTAGAACGTATTCACTCTCAGAGAAAAAAGTACTAAAACTACTTAGATATACGAATTGTTTATAAGTTAACTGGTCATGTGATACACTTAAATAAGTAATAGCTATTAACCAACGATGAACCAACGATGAACCTTATGAGGTGTTTACTAAAGTTCCTTGATCTTTAGTAGCTTGTATGCTCGACATTTCGGTGGAAATTTGCATATTATATCCATGGAAGGATATGGTGAGTCAAATACTTCTTACATTTCATGTTTGAGACCATATTTCTTAGTCTCTTAACATGATTATCCCATTCAGCTTCAACTTATAGGTCACTGATGAGAAAAAAGTCAGTTCGATTTATGTGTTGTTGAAATTTGCATTGACTGATGCTTACTTGCACTTGTCTCGCCTCCCAAGCCAGGGTAGTGAATAAAGCTTTGACATATTAATGGTTGAGGAAGGATCTACTTTACTCAATTGACTTTTGTTTTATTTTCTTTAATGTATATATATATATATATATATATATATATATATTATTTCTTTCATTTATGCTTTGCTGATTCAAAACTCAGATATGGAGATTTTCTAAGTGAGTTAGTAACCACGGACAATATTTTGTTTGATTCAAAGACCTTTGGTAAGCAAACGGTTATTGGTTTATATATTTGATAAAAAAATATTAAAGAATGTCCTAGATTGTATTGGTTTGATAAACTATGTTGCCTATTCCAATAGCTACTGCGTGTGAAGAATCCGTACTTGCTCTTTGTTTATCCAAGAACATTCTCTCGTATCATTTCATGTTTCTCTGTAATCTGTATATATGTTAGTCTTGATTTCCATTTGGATTTTGTACATGTATATATAAGTTGACGAGGGTGTGAGAGGACTTCTTTAGATTCTTTTTTTTTGGTAAAAACTTCTTTAGATTCTTTGCACCAACGAGTACCAAAAGAGCACGCCACAAATCATTGGCCTGAGAAATATACGGTTTGTTACTATGTGGAAATAAAGCAATGTAATCACGGTGGATACAAATAGAGCTCTTGAATTATATCATCGTGTATTAACTTTTGTTTTAACGAGGTTGACAATATCCTAACTAGTTGTTTATCCCAATCCTACAAAAAGGTTCAAGCATTAAAAAATATGTATTCCCTGGCATCATTATTGCGCATGAGGCGATTCATGGGCTGAATGCTCATCCGACAGTGGCGAAAGAGTTTATGGCTATAAAAACGGACATGTAAAAAGCTTATGATAAGGTAGAATGGAGTTACTTGAAGGCCCTTCTACACGCCTTGGGCTTTGATGATCGATGGGTCGGTTGGATTATGATGTGTGTCTTCAGTGTCGTATGCAGTACTGATAAATGATCAACCGTTTGGGTTGATATCTCTTTCGAGAGGCATTAGACAAGGTGATCCTCTCTCTCCGTTCTTGTTCGTGCTGTGCACGGAAGGACTCTCACACCTCTTGAATGTGGCAGAACGTAATGGTCTTTTGTCAGGAATGAGCTTTGATGAAACAGGTCCCTCCATTCATCATTTGTTCTTCGCTGATGATAGTTTGTTTATCTCCCACGCTAACATACATCAGTGTAAGAATCTGAAAAGGATTTTGGACTTCTATGGAAAGGCAACAGGTCAGTGTATCAATGTGCAAAAGTCAGCCATAACGTTTGGAAACTTGATACCGGAGAGTACAAAAGCTGAAATTCAATGCATTCTAGGGATATCAAACCAAGGAGGCACTGGGAAATACTTAGGTCTACCGGAATGTTTTGTGGGATCAAAGGTGAATCGTCTCTTTTACCTGAAAGAGAGAACTCAGGGTAGGCTGGAAAGTTGGTTTGTAAAGAAGCTTTCACAAGGTGGGAAGGAGATACTATTGAAATCAACAGCGTGGCGCTTCCTGTCTTTGCGATGTCTTGTTTCGAAATCCCGAAATCAGTTATCACCAAGCTTGAGAGTTTGATGGCTATTTACTGGTGGAGCTCTGATACTCACCTGAGGAAGATTCACAGGCTGGCTTGGGACAAGATGTGTCTCCCCAAGTCACTAAGTGGAATGGGTTTCAAGGATTTGAGGAAATTCAATCAAGCTTTACTTGCCAAACAAGGATGGAAGCTCATTAATCAACCTGATTCTCTTGTAGCGAGATTTTTGAAGAGTAGATACTTTCCTAATTCTGAGTTTCTCACAGCCTCTCCTGGAACTAAACCATTTTTTGCTTGGAAAAGCATTTTATTTGGTAGAGAGCTGCTTCAAAAAGGCTTGAGATGGAAAATGGGTGATGGTTTAAAGACGAGGGTCTGGTTGAACAAGTGGGTGCATGATCCATCGTTAGGAATGAGACCTCCTTGGGTGAAAAACAACACGTTCAACGTTTATCTGAAAGCTCATGAGCTGATTAACCACACCACAAGGAGATGGAACATTGATCTGTTACATGAAAATTCTGTTCCACAAGATGTACATCTTATTCTGCATCAACCGGTGACGGTGAGGCCAGATAGTTTTAGTTGGGAGCATACCAGAAGTGGTTCCTTCTCGGTTCAATCAGCCTATAAGCTGGCTCAAGACCTGAAGATTAAAGAACTTTACCCAGAAGTGCTAATGCAACCATCTCATAATTCGATCAAAGAGCGAGTGTGGAAGTGTGTCACTGCCCCTAAAATCAGAAATTTCATTTGGAAATCTCTCAGTGAAGCCCTGCCTGTGGTGGATCTGATAACAAAAAGGGGTATGAAGATTGACAGTGGGTGTCAGTTATGTGGAATGGAAGGTGAACCGATACAGCATGTTCTCTTTGACTGTGACCCAGCAAGACAGACCTGGGCTCTCTCAGGAATTCCTCACCCGGAATTTGATTTTCAGAAAGGTAGTTTGTTCTCGAACATTAACTATTTGCTCAACTTGGAAAATTCAAGAAGAGGGGAAGAAGAGGTGAGGAGAACATGGCCCTGGGTGTTGTGGTTCATTTGGAAAAGCAGAAATGATTTCCTGTTTAATGGGAGAAGATGAGATCCGGAAGAGATTCAAAAGAAAGCGAAAGAGGATGCAGATGAATGGCTTATTGCCCAAGCAGTAGAAGAGGAAGTCTCCAAAGAGGAAGCTACGGGAGAGAGGAAGGTAAAGCAAAGATGGATGCCACCAGGAAATGGTTGGTTGAAATGCAATGTAGCCTTTGAGTGGAACAAGAATTCAAAGCTTTTGGGGGTAGCGTGGGTGGTAAGGAATAATAGAGGAGTGGTAACGATCCACAGCAGACGTGCTTACTCTAACATTCTAAGCTTGGAGCAGGCGAGATTTGTAACCCTTTTGTGGGCTGTTGAGAGTATGACCAGTTTACGCTACAACAAGATCATTTTCTCTGGTGATTTTAAAGAAATTTTCTTGGCGCTTCAAAAACCACATCAATGGCCCTTATTGGGTTTTCAAGTGGAGGGAATTTCAAGAAAGCTTAAGTTGATGGATGAGTTTCAACTGGTTTTTGCGTCTGTTAATGAGAACAGAGGAGCGACTATCATTGCACAAAGTGTTACAAGGCAGGGAAGAGTTTGATCTTACGTCGCAGCTGGCCCTCCGTCTTGGCTCTTTGAGCTCTTTGTTAATGAAAGTCGATTCCTCTAATACTCTCTCTTAGATGGGTTTTGTGTTTCAGAGTAGGAGTTTGGTCTCTGTTTTGGTATGTCCCAAAACAGGGGAGTAGTAAAGGTGGTGGTAGTTGCTGTATGTTTTGTTTTTTCGTTTTAATGATATGAAGCTTTGAAGGAAAAAAAAAGGTACAATGAAAAAGCATAATAATGGTAATTCTTTTGTTGTTCAAAAAAAAGGTAAATCTTTTAGTCGCTCAAAAAAGGTAATTTTGTTAAAAGAAGTTATTTAATGGGGAAGTAAAACCAAAGAAATGACAGTCAAAATAATTACTTTGGATGAACTGTCAATCTCTATGTGGATACTGGACAGACATCGCTCTGGACAATGACGTCCAGACACAAAATCGATTAGCGTAGATGCTGCGAAGTTTACTTTGAATGAGAAGATTTTGTTGAAAACTGAAAAAAATGGTGAGCCAAAAATCAAGATAGGGTAATCTCATTCAGATTAATATTGTTTGTTCGTCAATGAGAGAAATATATATATATATATATATATGAACTTCGCACTTCAAATTTTGGGCTTTTTGTAAAATTGACTCAAAATTTAAAGTCAAATACAAAACTAACATATGTTTTTTTTGAATTTTTATTTTGTCTTATTCACCCCACAAGTTCATATTATTCACGAAAATCCCATCAACTTTTTTTTCTTTCGAAAATGACATTTTTGCTCTCCCAACTTCATCATCTTCAAGTATTTACAAGATTGTCATTGCCATAAATACCCTAACTACGATGAACAACCATTTTGAATCTCTAAATGCACCCCAAATTAGTTTACATTCCATCTTTCTCAATTGTTATGAACTAAAAATAACATCTCTTTCACTTTGTCTCCATGTTCATCTAAAAACTCAAATAATTTTTTATAATTTTTCTATGGTTCATAGAGTCATTCAAGCTTAGAATTCTTGGTGGGCTACTTTCATTGGAGGTTATATGTGGTTGAAGAAGACTTATGTGTGTTAAGAAAGTCATCTCACTAATTTAAGGTATGAAATTAATTTTTTCTTCCAGATCTGTTCGCCTAGAAGACTTACGGGTAAGTCTTCTGGCTGTAGAAGACTTAAGGGTAAGTCTTCTGGCTGTAAAAGACTTAAGGGTAAGTCTTCTGGCTGTAGAAGACTTAAGGGTAAGTCTTCTGGCTGTAGAAGACTTAAGGGTAAGTCTTCTGGCTGTAGAAGACTTAAGGGTAAGTCTTCTGGTCTAACTGGACGACCTACGTACTTGTAAGTCGTCCAGTTTTGTTTGTTTAAAAAAAACTCCAAACGACTTACAAGATAAACAAGTTAGTTTTGCATTTGACCGAATTGTGTCAGATATTTGAATTTTCCTGGACTACTTACTTGTAAGTCGTCTTTGAAATAACATAAATTAATATTTTATTAAAGCTAGACGATTTACAAGCAAGTCTTATTTTGCATAGCACTGCAGTTGTTGTTACATGCTGCGAGCGAAAAACATACTTTTCACGCAAAAGGTCAAAAACAAATACAGGAAGTTCATAACTTATCCACGCGGTCCTTAAGTTATAATGTCGTTAAGGTTTTTTTTTCCGTCAAAATTTAATATTAATAAAAGGATCAAACCCAACAAGTACATCATCAAAGTCCAAATTACAAAGCTCTCGGCTCATAAACCTACGGCCCAAACACAAACAGACATTCTAATCGGGCCTATGCCCCAACCCGGTACAGACCAAACAACGTCTTAAGGCCCAATCATCAAGGAGGCTTATCGTGATTAGGGTTAGTCCTCTACAGAACGACACGCGTCCTAGTCCGCCTCAACTTGACTGATTCCTCTTCTAGACGCCGCCGCCTCGCTACCACCAAAACCCTCGTTACGTAACACTGCCGAGCCTCCGCCGAAACCGAATCTTCTCTTCAACTCTTTGCTTTCATTTTGGAGTTCTTCCTCGATCTATTCGAGATCTCCTTTAATAAAGCAGAACCACAGACCACCGCAACATGAACCGACAAAACGAAACCCCATTCAACCTCGGTCCAAAATCGAACATGTATGAATCCTGGTTAAGATTCTCCACGAATGAAAATGGTAACAAATGTGTGGAATTAAGATAGGCCTTACCCGGTCCAACAAGAGACTATCCAATTTATTATCAGTCCAAGAGCGGGAACTTTCCAAAACCCTATGCATCACGTGGCGCGTAAACCTGAGACGATGAGCAACGTTTAGTTACATCGCAGCCGTTGGATTGAATGGTAACTCCTGATAACAATTTACCCCTAACCTAACCCCTCGATCTCTCAAAGAAGGCGAAATCGATTCGATTCCCATGGCGAAGTTCTCGAATCGCGACGACGCATACTCTTCCGAGGAAGAGGAAGAGCAAGTCGAGAACAACGTGGAAGATGAGGAGGAGATTGAGGCCGTCGCTCGGTCTTCTGGTTCCGAAGAGGAGGCTGTTCCCGAGGGATCTCCAGTCTCTGACGAAGAGATCGTCCCAATCGAGGATGATGACGAGGTAAGAGTTCTCAAAATTCAATCGAACTGTCGATTAATTCGTTCTCACTGTGTTGATGTTTTGTGTATTTAGGACGAGGAAGGCGATGAGAAGGTTGAGATCAGCAAACGCGAGAAAGCTAGGCTTAGGGAGATGCAGAAGGTGAAGAAGCAGAAGCTTCAGGAGATGCTGGACTCTCAGAATGCTTCGATTGATGCGGATATGGTGCGTTTGATGATGTTAATTTTACCTTATGATTCTTAGTGTTTTTTTTAGGGAATTGAGGAATCTGATATTGTCTTTACATGGATTTTAGAACAATAAGGGGAAAGGGAGACTGAAGTTTCTTCTGCAGCAGACTGAGCTGTTTGCGCATTTCGCTAAAGGTGATGCATCTTCTTCTCAGAAGAAGACGAAAGGAAGGTGTGTTGGATGCTATTGATTCAATTAGATATAGGTTTCTTCACTGTTTTGGTATCGTGAAGCCCTGATTAATTGTGTTTTAATTTGTTTTTTACCTTTAGGGGTCGTCATGCTTCCAAAGTAACTGAAGAGGAGGAAGACGAAGAGTATTTGAAGGAAGAAGAGGGTGGTTTAGCTGCATCTGGGAACACGAGGTTGCTCACCCAGCCGTCTTGTAAGCACTCTTTAGACTAGAAGTTTTGCATCTTGATCATTTTATCTGAGAGCAAAAACTGCAATGTAATTGATATCTCTTTCCATACCTGTAACATATAACTATTGTTGCGACCTCATGGCTACTAGGTTGCATAGCGTAAAGTTTGATGGGGAAGTTCAGGATTCATCTTTTTTCTTCTCAACTTGCAGGTATTGTAGGGAAGTTAAGAGATTACCAGTTAGCTGGTTTAAACTGGCTCATCCGGCTGTATGAGAATGGCATAAATGGGATTCTTGCTGATGAAATGGTAAGCAATGGTTCCCCCAAGGGCGCAAGCAATACAAGCTCTCTAATTTATTGATGATGCTAATCATGATACCATTTATTCTCTGTGGTCTAGGGTCTGGGGAAGACACTTCAAACGATCTCTTTGTTGGCCTACCTTCACGAGTACAGAGGAATCAATGGACCTCATATGGTAGTTGCTCCAAAATCAACTCTTGGTAACTGGATGAACGAAATTCGCCGGTTTTGCCCTGTCTTGCGTGCTGTAAAATTCCTCGGTAATCCTGAGGAAAGGGTAAGCAACTAGCTGCATTCCATTTTAGAGTTCATGTAAATGTTTAACCCCTGGATTCTTACGAGTCTGCTAATAACGCAGAGACATATTCGCGAGGACCTGCTAGTTGCTGGGAAATTTGATGTATGCGTCACAAGCTTTGAGATGGCCATCAAAGAGAAGACAGCACTGCGTCGCTTTAGCTGGCGTTACATTATCATCGATGAAGCGCATCGAATCAAGAATGAAAATTCACTCCTGTCGAAAACCATGAGACTTTTCAGCACCAACTATCGGCTTCTTATCACGGGAACCCCCCTTCAGGTGTTTGTTCTGCCTTATTCTTGAATATGTGGATACTGGTGTCTTCTGATTGTATGAAACAACCTTTTTCATACTAGCCTGTTTATACTCTTTTTTTGGGTTCCTTGTACCTCATGTTTTCTTCATATATGCAGAATAATCTTCATGAATTGTGGGCTCTTCTGAATTTTCTTCTGCCTGAGGTCTTCAGTTCAGCAGAGACTTTTGATGAATGGTTTCAAATTTCTGGCGAGAATGACCAGCAGGAAGTTGTTCAACAACTTCACAAGGTATGTCTGTACTTATTGCTTCTATAAGCAAGTCCTAATTGTTAAACTAATCACTTTCCTGTGTCTTCTTAGGTCCTTCGACCATTTCTTCTACGGAGACTTAAGTCAGATGTTGAGAAAGGGTTGCCACCAAAAAAGGAGACGATACTTAAAGTTGGTATGTCTCAGATGCAAAAACAATACTACAAGGCTTTACTCCAGAAGGATCTTGAAGCGGTTAATGCTGGTGGAGAACGTAAACGTCTGCTAAATATTGCAATGCAACTGCGTAAATGCTGTAATCACCCTTATCTCTTCCAGGGTGCAGAGCCTGGTCCGCCATATACCACAGGGGATCACCTGATAACAAATGCTGGTAAGACAAGCAATTACACTAAATTATTCAGATGTATGTGTAAATGTTTACTGAAGCATCTTTATACTGTTGTTTTCAGGTAAGATGGTCCTTCTGGATAAATTGCTTCCTAAGTTGAAGGAACGTGATTCGAGGGTGCTGATATTTTCTCAGGTAAACGCTGATACAGAACAGATGGAGATAATTATTTCTTACGGTTTATCTTCTCTGTTTCCTTTCTTTATTTGAAACCTGAGCATTATTCCCTTATCACTCATATGTCAGATGACAAGGCTTTTGGATATTCTTGAGGATTATTTAATGTATCGTGGCTACCTATATTGCCGTATTGATGGAAATACTGGTGGTGATGACCGAGACGCCTCCATAGAAGCCTACAACAAGCCAGGAAGCGAGAAATTTGTTTTCTTGTTATCTACTAGAGCAGGAGGGCTTGGTATCAATCTTGCTACTGCAGACGTTGTAATTCTTTATGATAGTGACTGGTAAGTCTCCTTCCATGTCCACTCTAGTTCGTGAGTATTCTCTTCACTTTTGAGTTTTGACTTGTCTGGCGGATTTTGGCAGGAATCCTCAAGTCGACTTGCAAGCTCAGGATCGTGCCCATAGGATTGGTCAAAAGAAAGAAGTTCAAGTGTTTCGATTCTGCACTGAGGTTGATATTCTTTCCTTTCATGTCAAGTAAGAACATACTATAAGAGTTCGAATTAATTATGTATTACTTGTTTACAGTCTGCTATTGAGGAGAAAGTGATTGAGAGAGCTTACAAGAAGCTGGCGCTTGATGCTCTTGTTATTCAACAAGGAAGACTGGCAGAGCAGAAGAGTAAGTTTCTTATTACGAGTGCAAAATGCGTTGGTTCATCTATTTGACAGAATTAATTTTGACCCTTACCATATGCAGCTGTCAATAAGGACGAGTTGCTTCAAATGGTAAGATATGGTGCGGAGATGGTGTTCAGTTCTAAAGATAGCACAATCACAGACGAGGACATTGATAGAATCATTGCAAAAGGAGAAGAGGCAACAGCTGAGCTTGATGCCAAAATGAAGAAATTCACAGAAGATGCTATACAGTTTAAAATGGATGACAGTGAGTGACATGGACCTTTTATCCGTTCTGTTGTGTTAATAGTGTATTGGAGGATTTATTGATCGATCGTCTGATTTGTCACAGGTGCTGACTTCTATGATTTTGATGATGACAATAAGGTATGTCTTGTATATTTCTTTCATAGTTTATGCATTTATGTCATATCCTAGTTATGACTCATGATCTGCGTCACTGAAACTCAAATTTACTTATTTTCTAATCATATTTTTATAGGATGAGAACAAGCTTGATTTTAAAAAGATTGTGAGCGACAACTGGAATGATCCACCGAAGCGGGAGAGAAAGCGCAAGTAAATATTCTTCTGTCCAATTGTGCAGTCCTACTTTACCTGTCTTCAGAAATTTTATCTGACTTAGAAAATCACTTTTGCTTTATCTACTGCATCATCAGCTACTCTGAAGCTGAATACTTTAAGCAAACATTGCGTCAAGGTGCTCCATCTAAGCCTAAAGAGCCTAGAATCCCGCGAATGCCCCAGCTGTAAGTACCTTAATAAACGCTCCTCTGCATATATGCGAACTGCCTTGATAGTATTTTCCCGCCTAGAAACCTAATATCTTGTCCGTCCTGCAGGCACGATTTCCAGTTCTTCAACATTCAGAGATTGACTGAGTTGTATGAAAAGGAAGTACGCTATCTCATGGTAAGGCTCTTCAAATGAAATATTTCTCACTGTTTGGATGTGCTTAAGAGTGAGCTAACGACTAGCAAAATGATTTTGCTTCTCTTTGGTTTCAGCAAACTCATCAGAAAAATCAGTTGAAAGACACAGTTGATGAAGAAGAACCAGAAGGTAAAGCTTAGTTTCTCACCTTTTACCCATTTTGCTAAGATTCTTTTCCAGCGAACTTACTACTGATTGAGATTTTTTTTGTTACCAGGTGGAGATCCCTTAACTGCTGAAGAAGTAGAAGAAAAGGAGGCTTTGTTGGAGGATGTAAAGCGAAAACTTTGATGTTTAATGTGTCTTAGACATTTGATTCTCGTTGGTCTTATTGAATTGTTTTGTAATTGTTAATCTCCAGGGTTTCTCAACATGGAACAGAAGAGACTTCAATAGCTTCCTAAGGGCTTGTGAGAAGTATGGCCGCAACGACATCAAAAGCATTGCCTCTGAGATGGAAGGTAAAACCGAGGAAGAAGTTGAAAGATATGCCCAAGTTTTCAAAGAGCGATACAAGGAGCTGAACGGTATGTAACACAACACCCCTTATGATGTTAAGTAGATTATTTTTTACCCCAAGAAAGAGCTTATGTGCTCACGTTTCCCCTCTATATTTGTAGATTATGATAGAATCATTAAGAACATTGAGAGGGGAGAGGCAAGAATCTCTAGGAAAGATGAAATCATGAAAGCCTTAGGGAAGAAACTGGATCGCTACAGAAACCCTTGGCTGGAAATGAAGATTCAGTATGGTCAGAACAAAGGGAAGCTGTACAATGAAGAATGCGACCGTTTCATGGTCAGTGTGTTATCATCATCATTTCCTTTTTTCACTTCTTTTATTTCACTGATTTAACATGAAGTTGTGAAAACTAACTTTGTTGTTTAAAAAAACAGATCTGCATGATCCACAAACTTGGGTATGGGAACTGGGATGAGCTGAAGGCAGCATACAGGACTTCGCCTTTGTTTAGGTTTGACTGGTTTGTGAAATCCCGCACGAGTCAGGAACTTGCAAGAAGATGCGACACTCTGATTCGACTGATTGAGAAGGAGAACCAAGAGTTCGATGAGAGAGAGAGGCAAGCCCGTAAAGAGAAAAAGCTCGCAAAGGTAAAACTATGCAACTTACATAGTGTTGCTTTCTTTCGATTTGACTGATTCCTTTGGATGCTTATCCCTTCTTTTTTTTTGGTTTAATCGTTGTAGAGTGCAACACCATCAAAGCGACCTTCAGGACCAAGTGAGAGCCCTTCATCAAAGAAGCGAAAGCATCTTAGATGATCATCCATCTTAGCCCTTTGGACTCTTATTATCCAGAATAACTGTTTGTAGGTGAATTGTATTATGGGTTGTGAATGTTGTCCTGGTTTGACTTGAATTTTATTTGAATATTAGGAAACATTATTTGCCTATGTTTCTTTTTTTTTTACTTTTTGGCCTACATCTGCATTATCTTACCTCCGACGTGAATCTTGTTTTGAAAGAAGATTCATCGTTGAAGAAAAGTGAACGTGAATCCTAGTTTCGTTCCAGCTTCTTGCTACCTTGGTGGGTTTGCTCTTCCACATTCAAGAAACATAAAGGAACACACAGGTTGTGAATAAGGCCATTTATTGATAGTAAACATTGTTCAAGACAGAGAGATGGCTGTATGAGAGAAACGTATTATATATGGACAAGTGGGAAAATGACAGAAGCTTGCTTTGGTTTGGTCTCTCTGCTTCCCATCAAATCTCAGACCCCAAAAATAATCTTTTCCTTAATGTTGTTTTTAGTTCATTAATCTTTTTCTTTACTTTTAACTTGAAGAAGTCTTAGCTTCTATGCTGCCACTGACGCTAGCCGAGTCACCACTAGTCTCCGCTGGCTCTTGACTGCTCAAGCCACTGACCATAGGAGAAGAAACTGATGCAGTCACAGCCTCTGTGGTTGGTTCATTGCTTGAGCTTACTGGAGCTGATGCGCCGCTGAGTGATGACGACCCGATTGGGTATGGAGCCACGGGCATATCCGTCAGCGAAGAAGCAGACGGGCTGTAGCTAAGTGAAGAGCTCATCGAGTGATCGAACTTACACGCTGGCCCAAACTTGCAGATTCCGTGTTGCGCAAAGTGAGTGCATTGCGCCACGCCCTGTACATTCAAAAACATTATCATATGTTTTGGAGTTTTGTGTGTTCATAGAGAAAACAAAGGTAAAAGAAGACTTACTGGACGAAGTGGAAGGCCAATGGAGCTGAAGAGAACACTGGTTTTATTAGGTTGAACTGCGTCTAGAGGATGGTGGTATCTGCAGGAAGATCCGAATTTACAGTCTCCGGTTCTCATAAAGTACTGACACTCAGGTTGATCAGGTCGCTGAGGAAACGGCTCTTCTTTTGAGGTGGTCAAGGAAGGTCCACCAGGTTGGTACGTTCCTGTGTAAGCAGTCCCTGAAGGAGATAACGGCGCCATTCCATAAACAGAGCTCGGTCCAATAGACGGTTGTGTTCCAGGTGAAGGCATTGCAGTTAAAGAAGCCTGAGTTTAAAAAAAAACAACCGATTCATGTAAAGCAAATGAAGAATGTTCAAGAGCTGAGATGAAGCTACCTGGTAAGGATTCCAGCCAGGGTATGTTGTAACCATTCCCTGAGGGAGAACCATTGGTGGACCGTAAGGGCTTGGAAGATACGAGCCGGGTAGAATAGAAGGCCTTGCCAAAACTAAACCGTATTGTTGTTGAGAGGGTTGAGATTGAAGTGTTGGATAAATAGTGTGTAGCTGAGGTTGAGGCTGCTGCTGCTGCTGCTGAGGCAGCACTGGATGGTTGAATCTACAGGTCAGACCAAATTTACACTGTCCGGTTCTCAGGTAGTAAGAGCACTCTTTCTCTCCCTGTAATCAAGTTTTTAAGATGAGCTTTGATAAATACAAATGTGTGGATGATGATCAATAAACCGGTTTAGAGAGCATAATAGAACAACAAACCGGGCGTAATGGATATCCCAAATAACTTAGCGTGACGGGCGCAACGGAACCACCTCCTTGCCTAGGATGATGATACTTGCAAGTAGCACCGAACTTACACGTTCCCGTTCTCATAAAATGCTAACAACCAAAAAAAAAAGAAACAATCTAATAAAGTTCGCTGGTTTTCTTACAAAACAAAACTGCATTTGTCAAAATTCGGTTTAGGATTGTTTACCTGACAAACCGGTTGTCCCATCCTCTCCGGTAAAGCTCCATCTCCTCCTCCTCCTCTCACACCTCCTCCAATAATCTAGTCAAACATCAATTCAACGAATCTGAAAACCGAGGAATCGAATCAAAAATTGGGGGAAACTTTAATTACCGCTCCACGATCACGCGGGTGATTAAACCGACATCTCGAACCGTACCCGCAAGCACCGGTTCGCAAGTAATAAATGCAATCGGGCTCATCGGGTCTCTCCGGGTACGATTCTCCTCCTCCAGCTCGCCACATCGAAGCTACAACAAGAAGACACATTTCAAAACAAGATCCTTTAATCACACAACGCAGATCGCAGATTAAGACTGACGAATCAATCAAAGCATTTCACAAACATTTTTACCTTGGACTCCACCGGTTTGGCCGGTGGTCCATTCAAGAGATGGATCGGATCGTGACCCTCCTTCACCGGAGCGACCGTACCGCTCCATTTCTACACGAGGGAGATAAATCCCTTACACAGACACTCGAAATACGAAACCTTTTGTGTCTGAATGTCGAAAGCTCCGATCGAAGAAGAGTGTTGTTGGAAAAATAACACAGATCGTGGTTTTGCTTCCACACCACTCTCTCTAGCTTCAAAGCTACAACAGTTTTTGAACTAAAAAGAAAATTTATTTAATATAATTTTCGGCTTCGATTTTTTTTTTTTTGTGTGTAATAAAAGTTTTTTCTTTTCTTTTTGGAAGGGTGATGGGAGGTTTTGATCTTTCTTTATGCGTGCTCGCTTTTTTCGTGGGTGCTTTGCCGGTGGTGGTTAATGTACGCGCCAAACATATTATCAGTGACGACTCCTCTTTTATTTTTATTTATTTATTTATTCTGCAAGAAATGTAAGTATGCAAATGAAAGTTGAAATTTCAGTATACAATTACAGAAAAAGAACTCAGGTATGATATTTTTTTTCTTACTCACTAGGCTGTCATATTGGGTAGTAATTTAAACCTATTATAGTTGTTTACTTGTACATTCAAATATAGGAAAGTGACCTTGGTTAGATTTTAGCATTAATATAAAACACAGTACTGGTTTATTGTAGTAACTTTTGTATGGCCAAATCTGATTCCAGTTTAGTTAAGTGGTGTATATAACATTACAAGAAACTGTAACTTTCTTCGGGGTTGTCTACAGTTACTATTTTTAGTAAACAATGTTAGATGTTATTTCAACAGTATCGCAGAGGCAAGTTAGAACTAAAATTATTTTAGTAAAATCAGGAACATTTGTTATTTGACATTGTTCTTCGTATATTCTAACTCTTTGTATTACTTGATGTTAATAAGCATGAATCAGTTTTTCTCAAAAAAAAAAAGCATGATTCAGGCGCGTGAAATAATTCAGTTTATTTTGCTTGCAATAAAACAATGACTTTACTTACATCACTTAAACAAGACAAATTGGTTTGGTCGTGAAATGACCAATCTAACGGCGACGAAAAGCATCAAGCTGGTGACCAAACGGTCCAGATCTACTCTAAAGTCACTGTCCATTGAATTGCTGACGAAACGAACCCGAGGGCTCCTTGACATTGAGTGTAGTTGGTAAAGAAGCCCATTCTCTTCATAAAGTTCCAAATTATAATTTAAAACGATTTATTTTTTCCATTCACTGAGAGTTAATTTGAACAACGACAACCAAGTAGAATCAAATTTAGTTCGTTTAGTTATACAGTATAACCTCTATAAATTAATAATCTATAAATTAATAATCTCTATAAATTAATAAATTTTGCCGGTCCTAAATTGGGTCGATATTAAATATAACACAAATCGATAAAATAATAAGATAATAATATTTTTAAAACTTCTATGTAAATATATAGTCCCCTTAAAATCATAAATTAATAATCTATCTATATATAATTTTTATATAAGTTCAACCTAAATATTATATTGTTGGTTTTATATTCACAATGATTTTTTTTTATTTTTTTTAACATTTCAATATATTTTGATAATATTTAGTAAAATTATACCGAAAACCACTTAGCAATTTTATGAAACATAAAAAATACACAAAATAAGATAATAAAACAATATGGAAGTCAAAGTTATAAAATTTAAATAATGTGCATACGGTAAAATAAAATATTTTCTTTTTTTTTATAAATAAAAATATTCAAAAATAGAAAAAATCAAAATATGAAAACTTTTGTAAATTAATATCTCTATAAATTAATAAAATTTCAAAGTCCCAACATTATTAATTTATAAAGGTTTTACTGTAATTTTATTTAAGTTAAAAGATAAAAACTTGCATTTTCTTTCCAGTACGAAGTGGGTCTAGGGTTTTCTTTCAGTAGTTGTCTAACTTCTTAAATAGTAGATTTGTTACATATATGTACGCGTTTAAAGAAGCTTTACAAGGTTTATATTCCCTCCGTTTCTTAATAAATGTCATTGTAGAGGAAATTTTTCGTTGCAAAATAAGTGTCGTTTTAGATTTTCGATGCAAAATTTATTGATTTTATTCTGCAGATTATTTTTCTATTGGTTGAAATAGGAGTAAGTGTATGGGTAATAGTATTTTTATATGGAAAACATGTAAAATTAAATGATTTCTTAATCTGCGTGAATAATGTCAGAATGACACTTATTCAGAAACAGAGGGAGTAATATATTTACCAATGCCACTAATGGAAATCAAGGTTTTTTTATGTCGCATATTTGAAATAATAATAAAATGTTCAAGATCTAGCACACCATAAAGACATTTCATAATTAAATACGAATCTATAAAGTCTTTATAGTTGAGACTAGGACGAAATTTGAGATTCCTTGTCACCTCATCACAAGAAAATAAATGTTTTCCGAATTTTAAAATTGAAAGGTGAAAATTACTCAATCTAAAAGCATTTGCAAAGGAAATTTAGAATTATAAAAACAAGTTAATAATATTATGTAATGAATAAATAAATATTGATAAAAAATGAATAAATAAATAAAAATATAATAAGTCTGACTTGGCAAGGAATGAGCCACATGTGATCAGCTTTTGGAGATTGTGTTATTCCCAAAGGATCTTTTGGACCATAACATCCCTCCTTTCTCCATCTACCAAATGTCGGTGAGCAATTTTACATTTTTTCTTTAAAATATTAAATCTCAGTACACATAATCTCAAAGTTCACAAGGAGTTTGGGTGTTTGTGCATGTTCTTGAGTTTGAGATTTTCCATTTTGGCTTCATTGCTATTTCGATCCTTGTTTGTTTTTCTTTTATGTTCTCTGATTATTGGACTTAT
The DNA here is from genome assembly GCA_026261945.1 of Hirschfeldia incana. Classification (NCBI taxonomy): domain Eukaryota; kingdom Viridiplantae; phylum Streptophyta; class Magnoliopsida; order Brassicales; family Brassicaceae; genus Hirschfeldia; species Hirschfeldia incana. Next base: position 1,096,945 of record JABCMI010000067.1, read on the forward strand.
TAATGAGAATTAAACTAACTATTCACTGGCGTAATTTTCCAAGAAATCTATGTTTCTGCCAGCTAAGTATCTTTCAAATGTATTCCACCAATATAATTTTTCAAAATGAATCAAATATGTTCAGAGGAAAAAAAAATTAAATCCTACAAAAATTACCACTAAGTATAATATTGGGCGGAGCAAGGCACGATAACACCGTTGTCTTATTTGTTGCATGACGTTTTGGCTGTATAATAATGTGAACCAAAAAACAAAACAAAATAAGAGCATTCTTTTTTTTTTCACCTTTTAATAGGAGCATTCTTTCAATGTTCTCCTGCAATGGATCTTTTATGGATGTAATAATGATTTTCGGTTGTCTTCGAAAAACATATCAAAACATCTTTATGGATTACAACACTTATTGGTTCATAAACTGGTTTTATGAACAAATAAGACATTTCATAAAGTAGTTAATACAACACTTATTGGTTCTTTACAAAGTGGAATCTTTACAGGTTATCTGTTTCTTCCGTAAACTTTTACCGACAGGAATACTGAATACACAAAAACATTGACTCATAAAGATTGTAGAATCATTTTGTGGGGGAACAAGAAAAAGAAAGAGATATCATATGTATAACCTTTATTCTTTTTGTTTTTGTTGTTATATTTTTCATATTGTGTATCTTGGGAGATTTGTTGCCCATCTTGATCAAATGATACCTTAGAGAAAGATTTTTAAAAAGGTCCAAGGAACAATTCTACAACACATTTAATTATTCTGAAACTGTTATTCCTTATCCAGACAGCATCAAGAGGATAGATAGATACCTCAATATCTTCGCAATGAGGCTTCGACGCGTTGAATTGCTCTTACTCGACTGCGAAGTCCCTGAAGCACAAATAGCTTTTTTTTTACCTTAAGATTATGCTTTGATTCCTTCTTATCAGAAACATGAGGAAATTTCATAAAACCAACGTACACATAAATGCTACATATCAACAGACACATGTAGTATAAGAAAATATCCCAAATTAATATTTAAAATATTTCACCTTCAGGAAGAATATGAATATACTAAAAGCAGGGCCTGACTAAAAGTTATTTATACTAGGGAGACAACACGAGGAACTGTTAGGCAAAAAAAACATAGACAGCATGAGAAATGAAATAGTAGACCGGAAATTAATTTCAGATAGAACAATTAAAGCGTTATGGTTGCTTTAATAAAATCTAGCGATATCTATTCTGAAACCAAGAAGAATCCAATAGGGCATGTACATAAACGCATAATGTTTTCTTGCATGGAAAATCAAATCATAAATGAACAGAGGAGATGTATCAGACACATATTTAAACCACATAACCCCGAATTACATGGTCAGAAAATGAAATGTGTCTCGAGCGGGCCAATTCAAGAACCACTTTAAAATATCTGTGGCTTTACAAAAAGGAGAAGAAGATTATGATCAAAGGAGCCCATCAGGGTACTTGACAAATATTGTTTGATAATATAATTCTAAAATTCGCTTTGTATTAAATACACTCGTTTTGTTGACAAAAAAAAAAAAATTAAATACACTCGTTTTCTATTCAAAGGCCCAATCAGGTCCAAATAACAAAGATTCGTAATTTGTAAAGCTATATACTGACAAAAGGATATACACAAACGAATAAAACTTGGGTTCACCCTTACGGTGAACTCTCAAATTCACCTCAATTGTTAGCACCAATCAAAGTGCCATATAAGATTGATAAAAAAGAAACAAAAAATAAAAAAGGGAAAGAGGTGAAAAGACGTCGATTATTTTTTTAAAAGCATCCATGACTTCTTTTTCATCACCCACAAAGAACATTGAAAGCTTTGTTTATCAAACTACTAAATCCAAAACATTAAACCTTAAATCATTAGGTAAATCATAAACACTAAACATTAAATCATAAACTCTCAGAATATCTCTTTACCCAAGGATTTAAGATTTACCCAAGGGTTCATGATTTACCCAAGGGTTTAGGGTTTAGTGTTTTTGGATTTAGGGTTTAGTGTTTTGGGTTTAAATTTATGATATGAGGACAGATGATTGTAAACACTAATTTGACAAAAAAAAATACTTTCAATATTATGTGTGGATGATGAAGAAGAAGCCATAGATGGTGTTAAAAAAAATTAATCGTAGTCTTTCACCTCTTTCTTTTTTTTTAATTTAATTTTGTTTCTTTTTTTTACTAATCCTACATAGCATTTTGATTGGTGGTAACAGTAGAGGTGAATTTAAGAATTCACCGTAGAGGTGAACCCAAGTCTTGCTCCAAACAAACCATACATAATCTAAGAAGTTAGAGGTTCAGCTCAAAACACTACCGCACAACACACAATCCAAGTCGTATGGAACACGTATAACGCGCCGACATTGAAATGTCGTACGTCTTACTATATATCCCCAAACTTACGTGCTTGCACCAAACTATAATAAGATATTCCCAGCGACGGACAAAGATTTCGTCTGAATCATATCATCACTTTGCTTTATTATTATTGCCTTTGTGTGCAAGTGCAACATGAATTATAAAGCCGAATGTTTTTAGCTTTTCTGTACAAAGGATGGCTTATTAACAACAACAATAGCTAACATTCATTTATTGATCACAAACATATGAATAAAACTGATTTTCAGAATGCGCTTTTCAAATATCGAGCAACGGATCTTTTTTTGTTAGCCGAATGTTTTCTCGGTGCTGTAAGTCATGTACAAGAAACCATCTTCTTCCTTGAAAGTATTGTACAAAGAATCCATGCAACTACCTGCATAATCAAAGATAAAAGTAAATGATATATTACGTCGATGCTGCATATGCTTAATTACGTACCCGTTTGAGGAAGTGTGTTATGTACAAAAACAAAGAGAGATTTAGATGGATTTAAATGTAGCCTATTGCTTAGCATGTGAATGAAATGTCCAACAGTCATGTCTCGTGGGACCAAGTATCTGCACAGATCAAAACGTGATCATTATCAATTAGCTAGTTTACATATTCACTTTGTTTTAACTGCTAAACAGAAGTCACAGAAACTTACTTGTTCTTCTCCATGTCAGGGAGATCTGCGTTTGAATATTTCTCAATGATCACCTGTGATCATGAATGGATATAAGTAAAAAATAACATAAAAACAAATATTAAAGACACAATTTGAGTCATAAAAAGACTTGGGTTAAGAAAGATAAAGGTTGACTCAATCATTCGCTCATGCATATAGATGATCCGAATTTTTGTTATCATCAATTATTCGTTTTATTTTAAGCAAAAAATAAAAATAAAAATTATTCGGATTAATTTTTAATTGCAAATTTTCTTAGCTATATAAGCCAAAAGATGATAACATGATTGCTTGCAGTTTTAACAAAAAAAAAAAACGATTGCTTGCAGTCTTTTATTTTATTTGATTGCAACCACCAAAAAAGAACAAAAAGAGCTATGTAGCTAAGAATTGACCAGAGTGAATCAACGATCATAGAAACAAAACTGAAGTAATTAATCATTCAAACCCTAAGGAGATCCACAACAGCACGGCAACTCAGAAAGAACCACCACGAAACGATAAACTACGCATAGAAGTTAACTAACCGGAACTCTATCTGGATATTTTGCAAGGATGCTCTTCGACTCTTTCAATCGCTCATCTGCAACCGCCCCACAATCACAATCGATCAAGATCAAAAAGAGAATGATTCATCAATCAAAAAGAGAAATTAACCGGAACAAACCAGCAGAGAATTGTTCCTTGAAAGACTTGACAACAGTCCCCATTGTAAATTTCCGGCGAATGATTCCGACCGAAGCTGTTTTATTTGTTTTATTACAGACAGAAGAATGTCTTCAACTTTTCTTTTGGTGCTTCGTTTGATTGTTTGACAAGAAAACATTAAGAGGGAGAAATGAGCCATATTTATAGAATAGACAAGCAGTTACTGGGCTTTTCTGGGCCTAATATATAATTGTACGGCCCATAAAGAGAACACGCAAGAGAAAGGTTTCTTTATGATTAACAGACAAAACATTCAACTTAACAAAAACAAGAAAAGCTTTATACACATAGCTGCAAGAACAATCCAAGTGTATTACAAACTCTCTTTTAATTCTACTGCTTAAAGGTTAAGCTCTCTCTCTCTCTCTATCCTTGAAGAGATACACAAACCTCCAATCATCCAGGAAGATTTTCCTCCTCTTTAGTAGCTGCAGCATGATGATCCATAACCTGTTGCCTCTCTTGTTCCAAGTAATAGATCTTATCATTCATACCTTCCTTCTCATACGCCTCCACCATGATCTCAAACGTTCTTGAATCACGCACACACTCCCTCTCCTTCATCCTCGTGTACACTCTCTCCATCTCTATAAGATCATCAGCCTTGGCACACGCTGATATAACCGCGTTATAGAAAGAAGTATTCTCCGGAATCTCAAACTTTGCAGCTAACTGAACACTACTTATCACCTTGTGGAAAAGACCAGCGTTGGCATATCCATTTATCAGACAGCAAAACGTCTTTGTGTCTGCTTTCATTCCTTCGCTACGCATCTGATCGAACGTATACTCCATGTTCTTGGCATCACCCACATCCGCAAAGGCCTCGATGATGTTGTTGTAAGTCGACGTCGTCCAAGGAAACTCGAGCTTCCTCATGTACTCCATCACCGACGACATCTTATCATACATTCTCTTCTTCCCATAAGCACCAATCAAGATATTGAAACTCCGAGTCTCCGGCTCGATCCCGAAGTTCCTGAACTTCTCGTACCAGCTCTCCATCATCTCTATCTTCCCCATGTTCCCAAACACGCTAAGGATAATGTTCATCGTCCACACATCGGGTTTACACTCAGTACTCACCAGCATATCAGACAAAACTTTCTCCATCTGATCAAACCTTCCAACTCTACCATACCCACTCAAAACTATGTTCTGAGTGACAGTGTTTGGAGTGATCAAACGCTCGTCCATCTCTCTATACAAAGACTCAACCAAATCAAACAGAGAAGCGTCCACACAGACCTTGAGCAGAGTACTGTAAGTGTAAACATCAGGTTGACACTGAGGCAAGCTTTTCATCCGTTCAAGAACTGAGAAAGCCTCGTCTATAAGGTTACTCCTACAATAAGCACCGAGTAGAGCAGTGTAGAGCTCAGCAGTTGGTTCAAGTCCTTCTTCAAGCATTTCGTCGAACAGCTTCTGTGCACGATTAGGTTGTCCAGATTTCCCCAAAAGAACGAGAAGCTTCATGTAAGTCCCTTCCTTTGGTTGATAAAACGGCTGCTCCCTCAACATCTCAAACACCTGAAAATACCCAATTGAATAAAAATCATATTTAATTCATCAAACACCTAATTCTCATCATCAAATCATATTTAATTCAAAAAAAAGCTTCAAACTGTACGAGAGAGAGAAGATGAGTCTCAAACACCCAATTGAATCAAATCATCATTCACTCAAAAAAAGATTCAAACTTTACAATTTGAATCATCACCTCGAGAGCTTGTAGCCACTGCTTCTTGGCGATGAGATCGGATAAGGTCTCGGTGACGGTGTTAGCCCACCCGCTGGCTTTGCTCCTCCTGTCTAGCTTCTTCTTCACGTTCTTTAACGGAGTTCTTCTAGTGTTAGAAGGCTCCGTGGTTCCGGGAAACTCTCCCTCCTTCCAGAGCCTCTTCTTCGTCATCGTGGCGGCAGCGCCTCCCGGAGAAGATTTGGAAGCGGCGAGGACGCATCGCACGGAGGTTGTTTCTCTCTGTTGGAATCTGCGTTTTGATTCGGGGATTCGAGATGAGCATAGGGAAGAAGAAAACGAGAGTGACATTGACGCCATCGTCTTCTTCCTTTCACTCTCTGTTTCGGATAATTCTCGTTGATACTCGTTTCGGTTGGATATGGTCAAATCCGGTTACACGGTTCAGCTTCAAATACTCAAATCGATATGTACCGTATTTAACTAGGAAATTCAAACCGGTAGAACCGGTGCATGATCGAGAAACTTATATAACCACCTGATTAGTAATGAGCTAGACCTTTGATCCGCGGAATCCGTGCGAGTGCTTTATTTATTTTATGTTCGATATAAATTCTTAAATCGTTGATTTAAGAAAAAAATCTTATGTATGTTTTCATGTTTTGTAATTTGACGATTTAGTTAATTTCATGAAAATGTTATCTCCTTTTAATTTATATGATTTAGTTGATAGTCATACAATATTAATAATAATCAATATATGAATATCAATTTGATTAGATAAACTTTAGAAATGTAACTAATTAATTTAAATTGATTATAAATACATTGGTTGAATGGATAAATTTATTAAATTTCTATAACCACCTCATTAATAATGAATGAGTAGATTTCGACCGTAATATTTGTTTTAACATATGTTAACTAGATTATGAACGGTGAACAAAGAACAGAGAAATAATGCATTTCTTAATATTGCTGAAAAAATCACAATTCACAAGTAATAATTTTTTCTTCATTCTCTACCATTTTTTTTGTAGAGAAACTATGAGCAAAATCATTTTTTTTTATCAAATTTGGGATAGAAAAATTATTCATTTTTATTCCTGTAATTTTATTCTCTTATGTTCCTTTTATATTCATTTCTCTTATTTTTAGAGTGGTCACAATCGGAACTTCTTTTTTTCTTTTACTTATTAACTAGGTGTTTTCCTGCACATTATGCAGTAATAAATTTTTCAATTTATATTTGAATATAAAGTTTATTAAATATTATATATTTTATTATTTATACCAATATTTAGATATATATTTGATTTAGTTAAATATTGAATTAAGATAAACAAATTCAAAAAATATTAAAGAATATATATATGCATATATTTAAATTATAATATTAGATAGTATTTTCACAAATTAGATCAATTTGTATAAAACTAAAAAATGATATAAAATTGTATAGTTATCAAAAATTTAAACTAAACAATATTCATAAATTGTAGATATATAAAAAATAATGATTTTACGCTTAGAAATCTATTTTGTTTTTAAATGTAGTAATTTTGAAAGCTATAATAATCAAATTGCATTATTATAGAAAATAAAATAAAATAACATTTCTAAATTTGTAATTTTATATATGAATATATTTATTTTATAGAGGATGTATGAGATATTATCATATTTAAAAACAATTACCAAAAATAAATATCAATGTTAAATGTAGGGAGCCCTTAAATGTAATGTATGAGTTATCAAAATATTTTAAAAAGATTACCAAAAATATATAAACAATAAATGGAATAATCCATGTCATATTTTTCTAGAAGTTATGTCATTATTTTTTTGTGAAACTGATTGTAGAGAAGATCATGTGGCAAAATCACTTCTCAAATAATATATAGGGGTGATTTTGTTTTTTTTTTATATTGAAGAATATATATGTATATATTTAAATTATTATCTTAGATAGTATTTTATATTTATTTATATTGGCTAAATATATTAAATCAATTTCTATTTTTCACAAATTAGATCAATTTGTAGAAAACTAAAAAATGATATAAAATTTTATAATTATCAAAAATTTAAACTAATAAATATTCATAAATTTTTACATATATAAGAAAATAATGATTTTACGCTTAGAAATATTTTTTTTAAATGTAACAGTTTCGAAAGCTTTAATAATCTAATTGTATAATTATAAAAAAATAAAATAAAATAACATTTTGAGATTTTTAAATTTATATATGAATAGATTTATTTTATAGATGATGTATGAGATATTACCATATTTAAAAAAAGTTTACCAAAAATAAATTTCAATGTTAAATGTAATATATGAGTTATTACCATATCATAAAAAGTTTACCAAAAATATAATAACAAACTAGATGGTGGCCTGCACACTTGTACAGACAAATATATATCTAACTTTTCAAAATTTTAATCTAAATTATTTAATTAGTTTCAATATTAAATTAATCAGAAGATATAATTTTTTTATTACACATGTAAAACATATCACCATCATAATAATCTAATAAATTTTATTAATATTTTAATTTAACATAAAAATTGAATCTACAAAATAAACCATTAAAATTATAAATAAAATTTATGAAATCAAACTCTTCTTCATCAGACACATATTAACAAAATCTATAATAATTAAAAATATACTTATATTTAACTAAAACTGTATAAAGTAAAATGAATAAATTATATATGTTTAGTAAAATCTAGCTAAAAAAAAATTAACGAAAAGAGATTGTATTTTTGACCTTATCACCATTCAATTCAAATTTGCAAAAAAAATGTATCTTTCATAATATAGATTCCAAACATCAAAGATTCATGATTTTGATGTGAATGAATTGAATTACTTAGGTATTTTTTATCGGTGTGATAATTTGGTGGCATAAAAGCGAAGTAAATTTTCTTTTAAAATAAATTAAAAATTAAAAATATTAAATGATTTAATATTATTAAATTAAACATCTGAATTAAACTATAAAACTATTTCTAAAATTTGATAATACTATTTAATAATAATTATCTTTGAATATAAAGTAAAAACATTATTAAATAATCACTAAAATATTTTAAAACTAACAATTCAAAAAGTTGTGCATTGGAATTAATAAATCAACCTAAATAATTATGGACGAATAAGATATTAATATAATAAAACATGACAAAAGTAAAATATTCTAAAATCATGAAAAAATATGACAAGTAAAACTAAAATTATCACACAAAATTATTCAAAAATCTGACAAATAAATAAATTATCAATTAAAGTTATTAAGAACATGACAAATAAATTAATAACCTAAATGATGGAGAATATGACAAATAATCAAAATTAAAATTATTAAAACAAAATAAAAAGGTAACTTACCTAAAATTAGAAAAACAATATGACAAATAAGCAAAAAAAAACCTAAAACTATGGAGAAGTCGACACATAAGCCAAATCACTTCTCAAATAATAATATAAATATATGGAATAATTCATGTCATATTTTTCTGGAAGCCATGTAATCATTTTTTTTGTGAAATTGATTGTAGAGAAGACATGTGGCAAAATCACTTTGCAAATAATATATAGGGAAAAATATAATAAACAATATATGGAATAATCCATGTTATATTTTTCTGGAAGTCATGCCATCATTTTTTGTGAAATTGATTGTAGATAAGACATGTGACAAAATCATTTTGTAAATAATATATAGGGGATATCTGTTTTCAAGAGTTTCGTAAATATAAATAACATGACCGATTCAACTCGTAAAAACGATAAATAATTCATTATAGTTTTAGTACATTTTTCTTTAAGAATGTTCAGTTCTTAATAGGTCTAGTGGTGAACTATAGGTGCAGTGCCGGTCCTGACATATTTGAGGTCCAATAAGAAACGAATTATTGAGCCTCTGAAAAACACACAAAATAAACTAAAATTATAAAAGATTAGTTATGCAACAAATTTTTTATAGCATCTTTACTAAGAATCTATCAAACCTTCTTTTTATTTGTTTTTCCTCGAAATTCATCTAACAAATTTATATAGTTATAGGTTTTAATCACGTTTTTAATCAATAATATAGGCAAAGCATTTATTTTTTCTGATGTTTTCCCTATAAGTCAATCAAATAAATATGAAAACTAAATAACCAAAAAGTTAATAACAAATTTCTATGCTTTTTAGTTTTATTTTTCTGTAAGTCTTGCTGATTGAAGTTTGATTAACTATTGTTATCTTTTTATTTATTTCATATTAGATAGTGAGATATTAAAATCTAGTTTTTTTTATTAATTTTACAAGTCTATATACTTCAGCATCAAACAACAATTAAAAAATGGTAACAAAATAATAGCTACACCCATACGTATGTATCGTAGGAATGGGTTCAGGACCGACTGGTGATGTGTTTTAGGATTCGGACCATAACACGTAACCAAGGTTCTCTCCCACATGATAATTCATGTAGATTTCGAGTATCTTGTGTATTTGTTCATCATAGCCCCGAATTATAACTTTGGCTTAGTTGGAAATACTAAAACATATCGGGTGCTATTACGGTACATGATAAACATACCAAATACAGATTTGTATTTTATCATTGTTAGGTCTGACATTTTTGTTGTCCCTCTACTTAGTCTCGATGTCTTGGTTTGGTATCAAGATAAAGTCTGGTGTTTTTGTTAAGACAAATTCTGTTCTATTCTGTCTAGGTGTTACCTGAAGCAATCTTCTCTCCCTGATAAAACAATATAATACATTTGAGAATTGCTAATGCTACTAAACTTTTGTATCTTGCAGTTGAATGTTGTAACATAACTACATTAGATAAGATATCATTCACATAATCCCATATCCGCACGTAGAAAGCAAAGTAGTACCTAAGAGCACATATAAAATTGCCTGTTTTCTGCAAATGACTGTTTAACCAATCCCACTTTTCTTCACTTCTTAATGTTTTTATCATATTGATATTGATTATCATCTCCAGACTCCAAGTTTCTTCACCAACCTTTTCTGTGGTTGGCCTAACATATTCACATATCCACATTATGGATATATATACATTGTTTTCTTTATTTAAAATGACTTTCTTTTATTTAACTTAATACTGTATATGCGAATTTCTATAAGCACGAACAGAAGAAAACAGACCTTTTAATCGTAATCCATGCTCGTGTTTAAATTTCTTTTAAATTAATGTGATAAAATATTTACATCTAAGAGAATACCACGTATATATTACATACTTGCGCTCTTAGCGTGTGGAGAACCACAATCACCGGGCTATATATACACGACCATACTGTAACATATAGCAGCCAGTTTAATAAATTACCTCAGTCTATCGTATTATATACACTCGCATATTGTAACATATACATTTGATGGCGTCTACTGAAAACCCTGATCCAGAAACAGGCAAATCTGAACCGCTTCCAGGGTCGACTGAACCGCTTCCCGCGTCGACTGAACCATTACAACCAACAACACCGTCCTCAGCCTCCGGTTTCCTAGATTGCCGGAAAATAGACATCATAATAAGAGTTCTACTTTTCTCAGCCACACTGACTGCTCTTATAGTGATGGTGACCAGCGACCAGACCGAGATGACCCAGCTCCCTGGAGCTCCATCTCCTGCTCGTGTCTCCGCCGAGTTCAGTGACTCGCCCGCTTTCATGTCCGTATTTAAACTAAACTCAATCTTGGATCATCATTAATTATAAAGACTTTATATTATATGCTTTTTCGTTTAACTCAATGTTACTATATATTAATTAACTACAAACATGCAGATACTTTGTGGTGGCTCTTGTGGTGGCGGGTTTCTACGCCTTAATCTCAACAATTATTTCCATATCTCTGCTCTTACGACCCGAGTTCGCTGCACAGTTCTCCGTCTACATATCATCCTTTGACATGGTACTGACTTGTTTTACAAGTAACGCTGAATCTTTCACATCAACTTAAGGTGTTTTAGATGTATTTTTCCGAACATGTATATGTATACGTGAGCAGGTGGTGATGGGGATTTTGGCATCTGCGACGGGAACGGCGGGAGGAGTTGCGTACATAGCGTTGAAAGGAAACGAAGAAATTGGGTGGAACAAGATTTGTAATGTTTACGACAAGTTTTGTCGCTACATTGCAACCTCGCTTGCCTTATCCCTCTTTGCTTCTCTTCTGCTCCTTGTTTTATCCATTTTCTCTCTATCCAAGAGAACAGCAACATGAACAAGTACTAAACCGCAGTGACAAATCCTATCTATCTTAACGTGTGCTTTGTTCACACGCGCGTGTGTGTATACTGATTGTGTGTTTGAATTGGTTTGCTCGTTAATTATTTTATGTATATCTATCTCATGGTGTTGTTGCAATTTGTGATCATAAGCATGCGTTTCTGTCCAGTGTGTCTGTATTTGTAGTTTAAATCAAGTAATCGATAATCGTGCGATTTCACTTTTTTTTTTGAAACTGAAGCAATTTCGCATATCTATATATATCCCCTATATATTAAAGAAAATTATTTTTAAGAGTTTTCTTAAATGTGTCTTCGTCGAATCTGACGTGGCTTTATGAAAAGTTGTTATTTAGAGTTTTGCATACGTGTCACACAGAGAACCAAGCTCAACAAAACCGTGAATTTAATGTCAAGCATTTGTTTTTTTATTTTCCATTATTTTAAGTCTTTTGTCTTTAATTGGTTTGCTCATTTCTTTTGTTATGATTTTTCACGTGATTTCGATCCCTCATATTATTTTCGTCAAACTTCTCACTACGAACAACATGGATCACCAACAGCAACAGCAAGTGCAGAACCATCAAGCAAAGCAAGTGCAGAACCATCAAGCAAAATGATTCGAGTAGTAACGACCAGGCTGTTGCTCATGAGTCCCCTGTTCTAAAACTCGACCGAGTCACCGATTTTGAGGTCGAGAATACGGTGATCAGAGCCAGGGGCGGACCTAGGCTTTAACAAGGTGGGGCATGTGCCCCATGCCAAATTATAAAGTTTCTTGTACAACATAATATTCATATGAAAGATTCAGTCCATTTGGCTTTAAAGGGTTATTGGTGCCTCATACAACTCTTGTTACCTTGAACTTTTCTTCTTTTTTTTCTTCAAAATGTTTTACACACCTTATTACATTTTATTTAATTTTTCATTAAACAAGTTTTCCTTTCTCCTACCCATTAGAATATTTATTTTGTTTTTTTAATGTTAGTTATTATCTTTTATAAAATAAAAGTTTCTTTATTTATGTTTTACTTAACAGTTACTTGTAACTAAACTTAGAAAAACTTAGAAAAAAATTGTAATAGATTAAATTATGTATGGTATATAATTATGTAATATTACTCAACACTCTTTAACATTAGAAAAATTATTTAACTTTGTAGTTGATTCAAGATTTTTAAAATAAATATAAAATTCTAAGGTAACATATTTTTTATCTGTAAAATATATAATATATAATGATCATACAACAATATTTTAAAATAATTAATGTACTAGTTTATAATTATATTTCAATATGTATATATAGTGAAATTATGTATTGTGCCCCACGTTAAATAGTTTCCTGGATCTGCCCCTGATCAGAGCTCGAGTGTGGCGAGTTAGGGGTGATCGGTATCTTATACAGTGAGGCGAGTTATGTCCGCCTGGATCGTAGAATTACATAATGCGGTGAATAAAAAGTGAAAACTCGGAATCTCACAAATCACTTGGAATCACAAAGATAGTGTGATTCTAAAAAAAATGAGACCGGTAAGTGTTGGATAAACATAGGACTCGAAGTTATAAACATGATATTGTTGATAACTGATACGTGTGGTGGTTTCTGTTATGTCTGGTGGTTCGATAATTCAAGCCAAACGAAGAAGACGACATTCATCAAGCTGACTTCACGATTTTCAATTATTTTCTAAAGGTTCGGGTAGTTATAATATTCATAAGTTCAGCCCATTAACTGTAAATATTAGTTTTTGATTTTTATTTTGCATGTACTTAATAACAGTTTTAGTATTTTTGTTTCTTCTCATCCTCAAACTAATAATACATGGTTGCTTGGATGTATTTTACTTTTTCTTTATAAGTTAAAAAAATTAGATATATTATAAGTTCATAATAATCAAATAAGTCGATGGGTGGTTGGATGTTACCTATTTTCTTCTTTTTTATCATTTTGGAAAAATCATTTTTAGATATTATTAAAAAAATTGAAAAAGGGTGTATGTTTTTGTCGAACGGGTGAATTTTGACTCAGTGACTATATATCTATATAATCCAAACCATATAATAAAATAAAAAATGATTTAGTCTAAACCAAAGTACAAAATTGATTTAGTCTAAACCAATTTGACATATATTTACAGTTGTCTTTTTGAAATGTATGCTAATAATATTAAACAAATATTTAGTTAATTAATTAGAATGAATTTTAGCTTGGGTAGGAAGTTTATATAAGTTACTAAATCATATTCAAACAGAAAATGAATATAGGAGATGTTGAATGTAGTCGGTTGAGTAAGGTAATACAAAATTTGCCTATCAACTTTTAGGCAAATTTACTAAAGAATTATAAATTATTAAACTCAACAAAAACTAATTTCTATGAATATAAATATACAATTTTTTTATATTATGTCTAACATATATGAAAGTTCAAACAACACAAAAAATATTAGATTATCTTATATAAAATACATAATCTTAAAATGTCACCAACATTGTTTGTACAAACAATACAAATTATATTGGATGTCCTTTTTTTTTAAACTATTATTTAGATTTTATTTTATTTTGCAATCATTTAAAAATTAAAAAATTAAACCATTATCGTCATAAGAACTATCAAAAATTCATATTACATGAAACCAAACAAATATAATAGTTTTAGGTTTATCTCCGAAAATTGAAAAACCTCGATCATTTCAACCGAACAAAATAAAATAAATATGGATTTAGAATGTTATTTATATTTTAGTAGGTTAGAAAAAATAACGTAATACCGAACGGATATCCAGATCAAACATACATAATATCATTTTATCTTAAGAAGTAGGACTGGGAAAAATATATGAAACTGAAGAACTGATCGAAAATCAGGGTCCTGAACTCAATCAAACTCGGGGTAAATATCCAAATGGATCATAAACTGATGTATCCGAAGAACCGGTACTCAACCCAATCTGAACCGAAAACTGAATGAGTATCCGAAGATATCCAAAATATAAATGTATATTTAAAAAATATTATTTATAATTATATGTATAATTATTTCAAAAACTAAAATTATGATTAAAAAATAAATATATTAATTATTTTTTGTATATTTTCGGATAAAATATGATAGTTTGGATAGAAATACTCAAAAAAATCGTGTCTAATGAGTAGTTTTAGTTATTTTTGGTTTCTTTGGGTAGTTGGATACGCAATATCCGAACCGAATCGGGTAATATGGTTACTTTGGGTACTATTATCCAAATCTGTTGCAGATACTTTAGTTATTCGGTTATTTTCAGGTTTTTTACATTAAAATCAAACTCACCCGAACCCGACTCAGAATTTTGTAATACCCGAACATAACTTAATTTTTAAACTCGAAAAACCCAATATCCGAAAAAACCGACCCGGATATACCTGAATGCCCATAACTATTGAAAAGATAACAAAATCAATAATCTCATTCCGTACAAGGCACGGATTATCACCTAGTTATCTTGGTATTTACACAAACTCTTGATAATTTAAGTAAATACACATACACAAAGCACTGGAAGATTGGTAAATATACTGGTTGCATAAATATGTTATTGCATGAACTTGACCCAATACGGAGTGGTGAATCTTATAAATTAATCTGTACCTAAATTTTTAATTTTAGGATGTAAACATGAGAAAACGTGACGCCAATCTCCCTCTCTGGAGTTGATTAATATGCAGACAAAACCATTTATTAGTGTGTAGAAAGAAAATAACTTCTACGTTTTTTTTGGTCGAATTCGTTTTTGTTTTTCTTGATAAAAAATTTCACTCATTTTATTTAACACGATAAATACATATAATTTTACAGAAACAGTTGTTTTCTTGACCAAAAACCAATGATTTCTCGGAAAAAAAAACAGTTGTTTTCTTGACCAAAAACCAATGATTTTCTTATGCTATTTTAGTTAACATAATTATGCTTATATTTGTAGTTCAAATAAAAGATTATGCTTATGTTCATAATTAATAATTATAATTTATGTTTTAGATTTTTATGTTATGGATTTTTAAGGATCGTTTATTATACACTAATCCAACTGAACATTTCCAAAATTAATAATTATAGTTTATGTTTTAGATTTTTAGATTTTTATCTTTAAGGATGTTATAATTAATTTATGTTTTAGATTTTTTTTTATCTTTAAGGATGTTTAAGACTTATAGTTTAAAGTTTCAGCCTTGCAGGTTTAGGTTCACTGATGTTTTTCTAGGGTTTAGTGTTTTAGTCTATCCGTCCATTACATGTTTCGGACAATTCCTGATTTTTTTATAGCCATAAAAATTTAAATATGCTTATCTTATGTAGCTAATGTTCATCTTCCTTATTCATATAGTTAGAAAATTTATTTTATATATTTTAAATCATATAATTAAATAAATTTTCCCATACCACAAGTACAACAACAAAAACCTCATGGCAACAAGTCAACAACGTTACAAGTTTTATCTAAAAAATTTTCAACACTAAACAGCCAAAGTGTGACAAAGGAATAAAGAATCCAATCATATGTGGCATATGGTTCACCGAGATGGTTAAGAGAACTCTTTGATAACGAGAAACGAAGGCTCTGTGTTTAGGTTTTGCTGCGATTTTTGGTTCGCTAGGTATTGGAAAGATGTACATATCCAGCTAGTTGGTCTGATGTATTGGTTCAATCAGTATTAACATAATTCAAAGATGACAAAAAGCCGTTTGAAAAGTGTGCGAAATTTTTATTTTAATTACCAGGAGATTGGGATCGAAATCCTGATCTTTCCAAGCCCGAAACCACATCAATGCAATATTAATTTTGTTCCAAACTTCCCTAGAAAAGTGTACAAAGTTTTGCTGAAATTACTACTAAGTCAATCACATTTCAAATGTCTAATAGAGTAATAGGTACGATTCTATGTGATTGAATTTATATATGATTTAGATTTGGTTTATCAATTAATCGTAAACATTTTCCTTAAGTACATACAATACTCTCAGACGTATACATATATTGACATGATCTTTGTAAATATAAAAAAAAAATATGAAAACTTTCCTCTAGTCTTACGTCACGTTTCTAGAACCATTTTCTATTTCAAAATTAATTTGCTATAAAACCACCAAATCGCCTAATTAATATTTGTTAACAAATGAAAAATGTCAAATATATTTTTACGGGCCAATGTAGTAAGTACATTAATCATGGGCCTCGGCCCAATATCTTTTGTGGGTTCGTTATTCTCGACCACGCCAAAGAAAAAGGCGAAAAAAAAATCGATTTCTTCAGAGAGTCAAATCATATGACGTCTCGGCTGCCACTGTGGATGACAGACAAACTTGAGAAGTTGTGTGTTTGATAATAAAGGCGGGATCTTTTTCCTCTCTTCATATCATCTTAGGGTTTCCTCTCAACTTCACTGACTAAATGGTGATAAAGGATTGCGAAGTGGAAGTGTGTTCAGAGGAAGAAGGCTTCGCAGGGGCCTGGTTTCGAGCCGTGTTAGAAGAGAAGCCGACCAAGTCCGGTCGGAAGAAGCTCCGTGTCCGCTACATTACTCTGCTGAGCGACGACGGTGTCTCTCCTCTCATCGAGTTCATCGAGCAGAGGTTCATCAGGTCGATCCCGCCGGTGGATATGCAGAAGAGCGTCGTTTTGGAGGAAGGGACTAGGGTTGATGCGGATCACAGAGATGGATGGTGGACTGGCTACATCCTGAAGAAGAAAGCAGAGGATAGGTTCCTGGTTTACTTCGATTCACCGCCTGATATCATCGAGTTCGAGAGGGGCCAGTTAAGGGCTCACCTTCACTGGAACGGGTGGAAATGGGTCGTACCCGACAAGGAGGTAACGAGGTTCTTCTGTCTTTGATCGCCACGTTTTGCTTAAAGTTTGTTGCTTTATCACAAAAGGTTGAAGCTTTATGTTGTTTGCATGTTAGGTTTTTGAATAGTTAATGGTTTCTTTTTTAATTTAGTTTCTTTGTTTTGGTTTCATCTGAAGTCAAAAATGGTTAAAGGTCGCTTCTTTTTGTTGTTGTCCTTGAAAGGAACTGGATGATGAGGATGACTCCCCGTTTTGCTCCGGAGCAACGGTTGAAGTGTGTTTTGTCAAAGACAATGCGGAACCTGCGTGGTTCCCGGCGTTGCTGGTTACAGATATCGAAGGGGAAGATGGTGGTGAGGTCAAGTTCATTGTCAAGGACTTTAATCAGAGTGTTGAAGCAACACCGACCACAGTTGTTGATGCTTCTCGGGTTAGACCCCCACCGCCTTCTCCTTCCTCGGTTGAAGTGTATGAGCTGTTGGAACGTGTAGAGGTGTTGCGTGGTGGTTCTGGATGGTGCCAAGGGTTGGTGAGGAAACTTCTTACCGAGAGATGTTACTTGGTTAGTTTAGAAGTTACCAAGGAGGAATGTGTAGTTAAACACTCTGAACTTCGTCCCTTGATGGTGTGGGAGAATGGGACTTGGCGTAACAAATCAAAGGTACTTTCCACTAGTTTCAATCTAACATTCTGTTTTATAACTTTGGTCTGTTAACTTTGTTATGTCCTTTCCGTTTTCAGCAAAATCCTGTAAAGGAAACTCCCGCTTCCAACATCCTAAACAAGAATCCAATGCACTCTTGTTCTGGTCCTAAGCCACTCGCTAGAGTTGAAACAGATGCTGTGAGTTAGCTTCTTAGTGATATTTCTTTTTGTTTCCATTTATGTCTTTATTGTTTGTTTGATAAGCTTTGTTTTACCAAAATACAGGTCACTGTAGAGTTGAGAACGAAGAAGAAGGCTGATGTTTTAATTAGGGATAAAACTCGTGCTGTCGTCACTACCACAACCCATCTGATACAAAGAGAGACCGAAGGAGAGAAATCATCTGAGAAGAGACTTGAGCAAGTGAAGAATCATATTAGCTTAGGAAATGACTCCACTCCACATAAGGTAAAGTTAACATAATCATTCTCGCTTTCAGTAATAATAATCAGATCAGCGTATTATCTCTGAAATGATGGTTCTATGCTCTCTCTCTCTTCGTGCAGACGCCTGAGGAGGAGAAGAACAACGAAGCTATTAATAGAAAAAGACAAAGAGAAGAAGAAAAACTGAACAAAGCTGGTATGTCTAAATAGGGCACTAGCAATGTTAGTTTTGGTATCTACTTTTTTTCTTGCTATATGTAAAAGGATGGTTATGTTGATAAATCATACTCTCTTTACTTGGATAGGTAATTTATCTTCTACTAGTTCAGAAGATAGGGTCAGGCAAAGCGGACAAAAAAAGGTATATCTGTTCCATTAATTTCTTTCCGTTACTGTTTATAGAATATAGATATAAATTGAAGTAACTTTGTTTATTTCCATCTTTTAGCAAAACACTGTAAAAGAAACTCCAAAGAAGCCTTCTTCTGGTGCTAAGCAAACGTCTCACGAGAAGGCCACACAGCATACAAAGAAATCCCTGAATCCACATGACAATGAAGAGAACACTCTAGCTGTGAGTTGGAATGCTCTCTCTCTCTGGATTGCTGTTTGTCTGCGTTTCTTTTCGTTTGTTTTACAAACTTTTGTTACATGAAAAAATAGGCCACTGGAGGATTGGGAAAGGAGAGGGATGATGATACATTGATGAATGATAAAACCCCTTTGGCTATAACCCCTGAAGTAATGTCAATAGGTAAACCCTGATATTCTTTGCCTCCTTGTGTTTTAATCTCCACGTCATGAATCTGATATCTAATGTATGTTTTTGCAGCGAAAGAATATTTATCCCCGTCTATGGTCATAACTGCAACACCATTGAAACAAACAGAGGTCAAAACTGTTGTAGCAAATACATCCTCCATGAAGGCACCTGAAGAAGTGATGAATCTGAATGATTTGGGAAATGACTCAACGCCGCATAAGGTAAAATATAAGTATATTAATATAACCAGTCTCACTTTCTTGGTAGTTTGTTAGATTGTTTTATATATCTTTGAATGATCTTTTTTTTATTATGCAGACTCCTGAGGTGGAGAATAACGAAGCTAAGAGTAGGAAAAGGAGAAGAGACTCGAACCTGAATGAAGAGGCTGGTATGATGTAGCCATATTAGTTTTGTTTCCTTGCCAAATTTTAAATCATGACATTGGTTTTGCAGATGGGAATAGTAATGTTTCAACAGCTGAGGTGAATGATACAGCAAGTAAAACTCTGTGCCATGATGGTGGTGAAGTTGTTGATCAGCCTCTCTCTACTTGGATAGGAATTTCATCTACCGGTAAGGATTTTTAAAGTTAGCTTAGATGCATCCATTATAACAAAAGTTAATGTACTTACTATATGCTGAAACAGTTTTTTTTTTTTGTTTGTCTGATCTATCTAGAGCTGTCCGCTGATCAGAGCTTAAACGTGGTTAAAAGTTCTGCTGCTGATGCTACTTGTACTGAGGAAACACCACCGGCCAGAGACGCCCTGATGGATTTGCCATTTCCAAAGATGGTGCCATATTGGAAGACCTGTGAGTCATCAGACGGTTTCAAGTCTGTTCCACAACGACCACACTTCAGACCATTGCTTGAATCTATAGACGATCTCTTTCACCGTGAGTCGGCAGCGGTTGGCATGATGATGACCTTTTACGACTTAATAGACGAAGTGAAAGATCTGAAGCTTGATGATTCCACAAGCAGGCTCAACTATCTCAGGGATGCCTTTGCCAAACTAGAGAAGAATGGTTTTGATGTTGAAGCTTATCAAGCAGTAATCAGCAAAGTGTTGTGTCTCAAAGATGTGCTAGCTAAGAAAGAGGAGGAACAAAAAGGTTTGGAGCACAACATTGAAGAGGAAGAGAGAGCAAGTCTCAAGTTAGAAGAATTGAGGGTTCAGTTGAAAGGCAAAACCAGTGAGCTACAATGCCAAACCAGTGAGCTGCAACGCAGAATCAGTGAGCTGCAATGCAACATCAGTGAGTTGGAGAGACAAAATGCAGTTGCGGAAAAGAAGAAAGAAGCAGCTGAGGAAAAGATAGCTGACATGAAGGCACATGTCGGAATGATTAGCCAAGAGATTGAAGATGTGGAGGTTGAGTTTCAGAAAACTATATCAGCTCCATGGTAACCAAGTTACATATATAACCTCTCCCTCTTCTGGTGAATGAAAATGAGTAGATGAAGTTAATATAAGAGTATGTCTGAGATTGTTGGCTGGTTCTTATTGCAATGTTCTAAACTTTTAATGTTAACTACCTTTTTGTAGTAGATGTCTATGATACTAGCGTGTTAATGACGCTGTTTTGTTTAACTCAGAGATAGATGGAGCATCTCTCTTTTACTCGGATCATTTACATGTCTTCAGAGAGTTAAAACTTTAGGTTACACATAGAGAAAATATTATAATGTGCAGTGAACCAAATACAGACAAAGCTACCAACGGTCCTGAGATTTAGACACTGAGTATTATCACCATTTACAGACAACGACAACAATAAGTAAACATAAAAAGATGTTTTAAAAGGTCTTGCTCTCTTTTCATCATTCACAAGCGATTCTGGTCTCAAAACTGCTCAGGCAAATCGCAAACGCCTGAAACGCAGAGATGGGATATCCATAATCCATAGTGAACATGTCCTTCCCAACTTTCCCAAACTGGAGTATAATCCTGACGCTGCCTGCTCTGTCTCCCTATCGCTGACGGACACAAGCTGAAAGTTCTTGACAGATGCCACTGTGACTCGACCGTGGAAATTTAAGCACCAGCAACGTAGCTGCTCGTGCCATCTTGGAGTCTTATTGCTCAGCACCAGTGGTGGGTCTCTCAAGTTGTTGTTGTTGCTTGAGTGAGACCTAAAGAACGGTCTTGTTGGAGCTGCTCCTTGGGGATCCATGAGACTCTTAGGTAATGTATCCATTATGCAACGCATTCTTCTTGGTCCCCTGTGTTGTCATAATGATCAAGAGACTGTGTAAAAGATCCTTATGGAAAGTGAAAATAAGTTACCTGGAGCCTAAGACGTTTAACTCGTATGAAACGTGAGCAACAGGGTAACTTCCTGAAGGAGCTCTAGGCGATACTTTCGGAAGGTTAGAAGAGCGGCTCTTCACCATCTTTGATGCTCTGTTGTTCTGTGGCATCAGGTTACCTTCGAAGACAGTGAACTTTGTTCCAATGAAGTTCGATCTTAAAACAACCAGCAAAAGAGTTTAGATAACCTTAAGGTGAGGACAGTCTTGTTAATATTGCTACATGCTTACCTGACTCTACCGAGATACGCGTTGCTTCTCCTTCAGGGACTGCTTACACAGGAGCATACCAACCCGGTGGGACTTCCTTGACCACCTCAAAAGAAGAGCCGTTTCCTCAGCGACCTGATCAACCTGAGTGTCAATACTTTATGAGAACCGGAGACTGTAAATTCGGATCTTCCTGCAGATACCATCATCCTCTAGATGCAGTTCAACCTAATAAAACTGGTGTTCTCTTCAGCTCCATTGGCCTTCCACTTCGTCCAGTAAGTCTTTTATACCTTTTTTTTTTCTATGAACTCACAAAACTCCATTTGATATAATGTTTTGAATGTATTATAGGGCGTGGCGCAATGCACTCACTTTGCGCAACACGGAATCTGCAAGTTTGGGCCGGCGTGTAAGTTCGATCACTCGATGAGCTCTTCACTTAACTACAGCCCGTCTGCTTCTTCGCTGACGGATATGCCAGTGGCTCCATACCCAATCGGATCATCATCGCTCAGTGGCGCATCAGCTCCGGTAAGCTCGAGCAATGAACCTACTACCACAGAGGCTGTGACTGCATCAGTTTCTTCTCCTATGGTCAGTGGCTTGAGCAGTCAAGAGCCAGCGGAGACTAGTGGTGACTCGGCTAGCGTCAGTGGCAGCATAGAAGCTAAGACTTCTTCAAGTTAAAAGTAAAGGAAAAGATTAATGAACTAAAAAACAACATTAAGGAAAAGATTATTTTTGGGGTCTGAGATTTGATGGGAAGCAGAGAGACCAAACCAAAGCAAGCTTCTGTCATTTTCCCACTTGTCCATATATAATACGTTTCTCTCATACAGCCATCTCTCTGTCTTGAACAATGTTTACTATCAATAAATGGCCTTATTCACAACCTGTGTGTTCCTTTATGTTTCTTGAATGTGGAAAAGCAAACCCACCAAGGTAGCAAGAAGCTGCAACGAAACTAGGATTCACGTTCACTTTCCTTCAACGATGAATCTTCTTTCAAAACAAGATTCACGTCGGAGGTAGGATAATGCAGATGTAGGCCAAAAAAAAAAAAAGAAACATAGGCAAATAATGTTTCTTAATATTCAAATAAAATTCAAGTCAAACCAGGACAACATTCACAACCCATAATACAATTCACCTACATATGTTTAAGTTCAATTATGTTTTAACAACAAAAGTTAAGCAAACTGTTATTCTGGATAATAAGAGTCCAAAGGGCTAAGATGGATGATCATCTAAGATGCTTTCGCTTCTTTGATGAAGGGCTCTCACTTGGTCCTGAAGGTCGCTTTGATGGTGTTGCACTCTACAACGATTAAACCAAAAAAAAAAAAGAAGGCATAAGCATCCAAAGGAATCAATCAAATCGAAAGAAAGCAACACTATGTAAGTTGCATAGTTTTACCTTTGCGAGCTTCTTCTCTTTACGGGCTTGCCTCTCTCTCTCATCGAACTCTTGGTTCTCCTTCTCAATCAGTCGAATCAGAGTGTCGCATCTTCTTGCAAGTTCCTGACTCGTGCGGGATTTCACAAACCAGTCAAACCTAAACAAAGGCGAAGTCCTGTATGCTGCCTTCAGCTCATCCCAGTTCCCATACCCAAGTTTGTGGATCATGCAGATCTGTTTTTTTTAAACAACAAAGTTAGTTTTCACAACTTCATGTTAAATCAGTGAAATAAAAGAAGTGAAAAAAGGAAATGATGATGATAACACACTGACCATGAAACGGTCGCATTCTTCATTGTACAGCTTCCCTTTGTTCTGACCATACTGAATCTTCATTTCCAGCCAAGGGTTTCTGTAGCGATCCAGTTTCTTCCCTAAGGCTTTCATGATTTCATCTTTCCTAGAGATTCTTGCCTCTCCCCTCTCAATGTTCTTAATGATTCTATCATAATCTACAAATATAGAGGGGAAACGTGAGCACATAAAGCTCTTTCTTGGGGGTAAAAATTAATCTACTTAACATCATAAGGGGTGTTGTGTTACATACCGTTCAGCTCCTTGTATCGCTCTTTGAAAACTTGGGCATATCTTTCAACTTCTTCCTCGGTTTTACCTTCCATCTCAGAGGCAATGCTTTTGATGTCGTTGCGGCCATACTTCTCACAAGCCCTCAGGAAGCTATTGAAGTCTCTTCTGTTCCATGTTGAGAAACCCTGGAGATTAACAATTACAAAACAATTCAATAATGACCAACGAGAATCAAATGTCTAAGACACATTAAACATCAAAGTTTTCGCTTTACATCCTCCAACAAAGCCTCCTTTTCTTCTACTTCTTCAGCAGTTAAGGGATCTCCACCTGGTAACAAAAAAAATCTCAATCAGTAGTAAGTTCGCTGGAAAAGAATCTTAGCAAAATGGGTAAAAGGTGAGAAACTAAGCTTTACCTTCTGGTTCTTCTTCATCAACTGTGTCTTTCAACTGATTTTTCTGATGAGTTTGCTGAAACCAAAGAGAAGCAAAATCATTTTGCTAGTCGTTAGCTCACTCTTAAGCACATCCAAACAGTGAGAAATATTTCATTTGAAGAGCCTTACCATGAGATAGCGTACTTCCTTTTCATACAATTCAGTCAATCTCTGAATGTTGAAGAACTGGAAATCGTGCCTGCAGGACGGACAAGATATTAGGTTTCTAGGCGGGAAAATACTATCAAGGCAGTTCGAATATATGCAGAGGAGCGTTTATTAAGGTACTTACAGCTGGGGCATTCGCGGGATTCTAGGCTCTTTAGGTTTGGATGGAGCACCTTGACGCAATGTTTGCTTAAAGTATTCAGCTTCAGAGTAGCTGATGATGCAGTAGATAAAGCAAAAGTGATTTTTTAAGTCAGATAAAATTTCTGAAGACAGGTAAAGTAGGACTGCACAATTGGACAGAAGAATATTTACTTGCGCTTTCTCTCCCGCTTCGGTGGATCATTCCAGTTGTCGCTCACAATCTTTTTAAAATCAAGCTTGTTCTCATCCTATAAAAATATGATTAGAAAATAAGTAAATTTGAGTTTCAGTGACGCAGATCATGAGTCATAACTAGGATATGACATAAATGCATAAACTATGAAAGAAATATACAAGACATACCTTATTGTCATCATCAAAATCATAGAAGTCAGCACCTGTGACAAATCAGACGATCGATTATCAATAAATCCACCTATACACTATTAACACAACAGAACGGATAAAAGGTCTATGACACTTACTGTCATCCATTTTAAACTGTATAGCATCTTCTGTGAATTTCTTCATTTTGGCATCAAGCTCAGCTGTTGCCTCTTCTCCTTTTGCAATGATTCTATCAATGTCCTCGTCTGTGATTGTGCTATCTTTAGAACTGAACACCATCTCCGCACCATATCTTACCATTTGAAGCAACTCGTCCTTATTGACAGCTGCATATGGTAAGGGTCAAACTTAATTCTGTCAAATAGATGAACCAACGCATTTTGCACTCGTAATAAGAAACTTACTCTTCTGCTCTGCCAGTCTTCCTTGTTGAATAACAAGAGCATCAAGCGCCAGCTTCTTGTAAGCTCTCTCAATCACTTTCTCCTCAATAGCAGACTGTAAACAAGTAATACATAATTAATTCGAACTCTTATAGTATGTTCTTACTTGACATGAAAGGAAAGAATATCAACCTCAGTGCAGAATCGAAACACTTGAACTTCTTTCTTTTGACCAATCCTATGGGCACGATCCTGAGCTTGCAAGTCGACTTGAGGATTCCTGCCAAAATCCGTCAGACAAGTCAAAACTCAAAAGTGAAGAGAATACTCACGAACTAGAGTGGACATGGAAGGAGACTTACCAGTCACTATCATAAAGAATTACAACGTCTGCAGTAGCAAGATTAATACCAAGCCCTCCTGCTCTAGTTGATAACAAGAAAACAAATTTCTCGCTTCCTGGCTTGTTGTAGGCTTCTATGGAGGCGTCTCGGTCATCACCACCAGTATTTCCATCAATACGGCAATATAGGTAGCCACGATACATTAAATAATCCTCAAGAATATCCAAAAGCCTTGTCATCTGACATATGAGTGAAAAGGGAATAATGCTCAGGCTTCAAATAAAGAAAGGAAACAGAGAAGATGAACCGTAAGAAATAATTATCTCCATCTGTTCTGTATCAGCGTTTACCTGAGAAAATATCAGCACCCTCGAATCACGTTCCTTCAACTTAGGAAGCAATTTATCCAGAAGGACCATCTTACCTGAAAACAACAGTATAAAGATGCTTCAGTAAACATTTACACATACATCTGAATAATTTAGTGTAATTGCTTGTCTTACCAGCATTTGTTATCAGGTGATCCCCTGTGGTATATGGCGGACCAGGCTCTGCACCCTGGAAGAGATAAGGGTGATTACAGCATTTACGCAGTTGCATTGCAATGTTTAGCAGACGTTTACGTTCTCCACCAGCATTAACCGCTTCAAGATCCTTCTGGAGTAAAGCCTTATAGTATTGCTTTTGCATCTGAGACATACCAACTTTAAGTATCGTCTCCTTTTTTGGTGGCAACCCTTTCTCAACATCTGACTTGAGTCTCCGTAGAAGAAATGGTCGAAGGACCTAAGAAGACACAGGAAAATGATTAGTTTTACAATTAGGACTTGCTTATAGAAGCAATAAGTACAGACATACCTTGTGAAGTTGTTGAACAACTTCCTGCTGGTCATTCTCGCCAGAAATTTGAAACCATTCATCAAAAGTCTCTGCTGAACTGAAGACCTCAGGCAGAAGAAAATTCAGAAGAGCCCACAATTCATGAAGATTATTCTGCATATATGAAGAAAACATGAGGTACAAGGAACCCAAAAAAGAGTACAAACAGGCTAGTACGAGAAAGGTTGTTTCATACAATCAGAAGACACCAGTATCCACATATATTCAAGAATAAGGCAGAACAAACACCTGAAGGGGGGTTCCCGTGATAAGAAGCCGATAGTTGGTGCTGAAAAGTCTCATGGTTTTCGACAGGAGTGAATTTTCATTCTTGATTCGATGCGCTTCATCGATGATAATGTAACGCCAGCTAAAGCGACGCAGTGCTGTCTTCTCTTTGATGGCCATCTCAAAGCTTGTGACGCATACATCAAATTTCCCAGCAACTAGCAGGTCCTCGCGAATATGTCTCTGCGTTATTAGCAGACTCGTAAGAATCCAGGGGTTAAACATTTACATGAACTCTAAAATGGAATGCAGCTAGTTGCCTTACCCTTTCCTCAGGATTGCCGAGGAATTTTACAGCACGCAAGACAGGGCAAAACCGGCGAATTTCGTTCATCCAGTTACCAAGAGTTGATTTTGGAGCAACTACCATATGAGGTCCATTGATTCCTCTGTACTCGTGAAGGTAGGCCAACAAAGAGATCGTTTGAAGTGTCTTCCCCAGACCCTAGACCACAGAGAATAAACGGTATCATGATTAGCATCATTCATACAGTAGAGAGCTTGTATTGCTAGGGGGGAACCATTGCTTACCATTTCATCAGCAAGAATCCCATTTATGCCATTCTCATACAGCCGGATGAGCCAGTTTAAACCAGCTAACTGGTAATCTCTTAACTTCCCTACAATACCTGCAAGTTGAGAAGAAAAAAGATGAATCCTGAACTTCCCCATCAAACTTTACGCTATGCAACCTAGTAGCCATGAGGTCGCAACAATAGTTATATGTTACAGGTATGGAAAGAGATATCAATTACATTGCAGTTTTTGCTCTCAGATAAAATGATCAAGATGCAAAACTTCTAGTCTAAAGAGTGCTTACAAGACGGCTGGGTGAGCAACCTCGTGTTCCCAGATGCAGCTAAACCACCCTCTTCTTCCTTCAAATACTCTTCGTCTTCCTCCTCTTCAGTTACTTTGGAAGCATGACGACCCCTAAAGGTAAAAAACAAATTAAAACACAATTAATCAGGGCTTCACGATACCAAAACAGTGAAGAAACCTAAATCTAATTGAATCAATAGCATCCAACACACCTTCCTTTCGTCTTCTTCTGAGAAGAAGATGCATCACCTTTAGCGAAATGCGCAAACAGCTCAGTCTGCTGCAGAAGAAACTTCAGTCTCCCTTTCCCCTTATTGTTCTAAAATCCATGTAAAGACAATATCAGATTCCTCAATTCCCTAAAAAAAACACTAAGAATCATAAGGTAAAATTAACATCATCAAACGCACCATATCCGCATCAATCGAAGCATTCTGAGAGTCCAGCATCTCCTGAAGCTTCTGCTTCTTCACCTTCTGCATCTCCCTAAGCCTAGCTTTCTCGCGTTTGCTGATCTCAACCTTCTCATCGTCTTCCACATCCTACACACACAAAACATCAACACAGTGAGAACGAATTAATCGACAGTTCGGTTGAATTTTGATTACTCTCACCTCGTCGTCATCCTCGATTGGGACGATCTCCTCTTCGTCAGAGACTGGAGATCCCTCGGGAACAGCCTCCTCTTCGGAACCAGAAGACCGAGCGACGGCCTCAATCTCCTCCTCATCTTCCACGTTGTTCTCGACTTGCTCTTCCTCCTCCTCGGAAGAGTATGCGTCGTCGCGATTCGAGAACTTCGCCATGGGAATCGAATCGATTTCGCCTTCTTTGAGAGATCGAGGGGTTAGGTTAGGGGTAAAAGCAAAGCACACAGAACAATGAAGCGAGAGGAAGGGGTAAATTGTTATCAGTAATTACTTTATTACTTTATAACCATTCAATCCGACGGCTACGATGTAACCAAACGTTGCTTCATCGTCTCAGGTTTACGCGCCACGTGATGCATAGGGTTTTGGAAAGTTCCCGCTCTGGGATTGATAGTAAATTGGATAGTCTCTTGTTGGACCGAGTAAGGCCTATCTTAATTCCACACATTTGTTACCATTTTCATTCCTGGAGAATCTTGACCAGGATTCATTCCATTAAAAACTTTGAATTTTTTGTATGTTTTGAGATTGACTCTTGTTTCCACATTTGTTCCCTGATGCAATCTATCTGCTATACAGACTCTACAACATGTTAGATAAAAAAAAGGTGTTATTGAGATAAGTAATGTTATGTGACATTATAACTTAGCTTATTAAAGATGGTATATCACTCCCATTTTATAACGAATTTTGTCAAAATTTTATACTTAACTTATCAGAGATAGTAAACTACCCACATTTACTAACAATTTTCCAAATTCTAACATTACATTAAATTGTTTTAAAATAAAAATTTAATAAAGGTGTTAGAACTGTTTTAAGCATTAAGCGACAGCTTGTATTCAAACTGAAATATATATTTAGCCAGAATATTTCTTTTACAAGGATATAGATGTAACATGTGATATGTATTGTAATGTGACTCGCGATACCTGTTGCAATTTGTTATCTTAGAGCATCTCCAATATATATCTCTATATTTTCCTCTAAAATAGAGAAACTATATTATAAAGGTGAAATTGCTTCAATGTATGTATATATAATAAAGTTCTTCTATTTTAGAATTAAATATAGAGAAAAGTTACTTTTTGTCTCTATATTTAGAGGTGAAAAATACATATTTCTATATTTTTTTCTATAAATAGAGGAACTCTATTATAAATAGAGTTTTTCTATTTTAGAGGAAAATATAGAGATGAAAATAGAAGTATGTTGGAGATGGTCTTAATTAAGATTTAGTATGTGACATCCACACTACTTGATACAAATAGTATATGTTACTTCCTTACATAGTGACTTTTCAAATTCCAACGATTGTATTATACTCTTTATATTTCGTAATACATGATATTTTTAATAAAGGTAAAAATAATATAAGAATACCGAAACTTTATCTATTTTGAAACGATCAACATTTTCTAAAACATTATCTAATATAAAACAAAAAGTGTATATTTGTAATAACTTATCAATCTTAGACAACTAGCACCATTTTATTGTCGATTTGAGAGTTGCATATTTTTCACATGCAATTCACTAAAAGAGGCATGGTCGGAAAATTACTCGATAAAACGATTACATATGCCTACATGATACATAAGATTCAGTAAGATAAGTTTAGGTTTTCTCAAAGCGAGTTTCTGTTATTGGTTTAGTAGAACATTTTTACTGAAGATATCTCATGCGAGTTTCTCAAATCCAAAGAGAAGTAAAGATGTCAAAATTAATTAGCTAGATTGAGTATTTTAAATTCATGAGATACTTTGAAATGTTTTTTTCATAAAACTGAGATACCTATAGTTAACTATTAGTTATGATATATACTTACACATAGATTTAAGTTGAAACCCCATTTTAAAAACTCTACATTTGACATGCTTTTGGGATGTGATGAGTTTAGAGCATCTTCAAAAGATACTCTATATTCAGCTATGAAATTTTTTCTCTCCGAAAAGAAACTTCAAAACCTAAAATTTGAAGTTTGTAGTTCAAATATAAAGAGTCATTATTCAAAACTTCAAATTGAAGTTTCACATTTTTATCTGCATTTTTGTCCTTAAAATTACATATTATAAATATTCTGTTGTTTATCATTTTAATCTTTTAAAAAAAATTATCTCATAATATTTCATATTTGTTTTCATAAATTTAAGTTTTATACATAAAACTAAATAAAATCCTTAAAAGAAGACAAAATATTTTAAAACTAGATTCATACAACAACAGTATTACACAAGAAACTTAACAAATGCATAATTGATCATTTTTTTACTCATAATTAAGTATTCAGCAATGTATTCTATGTAAAATTTTATATTTGCATGTAAATTTTTATTAATTAATATTGATGTGGTCTCTTTATATATGTACTAATTATATATTACAAAAGAAAATTCATAAAAACTATTTTAAAAGATAAATGAATACAAAAATTATTACACACATTTCAAATATTACAACAATACTAATGATCTGGTAAATTGGCTCCGTAACCTATAAAATCTCTAAGATATTGTCTAAACAAATTTTATGTAACCAAATATAGAACATTAAGAAAAAAATATTTAAAGAATAAAGTGCTATTTTTTGTAATTAATATTTAATTATATATTGTATTTTTTAATTTAATATTGTAGTATAAGATTTCATTAATTAATATTATTGTACTATGTTTTATGTATGTTTTAGTTATTGATAACAGTTTTATGGATATACATTAATTATGACAAACATAAAGACTATAGAGTAAACTATAAATAATTTGAAGTTTAAGTTTGAAGTTTTATTTTTGGAGAAAAGTATTTTGAAATATCAGAGATAGAATTTTGCAAGCTCTAAAATAAATGCTTTTAGGATTCCGACCATAACACGTAACCAAGGTTCTCCCGCATGATACTTCGTGTAGACTTCGAGTCTCTTATTTGTTAGCCCCAAATTATAACTTTGGCTTAGTTGGAAATACTAAAACATATCAGGTGTTGTTACGGTACCATGATAAACCAAGATAGAGATTTGTATTTTATCTTTGTTGGGTTTGACTTCTTGTTGTCCCTCTACTTAGGTCTCGATGTCTTGGTTTGGTATCAAGATAAGGTTTGGTGCTTTTGTCAAGACAAATTATGTTCTGTTCTGTCTAGGTGTTACCTGAAGCAAATTTCTCTACATGTTAAAACAATATAATACATTTGAGAATTGCTAATGCTGCTACGCTTTTGCAGCTTGCAGTTGAATGTTGTAACATAACTACATTAGATAAGATATCATTCACATAATCCATATCCGCACGTAGAAAGCAAAGCAGTACCTAAGAGCACATATAAAATCTCACCTGTTTTATGCAAATGATTGTTTAACCACTCCTACTTTTCTTCACTTCTTAATGTTTTTAATTATTATATTGGTATTGATTAT
The DNA here is from genome assembly GCA_026261945.1 of Hirschfeldia incana. Lineage (NCBI taxonomy): Eukaryota > Viridiplantae > Streptophyta > Magnoliopsida > Brassicales > Brassicaceae > Hirschfeldia > Hirschfeldia incana. Next base: position 1,128,779 of record JABCMI010000067.1, read on the forward strand.
CATCTCCAAGTTTCTTCACCAACCTCTTCTGTGGTTGGCCTAACATATTCACATATCCACATTATGAATCGATATATATATATATTGTTTTTCGTTATGGAAAATGGCTTTCTTTTATTTTTTATTTTTTATTTTTTTATTTTTTTTTTTTGCCAGGTGTTGGCCCCCTTCGGGGACCCACCACCTGGGCCCGGCGCCAGCCTGCGTCTGTACCCCTCTAGGGGGCCTAAGTCACGCCTCCCCACCCGAGTGTCGAACCCGTGTCCTCCTCCAACTGAAGCTGAAGAGATACCACTGGACTAACTCGTCCGGGTAAAATGGCTTTCTTTTATTAAACTTAATATATGCGAATTTCTATAAGCCTGAACAAAAACAGACGTTTTAATCATAATTCATGATGTTTTCAAAAAAAAAAAAATATCGTAATTCATGCTCATGTTTGGATTTCTTTTTAAATAATGTGATAAAATAACTATATCTAAGAAAATACCACGTATATAACTATATATTACATACTTATGTTCTTAGCGTGTGGAGAACTACAATCACCGGGCTATATATACACGACCATATTGTAACACAGCAGCCAGTTTAGTTTAATAAATCACCTCAGTCTATTGCAACATATACACTCGCATATTGTATACATTTAATGGCGTCTACTGAAAACCCCGATCCAGAAACCGGCAAGTCTGAACCGCTTCCGGCGTCGACCGAACCATTACCACCAGCAGCACCGTCCTCAGCCTCCGGTTTCCTAGATTGCCGGAAAATAGACATCATAATAAGAGTTTTACTTTTCTCAGCCACACTGTCTGCTCTTATAGTCATTGTGACCAGCGACCAGACCGAGATGACCCAGCTCCCTGGAGCTCCATCTCCTGCTCCTGTCTCCGCGGAGTTCAGTGACTCGCCCGCTTTCATGTCCGTCTTTAAGCTAAACTCAATCTTGGATCATCGTTATAAAGACTTTATATTATATGCTTTTTCGTTTAACTCAATGTTACTATATATTAATTAACTACAAACATGCAGATACTTTGTGGTGGCTCTTGTGGTGGCGGGTTTCTACGCCTTAATCTCGACAATTATTTCCATATCTCTGCTCTTACGACCCGAGTTCGCTGCACAGTTCTCCGTCTACATATCATCCTTTGACATGGTACTGACTTGTTTTACAAGTAACGCTGAATCTTTCACATCAACGTAAGGTGTTTTAAATGTATTTTTCGGAACATATATATGTATACGTGAGCGAGCAGGTGGTGATGGGGATTTTGGCGTCTGCGACGGGAACGGCGGGAGGAGTTGCGTACATAGCGTTGAAAGGGAACGAAGAAATTGGGTGGAACAAGATTTGTAATGTTTACGACAAGTTTTGTCGCTACATTGCAACTTCGCTCGCCTTATCTCTCTTTGCTTCTCTTCTGCTCCTTGTTTTATCCATTTGCTCCCTATCCAAGAGAACAGCAACATGAACAAGTACTAAACCGTAGTGACAAATCCTATCTATCTTAACGTGTGCTTTGTTCACACGCGCGTGTGTGTATACTGATTGTGTGTTTGAATTGGTTTGCTCGTTAGTTATTTTATGTATATCTATCTCATGGTGTTGTTGCAATTTGTGATCATAAGCATGCATTTATGTCCAGTGTGGCTGTATTTGTAGTTTAAATCAAGTAATCAACAATCGTGCGATTTCACATATCTATGTCTATTATCTTGGTATTTACACAAACTCTTCATAATTAAAGAAAATACACATACACAAAGCATGTGAAAGATTGGTAAATATACTGGTTGCATAAATATGTTATTGCATGAACTTGACCCAATATGGAGTGGTGAATCTTATAAATTAACCTGTACCTAAATTTTTAATTCTAGTATGTAAACATGAGAAATCATGACACCAATCTCCCTCTCTGGAGTTAATTAATATGCAGACAAACCCATTTATTAGTGTGTTGAAAGAAAATAACTTTTGCGTTTTTTCTGGTGAATTCGTTTTTGTTTTTCTTGATAAAAAGTTTCAGCCATTTTATTTAACACGAAAAATACATATAATTTTACAGAAACAGTTGTTTTCTTGATCAAAGCCAACGTCTCACGAGAAGGCCACACAGCATATGAAGAAATCTCTGAATTCACATGACAATGAAGACAACACTCTAGCTGTGAGTTGGAATGCTCTCTCTCTCTCTTGATTGCTGTTTGTTTGCGTTTCTTTTCGTTTGTTTTACAAACTTTTCTTACATGAAAAATAGGCCACTGGAGGATTGGGAAAGGAGAGGGATGATACATTGATGAATGATAAAACCCCTTTGGCTATAACCCCTGAAGTAATGTCAATAGGTAAACCCTGATATTCTTTGCCTCCTTGTGTTTTAATCTCCGCGTCATGAATCTGATATCTAATGTATGTTTTTTGTAGCGAAAGAATATTTATCCCCGTCTATGGTCATAACTGCAACACCATTGAAACAAACAGAGGCCAAAACTGTTGTAGCAAATACATCCTCCATGAAGGCACCTGAGTCAGTGATGAATCTGAATGATTTGGGAAATGATTCAACGCCGCATAAGGTAAAATATAACCAGTCTCACTTTCTTGGTAGTTTGTTAGATTGTTTTATATATCTTTGAATGATGTTTTTTTATTATGCAGACTCCTGAATGAAGACTCCTGAGGTGAATGAAGAGACTCGAACCTGAATGAAGACTCCTGAGGTGAATGATACAGCAAGTAAAACTCTGTGCCATGATGGTGGTGAAGTTGTTGATCAGCCTCTCTCTACTTGGATAGGAACTTCATCTATTGGTAAGGATTTTTCAAGTTAGCTTAGATGCATCCATTATAACAAAAGTTGATGTACTTGCTATATGCTAAAACAATTTTTTTGTTTGTTTGTCTGCTCTATCTAGAGCTGTCCGCTGATCAGAGCTTAAACGTGGTTATAAGTTCTGCTGCTGATGCTACTTGTACTGAGGAAACACCACCGGCCAGAGACGCCCTAATGGATTTGCCATTTCCAAAGATGGTGCCATATTGGAAGACCTGTGAGTCATCAGACGGTTTCAAGTCTGTTCCACAACGACCACACTTCAGACCATTGCTTGAATCTATAGACGATCTCTTTCACCGTGAGTCGGCAGCGGTTGGCATGATGATGACCTTTTACGGCTTACTAGACGAAGTCAAAGATCTGAAGCTTGATGATTCCACAAGCAGGCTCAACTATCTCAGGGATGCCTTTGCCAAACTAGAGAATAATGGTTTTGATGTTGAAGCTTATCAAGCAGTAATCAGCAAAGTGTTGTGTCTCAAAGATGTGCTAGCTAAGAAAGAGGAGGAACAAAAAGGTTTGGAGCACAACATTGAAGAGGAAGAGAGAGCAAGTCTCAAGTTAGAAGAATTGAGGGTTGAGTTGAAAGACAAAACCACTGATCTTTAATGCCAAACCAGTGAGCTGCAATGCAACATCAGTGAGCTGGAGAGACAAAATGCAGTTGCGGAAAAGAAGAAGGAAGTAGCTGAGGAAAAGATAGCTGACATGAAGGCACATGTGGGAATGATTAGCCAAGAGATTGAAGATGTGGAGGTTGAGTTTCAGAAAACTATATCAGCTCCATGGTAACCAAGTTATATATAACCTCTCCCTCTTCTGGTGAATGCAAATGAGTAGATGAAGTTAATATAAGAGTATGTCTGAGATTGTTGGCTGGTTCTTATGGCCATGCTTTAAACTTTTAAGGTTAACTACCCTTTTGTAGTAGATGTCTATGATATTAGCGTGTTGATGACGCTGTTTTGTATAACTCAGAGATAGATGGAGCATCTTTCTTTTACTCAGATCATTTACAAGTCTTCAGAGAGTTAAAACTTTAGGTTATACATAGAGAAAATACATAATGTGCAGTGAGCCAAATCCAGACAAAGCTACCAACGGTCTTTAGATTTAGGCGCTGAGTATTTTCACCATTTACAGACAAACAACATTAAGTAAAACATAAAAATATTTAAAAGGTTTTCGTCTCTTTCATCATCATTCACATGCGATTCTGGTCTCGAAACTGCTCAGGCAAATCGCAAACGCTTGAAACGCAGAGATGGGATATCCATAATCCATAGTGAACATGTCCTTGCCAACTTTTCCAAACTGGAGTATAATCCTCTCAGACGCTGCCTGCTCTGTCTCCCTATCGTTGACGGACACAAGCTGAAAGTTCTTGACAGATGCCACTGTGACTCGACCGTGGAAATTTAAGCACCAGCAACGTAGCTGCTCGTGCCATCTTGGAGTCTTATTGCTCAGCACCAGTGGTGGGTCTCTCAAGTTGTTGTTGTTGCTTGAGTGAGACCTAAAGAACGGTCTTGTTGGAGCTGCTCCTTGGGGATCCATGAGACTCTTAGGTAATGTATCCATTATGCAACGCATTCTTCTTGGTCCCCTGTGTTGCCATAATGATCAAGAGACTGTGTAAAAGATCCTTATGGAAAGTGAAAATAAGTTACCTGGAGCCTAAGACGTTTAACTCGTATGAAACGTGAGCAACAGGGTAACTTCCTGAAGGAGCTCTAGGTGAAACTTTCATGAGGTTAGAAGAGCGGCTCTTCACCATCTTTGATGCTCTGTTGTTCTGTGGCATCAGGTTACCTTCGAAGACCGTGAACTTTGTTCCAATGAAGTTCGATCTTGCAGTAGAAAAACAAAAGAGTTTAGATAACCTTAAGGTGATCTTTGTCAAAGGAGATATTATTATATGCATTATTACCTCACTCTACCGAGATACGCGTTGCTTCTCCTTGACATATCGTCTGAGCGCAAAGAGATGATGTAATCAGTGCAAGTTGCACGCTTCAGCTTACAAGCAGCAAGAAGAAACTTCCCGTTATCCGTCAAAGCTGCCATAATACAAATGTGACTACTATTAATTAGAGAACGAAAATTATTTTCTCTTAGTAGAGATTTTTAAACAGAGATGGCTTACAGTTAGTTAAACCGAGATAGAGATGATAGGATTGTGTATTCCGGTTACGTTTTATGAAGCACTGAACTAGTGAACCCCTTGGACCAGGCTGCACATAACACACATTCAAAAGCACCAATATCAACACCAAAACTTATGACTCAATATCATTGATCTACAGTAACCAAGAAAGTGTCTTTTATCTCTACCTATCAATCATCAAAGGCACATTAAAAGCTATCAAAACGTAAAACGTCAAATGAGATAATGTGATCAATTCCTAAATCACATTTGAGTTCAACACAAAACGCAAACGCAGCTGAATTTCATCTGTTATAGGACTACGTTTTTACACCCATTTTCACTTTTAAGGGAATGCATCAAATTAAAAAGGGGTGACCTTTTCTTTCCACATATAGATAAAGGAGCAAACTTTATGTTTCTAATTCCAACACGTATACTGAAAACATAGACACATAAACAGAGAAGCAGAACCAAAACCAATCTTGTGACTGTGAACATCTCGCAGTGTTCAATATCATTCCTCTAATATCAACCAAAGAAAGTGTTTTTATCCACCTATCAATCATCACATGGACTAAAAAGCTTTTAAAAACCCTTAAAACGTCAAATGAGATCATATAAATTAATAAGCCATAACGCACAAGGAGCATCACAGTTTAGGAGCCACTCTTTGTAAGAAACACAAGATGCAAATGCAAACGCAGCTGAATTCATATGTTATGGGATAAAACGTCCAATGATCAAATTCCTAGAGCATCGCAGTTTAGGAGTTACTCTTGAGTTCAACACAAAACGCAAACGCAGCTGATTTCCTATGTTACACAAGGTTTGACACCCATTTTCACATTAATGGAATGCATCAATTAAAAAGGATAAACTTTTTTATTTCTACAGATAGATAAAAGAGCAAACTTTATGCCTTTTTAAAAAAAAAATCTATTACATATACTCAAATAAGCATATACACATAAACAGAGAAACATAACCAAGAAAGTGTTTTATCTTACATCAAATGGACTGAAAGGCTTTTAAAACGTCAAATGAGATCATGTAATTCATAACGCACACGCAAACGCAGCTGAAGTTCATATGTTAGTTGATTAGGTTTTACCCCCAATTTCACTTTAATGGAATGTACTATCAATTAAAAAGGGTAACTTTTTTTTTTCTTTCCACATATAGATAAAAGAACAACCTTTATGTAACTCAAAATAGACAAAGACACATAAACAGAGAAAAGTCCAAACCTGTTTGAGAGAGATAGGGAAAGTCAATTTTGAGGAGACTTCAGGAACAGCCACGATCTCCTTCACCAGCATCCTCCACACACGGCACACACCGGCGCAAGCCACCACGCTTCGCCGCGACGGCCAGTCTCCATCATCCGCCGACTCAACTCTAATCAAGATTTCCCTCAGAAGCTCATCAGGGAGCTCCGACCATCGGAGAGGGTCAGAACCAGGAGTAGTTAAAGTTGCTTCGTGGACCACACGATGCGGTCTCGACCGCATTTCCTGGATCAGACTTCGGATCGTCATGCGAGAGATCTAAAGGTGGGTTTTAACTTTTAAGAGATCATGGAAACATGATGTGAGTTTTTGAGGGGATTCTTCTACAAGAGAATCATTTGAGAGGTGGTGGTGGTGGTGTTGTTGAGAGACGCGAAGAAGATTCGGACAAATACAATAATGGAGTTGAGGCGTTGTTTTGTCTTTCCTTCTTTCTGACGCTTTACCGCTTCTTTTATTATTTTTTCAGTGACTTTTTTTTTGTTCTTGGGGAAGATGATGATAATGTGAATCATTCATATACTATATGATAGGATAAGGTCATGATAAACCGGTCTGAACAAAGCAATTGCTAAACCGGGTCAGTTTGGTGAGAATTTGAAGCGGTCTGACCAAATAATGTTAAAACAGAGAGACTTTGGTAAGAATGTGAAATCATTTTACGTATTTTTTTCATATATCTAATATCTAACGCCTAGTTTTTATCTTAGTATATTTTCTTATGGTCAACTATCTTACCACTATGTAGAATTTGTCAAATTTAATAAAAATATACAAAGCGTTATGGGGTTTCTATGATATTTCAGTATCTGATTTATATATAAGTTTTGAGCTTGATCTGATTGATCATGTTGACGTTTATTGCTTTTTTTTTTATGATCACCTTAACGTTTATTGCTACTATCCGACGTAGGAAATACTAAAATTAAAAAACCTATGATATTCTACTGGTTTTCTCTATGTGTAATGTGTTTCAGCCAAAATAGTATACTTTTGGCCGACCATAAATAATGTGAAAGCTATTAATGTGTCTACACCATCATCATTCCTTACTTCTTCTCGATTCATTTACTATATACTGTCTTCGTACGAAACAAAACACAGCCGTAAGAATCCAAGTAGACTACATCTCTTTTTCATCGTAGATATAGATTCCGTAGTATCTTATGGTTTTCTAATAATACTTTTAAAACTGTATATATGATGATGATGCTGTATATCCATCTGGCTGTCAGCATAAATATTTGTTATATATATGCAAGTGTGGCATCGTAGAGAAAGGGAACAATATACATATAGATCGGAGGCACAAAAGTATAAGACCACGAGGTATTCAGGTTTCCAAATGAACATGTGTTGGCCCACTGCTATGATTTTGCGATGTTTCAATTTCCAGGTGGTCGGTCCGGTTAACATTCCTGATCAACTAATCAAGCATCCCATTCATTTAAGAAAATAACTATATCGACTTTTATATCATATCTTAGTGTTAATTTACTTGAAAACATGATTCATATGTAATGGGAATGGTTTGGGCTGCTGTTGTCGGCATGCTATGATGTGGGTCCAACTTCAATAGTACACGTGTTTGAGTTATAGACGGAAGAAAAAACAAGATGTAAAGATATTATGTTAGATCAATGTGATGTCAGTTAGGATGCAACTGACCTTTAAGTAAGATGTTTGGAGAATTAAATACTTACATTTGAATGTTATGAATGAAGTAAAGAAATACAACTACAAATGTGAGACAATGCATCGTGGGAGAAATGAATACAGCTTTTATTTTGCCAGTTATTATGTTGCATTTCTATAATAAACTGATTATATAGTAAGACTAGTATTATTGAATTATATTAAAAAATCGATATGATACTTAATGACTTAATGTAGGTTTTGTCTTCCACGGAAATGTATTTTATACAAAAGATACTGTTAATACGTACGTAATCCCATTTACAAAACCATTGTCATGTAAACAGACATTGAACTTCTATCCTTGACTTTACAAGACTTTTTTTATATCTCAAGTCATGAGCATTTTTATGAGTACAAATTCAAGTCATGAACATGAATACGTTTTTAGGGGATACAACGTTAATTTTGATTTCTTATGTCATAACTGTCTATTCAATTAGAAATAGGATAACAATAATAATTAATTAGAAAAAATACCTAGCTATACGTTTGATTATTTAGTGACAATTCATGGGATGCAATAGTAGACGTGTTTGAGTTATAGACGGAAGAGAAAAAAAAGATATCATTAGATCGAGTTTAGAGATGTCAATTAGGATCGATGCACCTGACCTTTATGGAACACGTTTATTGAATTTTATACTTACACTCAAATGTTATGAATGCAGAGAAATACAACTATACGTGTGAAACAATGCATCGTCGGAGATGTGGATGAAGTTGAAGTTGGAGATGTAGATGAAGTTGTGACAGGTACTTCTTCCTCGATCAATTTGACAAGAGGTGGGAGGTTTAACCTCCCATCAAATACCAAGAAATGAAATGGAAGACAGCACGAGGTAAAGGGAAGCTTCCCGTGGATGCCGAGGTCGTTGTTCTTAGACTTTTACTGTACTTCTGGTTATTCTAGTCTCGATTTTTGTTGTTCAAGAGTTGGGATTCACTCGTTCATGAAAGCTAAACTCTATCCAACTAAAATACTATCGGTCTTATCTTGTAATATTTATGTTTTAAATTGAAAGCTCTTTTTCAAAAAAAAAACAATGAAAATACAGCTCTTCTCTGCCAGTTATTATGTTTACATTTCTTTAAGATTTAGTCTTCTTCTGAAATTTATTTTATACAAACAAAAATATTGTTCATATGTACGTGATCCCATTTAGAAAACCATTGTCATATATACAAGCATTGAACTTTATGCCTTGATTTTACATTTTATTTATTATGTTAGAATTATCTATCCAATTAAAATGATATCGCGATAATATACCAAACTGTATGTGGCCTAGTAGTAATTTAAGGGTGTTGATCCTTTTGTATCTCATGTTTAAATTTCTTTGGGAGGGAATATATTTTTAAAATCCAACTCTAGATCTAGATAGGACTATAATTTATAAACATAAAGTTTAGAATTTCCATGATCATAAAAAAAATAAACAAAAACACAGTTACACAAGAAATTGCTGTTCCAAAACCAAATAATCATAATAAAGTAATTTCAGAGATTAATGGAGATGAAATAAATTAACATGATGGAAAAACAAACAAAAGACATATAATGATAAATGACCCCAAAATGGGAACATCAGAATTGGCTTTTGCTATCTCTGTAAATGCAAAATCAAAGAGAAAAATAAAAATAAAACACCTGGACAACGAGTACCATCTTATTATTCTAAAAACAAAAGCTATTTCCTTGTAATGATGGCCAGTCAGAGTACTTTTACATCGATGACTTTAGCTTTTCCTAGCAAATCCAAGAATTTAGTCAAGATCCAAAAATCGCTACAGAGACATAGCAAGCAGGCACATAAAGAAAAAGACGATAAAATAAGCAAACGAATGTTTTTTTTTTAAGCAAACGAATGTTAAATTTCATATTACAAGGAAAATCTTTTATTAATACTTCCTTTTGCTTAGTAGCTAAAGATATTCATGAAAACCTAATAAATTTTCTTACATATTATTAGCGAAATAACAAATCATATCATATAATTTTATCAGAAAGTAATAAGCTACTAACTCATATATACGGTAAACTTTTACATAAAATCGAAAAAGATAAACAATCTACGGTGTGAAAAATAATTCAAACACTATGTTTCACTTTGTTCCTAAAAAGAGAATAATCCTAAGGTATTATTTCACTTGGGCATCATAATAGTATAAGATTCTAGTAAGGGGTCATAAAAAGAGAATTAAAGGGTGGTAAGCGTGTTCCTCTCTGTTGTTTTGATATATCTTTATACGACAACATCATAATCAACGAGGCGACTCCACCTTCAAAGAACCAGAACCGTCCTTTTTATAATAGTTTATCAAGATGGAGAGATCAGACGGTGGAGATTATAGCTAATATGAGATTTGAAAGGCGTTGACATTCTTTCTATATATCTCTCCACTTGGCTTCCTGACAATCTATAAATATATACTCCATCCTTGGTGGTCTCTCGTCTTCCTCTTCGTCTCTTTGCTGTCCTTCAACTCCCTCTAGGACGTAAGAGAATCATTTGACCATCGGACATAGCTTTATCAGGTATGTTTTTGAATTTTGATGCTTGTTTACTCGTTTTGTTTTGTTTGCACTTTTTGCTTGTGAATACATCTTTTGACTGTTTACCAAAGTGTGAAAATAAAGCTTCCTGTGATGAATAGAGAGTTGAGACGAAAACAGATGCTTCATGATGAAATTTAAAAGTTGTTCAATTTCTTGATTTATGTTTTTTATTCTTGTAAATCTATTAATCGGCTCTAGAATTTTGCAAGGTTTTTGAGATTCTTGTAATTAATGCTGATTCTTGTTGATTGTCGCAAATTTTTCGTAATTCTTGTGAATTATTTTTTCAATCAGAGACTTTTGAAATTCCATATATCAAGTTTCGTTTATTTCCTTTTTGTTTTGGGCAACCATTTATTTCCTTATAGGAAAGTATATATATACTCTCTTAAACGCTGAGATTTGGAAATGGCATTGGGACTACTAAACACCGCGTTGGCGACGTCAGATACTTTGTTAGGGTCAGATCATGCATCAGTCGTATCCATGAACTTGTTCGTGGCTCTGCTTTGCGCTTGCATCGTGCTCGGGCACTTACTCGAGGAGTTTCAGTGGATGAACGAGTCAATCACCGCTCTAATAATTGTCAGCATTCTTTCTTCGTTTGTTTTCACAAACAAGAATTTTCTTATAAGAACAATGCTTATAAGAACTTTCTTATAAGAACAAGCATTCTTTTTTTTTTGACCAAAAAAAGAAGAACAATGCTAAAATTTGATAACCTAATCTTGAAATCACAGGGTTCATGTACTGGCATTGTGATATTGCTTATAAGTGGAGGAAAGAGCTCCAGGATCCTGGTGTTTAGTGAAGATCTCTTCTTCATTTATCTTCTTCCACCGATTATATTCAATGCAGGGTAATTTTTTTTTCCAAAAAAGAAACGGTTATAATATTCAAGTGAAGTCAGATTAGACCTAACGCATTTTATCTACAGGTTTCAGGTTAAGAAGAAGCAGTTTTTCCGCAATTTTATGACCATTATGTTGTTTGGTGCTGTTGGTACTCTCATTTCATTTGCTATCATATCATTAGGTAAAAATCTCAATCATCTTCCCTGGTTAGTTTCAAGAATGAGTCTCATAACATCTTTGATGATATCTTCTGTTCTTGTCATTTTTTTTTTCTTTGGCTAAGGTGCAATGCATTTTTTCGAGAAAATGAATATTGGAGATCTCACCATTTCGGATTATCTTGGTAAAATTAAACCCAAAACTTGCTCTGCTTTCTTGTTCACTAATTAGTCTAATTAGCACCTCGCTTAATCTACTTTGATTTGCAGCCATTGGAGCTATATTCTCTGCCACTGATTCTGTTTGCACCTTGCAAGTAAGAGTTTTACTACATACTCTACTACATTTGCTAGTCGTCCGTTAATATACCTTTCCCTTATCTTTCTTAAACTCTAGGTGCTTGATAAAGACGACACACCACTCTTGTACAGTCTTGTCTTTGGAGAAGGTGTAGTAAACGATGCCACATCGGTCGTGCTCTTCAACGCGATACAAAGATTCGACCTCACACACATCAATTCAACCATAGCTTTGCAGTTTGCTGGAAACTTCTTTTCTCTCTTCATTTTAAGCACAGCACTTGGTTGTGCAGTAAGCTTCTTTATACTCCTCTAATTACATTGCTGGATTTTGGAATAAACGTGAAGAAGTACTCACTCATTTTCTTTCAGGCTGGATTGCTCAGTGCTTTTACTATCAAGAAGCTCTATTTCGGAAAGTATGTATATGTAAAGATAAAATGAGATATAAGAAGTGATAATACTCTTTATTTAGTTGTTTGTTTAATCTCTTATTGTAGAATCAAGCACTCTACTAATCGTGAAGTTGCTCTTATGATGCTACTGGCATACTTGTCATATATGTTGGCAGAGGTACAAAAACAAATACTAAACAGTTTGTACATTTTCTCCAAAACGAAATGAAAGCATGAAACATTGTTTGTTCCTTTGCAGCTATTCCACTTAAGCTCTATCTTGACTGTGTTCTTCTGTGGGATTGTTATGTCTCACTACACATGGCACAATATTACAGATAAATCAAAAGTCACTACGAGGTAAGTTTCTTTTCTTTAATTATAATAGAAAAACTCTATTAATTTGGTGATTATGATTTACTAAAATGTATTTTTTTTTGAGTGTAGACACACTTTTGCTGCATTGTCATTTCTAGCTGAGATCTTTATCTTTCTTTACGTTGGAATGGATGCTCTAGATATTGAAAAATGGGACGTGGTACGCAACAGGTGAGATTTAATATATATATAAGATCATGACAAAACATCAATGGAAGTTACAATTTTTGTTGTTGATTCATTCTGATGACCATGCTTTTAAACAACTTGGGACAGTCCTGGCCAGTCCATTGGAGTGAGTGCAATACTCCTTGGTCTTATTCTCCTCGGTCGAGCCGCCTTCGTGTTCCCTCTTTCATTCTTGTCGAACTTGACTAAGTCTTCGCCTGATGAGAAAATAGATTGGAAGAAACAAGTAACCATTTGGTGGGCTGGTCTGATGCGTGGCGCTGTGTCGATGGCCCTTGCTTATAATCAGGTATGTTCCGTGACATACAAGACACAAAGATTAAAAAACTATTAGTAATATCTTATCAATGGTTTTTTTTAAACAAAATTTCCACTTACCACGTCTCTGTTACATCATAGTTCACGACTTCAGGACACACCAAGCTCCTTGGAAACGCTATCATGATCACCAGCACCATCACTGTTGTTCTTTTCAGTACAGTGGTACGTTTTAACCGAGCCAAAACATACCGGATTCTAAAATTGAATTGACGTTTTATTTTGGTTTATTTATACTGTGGTTTATTTTTACTTTCTAGAAATCTGATTGTCTACCAAGCCGGTTATTGCGGTTAAATAAATGTATAGAGGAAGTATTTATATTAACTTATTCCTATAAAAACGTTTTTTATATTTATGCAGGTATTTGGATTGTTAACCAAACCGTTAGTGAAACACTTGCAGCCTCCAAATAAGAAGCCCTCCTCACCGGTGTCATCATTCCACGAGCCGCTCCTCGATGGCAATGGCAGCTACATCGAAAACCAGCCGCTGCACCGTACCCAGGGCCAATCAGACTACATCCTTGAACATCCGCTCAATCTAAGAATGTTCTTGAGCACTCCTTCCCGAGCCATCCATCATTACTGGAGGACATTCGATAACGCGGTTATGCGTCGCACATTTGGCGGCCGTGGAGTTTCAACGGTAGTTCCTGGTTCACCTATTGATACTAGTGTTCAGCAGCTGTGGGTTGAAGACGAGGAAAATAAGGAACAAAACGGTGAGCCTTGATTGTGACTGAGATCTTTTGACTTGTTGGCTCTAGTTTTTTTTGCCTTTGATTTTTGCTGCTATATATGGGCGCACTTTTTGATTTGATTTGTTTTTGGTCCCGGTTTGGTTTTTTGGTTTGTGGCGTGGTTTTTCTAGATCCGGTCCAACTTTTTGTGGTTCGAGTTTTGGTTTTGTTGTAAAATTTGTAATTCTCCATGTAAATAGAGACTGATCAATGTAGGTGTGACTAGTGATAGTTATATTTTACATACATGGCTATGCTAAGCTCATTCCAATATCAATATATCATGGATAATATGAACAAGTGGGTGTTTTTTATGATCTATCATTGCAACAAATTACGTGGTTTTTCATATGTTTGTGCTTAAAATATTTCTCTTCATATTGTATATAGATTTCGATGATACGTGTTTATGTTTAGTTCATGATTTTCCAAGGGGAAATCTACTGGCAGATCATGTGTGAAAGAGTAGTATCTTCTACTTCCATGGGAACTCAAGTCAATAAACTCTAGCTTGTTCTCTATTTATATATAAAACGACAAAGCTTGAGTTGATTCAAATTTTGCAAATGTGCAATAATCAAAAGATTCAAAACACGGATTAATAAAAGAGAAATTGCATGCTCTACAAACAAGTTTTTTGTTTTCCTCCGTCTGATCTCCTGTTTCAGCAAGACATTAGCTTTTCCTTTTGTAATCTCTTTCAGATTGTCCAATGCTTCCATTATTTCATCCAGAATCTGTTCGTCTTTCTCTCTGTGTTCCTAATAGTATTTGCCTGGATCTGAATCTCAACGTTGCGTTTATTGCTCTCCTCACCTCTGCTGCTCCTTCAGATTTATAGTTTTCCAGATTTTGATTTCTCCTTAAATTTGTTAGTTTGTAATTGAGTTTTTGGTCGTAGGTAGGTTATTTGGTTTTTTTTTTTTGAGAAAGAGGTTATTTAGTTATTAGGGCATCATTATCCCTAGGACAAAATTACAAGTCCTTATAAGGGAAAATTTCAAAACTACACTTTGTTTGGTACCACTTTTCAATTTTACCACCACTCTAAAGATATTTTCACAAATACACTTTTCATTAATAAGCAAATTACAATAGTAACCTTATCTTATCTTCTACGTAGGTTTCTCTTCCCAGTCATATCGTCGTATCTTTTTCCTAGGTCGAAATCCATCACCTCTCTCCGACGAGATCCGTCGTCTCTCTCACGCAATCGTCCATAGAAGGATTACAGAGACCTCGTAGTGGGTACCTTCGCCAACGAGTCCTCCAACGCTGTATTATTTATTTTTTTAGGAAGAGATCCTCATTAGCTGTTGATGACGATGGGTTGTTCACTGAGAGAATTACTCATTTCAGGATAAAATTGTTTTTGTTGTTGATGAAGATGGCTAAAGGAAAGTCTCCTCGTAAATCAACGCCTAAGAAGCATGCAACCCATCGGGACTATAGCTGCTAATGATCACACTAATGTCTCACCGACAGTTCCCAGTTTGCGGCTGGAAGCAAAATTAAGAGCTGAGGTAAGTAAAGCATCATAGCATCAAAACACTTGGACGAGAGTTGGTGTGACCTTTTTTCTAAAGTGTGTGCCTTTATTGGTTTCTGTTTGATCAGGAAGATTCGCGGAGGTCTGCTGGGAAGCAAGTACATCCTTTTTTCTCGTCTTGGAAGGGAGGTAAGAAGAATCAAGAAGCAGCTGCTGCAGCAGGAGGAGAGAATGGTGGTTGTCAGGAGCAAGGGAAAGATAAAATCGTCACCACCATTGGTCCTATTCATGTATTTGAGAGGTTTGAGGTATGTTTGTATACGTTATAGATGTGAGTTCCTCGCTCATGTTAACTAAGAAAGCAATCTGAGTAGCTAAAGTGCTAAACAATCTTCGTAGGATGTTAATCAGACCATTGATTGGAAGAACTGGACTTTCGTTGAGCAATCATCCACCACTTGGAGTCCTGGTGAACCAATAAAATCCGACTCTCTTACACACCGGCTCAAGGAGTTTGATCTAAATGAACTGCCGGTCCTTTCACATCCTGACGTGTGCGTCATCATTGATGATGAGGAGCCTGTACAATGTGTTACTCAATCAGAAGGTATAGCAGCGGCATCTCCGGTGGTCTTAATATCATATCAGGAGGCTTCAGACAAAGCAGAAGGGGTGGTGGTGAGCTAAAACCTTTTTCCTTTTGCTCTGTGTTTTTTTTTTGTTTCTTGGAACTATTCATGACAAAAGTGGTCATTTCCTGCACTCTTTACTAGGATTGTGAGGCTCATGAAGCTGTAATGTCTAATCGTGTTGGTGGTGCAGCAGACATTTCTCATGAGCTGCGAAGCATGTCATGTCGAGAAAGGTAGGAGTTTTTGTGGTTTGTTATCACTGGCAAAACACATGTTTGATATTCAGTTTCTAATGTATGCAATCATGATTTTCAGTGGCCAGCCTCGTAATAGCTTATGGGTAGATAAGTACCAGCCAAGAAGTGCCTCGGAGATTAGAAAATTTGAACATACCACCTTCATATTAAAATACGCATGAGATAATATAATTGTAGAAAAGCAGCAAACACATGTTTTATAATAATTTTTTACCTGAGTTCTTGCAGGTATGTGGTAATACTGAATCTGTGAAACTAATGAATGAATGGATGGGCCAATGGCATGAGAGAGGCTTTCAGCCAAGCAAAGATTTTTTGAGTAGTGATGAAGATAAATCGGAAGATGGTGACTACAACTGTTCTGAAAGTGATTCTGACTACAAATCAAAAACCATCTCAGGGACCAACCAAGAGATTTTCAGACGCAACAAGCAAAGAGAATCATAATAATAATACTAACAACAGCCGCATAAGATCATCATCTGTGGACATCAAAACACAGATGAAACCAAGAAGAAGTTCCATCGCGTTCAGACCAGCTCCTCGTTAGCCATTGCATCAGGTAATAACAATAAAACACTCCAGCGATGCGAGCTTCTTCTTCTTCTCCTGCTACCGATTTGGTCAGGAAGGAACAGTAGTGTGTGATCTTCTTTTATTCACTGTCTTTTGTGAAAGTGTTTGTTACATTAAAATAAGATTTTGTGTTTCTGTATTAATATTCAGTTAATTTGTTTAACTACAACATATTATTGAGAGACCTTGACTTTGATATATGGGATGTAATTTAAACTTGGGTTCTAGTTGATCTTATATTATCTTGCACTTAGAAGTAAATATTCATAGAGCTATTATAAGTGTCTATAATTCTATCAGTCTATAAGGCTTTATAAATAAATTATTAAAGTATACTTCATTTATAAGAGTTTATAAATTCAGACTATAAGGCTTTAAGGATTATAAATAATTTATAAATGTTTATAAATCATTTTTAAAGATTTAAAAATCATTTATAAACTTTTATCAATAGTTTATATATATATATCCCTATAAATGATTTATAAACCTTTATAAAATCACTTATACGATTATCCAGACAAGAGTATATATAAACCATTATAAATAACTTAGAAACCATTACAAATGATCTATAAATCTTTAGAAATTGTTTATAGACCTTTATAAATTATATAGAATTCTTTAGAGTATATATAAGGTTGTGGTTTATTATTTTGTGTGTGAATGATTGTTTGGAATGTGTTTGGAATCTGATTGTTTGTCTATTTCTCTCTTGGCATATCTCTGGTTCAGGGAGGCTGTGATGAAGAGATGAGTGTGTTTCTCTACAGACCTCAAGTGGAACAAGAGACAATCAGACAGCTACAAGGCAAAGAGACAGGACTCCGGGAACATGGCGAGTTTATCAAAGTCCGACTAGTCAGAGCTCTGGCGCAAAACAGCTGATGCTAAGGTTCTTGTGAGCATTGGTCTCTATGAAATGGCTCTGAGAGAAGGTCTCGATCCCACGCACTGAAACTAAACGGTGGGTCTGTGGATCTCATGTGACAACTAGATTGACTCAAGTGGATGAGGATTGAGATTAGATGTTTGTATATTGGAAACAAAGTTTGCGTTTCATAACGTTATAAAGCTTTAAAACTGTACAATATTGTTAATCATTTATAGACGTTTAAAAAGTCTATAGATCACTTTTAAACGATAATAAATAATATAGATGTTTGTAAGAAGTCTACAAATCATTGTAAATATTTATAAATCATTTATAAATAATTTATAACGGTTTATAAACCATATATAAGGGTTTATAAATCTTTTATAAAATATTATAAATCATCTATATAACAATTATAAAGGATTTATACATCTTTATAAGAGTCTATATATCATTTATAAAACACATATAAATATTTATATAACTATTTATAAAGGCTTATAAAACCATTTATGAAACATTTATAAATTTTATAAGAGCTTATAAAACTTTGTATCAACCATCTATAAAATTTATAAAATGCAAATAAATATTTATATAAATATTTATAAAAGCTTATAAACTAGTTACAAGAACTCTAAAACATTTGAATAGTTTATAACCATTTATAAAGTCTAATAGAATTTATAAGGGGTATTATAAGAGTTGTATAAGTTTATTAATCAACTAAAAGAGTCTATAACCATTTAGAAAGCCTTATAAAACAGTTTATAATAGTTTGTATAATAATTTATAAATTTTTATAAGGGTATCTAAATAATTTATAAGGGTATATAAAAATAATTTATAAAATTTATAAACCATTAACAAGGATTATAAAATAATTTATAAAGGTATGTAAAATTTCTGAAGCGATGGAGCCTTGCTTGCTGTCCGCATGTGCCTCAGAATCTGCCACGTATTATCATCTCTTTATAAAATTTATAAACCATTATAAAGGATTATAAAATAATTTATAAAGGTATGTAAAATTTCTGAAGCGGTGGAGTCTTGCTTGCTGTCCGCATGTGCCATGGAATTAATGTATAATTCATTTATAAGAGTTTATAAAATCAGTCTATAAGGATATGTATAACAAAATTGAACTTAGTTTTCTATAAGGATTATAAATAATTTATAAATGTTTATAAATTATTTATGAAGATTTATAAATCATTTATAAATACTTATAAAATATTTTGCTGCAGATTTATAATGGTTCATTAATCAACTAAAAGAATCTATAACCATTTAGAAAGACTTATAAAACAATTTATAATGGTTTGTATAATAATTTATAAAGGTTTATAAGGGTATGTAAATAATTTATAAGGGTATATAAAAATAATTTATAAAATTTATAAACCATTACAAAGGATTATAAAATAATTAATAAAGGTATGTAAAATTTCTGAAGCGGTGGAGCATTGCTTGTTGTCCGCATGTGCCTCAGAATCTGCCACGTATTATCATCTCTTTATAAAATTTATAAACCATTATAAAGGATTATAAAATAATTTATAAAGGTATGTAAAATTTCTGAAGCGGTTGAGCCTTGCTTGCTGTCCGCATGTGCCATAGAATTGATGTATAATTCATTTATAAGAGTTTATAAAATCAGTCTATAAGGATATGTATAACAAACTTGAACTTAGTTTTCTATAAGGATTATAAATAATTTATAATGTTTATCAATCATTTTTGAAGATTTATAAATCATTTACAAATACTTATAAAATATTTATAAAGGTTTATAAATCATTTATAAAGTTTGTAAATCATTTATAAATATTTATAAGCCGCATCTATGGGTGGACTACATTACCTTCGCCGGTGGACTACGGTGCTACGTCGGATCAAAAGTAGCTAGATCGTATTCGACCATATATGAAGTTTATAAAACACATATAAATAATCATTACAAGATAATTATATATCTTTATAAGAGTCTATATATCATATATAAAATAATATAAACTATTTATTAGTTTATAAATCATTTATAAGGGTTTATAAGAAATATAAATAGATTACAAATGTCTATAAATAATTTTATAAGGTTTTATGAAAATTCATAAATAACTTACAAGAGTTCATTTCTTTTTTCAAATGCTTATAAATAACTTTGTAAGGGTTTATAAATAATTTATATCAGATACAAAAGTAAAAAATCATCAAAGACTAAAGGATCAGCTTCAGTCTTCAGAGGTCATCTCCTTTGCTGCTGACCACTCTGGTGATCCTGCAATCGTAAATAAAGATACACCAGTAGGTCATCAAGATGATCAGATCAAACATGTTCATGGCTTTTACTTTCCACTAAAGTCAATTGTTTTGTGAGTAATGTCAGAACTCATTGTTTCTCATTTCCTTGCACAGGCTGCTGCAAGATCATCCAGACCAGAGTATATATAAACTATTATAAATAACTTAGAAACCATTACAAATGATCTATAAATCTTTATAAATTATTTATAAACCTTTATAAATTATATATAATTCTTTAAAAATAATTTATAAACCATTATAACTAATATATAAACATTTTATAAACCATTATAACTAATTTATAAACATTTAATAAAGGTTTCTAAAATATTTAAAAGAGTTTATAAAACTATTTACAAGAACTTATAAGCTATTCATAAGAGTTTATACATTTAAAAGTGTTTATAAATTAATTTACAAGGTTATATATCTATTTATAAAAGTTTATAAATCTATTTTATAAGGGTTTATTCCAAAGATTATAAGAATTTAATAATCTCCATAACACAATTTATAAGAGTTTATAAATCAGTTAGTAGACTTTATAGATCATTTATAAATTTTTGTAGAAGTTTAAAAAGAGTTTATAAAGGGTTTATACAATATTTAGCAAGGGTTTATAATAAAGATTTATAAAAAAATTATAACGATATAATTTATAAAAGTTTATAAAATAAATAAAAATGTTTTTTGGAGTTTATAAACCGTTTATAAAGGTTTATAAGGATTTATAAAAATATTATAAAGGCTTTATAAAAATTTATAAACCAATCATATAGATATATGAAAAAGTTTTGTATATAATCATTTATAAGAGTTTATAAAACCATTTATGAACCATTTATAAATTGTAAAAGAACTTATAAAACCTTGTATCAACCATCTATAAAGTTTATAAAACACATAAATATTTATAAAATTTTATAAAACTATCTAAAAGGGCTTATAAAACTATTTACAAAAACTTATAAGCTATTTATAAGTGTTTATAAACTAATATACAAGGTTTATAAATATATTTATAAGAGTTTATAAATCACTAAATTACTAAACTTTCCACAATTTCTTTGTTTATTAAAGAACATTATTCTTTTACAGTTTCTTTTATAAGACCTTATAAAAATGTATAATTGAGCATTGATAAAGTATATATTCTTTTTTTTTGGGATCGAAATCCCTTTTTAGAGTATACTAGAGTAAAGGAGAGTACCAGTTTCGTAAAATGAACTCAAGTTTGACGTGTGTGAAAACAGCGAAGCTACCAGATCGTAAGTTTCTGACGAAGAGGTTTCCAGTTATAGGTGAATGATATGAATCTCTGTTTATGTTTTAAAGTCTTTACATATGTTGCAATCTCGTTAAGAAGCGAAGATTTTGAAACCAATAAGCAACCAAACCCTTAAATAAAAAAAATATAAGAGAAAGCAAAGCGTACACTTGAGAACAAACAGAAAGCCATATATGTACAAACACATCACAAACCCCGGCCGAAACATTAGAAATATAAAACCCCCAAGACTTTATTTACCATCCAATCCATCATCTTTATGTTTTTTCTTGACTTAAGACTTACATTTGGACAACAAAAGTCACATAATAGACACATATACTCGTACTCTTTTTGTTTTGTCATCATCATCAAACCAAATCCACCTTTTATCATCGGGCTGTCTTCGATTTAACTGTTGTTTTGGGAACTTGCCCGTATGAATGAATCCCGTTGCAGTACCCCGACAAATGCTTGTCTCAGTCGTGAGATCGGTCCCATGAGTCTTCCAGCTTTCTGGAAAAAACAAATGGATTTAAGGGTCAAAACGTACTCAATGATCATTAGATACAAGAAGACTGTGAAAAAAAATAACACTGGTTTAAAAGGCATATATATATATATATATAGACCTCGACGTCTCTGCAATGAGGATACAGCTTGGGATGCCAAGTCTAAGCACTGCGACATTGGAGCCATCTTCTCGGGTGAGAATACCATGACCCTACCAAATCCCTGCGAGTCTCGCAATCATGTATCATCAGCACTCATGGCTGAAGCCATTGCTGTCTGTCTTGCGGTAGCTACTGCCGTCAACTCAAACATCAGATCCCTGGCAGTTCTTTCTGATTCTCTATCACTCATCAAGCTATTGAAGAATGGTGGATCTCAGCCTGAATTTTTCGGTATCATGTTTGATATCTATCAGTACTTATTTTATTTTGATGTTATCTCTTGTACTTTTATTTCCCAAAACTTTAATGGAGGAGCTGATCTTGCAAAATCAGCTTCCTCTTTGGTTGTAATCATACCCTTAATTGGGGTGTAAACTCTTCAAGTAATGCATGTTTGTTTGATCAAAAAAAAAAAATATATATATAGACCTCGTTGTTAGCAATGGTTGATTCCCAGTTAAGCTGCAAAAGCTGCCACCTCTCATGTTGCCAATGCTGGCCGAGCACCACAACTCCCATCACAGCAGCAACAGCTATGAAAATGGACCAAACTGTGTTGGTTTCTTTGGCCTGTGAAATCAAAGAAGCGGCGCTTCTTTTCCACCAAGGCTCGCAAGGTGGTGGTGGGGATCGTTTGCTGCTGCGAGTTGATCATCTGGAGTGATGTCGGTCTGTTGATCAACAGGTTCTGTCTGTTCGTAGACGTGTGAGCCACCGAAAGCTCTTTCATCTTGCAGAGATGTCTTATAAATGTTGCTTTTGCCTTTCTCCTCCTCTTGTTCGAAAAAGTCAAGTCCTGCTGAAAGCTCATCATAACCTTTGGCACCTAAATCCAAGCCTTTGAGAGTCGTCAAATCAGAATCCATCTTCTTGCCTGCCTTATCTTCTTTGTATATCTCACTAGGTTCCATGTTAGTAGCTAGTGTGATGTTCTTCAGTGGGTGGTGGGAAAACAAAGTGGCCAGACATGTAGAGAGGATGAGATGCTTCTGCTTCGGAAGGAGGAGGAGGAGGAGGAACATCCTTGTTGTCATCATCTACTGGTTTGGGACCAGGAGAAGCAGCATAAGCAGAGGCAGTGAGTGAAACAACTTCCCAATCAACAGTTCCACGAGGAGTAGTGTTGTCACCTCCTGATGATGCTTCTTCCTCTTTGTCAGCCATTCTTACACTTGGAAAAAACAATAACATACTTTAGTTTGTCACTAAAAGTTACAAAACATGAATATGTAGGTGATGCACTGATGCTCCAATAAGGAAAACTATATAAATACAACGGCGGCAAACAACAAACAACCAATTCTGACAGACATGTTCTTGATATGAAGAGAAAGATAAAGTTCTATGATCAGGTTTGATTCTGAATTTCAGAAACCATACCCCATCACTACAAGAAAACAGGCCATTTACTAGGGCGGGTTCTCCTCGTTATTTCCTAGTAAAAGGGCATTTACTAGGAAATTACGAGGAAACCCGTTTCGTCGAAAGGCGTTCATCGTAAAGCCTATTTTCCTCGTAACGTTCTAGCTAACTTACGAGGAAATATTTCCTCGTAAACGGGTGGATAAGTTTTCCTCGTAAAGTTCACGTAAGCTTTCCTCGTAAGCTCATAGTAAAACGTTTCCTCGAAAGCTCGTAGTACGTTTATTACGAGGAACTTTCTAGGAAAATTTACGAAGAGTTTACGAGGACAGCTTACGAGAAACTTGCTAGGAATATTTACTAGGAGTTGACTTCGAAAGATTTACGAGGAAATTGCTTGGAAATGTTTATTTCTTTTAAAAAAAATATTTATAAATTAAAAATTATATATATATTAAAAAAATTAGAAAAACCAAATTAAAAATAACAATTTAAATAATTGAATAATTATAAATAACTAATTTATTAAGTTTAAATAACTAAATAATTGAATAATTATACAATAAATAAGTTTAAAAATTCATCGTCTTCTCCAGTGTTGCAACGCCCAATAGGCGATGAGGCCATTCCACACTGTGGTTGTGAGGAAATCGGGTTTCCCGCGCTCGTAACCGTCCACCTGATTTAAAAATAATTACAATTAAAGTAGTCAATTATAATATATGTATATTTTTAAAAGTATACATATATTATAATTTATAAATTTATACCTCAAAGTCGTTCTTCCAGTTGTAGACCGTGTCGCACAATCGGACTTTTGCCTTGGCCTCGAACTCTGACTTCACCAGCTGGTGAATCCCAATAGACCAACGATATTTTTGCTGTAACCAAAAAAAATAAAAGACGGATTACTTCAATATATTTCAAAATTTAAATGATTAAAAATATATAAATTAAGTGGATTTACTAAACTTACAGCGAACAATTTGAACCACGTCGTTTTGGTGTGGCTCGGCGTCATCTTCCAGTTTGGAGCTGGATCGGGAAAGTATCCCTTGATACAGTCTGTGACGCTAGCTGCGACACAACTGTCAAGACCAAACCTGGAAAGACAGAAAAATAAATCATTAATTAGAGCAAACCATAATAAAAAAAGTTTTAAATTTAAAACGTACCATAAGATGTTTTGGCCGTTCCGTCGGATCGGATCTAACTCTGGCAGTCCTTCTCTGCCTGGAAGGGCCAAAATGTCCTCCACCGTGTACACCGCTAATGGTGCGGTCGACGGCACCTGCAAATCAGGATGAATCCCGACCGGTGGAGGAGGAGGTGGAGGAGGAGGTGGCTGCATCTATGTTTTAAAAAAAAATAGAAAACATTAATTCTCGTATAATGTTTTAAAACAGTTAAACTAAGCTAATCTAAATTTCCTAAACAAACGACATAATTTAAATTCCCTAATCTAACCACCTAATCTAACCACCTAATCTAACCACCTAATCTAAATTCCCTAATCTAATCACCTAACTAGAGACTAGAGACTACCTTAAGAGAAAATAGAGAGGAAGTTACTATGAGTGACAATGCGGATCTGTCGCGTTTATATAAGGAAAAGGTTTCCTCGTAAGTTCGTAGAAAATTACTAGGAACTTACGAGGAAATTGCTATGCCCGTGTTTCTATTTACGAGGAAATTACGAGGAAAGTGTCCGTTTTTCCTCGTAAGGTCCTCGTAAAATATCTACTAGGGCTTTACGAGGAAAACTCTTTACGAGGAAATTGCTATGCCCGTGTTTTCGATTACTAGGGCTTTACGAGGAAAGTGTTTGTAAATCCCTAAACCCCAAACCCCAAACCCCAAACCACAACTTCCATAACTTATAACCTCTTCTACAACTAAAATCCTAACCTCTTCTACACCTAAATCTCAAATTCATTTTTTGTGATTAAACAAACTTATAAAACATACATAATTAAAATTGGTTTTTGTGATTAAACAAACTTATAAAACATACAACATAATTCATTCGGATACATTCTCATAATCCGTAGAAACATCATCATTTTCGACAAACTCGTCCTCAACACCGTCGTCCGTTGAGTGATCAGGGACATCTTCGTATTCACGATTATGCGGATCAATGAGTAGGATGTCATCAATTTCTGCTTCAGGTTCCTCGATTTCATTGGTGTTTTCTTCTTGCAATGGTGGTTCTTCTCCCTCGATTATCCGTCCTCGAGGTGTCACTTTGATGACAGCTAACCAGTTTATTCCCGTTGTAGTAAGTCGAGGGTATGGAATGAA
The DNA here is from genome assembly GCA_026261945.1 of Hirschfeldia incana. Classification (NCBI taxonomy): domain Eukaryota; kingdom Viridiplantae; phylum Streptophyta; class Magnoliopsida; order Brassicales; family Brassicaceae; genus Hirschfeldia; species Hirschfeldia incana. The sequence continues at coordinate 1,154,397 of JABCMI010000067.1, forward strand.
GCAAACTTGATCTGCTTGGGAAGCTAATATGAAAGGCTCGAATTTGTTGTACCTTCGTCCACCATTGACGTCAACTACACCGTTCTTGTTAATCCGAACACCTCTGTTGACGACGGGGTCGTACCACTCACACTTGAAGATAATGCATTTCAAACTCATACCTGGAAATTGAACTTCATAAATCTCCTGCAAGATCCCGTAGAAATCTGTTTCGCCTTTCACACATATTCCATAATTACTTGTCGCCCGGTGTCTACCATAGTCATAGGTATGAAAAGTATAGCCTCGGGTGAAATACATCGATGATGTAGTGACCTTTGCAACTGGACCTTGAAGTAATTCGCGAAACCATGCGGGATATTGAGGATCGTCATAATCAACCTGCAACAAAAAGTAATATAACTAATATTAGACTTACTTTGTGGTAATGTACATGCATGCATACAATTTAAGTAATAATAAATACCTGTTTCCTCAACCACTTGATAAAGTGTTGATCTTTCCTTTTGTCTAACTCAGACGTCGATATACCAGGTATTGCTTCCTCGACTTGAGTCATAAATCTCCTGTAAAATCATAAATGTCATGTTATATATTTAATATTGATATATATATATATATATAAGTGTGTATGTTAAAATATTTACCTTTCAAAATAAGCAATCAATGGATGCTCGCAATTAAGAAGAATATAAATGTGTGCACTATGGACGTCTTCATCACTCGACCACCAAACCTCTTTTAATTTCCCCCCCAGTCGCCCGATTTGACAAAAGATGTCTGGAACATCGTCTTCCATATATGTCGGCACGACACCACCATCATCGTATCTTCTTGGAGCTCGTTTCCTTGTACGTACTTTCGGTGCAAAGTAGTACGATGTGAAATGTGATGTTTCTTCCGTCAAACTTCCCGCAACAATAGAACCTTCCACTCTTGCAAGGTTTTTGGCTTTTCCTTTCAAAGTTTTCATGGCCCTTTCATACTGATACATCCATCCATAATGCACAGGTCCACGAAGTAATGCCTCATACGGGAGGTGGACAACTAGGTGTTCCATGACGTCGAAAAAAGAAGGCGGAAATATTTTCTCCAAATTGCAGATTAAGACAGGGATGTTTTCATGAAGTTGTTGGACAACTTCCACTTTAAGAGTGCGGGTGCTCAGATCCCTAAAAAATGCTCCAATTCCTATATATGTTTACAAAAACAAACATAATCCACATAATTAGTAAATATATATATATATGTATATAAAGAAATAATTAATCATATCATCGTATTATATTAATTAATTACCTGAAAGTGCTTCATGTACTTTTGCCGGTAGTAGCTCCCCAAACGCAAAGGGAAGTAGTCGTTGCATGAAGACATGACAATCATGGCTCTTCATCCCGGAGAACTTTTGCCCTTTCTCAACACATCTTGAGAGATTTGAAACATACCCATCAGGGAACTTCACTTCTGAAGCCACCCAGTTGAACAATGCAGACTTTTTATCTGATGATAGTCTGAATATTGGAACTGGAACTTGCCCATTGCTTTTTATATGTAACTCACTCCTTGAGCAGATATCGGGTAAGTCTAACCTCGATTTTACGTTGTCTTTCGTCTTCCCTGGGACGTTCAATATAGTGTTCATGATGTTCTCAAAAAAGTTCTTCTCTATATGCATCACATCGAGGTTGTGGCGCAAAAGAAGATCTTTCCAATATGGCAATTCCCAAAATATACTCTTTTTGTGCCAATTGTGCTGAACACCATAAGAATCAGGCATATTACTGGGAACATGCCAATTCCCACCATGAGGAGCTGTTTCTAGAGCACAGTAGTAATCGATTTGCGCTTCGATTTGTTCTCCAGTTAAATATGGAGGAGGAGTGTCTCTGACAACCCTTTTGTGCCTGAACAATTTCTTGTTTCTTCGGTATGGGTGGTGGATGGGAAGAAATCGACGGTGACAATCAAACCAGCTAGTCTTCCTACCATGCTTCAACTGAAACGCATCTGTCATTCCATTACAATATGGACAAGCTAATCTCCCATGTGTAGTCCACCCAGACAACATACCATATGCAGGAAAGTCACTTATGGTCCACAAAAGCATCGCTCGCATCGTAAAGTTTGTTTTCGTTGAACAATCATATGTCCTCACCCCTGTTGACCACAAATCTTTCAACTCTTTTATCAGTGGTTGTAGAAAAACGTCAAGAGATCTTTTTGGATGTTTTGGACCAGGTATTAATATGCTCATGAATAGAAACTCTCGTCGCATGCACATCTCCGGTGGCAGGTTATACGGTGTAAGAAAGACAGGCCACAATGAATATTGTCTCCCAGACATTCCAAATGGACTAAATCCATCAGTGCATAATCCAAGATACACATTCCTGCTATTGCGAGCGAAATCTGGATGTACATTGTTAAAATGTTTCCAGGCTCTTGCATCTGATGGATGAGTCATCTCTCCATCCGTCTAAGTATGCTCGGCGTGCCATCTCATCCCTCCAGCAGTCTCCTCAGATTGGTACAATCTTTTCAATCTGTCTGTGATTGGTAAGTACCACATCCTTTGGTACGGTACCCTATTGCGCCCTCGACCTTGCGGTTTGAATCGTGGCTTCTTACAAAATCGACATTCTTCTAACTTCTCATCATCTCCCCAGTAAATCATGCAGTTGTCGATGCAAACATCTATCGTCTCCGAGGGCAACCCAAGACTATATACCAATTTCTGAATCTGATAATAAGATTCAGCAGACACATTGTCTTCTGGCAAATACTCTTTAAACAAGTCTGTCCATGCATCCATACACTTTTCAGGTAGATTGTGATCGGTTTTAATACTCATCATTCTAGCAGCCAACGACAATTTAGACAGACCTTCTCTACAACCACTGTAAATTGGCTCATTCGCAGCTTCTAACATTTCATAAAACTTTTTTGCATCTAAGTTAGGTTCTTCAACTTCATCATCATCATGGGTTACAAATGCATCACCTACCATATCATGAACCCTATCACAATCTACCATTTGTTCCTCTTCGTGATGATAGTTATTACTACTGCTACCTTCATTACGCAAATTCTCAACTGGTTCAATCTGCAAATTGCTATTACTACCGCTACCTTGATTCCCAAAACTACCATCTTCTCCATGTTGATACCAAATATAATAATATGGCATGAAACCTCTATTTATTAAATGCTTCCAAACATTTTCACGAGGGCCTAATTTGGTATTGCAACATTTTCTACAAGGACAGAACATCTTACCACTTTCTTGCGTGAGTGGTGTAGAATTTGCTTGATGCATAAACGTCTCCAATCCCTCCAGAAATTCTTTCATCACCCTCCCGTTATCATCTCTGTGTGAATACATCCACTTCCGCAACTCGAAAATATTTCCTGGACCGGACATTTTGTTTTGTGTTTTATCAAGCTTATAGCTGATTGTTTTTTGGTGTGTTTCAAATGAATCACATATGGTGGTATTTATAGAAAATTTTAGAATCTGAGAATTTACTAGGAAATTGCTAGGAAAAGTAGGTACAAAACACGTTTTTGATTTTAATTCGATATTTTCTATCCACTTCCTCATAATTTCGTAGTAACATAACCTTTCCTCCTAATTTCCTAGTAAGATTACTAGGCCTTTACGAGGAACTGGCTATGCCTAGTAACAATACTAGGACTTTACGACGAAATAGCTATGCCCGTGTTTCTATTTCTTCGTAAAGTCCTAGTAATAACTTTACTAGGACCTTACGAGGAAACTGCTAGGAAAAATTTTCATAACTAAATTTTCCCTAAACTAACCATCTATAATCTAAATTCCCTACACTCTAACCTTAAACCTAAACCCTAAACCCTGAACCTAAACCAACAACCATAACTTATACCTATACATCTTCCTAAATCCCAAATCACAAATTTTTAAAAAAAAACTAATAGAAGTATACAGTCATCAGAACGGTTTTTATCAACCCCACATAGCTTTCCTCGAACTATCTACTTCAAGAAAAGTTGAGGAAAAGCTACGCTGAGTTGATAACAAACTATTCTGTTGACGGTGAACTCCTTTCAGTTACGAATTGAGTATTTTCTATTTGTTTGGTGTGTTTCAAATGAATTACATGTGGTGGTATTTATAGAGATTTGAGAATTTACTAGGAAATTGCTAGGAAAAATAGGTACAAAATTTAAATTGGATATTTACTATCAAGTTCCTCTTAATTTGGTAGTAAGAAAACAGTTCCTCCTAATTTCCTAGTAAGCTTGTACTAGGATTTTACGAGGAAATATTTTATTACGGCTTTACGAGGAAAGTGACTATTTCCTCGTAATGGCCACGTTAATGTACTACGACCTTACGAGGAAACGTATTTCTCGTAACTTTACGAGGAACCTACGAGGAAATCTGGTTTCCTCGTAAACTGGAAGTGAACTCGTAGTAATTTTACGAGGAATAATTTTCCTAGTAAAGTTTCCTAGTAAATGCTTAGTTTTCTTGTAGTGCATGTACATTGGACGGAACCGTCCAATCCAATCAAGTAAACATATATATATATCTATATAAATCAAAACTCAAATAACACTAAACCAAACATATCTCGATCGGACCAGTACCAAATTTACAGACGAAATATAAGAAGATGAGATGAAACAATCAAGTTACACTCACAGATGAAATCTGAAGAAAGATAAAGATCAACCCGATGTTACGGGATATGATTGCGATGAGAGGAGAGAAGAAAAGAAAACCGCCACCTCGATTACTCTGCAAATTAATTTATTTCTCCTTTTTATATATATATGTATAAGCGATAAAAGGAAGAGAACTGTTCTGGGAAGCAAGATAGCTAGGAAGTACTTCGAGTTCGACGCTTCTTGGGCCATATTCGCCGGGGAATTGCGGAGATCACTGAATCTGCCGGAGATTGTCGCTGGAGTTTGCCGGAGATCTCGTTGGATTCGATCTCTGTGACCGAGATTACGAGAAATAGAAATATGTTAAATCAATGAAAAGAAGGATATAATTGTACTTTATCCATTAAAATTCTAGTGGTAAAATTGATTAAGATATTGATGAAAAGTGGTACTAGGAAAGTGGTATTATTGACATTTTCTCTCCTTATAATAATTTATTAGTATAGTTAGCTTAAGGACATAGATTAGGGACTTTCATAAATCCCAAGGACTTTTACATGTCTCTTAAGTTAAATTTTTTTTTATGGTTGCTTCCACTCGAGAGTTGTGGTTCTTTCCCGCACGGCTACTTCATCTTGGGAACATATTCTCATAGCTTTCGAGGTTGAGAACGTCCCTGGCTCCATCTGTTTTGATCCGTAGAGGCTCGTTTGTTTGCGTAAGCCTAAGTAACTCTTCCATAGCGGTCACAGCAATGCTGGTTATAAGAGACTTATCCATGTCTGATAAAACCAAGTTTGGTTGAGATGGTAAAGTAGGAACAGCCATTGAGGAAGCTTCCTAGAAGAAGATCAAAATCAAGCGAAGGGCCACCGTGGAGTAACTCTCGTGGCATCTGATTTAGTAGTGGTGGGAGATGAGAAAGTGGTCTCCCCATGAAGTTAGCTGCAATGTTTGAAACCCTCTCGAGCTGACAAGAAAAACATTAGATGTTACTGGAAGTGTAAGCTCTAAGATTAACCACAATGCATGAGAAAATGCTTCAGAAGCTAGAACCTCTTCTCTAAGCTGTGCATTTTCGATGCGAAGCTTCTGTTCATCTAAGTAAGAGTCTTCATGAGCAGGAGTCTCACCACAGGTGGGCAAATGGTGTGTTTGAGAGCTTCTCTAATCGCAATGTTCTGGCAGCGAATCATATCGTTCTCTTCCTTGAGTGCACAGTTATCAGCTCTCTCGTGTTGTGCCTGCAACAAGAAACGATGAAGAAGCAAAACAAAGGACAAAGCGAGGAAGAGAGAGAGTTAAAAGTTGGAAAACCTTCTTTTGTGTTCTTCGGCTCTGAAACCAGAACTTGATCTGTCTTGGAGCTAAACCCAATTCTCTACTAAGTTGCATCCTCTGTTTCTCATCTGGATGTTGACACTCATTGAAAGCTCTGCAAACAAAAATTAAAAACTCATAAGAGAACAGAAAGAGAGAGAGAGGTGGAGAAAACAATTGAGTAGAAAAAAGAGATAATAACGATTCAAGCCGTTGGATCACAGTCACGGTCTCAGTGAACATTAAAGGAATTGAGTATGAACATTAACTATGCATAAAGTTGAAAACACAAACAGAGAAAGGAATTAAATTTTCAACAAGAACAAAACACAAGTATCACATTACATAGCAACTACAGAACACGATCACAGTCACGGTCTCAGTGATCAGAACATCAAACAGAGAAAGGAATTGAATTGTCAACAAGAACAAAACCCAAGTAAACCCTTAAATCAACAAAATTCACGAAACCCAGATGATTGATCACACAATCACACAGATGAGAATAACACAATTCCGCAATTCCCCAAATCAATTCAACATGTGAATAATAATAGGTTAAAGCAAGAACCTTGTTTGGAGTAAGAGTTTGCGAGCAAGAAGCGATCTCGGGCTCCATGAGATTACAGGAGAAAGAAAGGGTGGTGGTGCAAGAGAGATTCTGGTAGACAATGGAGATGGGGAAGCGAGGAGATGCAGAGAAGCGAGGATAAGGACGTTTGTTAATCAAGGAACGTTTGTTCTGATAATAATCAATTTTTATTTTCTTTTAATCTTAATATGACTAAGGACGTGTTGAAAAACCGGCGATAATGATGCTCTTAAGTGATAATGTTGTACTAAAAGGTGTGTGTGTAAGAGTGGTGACTTTAGATTGGATAGTTGTGTCTCTTAGATTAAGAGTCATGTCTCTTCAATACAACCTTTGATCTCTATATATAGATCAAACATGATATGTAGAAATTACTATGTGTGTAAACAACAATATTCAATAAATTTAAGTTTCTGTAAATACTCAGATATTTTCCCATAAAAAACAGAGCACGTTGGTTATCTTCAAATTGTGATATTGATAATCAGAAGATCGTAAATAACATAGAATCATCAACAAAATCGCATATCTGATTTCCGTTGTTTATAAAAATCTGATACTGTAATTTCAATTCTAGTTAAAATTGAAGGAGTGGTCTACAATTAATTAGAATACGTCATCTTTGTAAATAAAATAAAAAAACAACTAGAAAAAAAGACCAAAAAACAAAACATAAACCAGAAAAAAAAGGTTAGGTTGGTTTTTAGTTCTAACCGTTTCCTCTCCGCCGATCAACTGCTAATCCTCCGGTGAGCTCTCTTTAAAAAAATCTCTCTCTCATTCTCTTTTTCCATCCAAGTAAGCCTCCAATTCATCCTTCGCCGGACCGTTGATCGATCTCAATTCAGAGAATTCTACTCTGTTTTGGTTTCTCTCCACGAGTCGCCTCTGTTTCATATCGTATGCATTTGTTAGTAAAATAAAAATCTGTAAAAATCTCACCTTTTGTTACTTTCTTCGGTTTAATTTCGCCTATGCATTTATTAATCACATCTCACTATAATTTTTTACTGGAGAGAAAACATAGCTAGGGTTTTTGACTTTTCGAAAAATTTCCCAAAGGTTACTCTTTTTTTATTCACATTACACTTAACCATTTACGCCTTTTTCACTACAATCAATAGTACTTTTTACCTTAATCAGTTATTTAGCGGTTTAGAGTTTCTAACAAACTCATCTAACTGACAAAAACAGTTATCTTTCTGTAACAGGAGGATCCAACCAGAAGTGGATACTGTACAAAACTGCATCTTAGATTCCACTTTCTCTGTTTTTTGAGGGAGGCATTCTATGAACATCAACAGAGACGAGGCTCTTAGAGCCCAATCTTTAGCAGAATCTCTAATGCAAAAGTCTGACTTCACCTCCGCTCGCAAGCTCGCCATCAAAGCACACAGCATGGACTCCACCTTGGAGAACATATCACACATGACGATGGTCTGCGACGTGCACTGCGCCGCCGCAAAAGAGAAGATGCTCGGCAACAACGAGATGGATTGGTACGGGATACTCCAGGTGGACGTGAATGCTAACGACGTCATCATCAAGAAACAGTACAGGAAGCTGGCGCTTCTCCTCCACCCTGACAAAAACAAGCTCCCTGGCGCTGAAGCCGCTTTCAAACTCATCGGTGAAGCTCAGAGGACGCTGTTGGATAAAGGGAAGAGGATGGTTTACGACATGAAACGCAAGAGTTCGGTGAGTTCTGCGCCACCGCCACCGTATAGGTCACAGCGGGTGCCGTGTGATGATCCTCCTCCCACGTGGCAGACGAGCGAGTATATGAGGAGTGTCTACGAAGGGGTGAGACCGGAGAATATGATGCATCGTCCTCGTCCTCCGAGGAAAGGAACCGGTTTCGGTCAACGGTCAACGTTTTGGACCTCTTGTTTTTTCTGTGGGAGCAGGTATGAGTATGGAAGGGAGTATATTAAAAGAGGAGTTAGTTGCCAGTCTTGCAAGAAACTGTTCGTTGCTTTTGAAGTTCCTTTTGTACCACCACAGGGGAGTTGCTCTTATAATCATCAGAACACTTCTTCTTTCCCACAACAAAGCCAAAGGGCTTGTCCTCCTGAGCCTCACAGGCGTAGTACAGATGATCCTGCCACTGGCTTCACTGGAAAGGCGGCGGCGTCAACTGCAGAAAACAATAAGGGAAAGAGGAAGAGAAAGAGTAATATGGATGAGTCTAGTGTAAGCTCTGATAGTGAAAGTAGTAGCGACTCAGAAGATGATGATATTATGGCAGCAGGGGAAAATATGGAGTCCAATGGAGGAGAGCAGCCTCGGAGGTCAGTTCGTAGCAAGCGTCAGGTTTCTTATAACGAGAGTTTGAGCGATGATGATGATGATGATGGAGACTTAGCCAACGACATTGGTGAAAATGTAGATACTGAAAAGGAAGAGGAGAAGCAGACACATGAGGATCATCATCATCACCAGACTACTGAAACCTTAAACCCAAAAGAGAAGATACAAGAAGACAGCTTAGATGATTCAAGTTTAGGAGGTGAAGCAGGAGAAGCAAACGTTATCAGCTGCGACGATCCTGAGTTTTCTGACTTTGATAAGTTGAGGGAGAAGAGCTGTTTTGATAAAGGTCAGGTATGGGCTTTGTATGATGAAGGAGAGGGGATGCCTAGGTTTTATGCAGTCATAAGAGAAGTTACAAGGCCAAACTTCTCGGTTAAGTACGTTTGGTTAGAGCCAGGTGAGGATGAAACACGAGATTTGCCTGTGTCTGTTGGTAGTTTCGTGCGTGAGGACGAGGAAGCTAAGGCAAACAGCTCTGACTTATTCTCTCATCTGGTCCAAAGCAAAACAAGAAGAAATGCTAAGAATTTTACGGTGTTACCGGGGAAAGGAGAAACGTGGGCTCTTTTCAAGAACTGGGACATGGACTTGAGCTCGGATTCTCCTCGTGAGTATGAGTTTGTTGAGATACTGTCTGATCATAAAGAGGGAGAAGCGATATCTGTTGGGTTCTTGTTTAAAGTGGAAGGGTTTAAATATGTTTACTCTCCAATGCCAGAGGAGGAAGCAGACGTTTTTGAGATTCAGCGTCATGAGTTCTTTAGATTCTCACATAGGGTACCGTCGTTTAGATTGAAGGGAACAGAAGGGAGAGGCGTGTTGGAAGGTTGGTATGAGCTTGATCCAGCTGCTTTGCCAGTTCCTGGCTCTCAAGAAGCAACAGCTCAAGACCAAGACCAAGAACATCAACCTCCACATTCAGGATCTGCTTGTTGATGTTATTTCAGTGAGAGGCTGGTTGTGTACATGACTTGCTCAAATCACTGAGGAACGTGTTTATTTTGTTTGGGCGTACAGGTTTACTACTGACAAAGAAAAAACCTGAGAGGAGGCCTTTTGTTAAAGCTTTTTGATGATACCTCTTTTGTTGCCCTGACTGTGATGTGGTCAAGTCATGAGTTGTTTGTAGCTAGCCCCCTTGTGTTTTTATATTTCTTAGTTTTACTCTGACTTGTAGCTGTTCAATCAGCATATGCTTCAAAACCGCATTGTTGTTACAGTAAGAGACTGGTATCCATTCACCTGTAAAATAGTATCAGTTTCATGTTTTGTTATGGAGTAAAAATACCTTAGCGAGTATAATCACAAGCGCATTTGGTCTAGTATGATTCTTGTTGTGGGTGCGAGAGGTCCCGTGTTCGATATTCAATGCCCTTTTTGTTTTATTTTCTACCATTTGTCACACACATAATGTTGACAAAGTTATGTTTTGGTGAAACCAGTATTAAACACCTACAGTCTGTATCTTCTGAAAACAACATACCATTGTAGAACCTTACGCATTTTTTTTTTATTCAGAAGAGATTTATTTATTTTTATTCAGAAGAGATGCAACATATCAGATCACATACAAGATTTTCTCTTTTACAACTTACAACACGATCGAAGAAGAGTGGACATATATATACATTTTACATATCACTGCTACATCAGATGAACACCTTCCTTATCTTCTTCTTTTTATCCAGAATACAAGCATACACCAAAGGGTATTCATACTGGATTTGAGTTCTCTGCAACACGAATACGCCAAGCGAAATAATGAAGGTACAATGAGTTTAGGCACACTGCTATCCCAAAACCAAGAATCCCTGCAAATAGTATAGAATAGATCGGAGGTAGTCTCACCTGAAACACACAGAGAGAGATTCAGAAACATTATTTCCATTTTTACCAAGGGAGAAAACCAAATGTAAGTGAAGAGTATTTGCTTACTGTAGAATATAATAGATGAACCAAAATGCCTACAAGTGCAAACTCAAGCGCTGCGTATGTCCATATGTATTCTCTGATAGCTGCAGAGAGTCAGATGGATCTTAGCAGAAGTTAAAGAGAGCAAAGACTTTGGAGGATCTCTGAGGGCAGTGTTTACCTAGGACTATGGCAAAAACAGATGCTAAGAGGCCTAACGTTAATGAGAACGGCCCTGCTATGTAGATAGCTTGCGTGTTGAGGTCCCTAATCTACAAAACAAAACCTTGTCAATATCTCTTTTGCAACAAAGTAATCAACCGAGAAAGATCATTTGTATTGGTGCTTACTAGTAATTGCTCGAGGAAGAAGAAGTAACAGACTGTGCTGATCAGAACTAGCACCACAAACTCTTGCCAAGCACTGCATCCCAATCCAATTCAGTTTCTCAGTTGTGTTATTTCATAGCATGCTTAAAAAGAAGAATCTAGAAGAAGTTACCTAGCGGTTTGTGACTGCATATGCTGTTGAGCACTGCGATCACCACGCCTGTTGTTTAGTTGATTAGTAGTAGGCACGCGAAGCAATATCACCGGTAAGTTCTTGACTTCTTGTCTACAGACGTCGCAGGTTCTTGTCCCCTTTGTGCTAAACCACTTGATGGCACACGCTTCGTGAACTAGCCTGAGATCGCCTTTGCAGCTGCACTCCATCTTCAGAGTGTTGCCTTCTTCGCACACGTCAAGACAGATCCTGCACACCGCTTCTTCTTCTGGAATCTCTTCTTCTGTTTCTTCAGTTGGAACTGGAGAGATTTGATCTGCCAAAGAAAGTTTATAATTAGTATAATGTTACATATAGCACATGACAACACCCAATAAGCTGTCTACAGTTACCTGCGCTTGTTTCAAGAGCTTTACGGTTGTCAAAAGAAATGGACCGTACAATGACTTTGTTTCTCCCAGGCATGGACAATGACCTTGGAACTGGTGGATGTATAGAATCTTTCTGCAACAACAACATATATTATTTATCTAGCTATGATATTTTGGGCAAGGTCTGTAAGATAACAAACACACAAACACACACACCTTAGGAGGTTCACCGGGAAGGGCAACTGAGACATGAGGAGGTACCACAGGAGACAGCTTTGCGGGCTGTCTAGATGGAAGAGACAGACATCTTTGCCAATAAGGCGAAGTAGCTGAACTCGGAGTGTTATTAGCCTTTTTAGCTGTTTCTTCCATGAGACCGGGAGATGATAGTAGAGAGCTTCTCTCGCTTTCAGGATGAGTTGCAGCTTTCTTTTTCAAGCTTAGATTACGCAAGATTCCTCTTGGTGAAGAGGATGTGGTGCCGCTGCTTTTGAATGAGCTTGTGGACTTCAGGGAGCCCTTTGGGATACGGCCGCCGGTAAATGGGATTGGTCTAGGTGGGATTTGAATTGAAAGATCCGAGTGGGTTCCGGTATGTTGAGAGCTCTGCACATCTTCAGTAGATTTCTCTTTCACCTGATAATCAACCTATTTACACAAGTAAAACAATGTCAAAGTTTAGTACCTTTAGTACTTCAGATCTCTGGTATCATTGATACTTGGGAACGAATGTTAAAAACATAAGCTTGGTTTCCTTTACTTGACTCTTTAAAAAGGTACTAACTTTGCAATGGCACACATAAATAAACTAGGCCTAAGGCACAAATAAACAATCTTTCTCCATACCAGAACTCTTAAGTAAACAGTCTAACATGTCAACAGATTTGTAGCTTCTTCTATGTATAGAACAATCCCAAGTAGCTCAGTTTTTTTTAATGATATTTTAAAACAAAGACATAAACAAAACAGAAAGGAGATTCTATTGCTAGTACTAAGTGAATCAGAGAGATCAAAATCCACAGATTCCAGGGGAAAAAAACAGACAAGATCTCAGATATAATGTCAAAGCCACTATAAACCCTACAACTTTACATGAAAAAAATCAGAAAGAGGAATCAAAAGTTAACAAGAAAGCTCTTTCCTTTAAATAAACCATCAAGAGAGATTATTAGATACATGCTTTGAGGAATTAAAAGCTCTCAAATTTAACTTAGAATCTACAAAACCCAGAATGATAAAAGCTTTTATTAGGTTTTAGAGGAAGGAAGAGAGAGAGATGAGGTTTTTGTTTGGAGATATGCACCTGAGGAGGAGGAGGAGAATGAGGAGGAAGAGGAGAAGAAGAAGAATCTGCTACTAGTATAGCAACTTCGGGTTGTTCAGCTGTCGAATCTTCTTGCTTCATCGTCATCGAGACCAAATATTAAATATATTATCAGTATGAACTGAAAAGCTCAGAGAGAGAGAGAGAGAGAGATTGTAGAGAAGAGAGGGCAACAATCTATTTAATGAAATAATTCGATGTTTTTTTATATACATTGGATCCACGACTGACAATTATACGGAAAGGTTTTAACTTTTTCTTCTGTTCACTTATGTTGCCACTGTCACTCCTTTTATTATTTCCCATTAATCCAAGAGATTATTGGCTCAATATACATAAATGGACCAGATATTAGCAATTTACCCAAAACCTCAAAAAAACCCAGACACTGTAGTTAATTGTCTCAATTTTTCCTGTTTTACCCCTAAGCTCATGACATGTAAGCAAGAGATTGCAGATGGATTCGTGTGATCTTTCTTAGTACAATTCTAGTCTCTATATGCCTATTTAGATGTAGCATGCAGCTATATGTTTCCCCAGCCACTTGTTTCTCTTTCTTAACTTCTTAACAACAGATTTATTATTTGTGTTAATTTTCGTTTGTTGACAATTATTCTCATAAAATCATATTTTTATCTTACTTTTTTGTTTGTCGAGACTTAAGGAGAAATCATATTTCAATTTCTCCGTGTCCCACATATATTCATCGTAGAGTTTGAATAGCCGTGAGGTTGAAGTAAGCTAAAAATACTTTTTATGTTAGCATCTAGTGAACAATCTGTTACTTTAGAAAATGTAATTTAATTTTGTCATACTTATTATGATAGCACCTAATATTGATTGTTAGACTTAACAACTATGTTATCATGTACCTAAGGGATAGGTAAATATCTTAGATTCAATGGTAATTCTAGATTTATGGTAACTTTCTTTTTTTAAATACATGTTAGCATCTAATATATTTGTTAGATGTAAAATCTGTGGGTTATCATGCAATACTTTTATGGAAATATATTACGCTTTAGTATCATATATATATATATATATATATATATATTAGATGCTAATGACATTTGTTTATTTTACAGTATCTGTTAAGAGGGTATATTTATAGTACGGTTCTTGAACATTCACATCAAATTGTTCAGGGCAAATATATCTTTTCTTTTTCTCCTTAGCTTTCTTTTCTTTTGTTAGATGTTAGCATCTAATATATTTTATTAGATGTAGCAACTATAGGTTACCATGCAATATTTTGATGGAACTATATATGTTTTTTTTGCTAAAAACTATGTTGCGTATCATATATACATATATGGTATATGCTAATGACATTTGTTTCTGTTACAATATATGTTAGATAGCATCATTTGAACATCCACATCAAATGGTTCATGACATGCATCTCTTTCTTTAGCTTCATTTTCTTTATGTTTCTTCTTATTCCTCATTCTTGCGAGATCATTGGTGGTAAGACAACCTACACACATTTCCTTCTTGAACACATGGCCATCACCAGGGGCGGTCCCAGAAAAAAAGTTTAGTGGGTTCAAAGATGTCATTGCAGAGAATCGAACACATGATCTGTGGGTTCAAAGAAGGGATTTAAACCAATTCTGCCAAAGGATATTGATGATTTTAGCTGAAACTATTTTACTTATCCAATTTTTGTGGGTTCAACTGAACCCACTACCATCTAAGTGGGTTCGCCCCTGCCATCACGTATAAAGCAAGCCATGTTGTTAACACGTTGTCCCTCGCTATCATCATCCCAGCCTAGACCAGCTTTGGTTTAGGGAGTGTCACTTACATCATCTATTATAGATATTACACCCACATCTGTGACCCTATCATGGGAGGTGGCCACTAACTGTCATATGTGGCATCTACTAAAAATCTTAGACGTTATATTCTAAGATAACATGCACATAGAACCTTATTCTCTACCATAAAATGATTAAAATGATTAAGACTATTTGCTGATGGTAACTAAAATGATTAAGACTAAAAGATTATTAGGTAGTGTTTACTTCATAACTTAATCGTAAATTTCCGAAATAATTTGTATTTTAAGAACTAGTACTTTAACATAGTCACTTTAATGCTATTACTACGTCCGGTCATACTAGCAAGATTATTATTAACACACATAGATTCTCGAGA
This sequence comes from Hirschfeldia incana, assembly GCA_026261945.1. NCBI lineage: Eukaryota > Viridiplantae > Streptophyta > Magnoliopsida > Brassicales > Brassicaceae > Hirschfeldia > Hirschfeldia incana. Next base: position 1,169,545 of record JABCMI010000067.1, read on the forward strand.
GGTTTATGTTATTATGAGTGTTGTTTATATGGAAACTATCAAGGCTTTAATGAAAATAGTACATGATAAGTAACGAAGAACAATTTAGAGAATGTATCTGTCTAGAAAAGGCAGTTCCTAGTGATTTTTTTTTTTGATCAAAAGGCAGTTCCTAGTGATTATACACCATAAATTATGCCTTTTGTTTACCTCCACGTCTTAATTAAAGTTGCTATATTCAAAACCTGACGTGTAATAGGACTGTCTAGGTGATAGCTTCTGACGCTGCATACACTAGAGGATATAGTTAGCTTCTAGATTTATAGGGGTAAACTGGTATTAATTTAAGAATACACAGTGAGATGGTAGTTTCCTAATTTCAGCCTATTCTATGTATATACGTCCTAATTTCTCTTAATCCAATCTAGTAATAACTCGTAAATAATTATTTAAATATGATGAACAGAAAAAATCTCTATAATATTATTTGAGAAGTCAGTTTCCTATGTGTCGCGCTCACGTTAATTCTCACAGTGGTTGATTACATTGATACCCTTAATGAATTAAAAATATATTATCTATATTATTATTATTTTTTTTATTTAAATTCCTTTTGTAAAATTTCCAAATATTATATATAATAAAAGAAAATATCTAAAAAAGTTAAAACGAAAATATATGTATAAATAATATGATTTCATTAAAAAGGAAAAGTTTCACAAAATAGTAATATTCCATTTAAAAATATTTTTAATAACATAAAATATACTAATACAATACTTTCTTTATATATTTCAAAGTAACATAAATATTTTCTTATATCTATCTGTTTTTAGATGATTACATAAAATAAATAACTGATATATGTTTATTTGACTAAAATTGTTTACAATTAGTACTATTGAAATGTTATATGTATTTTTTATATTTAGTTGACTATAATATCTTTCAATTACAGGAAAAAATAATTTATAAATTATATTTTACGTATATAATATGATTTCTCAGGTACAGTAACATTTTTTTACTGCTTATTTTTAAGAGATATTAAATTTTATGATTTTATGTTTGTGGAACTTAATATAACCATAATCAAAAATTATTAAACTATTTTGAATTTATAAAAATATTTTAGTTATTGTAAATATTGATATGTATTAACGAGCTTCCAAAAAAAATATCAGTTACTTGTGTATGTAACTTCCAGTAGATCATTTTTTCGAATCTATTTTTAAAAAATAAAAATTTAGTTTGATATATATTATGAAAATACATGTACATTTAAAAGGTAAAGAAGATTAATCTTACTTGGCTTAATTATAATAAAAATAATTATACTTCAGTTTGAATTTGAAAAAAAAAATTATAAATCACATTTAAACGATAAATAAAATTAATCAGACTCGACAAATCCAGCTTATATCTAAAATCATATATTTAACCATGATAATAAATTATAATTTTATAATAATAGTAATTTATTTTTAAATATAAGATATAGGATGACTCAAAGCACACTAACAAATGAAAAAAAAATATTAATCAGCTGTAGCAATTTAGTTATTTTGTAAATTTATATATATGCATGAGACTTCAAAATAGTATCGTAATATTTATTTACATAATTTTGATTCACACTTTAGTTTATTTTTTATACTTCATTCTAAGCATAATATATCTTAAGTTATACATAATCTTCTTATAATCTATTTACATATCTAAGATAACAACCAACCTCAATGCATATAAGAAAACTAATCAAATTTTTAATTATATTTAGAATAAAAAATATTATAGTTGAATTTAGAAAAATAGATGCAATCCAATATATCCAAATGATAATTAAATCAACTGTAAAAACAACAAAGCCGACTAGATATAACATATCTAAAATCATATGTCTAATTAAAGTAATATAATATAATCAATATAAATTATGCATACAATTATAAATTAATTTAAAATTAAAAATAAATAGAAATTAATTATTATAATATATTTACTTTATAAATATTTATATCCGTGCTCATGCACGGGAAAATCACCTAGTAAATAATATATGTGAAAACAAATCGAATAATATTCTTGTCGTTGATTTTGACGAAGATGACGAGGAAATTTCAACGTTACGACTTACAAGTTTCGAGCCTCATGTTCTTGTCGATTATGTCGTTTTCCACGATAAAATCACATCCTTACGTGTCTGAAGATTTTCCTAATTATTTGATTTTTGGGGATTAAGTACACTGTTTTTATCAAAGTTTTACCAAGAAAAAGTTAGGTTTTGAAAGTAAATACTAAAAAGCTACTTTGAAAAAAAAAACTAATCTTTGAATATAGGTTGATGAACTTTATAAGTGGCCTTATCTACACATAACTTTCAAATAAATCTTATCTATCAACATTCCAAAATCAAAAGTCACGATGACCTATAAATATTCCAAATATCTCCCCAAGTATTATACCACATGCTACAATACACACTAGAAAATAGTATACTAAGTTCTGGTGAGCCGTGTACTATAATTATATTTTATGGTTTGCGTTGTTGAAGTGAAAAACACTAAAACAGTTCTTACAACTTACTCAAAAAAACTTTATCACGTATTCAATCATCAAATTATCGATGATTATGATTGTCTTGACGGTCATGATCACCATCCAAGTAGAACCCACAAGCTACTTCTAGGAAAATAACTCATGTCGGTTTCTTCTGTGTATTAATAATGTCTATTGACCTACAAGGCCACAATAAACAAATGTATTTCTCTTCTTTCATAGTCATTTATAATCGTTTGTGTTCAAGCACGTTTTTGATGAATCAATGATATGTTTAATGTAGTGTGTGTAATTAACAGTTTAAAATATTTGGTTGAAATCAGTGATCGATCATGATGATTTTGTTGCTGGTTAGAATAAATTTGAGGTCAATGACGACAAATTCAGCCTACTAGTCCAATTTATATAGAATAACATGTCACATTCACAAAAACATTTCACTTTCGCTGCTAGTCAATCCATTCATAAATCAAGATAGTTGTCAATTGAGTTCTGTGAGCTAAGCCAAGTTGTAAACAACCTCTAGTGAGAGAATCGAACAAAACATGGTCAAGATAAAGACATAACAATAAGAGAACTGATTCATATCTTTTTTTTGGATAGTTATTCAAACTTTACTGGCCAATACTAGGGGACAGTTAAACTCTAGTATCAAACCATTATTAGCAAAACAAAATATAATCGTAACTAAGGATTCTACATACATTGTCCGACCTTGGTGTTTGGCTATGAGTTTAGTCAGTGTAAAGTACATTAGACACAAATAAACCTGTTTGATTTAATAGTTTTGTTTGAATGATCGAAGTAGCACGAGAGGAACATCGTATCATACTCCTATTCTATCACAATCAGTTACCAAACACACAGAAAAGAGAGTAGGGACTGGTCAAATCATCATGTGCTTAAAATATTATAGTATATATAACCCCCGACCCAAGAGAAGTGTTGATTTTTATCATCAAATGGAAACTACATTCGGTTTGAAGTCATGATGGTTGATTAGGATCAATCCCGATCATGGATTTAGGTTATCCAAATAGCCGTTTAAAAGCCAGAGTATTAGCTAGGGTTCTTTAAAAGATTTGTAGAAAAGGATTGATCAGAAGATGTCCAATTGTGTTAGGCATTTGTTGGTTCATCATTTAGGTAGCCACAAGAGTGGGTGAATTAGGAAAGACATAGTAAGCTCATAAGGTTTGCTTGTTGGGTAAGAAACTATCAACTCGATTTTTTTTTTTGTTGCGTTGTTGCTACAAGTTTGCTACTGCGATCTTTTCAAATCAGCCCGATGACATTACATTAAAATTATGATCAAACCGTAGACCAAAATATAACCGATTTGCTGAACCAGACATTTTGCAATTGTCACCAATAGCACAAGGTAAAAAAATGAAGAAAGAATTGACATTAGTACCATTCTCAAAGAGAAACAGTTCTACGTACTACAACTCTTGAAGAAGTCTAGAGGAAACATTAGTTGACCCCTACAATTAGGTCTACTAAAAGATAAAAGATAACATTATAAAACCAAAGATAGAGGTATCTCATTGGTCTCCAGATGAAGATAAGTCAAAGGGGAACCTTATTCCTCTATGGGTTCATGTTACCAATGTTCCCATGAGCATGTACTCTTGGGAGGGCTTGAGTTTTATAACGAGTGCTGCGGGTATTCCGGATCATCTTCACCCAGAAACGTTGGCTTGTTCGAATCTGGATATTGCTAAAGTCTTTGTTCTAGCAGATCTAACCAAGGATCTTCCAGCTGCTATCAACTACGTTATTCAGGGGAAGGAGACTACGGTAAAGTTTACCTATATGGGGTTACCATTGAAGTGTGGAAATTGTGGAAAATGGGGTCACTCGGCTACGTTTTGTAAAGAGGAGATAAAGGAGGATGATATTATTCCTAAAGAAGTGGTAGATACAGGAAATGCTTCAATCTTGGAAATAGAAAATGAAGGGAGTGTAGAAGAGGGTGAGATTATAAAGAGTAAGGAGAAAGAAAAAGAAAAGGTTTCAGATTACTCAGTTGATCAAGGCGCAGAAGACAATGAGTGGGAAGAAGTGGCTACTGAGAAAGCAGGGAGAAATCCTAAATCACAGCTTAATCAGGAGGTCATTACAACTCCATCGAGATTTGCTGCGCTCAGTAATGCTGATGAGAAGGGAGTGGTAATTGAATCGGATGATCTAGAAGAGGAAGAGAAAGAAGAAACTGAGACTGGAGATGATATACTTCAAAGTAATCTGGAAGATAGTATTGGTGGGAAGTTAAAGGAGAATAAGAGGGGTAAGCTTAGGCAGACTCTTCCTAGGAATTCTAAGACTAATCACCGTGTTGTTAATGGGAGGGGTATCACCAAAAATCTTTAATGGGGAGTTTCTTTTGGAATATGAGAGGTTTCAACCAAAAGACAAAACATACGGTGGTTAGAAACTGGATAAAGAGTAATAATTTCTATTTTGGGTGTTTAATAGAAACAAGAGTCAGGGAGAAGAAGGCAATGGAGATTGTTCAGAGTGTATTTAAGGATTGGGAGTTTATGGCAAACTATGAATATAATAGGTTGGGGAGGATTTGGGTGATTTGGCAGCAGTCAGTGAGATTAACTCCGGTGTATAAGAGTGAGCAGATGATAACTTGTTCAGTTTTGTTACCGGGGGAGTCTGAAGAATTTTATTGCTCCTTTGTTTATGCTTTAAACACAATGGAGGAAAGAAGACAGTTATGGGAAGATATAAAGAGTCATTATGAGGCTCCGGTTTTTAGTAGGAAGAAATGGATGCTTATGGGGGATTACAATGAGATATTAGAAGATGAGGAGCATTCAGATTTTGAAAATTTAACAAGACAACCAGTGGGGATGAGGGATTTTCAGGAAGTGGCGAACCATTGTAGATTGACGGATATGGGATTTCAGGGTCCATTATTGACTTGGTGTAATAAGCGTGAGGAGGGGTTGATTTGCAAGAAGCTTGATAGAGTTCTGATCAATGAAGAGTGGTTGAATGGTAATAGAGCTTATAGTGTATTTGAAGCAGGGGGTGCTCTGATCATCTTAGATGCAGAATACATTTTGAGAAAGATGATGAGAGGAAGAGGAAGCCTTTTAAATTCTCAAATGTTATCGCGAAGATGAAGGAATTCTCACCTCTTGTGGAGGATTTCTGGAAGGACCATGAGCCATTATTTCATTCTACCTCAGCTATGTTTCGCCTAACAAAGAGATTGAAGCGGTTAAAGCAGCCATTAAGAGATCTGAGTAAGCTCATGCTAGGGGATCTTTCAAAAAGAATGTATGAGGCTTATAAACACTTGTGTTTGAGACAACAGGAGACTCTGATAAACCCTTGTTCGGAAAACATAAAGGAGGAGTGCACATCGTTTGCAATATGGCAGAGGTTATCAAATTTAGAGGAGGAATACTTAATGCAAAGAGCTAAGCTTTTCTGGCTAGACATTGGAGATGGTAATAATAGAGTCTTCCACAACTCAGCAAAGATCAGAGAGATCAGGAATGCTATTCATGAAATTAAATGTTCAGACGGCAGAGTGGTTAATTCAAAAGAAGAAATAAAAGGAGAAGCTGTTTCTTTCTTTGAAGCCTTTATGACTGAACAACCTTCGGAATTTGAGGGTTCTACGGTGGAGCGTCTTAGAGATCTTTTGGATTTCCAATGTAATGAAGTGGATTGTGAAAGGTTAACTAGAGAAGTGAGCAAAGAGGAGATAAAAAGGGTTTTATTCAAGATGCCAAGTGATAAATCCCCGGGTCCAGATGGCTATACGGTTGAGTTCTTTAAAGAGTCATGGGGGGTGATTGGTGAAGATGTTACGATTGCTGTTCAGTCTTTCTTTCTTAAGGGGTTTCTACCAAAAGGTTTAAACTCAACCATTTTGGCGCTAATACCGAAGAAGCTTGAGGCAAAGGTAATGAAAGACTATAGACCAATTTCTTGTTGCAATGTCCTGTATAAACTGATTTCCAAGATTCTTGCCAATCGTTTGAAGATTATTCTACCGAAATGCATCACTTGGAATCAATCAGCGTTTATAAAGGAGAGGCTACTTATGGAGAATGTACTGTTAGCCACAGAAATAGTCAAAGATTATCACAGTGATATGATCTCTCCCCGTTGTGCCATGATGATTGACATATCGAAAGCGTTTGATTCAGTTCAATGGGCTTTTCTTATTAATACGTTGAAGGCGTTGGGATTACCAGAGAAATTTATTCACTGGATCTTCGTCTGTATATCCTCTGCTTCATTCTCTGTACAAGTTAATGGTGAACTTGCAGGCTATTTCCAGAGTAAGAGAGGACTTCGTCAGGGGTGTTCTCTTTCACCGTATCTATTCGTGGTATGCATGAATGTTCTGTCTCGACTTATAGATGAAGGAGCAAGGAAAGGAAGTATTGGGTTTCATCCGAAATGTAAGAACATTGGTTTAACTCACCTATGTTTTGCAGACGATCTGATGATATTTACAGATGGGACTAGGAGATCAATCGAGGCCATTCTAGAAGTATTTGATGGTTTTGATAGAATGTCAGGATTGAAGATAAGTATGGAGAAGTCCACCCTGTTCTTAGCTGGAGTTTCAGACCAAAAAAGAGATGAGATAACAACTCATTTTCCTTTTAAATCTGGAAAGCTCCCTGTAAGGTACCTTGGTCTTCCTCTATTAACAAAAAACATGTCAGTACTTGATTATATGCCTCTAATTGAGAAGATAAGGAAGCGCATTGGGTCTTGGACGAGTCGTTTTTTGTCATATGCGGGCAGACTTCAATTGATTAAATCAGTTGTGATGAGTTTGGTGAATTTCTGGATGGCTGCGTTTAGGCTTCCTAGTAGCTGCCTAAAGGAGATTGAGAGGCTCTGTTCTGGTTTTCTTTGGTCAGGTCCTGATATGAATGGTAGAAAAGCGAAAGTATCTTGGGCGGATGTATGTAAAACAAAGGCTGAGGGAGGTCTGGGTATAAGAAGACTAAAAGAGGTTAATACAGTAAGTTGTCTGAAGCTTATTTGGAGAATTTTATCCTCTAACTCAATGTGGGTTAACTGGATAAAGATCTATTTAATTCGGAAAAATTCTTTCTGGATGGTTAAGGAAAATACTCAATCAGGCTCATGGATGTGGAGGAAAATACTGAAGAGTAGAGAGCTAGCTAAAGCTATGTATAGAGTTGAAGTAAGAAATGGTAAGAGAGCTTCCTTTTGGTATGAAAGCTGGTCCTCTCTAGGATGTCTGAATGATTTATTAATGGAGGGAGGTCGGATTGATTTAGGCATTCTATCAAATGCAACAGTGGCGGATAGTTGGAATCATAGAAGACGAGTCCATCGTGTTGTAATCTTCAACAAAGTGGAAGAGGAGATTGAAAAAAGCAGAAACAGCAGAGATAATGATGAAGATATATCATTATGGATGAACATTAAAGGTCAGTGCTTAAAGAAGTTTTCATCAAAGGAGACTTGGGAGTTTATAAGGGAGAAGCATCTCTGCTGTAACTGGGATGAGGTAGTGTGGTTTAAAAACTCTACTCCTAAATACTCATTCATTCTTTGGATTGCAATGAAAGGGCGTCTAAGTACAGGGGAAAAAATGATAAGCTGGAATAATGGAGCAAATGTAGCGTGTGTTCTATGCAATCATCCATTGGAGACGCTAGATCACCTTTTCTTTGATTGTAGCTATTCTGCTAAAGTGTGGGAGGCTATTATGAAAGGAGTCTTAAGAAATCAGTTCACGACAAGATGGGATGAAATTCCTAGAGTTCTGAGAGGTCTAACGAGGAGTAAAGTGCAGCAGTTTGTGGCAAAGTATATGTTTCAGGCTGCAGTCTACATGCTTTGGAGAGAAAGAAATAGAAGAAGGCATGGAGAGGCAAATGCTCCAGCTGAGTTGCTGATAAAACTCTTAGATAAAAATATGAGAAACAGATTGACGCTGTTACAAAGGAAGGGTGACATGAATGGAATGCAGTATTGGTTCTCAACAAGATAATGGTTCCTCTTGGTTATCAGTAAGATGGTTGTGGAAAAGATGCTTGGCGGCTGAAGATTTTGGAAATTTTGAATTTTGATCTTTTTTTTTCTCCATAGTTGGGTGTATAGGAAATCAAAAAGGGAAACACTAGTTTGTAAAAGGCCTTTTTTCTTTTGAATCAAATTTAACATTTTATTCAAAAAAATAAAATAAAACCAAAGATAGCTATTCTAGTCCTCCACTTGGATACTTGTTCATCACGACTCACAAGCCTGATTAAAACCTCAATCTGCAATTCAGTTCACAACAACAACCAAAAAAAGAGTCAAATACAAGAGACCAAAATTTACAAAAACAAGTTTGGTTGCAAGGTTTTTATGGAGGAAACCTTTGGATTTTGAAGTTGGCCTGCAAAACATGGCATGATATTTCCCTTGCCAAACCTTCCTCTCCGTTTTTACTTGATACTCTACAAGCTCTCCCGCCGGAGACTCTCTAGCCATGAAAGTGATGTACAATTTGTACCCGTTCACTCTCGTCAGATTACCCCTCACAATCGATTCACATGTCACAGTTGTTCCCTAACAAAAAGAAACAAAAAAAGAGTAAGATAAAATATAGTTATGCACATACATTTGACATTTGACATTTGAGAAAACAAACCTTGATGTTGTTGTATTTTTCAAGAGCCAAAACTACCAGGTTTTGCATGTGCTCACGGCCTGTAAGCTTAGCACCGTAGAAGCGTCCATCAAGATCAACTTGAGAGAAGAATATAGTTTTCCCAGGGTAGCTTTCTCCATCCACGTAGAAACCCTAAACACAATGATAACTTCATGAACAAGAACAACGATAACTTCATGAACAAGAACAATGATAAGAGTCACATCGGAATCCATAAATTTTGTAATAGTTCTTCTCACAGTGATTAATTCTCATAGAGAGATATATGTATTAATAGAAACAAGTCTAAAGTATAACCTTGCTACGGTACATCTTTGGTCTATACAGACGCATTAGTTGAACTTCCTCCTCGGTGGGACACATCCTCTCTGGGGGTTGGTAATCCGATTCATCATCATCAAAGCTATCGACCTCCCATGACTGGTCGCTTCCGCGGCTGGATGCATTACTATCGGTGGAAGAATCACTGGATACACAATCCTCGTACCTGGGCACGTGTATAACTGGTAGGAGGAGAAAAAACATATGTTTACACATAAACAAACAATGCTTTAATGAAAGATGTCTAGAACTAATAAAACCTTTTGGTTTAGGAGTTGGTCTGCAGAAAAGGCCGTGTGCTCGTTTTTGCCAGGGCATCTGTTCTGTTTTAGCTTGGTATTCGACAAGATCTCCATCTGTAGTCTCTCTGGCCATGAAGGTGATGTAGGATTTGACTGAACAGGAGACTCTGCATACAACAGCCCTCACAATATTTCCGCATGTAAGAGACAACCCCTGTTGGCAAGAAAGAGCAAATACAGTAAGAAGAATTGTATCACCAGAAAAATTAATTGTTTCAAATTAGGGGATATGAGCTACAAACGTTGATTTTGTTGTATCTGTCCACGGTCAAATCAACGTTGTTTTGCATGTACGCTCGACCTGTAAGACCACTCTTAAAAGGTTCATCAAGAACAATAGGATAGAGTTCTCGGTAGGCTACTCTCCCTGGATAGTTTTCTTCATCCACGTTGAAACCCTATAGAACCACAATTTTACAAGAAAAAAAAATTATAATTATAGTTGTCCCCACGTGACAACATTTTATATAGGAATCAATAAGAGACTCGAGAAGGTATACATTGCTCTCGTACATCTGAATCCTGTATCGACGCATTCTTTGAGCTTCCTCATCGTTTGGGTCGATCTTCTTATTAGGTATGAATTCATGTCCGTCGTCGAAACTGTCCACGTCCCATTCTTGGAATCCCTCACGGCTAGACACGTCGCCGTCTATGTCCTCCCCATCATCCAGGCACTCTCCGCCGCTCCCTGCGTCACCAACTTCTTCGATTTCATCAGCCTTGCTCTTCCACTGAGATGTAAGTTGTTGACTCTCCTCGGAGGTCTCCATCGTGAGATCAGATTCCCCGCCGCAATCCATGTTAACCCTAGATCGAACCTTTTTATTGCCAGTGAGTTGATCCAGTTGATTGTTACTCCTCTCTCTCCTCGACTTACTTTGTTGTTGTGAAATAAAATAACCGTTTCAAACACGTATTTATTTATTCTTCTATAACAAGTCGTGTTATGTAAAGGAAGATCGGAAACTGTAATAATAGCGCTTCTGTGATAGCTTAACACCCACACGTAAAAGACTGAAAACGATCACTTAATGAAATAGAGAGTCTATTGATAGAAAAGAAAAAAAATAAGAACTAACTGATTCAGGAACAAAAGACTGGTATCATCAAGGAACAAACAATTCATCAGAACACAAGAAAATTACAAACACAAAGCTCGATCAATTTAAAAGAGAAACATAATGGTGCTGTTGTCGTACAGAGAGAAGATAGTTTTAACTCTTTAACAAGTTTTACAGCTACGCCTGCAACTTCCAGGGAGCTCTGGAGTTCCTACCATATACAAGTCTCCAAGCACTGCCCATCTTTCACAGCTCTCGTTTGTATGTTGGATAATTCCAAGCTTGTGGAAACTTAACATATTATTAGATGTTTAATATGTTAAGTATAAACACAAAAAGGAAATCTAGAAATAGGAAAAGGAAGTTTTCTATTAGATTATGTTTGTGTTTTCCATATCCCACATGTTAAAGGGAATTGTCTTTGCTATAAATATATGTCTCATGGAGAGGTGTTCCATAAGACAAATCATAAGATCTAAGCTAGAGATCAATGATCTAAGAGCTATAGATAAGAGTTCTAAGAGAAACATTGAGAGCTTTAGTTTTGAGTAGTTTCTAAAGCTAATAAAGAAAAGTTGTTCTTTATAATTCTTGTGTTTCTAAGAGATCTCTGAGATTTGAATTGGTATCAGAGCGGTTCGACGAAGATCTGCAAGAAGACCAAAATACCCTTCAAGATGGAAGAGGAGGTCTGTGGCATAATCTAAGTCAGGAGATCCTGGGAGTTCCTTGTGTCACATACCCTTGTATCTAAGTCAGGAGATCCAGTCATAAAGAAGTATGAGGTATTCGATCGGTTCAAAAGGTTGAAAGAATCCGTTATTACCTTCCTCACCGATCGAGGGGGAGAGTCTACCTCATATAGCTTCAATCTACTTTGTGGAGAAAGTGGATTTGGATCTATCACAGGATGCAAGACGTGTGAGCGTGTTGATAGATTGGCTCGTGTGGAACATACAGTGGTATGTAACACAAAAACGGAAACGTGTGACACTACTCAAGCAGGAGTATGTGACACACATGTGGAAGTGTGTATCACAACACACGTACCAGTGGAGCATGTGTCTGATGTTGAGCAGAAGGCCAACATCCTTATCAGAACTCATGTGCGCAAGATGGCGGACGTGACCACTACAACTCACGTACACAAGATGGTGGACGTGACCAGAGTTCACAAGGAGACTTATCGCAACTTAAGTGAAGAAGCCAGGAGAAGGTTCTACAAGAACTGGGTCAATTCTAAGAAGAGGCGGTACGGAAGCGAGGAGAGCATCCAGTCTAACCTTGAGGAAGATGTGAATTCAATGGGTGGATTCACACACCATGGCGTGGTGAATGATGATCACTCGAGGATTAAGTTCAAGCAAATGAGGAGCTTAATTGGAGTTCAAGAAATTGATCTCTCTAGTTCAAGTTGGAATTAAGGGGGTGAATGTTGGATAATTCCAAGCTTGTGGAAATTTAACATATTATTAGATGTTTAATATGTTAAGTATAAACACAAAAAGGAAATCTAGAAATAGGAAAAGGAAGTTTTCTATTAGATTATGTTTGTGTTTTCCATATCCCACATGTTAAAGGGAATTGTCTTTGCTATAAATATATGTCTCATGGAGAGGTGTTCCATAAGACAAATCATAAGATCTAAGCTAGAGATCAATGATCTAAGAGCTATAGATAAGAGTTCTAAGAGAAACATTGAGAGCTTTAGTTTTGAGTAGTTTCTAAAGCTAATAAAGAAAAGTTGTTCTTTATAATTCTTGTGTTTCTAAGAGATCTCTGAGATTTGAATTCTTTTGATTTGATCTTATGGAGATTCCAAGCTTGGAAATCTAGAAATAGGAAAATGAAGTTTTCTATTAGATTAGGTTTGTGTTTTCCATATCCCACATGTTAAAGGGAATTGTCTTTACTATAAATATAGGTCTCATGGAGAGGTGTTTCAATTGTTGGGATTGTAAAATCCCATGTCCAAGTCTTTATCTTCTGATTAGTACGATACTGTCCACTTTGGGCTTAAGAGGCTGGCCCGCATGGATTTACTTTGGGACTCCTTCCCAAAAGGCCTCGTACTATTAGAGTTGGACATCTCTTTATATATTAGACACTTCTTGTCTAATTCTCCAATGTGGGATTTAGATTGACATCCTTCATTCTCCCCCTCAAGTTAAGGACCACACACCTTGTGTCCTTTCCTCTAGCGAATCAGTATCCATCTTGTACTAATTGCAAGGTTACTTTGAGGTGCTTTTGATGATGTTTTTCTCTTTCCACAAAGGAACTCCCAGGATCTCCTGACTTAGATTATGCCACAGACCTCCTCTTCCATCTTGAAGGGTATTTTGGTCTTCTTGCAGATCTTCGTCGAACCAGGCTCTGATACCAATTGTTGGGATTGGAAAATCCCATGTCCAACTCTTTATCTTCTGATTAGTACGATACTGTCCACTTTGGGCTTAAGAGGCTGGCCCGCATGGATTTACTTTGGGACTCCTTCCCAAAAGGCCTCGTACTATTAGAGTTGGACATCTCTTTATATATTAGACACTTCTTGTCTAATTCTCCAATGTGGGATTTAGATTGACATCCTTCATTTCTTCCATCCTTGTGTCACATACCCTTTTTGTGGCATAAACAAGAAGATGCTGTCTCAGCTTTATGAAGGTGATGTTACTCGTTGGGATGAGAATTCAATGGGTGGATTCACACACCATGGCGTGGTGAATGATGATCACTCGAGGATTAAGTTCAAGCAAATGAGGAGCTTAATTGGAGTTCAAGAAATTGATCTCTCTAGTTCAAGTTGGAATTAAGGGGGTGAATGTTGGATAATTCCAAGCTTGTGGAAACTTAACATATTATTAGATGTTTAATATGTTAAGTATAAACACAAAAAGGAAATCTAGAAATAGGAAAAGGAAGTTTTCTATTAGATTATGTTTGTGTTTTCCATATCCCACATGTTAAAGGGAATTGTCTTTGCTATAAATATATGTCTCATGGAGAGGTGTTCCATAAGACAAATCATAAGATCTAAGCTAGAGATCAATGATCTAAGAGCTATAGATAAGAGTTCTAAGAGAAACATTGAGAGCTTTAGTTTTGAGTAGTTTCTAAAGCTAATAAAGAAAAGTTGTTCTTTATAATTCTTGTGTTTCTAAGAGATCTCTGAGATTTGATTTTTTTTTTTTTTTTTTTTTTTTTTTTTTTTTTTATAAAGAACAACTTTTCTTTATTAGCTTTAGAAACTACTCAAAACTAAAGCTCTCAATGTTTCTCTTAGAACTCTTATCTATAGCTCTTAGATCATTGATCTCTAGCTTAGATCTTATGATTTGTCTTATGGAACACCTCTCCATGAGACATATATTTATAGCAAAGACAATTCCCTTTAACATGTGGGATATGGAAAACACAAACATAATCTAATAGAAAACTTCCTTTTCCTATTTCTAGATTTCTTTTTTGTGTTTATACTTAACATATTAAACATCTAATAATATGTTAAGTTTCCACAAGCTTGGAATTATCCAACATTTCCACTTTGGGCCTAATAGGCAAGCCCGCATGGATTTACTTTGGGACTCCTTCCCAAAAGGCCTCGTACTATTAGAGTTGGACATCTCTTTATATATTAGACACTTCTTGTCTAATTCTCCAATGTGGGATTTAGATTGACATCCTTCATTCTCCCCCTCAAGCTAAGGACCACACACCTTGTGTCCTTTCCTCTAGCGAATCAGTATCCATCTTGTACTAATTGCAAGGTTACCTTGAGGTGCTTTTGATGATGTTTTTCTCTTTCCACAAAGGAACTCCCAGGATCTCCTGACTTAGATTATGCCACAGACCTCCTCTTCCATCTTGAAGGGTATTTTGGTCTTCTTGCAGATCTTCGTCGAACCGCTCTGATACCAATTGTTGGGATTGTAAAATCCCATGTCCAACTCTTTATCTTCTGATTAGTACGATACTGTCCACTTTGGGCTTAAGAGGCTGGCCCGCATGGATTTACTTTGGGACTCCTTCCCAAAAGGCCTCGTACTATTAGAGTTGGACATCTCTTTATATATTAGACACTTCTTGTCTAATTCTCCAATGTGGGATTTAGATTGACATCCTTCATTTCTTGAGAAGAGGATCGAGTTCGTGTGTTACACAAGGCGTTGTACGTGTTACACAAGACACCCGGAGCAGGGAATGTGAAACTCGATCATGTTCTAAAGAAATGAAGGATGTCAATCTAAATCCCACATTGGAGAATTAGACAAGAAGTGTCTAATATATAAAGAGATGTCCAACTCTAATAGTACGAGGCCTTTTGGGAAGGAGTCCCAAAGTAAATCCATGCGGGCCAGCCTCTTAAGCCCACAGTGGACAGTATCGTACTAATCAGAAGATAAAGAGTTGGACATGGGATTTTACAATCCCAACAATTGGTATCAGAGCGGTTCGACGAAGATCTGCAAGAAGACCAAAATACCCTTCAAGATGGAAGAGGAGGTCTGTGGCATAATCTAAGTCAGGAGATCCTGGGAGTTCCTTTGTGGAAAGAGAAAAACATCATCAAAAGCACCTCAAAGTAACCTTGCAATTAGTACAAGATGGATACTGATTCGCTAGAGGAAAGGACACAAGGTGTGTGGTCCTTAGCTTGAGGGGGAGAATGAAGGATGTCAATCTAAATCCCACATTGGAGAATTAGACAAGAAGTGTCTAATATATAAAGAGATGTCCAACTCTAATAGTACGAGACCTTTTGGGAAGGAGTCCCAAAGTAAATCCATGCGCGCCAGCCTCTTAAGCCCAAAGTGGACAGTATCGTACTAATCAGAAGATAAAGAGTTGGACATGGGATTTTACAATCCCAACATTGTAAACAACCTCTAGAGAGAGAATCGAACAAAATATAGTCAAGATAAAGACATAACAATAAGAAAACTGATTCATATCTTTTTGGATAGTTATTCAAATTTTACTGGCCAGTACGTAATACTATACAGTTAAACTCTGGTATCAAACCATATTATCCTTAAAGACAAAATATAATAGTAAATAAGGAATCTACACACCGAACCAAGAGAAGTCTGTGGCTATGATGATTAGGAGTTTAGTCACCATACACTCATTTAAGTGACAGAAAAAAAATTAGTCAGAACGAGAAAGCTGTTTGATATAATTTTTTGTCTGAATGATCAAAGTCGTAGGAGGGGAACATCGTATCGTGATCATATTCTATCACAATCAGCTACCAAACACAAAAAATAAGAGAGTAGAGACTGGTCAAATCGCCATATGCTTAAAATATCATATTTTATAGCCACCGATCCAAAAGAATTGTTCATCTTAATCATCAAAATGGAACTTTATTTGGTTCGAATTCATGGACTGGTTGATTAGGATCAATCCCGATTCTGGATTTAGGCTATCTAAATAGCAGTTTATGATTTGCCTTGTTAAGCCAAATAATTCAGATGATGAAGTATAATTAGGTTTCTTAAATGATCTGTAGAAAAGGACCTAAAAACTCAAATTGTTAGGCATTTGTTTGTTCATCACTTAGGTAGCCACGAGTGAATGGATTAGGAGACATATGAAGCTCTCAGGGCTAGTTTGTTGGGTTAGAAACTATCACCTCGAACTCTAGCTATAGCATGCTGCTAGACTTTTACTGTAGAAAACATGAGTGATATCAAACTGTATTGGGTTAAATAAATATTGGTTTAGTCTGGTTTAGTGTAAATGTGAATTGATTTGGTTTACTTTGGTATATACACTAACTTGTATAATTAGCTTAAATGGATCTATAATAGACCAAGACCAACTCGAATTCACTATCTGGTTTTGATCTTGCAGGCATATAGCCTAACTTGACGGAATATTTTCCACTTAAAGATAGTTCCAGCAATATCCATCCGATTTTCTTTGTAATCTTATTGTGATACAAAAAAAGTGAATCATAGAAATGGAAAAATATCAGGATATTTACTCAAATGATTTGCTCAAAGCAAATCATTATAGTATATACACAAGAAATGTTATTGATCTTTCCAAGCCAAAGTTCAAAGCAAAAAAAAAAAAAAAAACATAAGCGTGGATCTCTACAAATGGGTCTAATAAAAGACCAGGACCAATTTTAAACCATGGATAACTCTTCTCCTCCATTTGACTGTTTGTTCATCCCAACTCACAAACTTTATAACACCCACCTTCAATTCAAAATTTCACAACAAGAAAATCACCACAAACTAGTTTTCACCAAAAAACTACAATATTTTAGTTTTTTTTTTTGGTTTTTATTTGTAATTCACAATGTTAAAATTGTCCAGTATCAAACAGCTTAAATTTTGTTGGATTTCATATGAAATTTATTTTAGCTTTTAGTTTAACTAGCCACTAAAATATGGATTACTAGTTATTAAATCATGGATAATATATACATATATTTATGTCTTCTAAGTTTAAGATATGGTGTTGACAAAAAAAAAGGTTTAAGATATGGTTATATCTATAAATATCTACAAATTAAGATGTGGTCTGTTATGGTTAAAATAACCACAAACAAGATTGCAATTAATTGTGGATATTAGTCACAAATATCATTATGACTATGTTGTGAAAAGAAAGCCACAGCTAACAAAATAACATTTTTGGACCATATTTAAAAACTCAAAGTTACAAAATTATTAGTCAGATAAACACCAGTTTTTGTCAATAGCTTGTTCTTGTAATGTACAATGTATGCCCAATTTTGGAAGTTGTATAACATCCTAACATCCTAACAGATTGGAAGATGATTTCTTGCTTAATAGCACCAATGATTGAGCAACTAGAAGGTGAAGTACTAGTCGATACAATAGTTTAGTTATTGTAGATAATAAACTATTTTCAAATTAACTTTTTTTTTTTGAAAATTTCAGCCACCTGCTAGGCAATATAGTTTTAGCCAGACTTATAGAAGCATCACATAACATATTGGCTGGGCAATATAGAAATATTGTACAAGTGTTATTTTTCAGGGATTCTACAGAATTAGAAATATTGCTGGTTCAAAAGACAAACATGCGTTCATTGTAATGGCTCGTGGACGCACTGAAGATGGCCAAGACTTCTTAATTGTTCAAAATTTATGGGAGGTGTCAATGGGTATGGCAGACTAATACTAAGCTGATGGCATGCATTGTTTAGTATTCTATCCTTTTATGTAAGTCTTCGTGTATGGATTTAGAAACTACTAGTGTGTACAAGGCTGGAAAGAAGACTATAAAAGTGAGTTATGTTTTGTTTTGTGAGTACGTTTGAGACATTCAATAATCAAAACATGAAAGCATTCAATGTGATTGTAGTTACATCGGGTTGACATGAAGAAACAAAATATGTGAAGTAATATTTTGTTTGCAAGTTAATTCTGGCGTCACAGAGACAAAACAGAGCTAATCCAATCAATGATGCTTCCTTTGTTTCCTTACACTCAGATTATCTATATTCCTCCTTTTTGTCTCTTGACTTCTTTTATTTACAACTGGAATAAGCTTGAAACTCCCTGATCTATAAAACATCACGAGCTTCATGCTGATGTTATTATTGTTGAGAAAGACATACATGTACATGATGAAAAAGAAGTCCAAGACAAACCCGATTATACCTCTAAGAGATAAAGATTAGTATAGTAAAGACATGTTTAATGAAAAGTTCTTAGAAGTGGGGTTCTTAGCGGAATTATAAAACTGTCTCTTAACTTCTAATAAAAAAATTTAAGAAAAATTAAGAAACTGTTTCTTAATTTTTAACTAAAAAAAGTTAAGAAACAGTCTCTTTACTTTTCACGTATCTTGGACATAGCACCTCGTTAGCAGAGCTGAATCTAGAGACATCCAAATGAACTATTAGCCTCGGGCCCTAAATTTTTTTAGATATTTTTTCCATAAGTTTAAACTCCCTAATATTCATTTCAATCTCCAATTTTTTTTTAAGTTCTTAAAAAATGTTTCGAGTACCCAAATTTTCAGATCCAGTCCTGCTCACCATTGTCCAATCTACACATTTCAGCAACATTGACTCGACCACACCTTCTTCCGATTCACCATCGAAAGTCCTCGTGCATTGTTCGCTATCGGGATCTTGATGCTCATGCAGAACTCTTGATATATTCAATTACACCCTTGAGTTAAAGTTCTTGCTCTACTTAATCTACGCTAAATCAATCGAATAAATTCACATCATATCCGACTCGCAACCATAAAGAAAGACTTCTTGGTTTCACTAGAAATAAATATAACCTAATAAAAAACTCAACGATAAACTATTTTCCAATTGCTAATGGCTGTTAATACTGTATATGTTTATTGAAAACTACTCAAGTCTTTTCCATGTTTGATGTCATGGATTTATATTAACTGCATGAAGTAAAGGAAAATCAGATAATTAATGTAACAATAGCTACTTAGTTAATCAACGTTTCAACACAATTATTTATTCTAAAACAAGTCGTACATTATGTAATGGAAAAATCCGATAATTAACAATAGCTCTTTAAATAGCTTAACCTGTTGACACAAAAAGAATAGCTTAGCTTACACGCAAAAGACAGAAAACGATCAGATATTCACATTTATAGACGTAACTGAAATAGAGAGTCCATTGATAAAGAAAAGAGTTAACAGATTCAAGAACAAGAGGGGGTCTCATCAAGGAACAAAGAGTTCATCAGAAACAAGAAAATTACAAAACACAGCTCGATCAGTAAAGAAAACTTAAGGTTACAGTCATTACAGAGAGACCATAAATTTAAACTCTTTTAACAAGCTTTACAGCTACGCCTGCAGTTTCCAGGGAGCTCTGGAGTTCCCACCATATACTCAGGGTTCTTCGCGCATTCTCCAAGCACTGCCCACCTTTCGCAGCTCTCGTTTGTATCCGCACAGCTACCGTCATGCGTCACAATCTTATCGAACGAGTCCACGTGGATCCACTTGGTCGCTGACCATTTCTCTCCTTCGATCACAGGACAGCCTCCGTGAAGGCTCAAGGTGTCTGGGGTTGCGTCTTGGTGGAGGTTGAAGAACAACAATGCATCTCCTTTCTTCGGTTTCACTAAACAACGCAACACAAAAAAAAAATCAAAACATGTTTTACAACATTCTTAGAGATAAACAAGTTCCATATAGCTCACCAGCAATTCCTTTCTTTGCACAATCAGAAAGGTCGTCTTTGTTTACAGAAAGCTGGCGGCGGGAAAACTCCTGCGGACAATATTTTCATCAGAGAGAACAGAAAAACAATACAGAGTGTCCATTGTGAAGATGTAAGAAGTGGGAAAGGTGATGGGTTAAGTATGAATACGCACCGCTGCATCAGGGAAAACAGTTTCACCACCCTTTGTGACATTGGAAAGATACATGAGAACGGTTGCTATGCGGTGTCCACCACGGGCGATGTTGACTTTGTCGTGGAAGTAGTCAAAGTGAGCGTCATATTTCTGACCGTGCTCATATCTCAACACCTGAAGATCCTCCCCATTTTCTGTAACCAGAGAGTGTAAAGAGACTTGGAAACAATTCTGAAAAGCGCTTTCAAGAAACCTCAAGAAGAGTTGAGCTTCCTTGGAAACTTGATCTTCCGAAAGAAGATTGAATTCAATAACTAAACTACATGAGGAATGTCTTTGTTACCTTTTGGGAGGAATGTCCATGTGGAGAGTTTGTCCTCTATACCGGAAACAATAGGATCCTGTGATTAAGCAAACGAAAGCTTTATATGAAGGTTGTACTCATTACAAAGCACGCAATTTTGTCGACTAGTAACAACTAGTAGTAAATGACAAATCAAATATAGTTTTGGGCCGATCTACATAGATCCAGGAGGTTAAATTAGAAAGATTGATAAAAAAACATGAACAGTGTAACTCAAAAGTCAATCCAACATTTGTAGTGAACTCTTGGGTTTGGATTCCAGATCTAAATTTCATCAGACATGAGGAAAGTTTTGACTTTTCGGATCCATATTATTACAATGATAAAAACATCAGAGATTCAAAGTCAGTGAGATGGAAGAAGAACAAGTAGTCACCTTTCCTTTGGAGATGAACGTGCCGGAGCTTGTCCTAACATCACTGACTTGACTCTCTCCATTGTCGTTATCAGCAACCGCAGATCTCTGCAGAGTCTCTTTCGCCTTTTTTCCACCCGGAAAAAAAAATCAAAAATCAGAAATTGAAATTAACAAATTCAAATTGAGCTCAGAACTTTGAATAATGAGCACTTACAAGGGAGATCAGATGATCACATTCCAGGTCCGTTAGGAAACCTTCATACACAAATGCCCTGAAGACAGAACACCCAATGTTGTCCGAATTATCAGAGAAGACATAAAGTCAAAGTTTCCAAATTTAGTTGGGGATTGAGGAAAAGCAAACCTGGGTTTTGAAGAAACTTGTTTGACTTTAGAAGGGTTGATGATAGAACTCGGAGAACTAATCAGCGAAGTCGATGATTGAATCAGGACGAGGAAGACGGCGACGAGCAGTAACATCAATCGGCGGCAAGACATCGTCCTTAGCTCTTGGGTTCAGAAGGAAGAAATTTAGAGAGATCGAAAAAACTGGGAATGATTTACTCTTTTCTTCCAGGAAAATAATAAAGATGGAAAATTTATTTATTTTCTTAATCGGAAAAAATGTCAACGGTCGTGAAAAGTTGATGTCTCTCTCTCTCTCTACCTAAAGAGATGGCGGCGACATGCGCACGTCGTTTTGCAATCATGTTCTTCAAAAGGAACAATATTCATTAAAAAATATTTATTTATTTCTTGGCTGCTTTCCCGCGATAAAGCCCATTAAAAACAGAGAGTCAGGCTTTAATAGACTGAAGCCCAGTTAATATTAAAGGCCCAATAGGAAATCTCGAAACCTTAAAGCGACGTCGTGTATGTAAAAAGGTAAATCATCATCGCCGGGAAGTCCTGACGGAGGAGAAACATAAACCTCGATTTGATCTGGTTGTCGACTTTAGCCGGCGGCGAATGTGAACGAAGCAGCCATAAAAAGTTTACAAGGATGGCGTTTAAGCCTTTTGGAAAAGATTTCGGACCGGCGAGGAGCTCCAAGCCGTCGCCGTTCACAACGTTCGGCGCTTCTGATCCGACTCAGTCCACCAGGTGCGTGTGTGTGTGTTCTTCGATTCCGTAGCTATGCCACTACCGTTGAGGTTTTTTAGATTTGTTTTGGGATCTATTACGCTCTAGATAGAAAATTCTCAGGTTCAATTGAAGAGGTTTAGGATCACTCGAATAGTGAGAAGTATCTTTTGAATTTTCTCTATGAAATTGAGTCTCTAATATCACTTAGTGAGCTCTAAGCTTCGTGTTTTGAATCTCAGTTGCTTATTTGCGAATGTTAATTGTGAAAATTGGCGGTTTTGCTTGGCTTGCAGTAGTCCTCCAATGAATGGAACATCACTTCCTGTGGTTTTTCAAAATCCCTCACACTCCCCAGGACAGCCTTACGGACCTGGTGGAACTCAGAGGTTAGAGTTTCTTACTCTTATGGCTTCTTTTTCCCCCTCCGTATATGCATTGGTAAAGTTCTGATCTGAAACATTTGGTGATGGGATTAACCATGTTTGTATATACATTTTTGGTAAAAGTTTTATTTGAGTCTATTGAATGGAACAGTTAAATGCGATGTTTTCAGGAGCAGCCCAGGAGCTGTCAATGTACAAGCAGCCCGGGGTTCAGAAGCTTTTCCACGTCCAAGCCCCTCTGTGAGACCTTACCAATTTCCTGGAGTTCAGAGGTAAAAGTTTACATGTGATATTTTCGAATTAGAAGACTGTCATATTCCACAGCTTGGCAGCACTGTTGATCACATAATTAAAATGCTTTCAGTTTTCTGCATTACATAATATATCAGTAGGAAGAGAGAGAAGGGTTTGACGAAGTGCTATAGATTTCTCTGTTAATCTGAATGCCTTAATAGATAAGGGCTTAACTATTGCAAGAGCTTTGAAAACAAAAACGAGATCATTTGAACGCCTTATGGATTTGGCTTATATAGTACTTTAGGAACAAGCTGTTGGGTTGTTTCTTTGCGAGTTCCCTGAATCTCACCTGCTTCGGTTTTTCCTCGCAGGCCTACTTTAAATCCTCAGTTTGGGCATGATGAATCAAGGGATTTCGTGAAGGATCATAGTGAAAATAGTCTAGCAACAACTCCAGCTAGTAGATCACACACTCTTTCCAGAAGTGGAACTGATGTTGTTGAGATTGGTCGATCACAGGATTCAAAAAGGAAAAGGTTGTTTATGCCCTCTCCTTTAGATGAAGGCCATTATGCCAGCAGGCTCTTTCTGTAATATATTCTGTCTGTTCTGTAGCACTATCATATCATTGGCTTTCTTAACATTTGCCTGTTTGTGAGAGTTTTGTACACCTTCTTTGTTGTGCGTTGTGTAAGGTTCTTTTCAGATTTCAAAAGGTTATGTGTGGTTATGGTGTTAGAAAATGAATTTTCATACGCACGGTTGTGATGACTAGTGATATCATGATATTTGATGTAACTAATTTTAATTTTAAAACCCTCAATTTTAATTGCAGTCAGTCAGATCTTCTTCCTGATCGGGGTTTAGGGCTTTCTCGAAGAAATCATTCGCCAGGATCAGGTTTTGGGAATGACAGCTTGGTAGATAAATTCCAGCAGCCATCTAGTCGAACTTGGATGTAAGCTTTTTATTCTCTTGTCAGTGACTCAGTGTCATAACTTTTTTGGTCTATCCCTCCTTTTTTTTTGCTGTTGGTAAAATAAGATGTCATGAAATATCTCACATGTGTTATTGTGAATAATATTTGAACCATGCATGTACCTTTTCTTCCTTGATTTCTATACTGATTATAAGTCTGTCGTCTCACTGACTTCTGAAACCTGCATCCTGGCACATTTCTCATGTTTTCGTAGACGCTCTCCATCTTCCGCGAACAATAATCCGGTGAGGTCGAGGATCAATCCCAATCGGTTGATCTATCAGGAACAAAGCCCAAGCTCTCCATTCCCGTATGCACATGAAGCAGCTGAAATTCAGGAAGCCACAAAAGGAAACTCTTCGGCTCTACCACGTTCTCATAAACCTCTTCATGACAACCCTGTATTTCCTCAACAAGATTCTCGAAGGTAGACAGCATGATAACTCACTGTGTGTTGTAAGCTTATTGTTATTTTTACGTCCGACGCGTACTTATGGCAGGGAACTCATGTATAGAATATAGTTGCAATCCTAATAAACTTTATATTTAGCAAGTCGGAGTTTGAGCAGACCTACCTTGAGTTTAAATGTTTGCGTGAAAAAAATATACTGCTCGCCTGTGAAGTCATGCTTATGTCTCTTGCAGCTTTATCTTTAGTGCTCTTGCAACAGATCTGGTTTCTCTTTGTGGCTGAATGTGGCTAAAAGTTGCTCTTAGTTAAGCTTACTGTTTGTATGATAGGTCATCAACATCTCCTCCTGCGTCAGGCACAAAGTCATTTATGCTTTCAAGAAGCTCAGATTCCCAATTTCCTGGGCAGCCCTCCTCTGCTAATAATTTTAGTAATGCGGTGAAGACAAGTGGTTCACCTGCAACAAAAAGGACGAGATCTCCACCTTCATATCCAGTGGAGGAGGATATCCAGGGAAACTCTTTTCCTTCTGTAAGCTGTACTGAAGGGTAAATTACACCACACAGTACTGACTCTTTGTATTAATATGTGAACCAGTTCCTAAGTTTCTGAACTTTGTTAATTTTCTACAGAGAAGAGCAAGCCAGGGCAAAGAGACTGGCCCGCTTCAAGGGTGAACTGGACCCTGTTCCAGCCCGACCTGTTGATACTCAACTTGCTAAATCAGCTGTAAATAAAACTGCAATGCCTCTGGACAACAAACAAACATTCAATTTACAGGAATCAAATAGGGATCCCCTCAAGGGAGATGCTTTGTCTGATTTTGAAAGCTCGGAGCAGCCCTCTCTTATCGTTGGATTGTGCCCTGACATGTGTCCTGGTAAGCATAAAGCTTGGGACATGCTTATATAGCGACAACTGAGTGTATAGTCTTTGGTTTGTTTAAACTGATTAGAAAAGAAATGAGTTACGAACAATTTATGACTAGCTCGAGTGAGTAATGTATTTGTAGAACAAATATATTGAGGAATTTTTTTTCATCTTCCCAGAGTCGGAACGAGGGGAGCGTGAAAGGAAGGGTGACTTGGACCATTATGAGCGTGTAGATGGAGATAGGAATCAGACGAGCAAATCCCTTGCGTGAAGAAAGTAAGTTTACCTTTTCCATATCAATTAAGCGTCAGACTCTTTCTTAAGATTACATATGCTAGACTACCCAATCACTTTGCTGACTACTTATATATCTGCCTTTGTATAGTATACCAGGACGACCGAGCGAGAAGCCATTTTGATTCGACCCATGCCAATCCTGCAGAATACTATGGAATATTTGCTGAGTTTGCTAGACCGCCCTTACAATGAAAACTTTCTTGGCATGTATAATTTCTTATGGGATAGGATGAGAGCTACTCGAATGGATCTAAGAATGCAGCATATTTTCAACCGAGAAGCTATTACATTGCTGGAGCAAATGGTTTGTGCTTTCTGATCTTATATAAAGCCCATTAAACACGATGATAAGCGATATTCTGCTATGAATGAGTGTTTCTTACTATTGATTTCCTTGTTACAGATAAGACTTCACATCATTGCAATGCATGAGCTATGTGAATATACTAAAGGAGAGGGCTTTTCGGAGGGGTTTGATGCACACCTGAATATTGAGCAGATGAACAAGACATCCGTTGAGTTGTTTCAAATGTATGATGATCACAGGAAGAGAGGAATCGCTATTCCTACAGAAAAAGAGTTCCGTGGCTATTATGCTCTTCTCAAACTCGACAAGCACCCTGGCTACAAGGCAAGTGTTGTTTGGTGGAATTTGCGGTCAAAAGTTTGTGCTACGCTCTTAACCTGACTATAGATTCTTCCTGTTAGGTTGAACCCTCTGAGCTTTCTCTTGATCTTGCCAACATGACTCCAGAAATAAGGCAAACTTCAGAAGTTCTCTTTGCCCGCAGTGTAGCCAGGTAGTTCCTTGAACTTGTTTTTGGGTGTTCGTTTGTTAATGTGAAATACTGAAACCAGTTACGCAATTACAGAGCTTGTAGAACTGGCAACTTCATTGCCTTCTTTCGCCTGGCACGAAAAGCAAGTTATCTTCAAGCATGTCTAATGCATGCTCATTTTTCGAAGGTAACCCCATATTTGTGGTGTAGGTATAAGTATCATTCTTGCCGTATTGATTTGTGGTTAATTCACCGAGATCTAAGCTTTATTATGTTTCATCAGCTAAGAACTCAGGCACTTGCTTCTCTGCACGCGGGTCTCCAAATTAATCAGGGTCTCCCAGTTTCAGATATGTCAAAGTGGATAGGGATGGAGGTAATTAATTTTCCATCGATTTACTTCTTGGTGTATCCCTGTCGTAGTCTATCGCAGAGAAATGCGCGATGTCTTACATTTTTCTTCCGGTGATGGGATACAGGAAGAGGACATAGTAACCCTGTTGGAGTACCATGGGTTTTCAATAAAGGAGTTTGAAGAGCCATACATGGTTAAGGATGACCTGTTTCTCCATGCTGATAAGGACTATAAAACAAGATGCTCAAAACTTGTTCACATGAAAAAGTCAAGAAGCATTGTGGAAGATGTTTATGCTCTCTTGACGGAGGAAGATGTTCCTGCTCCCTCTCCGTTGTCATCCTTGCCGACAGAAGCAAATAAAGAATATCAACAGGAGAGGCCGCCTGCGCAAATTCTTAAGAAACAAACATCACTGCGTCTAGCTGATAAAGAAATGACCGATTCCAAGACTTCCCTCTTACTGGAGGAGGACAAGCCAGTGAAGACATCTGTTATAAATCCAGTGCGGCCCTCTGATGTAAAACCAGCAGTGGATCAACAGAAACGAGATCACTTCACGCCGGCTGGTGAATTTCATTCTCCCCTGAATTTTTATCCTCCTGGAATTCTTCAAGCTAAATCCTCGAGTTTGAAGAAACAACCTAATGGAGGCCACACTAGTATATTTCCTGCGGCAATTGAATTTCCACTTGCAGAGCATATGCAAACCAATCTTGTGCCTGGGCCTATTTCGCAACAAAGTCCATCTGCAGGGCATACGCAAACGAGTCTTGTGCCTGGACCTATTTTGCAACAAAATCCATTTGCAGGACACATGCAAACGAATCTTGTGCCTGGACCTACTTTGCAACAAATTCCGAAGTCTATGCCTATGGAGAGTGCGCCTGTAACTACCATTCCAGAGTCTCCAAGAACTGTAGAAAACATATTTGCTTTGGAAGAATCAGTACCTGAAGCTGCGATGACTGTTACCTTGGAAGAGGGTGTCCATGACACTGAACGGGAAGACGAGGATGTACGTGAAGACATCACAAGTCAGTATGACGAGGAAGTGGCGAAGGCCAAGCTGAAGTTGATCATAAGGTCTACCAGCTCATGCAAGTTGATAATTGGTTTAGGTTACTTTTTGTGTAACTTTTCTATTCTAAAATCTTCACAGATTATGGAAGCGGTGGTCTTCACGTCAAAGTGAACTGCGAGAGCGTCGACAGTTAGCTGCAGCAGCTGCACTGAATTCTCTAACCCTGGGCACTCCTATCAGACTCAGTAAAACTGATGTAAGTTTCAGTTTTCTTTCCTAGTTATGTACCGATCATTAGTCTTTTTTGTCAAGGAAGCAGTTAAAGTCATTTACTATTGAGGTTGGTCGTCTAATTCGGTTCTCAATTCATACACAGCAATCAAATTCGTGCGGTGAGTTTGACATTGATCAAGCGATGAAGAGGAGATTTGAAGAACGTGAAAAATCATGGTCAAGGCTGAATATTTCAGATGTGATAGCTGATATATTAGTCGAAAGGAATCCAGACTCAAAATGCATATGGTGGAAGGTCATCATATGTACTCAGATTAAATCAGTCAACACATCAAGTCAGGATTCACATTCAGCAGCCAGTCGATGGTTATCATCAAAACTTATCCCTGACACAGAACATAGCATCTTCGATAATAATCTGTTGTTTTTAGCTCCGGGTGTGTCGGTATGGAACAAAAGGGTTGCAAGTGGGTCTGATTCTGATTTCAGATGCTGTCTCTCAGTAGCCAGAGATATAGAAGCTGATAACGATCTTTGTGAAAGCACACGTGGTGCAAGTGCAGTTCTCTTCCTTGCATCGAAAGAACTCCCTCTGAATCTCCAGAGAGAACATCTTAACCGCATTCTCGAATCAGTTCCTAACGGTTCACTCCTTCCCCTTCTCATTCTAATCAGCTCAAGCAATGGAGAAAGCGCGGATCCTGATACAAATCTCGTCTCTGAACTAGGCCTCCAGGATATCGACAAATCAAAGATATCAAGCTTCACCATCGTTTCCATTGCTAATAAGTCCCAGAAGGGACAGGAAGTTCGTTTTTTCAGCGACTCACGGCTAAGGGAGGGGCTTAAATGGCTTGCTGGCAATTCACCTCTGCAACCGAATATTCAGCACGTTAAACCGCGGGAACTTGTTCTTACACATTATAGTTTCTCACTGGAGGTGCTTAAGAAGATGCCGGATCAGGAAGTTGGTCCTAACATCTGCATATCAACCTTCAACGACGCATTGGAGACATCAAAAAGAAACATCACTTCTGCTGCTGAAGCAAATCCAATCGGTTGGCCTGGCCCTGAGACAATGTTACTCGAGGATAATAGAAAAGAACATATAATGGTAAAGCGGTATCTACCTAACCTAGAATGGAGCAGTGCAGAGAGCATCGAAAAACTCATCTCCGTGCTCGAGAGCTGTAAGCTTCCATGTTTTGAAGATGATTTGACATGGTTAACACTAGGATGTGCTTCTGGTGCCGAGATAGAGGACTATACGCAACGGCTCGAGGGATGCTTAGTTGAATATTTGACACAGACTAGCAATCTCATGGGAGACTCACTAGCCAGCAAAGAAGCGGGAGTGATGCTACAAAGAAACGCTACACTCGAGCTCCATAACTCAAGCTACTACCATATCATCCCGAGATGGGTCGGAATCTTCCAGAGGATCATCAACTGGCGGATAATGGCAGCGCTAGATTCATCTTCTTCCTCAGCTTACGTACTGAAGTCCGATCTCACCATGTCAGCTTCAAGCTATGCGGATAAGTTCTCGTCTGAAGATGCATCATACCATTCTTCTCGTCCAAATCTTCCGTTGCTTCACGAAATGGTCCAAATCAGCTGCACCCCCTTGAAGTCGTCTCCTCCTCCACGTAATCACAAATCCCAGAGAGATGTAGAAGAAGAATCGCTTCAGACAGAAAGGCTTGTTGATGATCATAGAGACATAGATGACTTGGAGAAGAGCAGAGAAGCTTCAAGAAGGATTGAAATGATGGTAACTGAGGATGATGATTTTGCTGATAAAGTAAAAGAGGCTGAGGAGAAGATGGTGAAGGATAGAGAGAGTGAGAGATTAAATGAATTGTTGGAGAAATGTAACTTGGTACAGAACAGCATAGCCCAAAAGCTCTGCATTTACTTTTGAACTTTCTTTTGTTAGCTTGCAATATATGATGAATCTGTGACAAAAAAGGTACATGTAGAAACAATCATCAATGTGATTATATCGTTTCCGTTAATAGATGAACTAATAGGAATAGTGCTCTAGGGCCCCCTTAACCGTAATTTTACTATTAACTAGATGATAATACACTTAAACATACCCAAACGTAAGGAGGAATCGTTGGACCTTTTGCGTGACAGCTACGTTTCTTTTGTTTCCGAATATAGACAGTGTCATTACTAAAAGAGTTCTTACTAAAAGAAGCAAGTTGTCTTCCTTTAGCCGCCACTCGCCAGTAAGGACATGCACGCGCTAAATTCTTGCACTGCACTCAAATACTAAGCGCATATTTGTTTTTTTTTTTTTTTTTTTTTTTTTTTTTTTTTTTTTTTGAACATTAAAGGAAAAAGGAGCATAAATTCTTGCAGTGCACTCAAATACTAAGCGCATATTTGTTTACGTTATCTTTTTGTACATCTCTATTATTAAAATAAAAGTACACTTATAAATTACCCCTTAATTTTCAGTGTTATTTACAATGACATGCCAAGTAATTAAATGAACCATTAAATAAACTTATATTTAAGGAATTATTGTCTTTTTCTATTTATTAAACAGTTTCCTAAATCAATTTAACTTAATTTCGTATTTAAAATATTTCATAAAATAAATTAGCTGATTTTTAAGAATACAATATTCATATTTAAAATTTATTTTAACAATATTTATTGGATAATGTTACGATTAATTATTTTCAACGAAATTCAAGTTTAAATTCGACATTAAACAATATTTTGAATATTCCTAAAATATATATTTAACTTACCATTAATTATTTTAAATAATAAAATCTATATATGCTAAGATTTTAAATATTTTAAACTACTTATAAAACAAGATG